>OY728141.1:40549148-41799148 GCA_963277665.1 Viscum album | reverse complement strand
TATATCTTGTGAGGTTGGTGAAGCAACTATTGATCAAGTTATTAAAAAACGTTCCGTAAGTAATGTATTATGGATTTGGAAAATTAAAATTGAAAATATTGACATATGGTATCAAGGAAGGATTCAATGAATCTATTGACATAAGGGGATAAATTTCACGAAGAAATGGATATTTTTACATGGAATTTATATGTCCATATGGAATAGAATAACACTGAATAAACCATTTTAATACATTTTTTATTATAATGAGTACATGAACAAAATAAAAATCTTTATTTATTTAATAACAAAATTTTATAAAATTATGAATACTTTTTTACAAAAACTATATTTGAATTAATGAGTAAATCTCTTCAATATGTCAGTGAGATAGATTAATTCATGAGAAGTGACCCCTTTATTTTCTATCCCATCATCCAAATAGTTTTCTTCAAGATATTCAGGTGTGATGATTTAATTCATGGACATAGAAGATTGCATTCATCTTATCCATATAGTTTTAATCGTCTAAGAGAGATGAATAATTCCATCTATAATAACATACACAATAGTGGTGGAATCACATTCAAGAAATAAGATAACACATCCTCATTGATTTACCATTTCAACTGCACTAATTATAGAAATAGTTTCAGAAACAAGTGATGTAATGAAAATAATGGGGAGAAATAAAATAGAGTATCATATAATTGGATATTTATAAAATAATCCTAGGAGGAGACTATTGTACACCTAAGAGTATGTAATAGTTTTATTAATAATATGTGATTATTGAATTTATTGGTAATAAAATGATTAGATTTTTTGGCTGTTATGGATTCATTCAATCTAAAATTTTGAAGTTGATATTTTTTATTATTATTCAGGATTACGTAATATTTTTGTGTCTATGTGAAAGAAATTATTAGGTTTTTTATGACTTGTCATGTAGGAGTTAAATTTTTGGATAAGTGTTGAGGTGAGGACTTAATAAAAAATTAGGCAATACCACTGAAGGAAAACACCAAATAAAACTCCATAAAAGTTATTGGATAAGATAAAAAACTATATAGTAGAGTAGGAAATGGGAGAGGGAAATGTTTATGTGATTTAACATGTTTGTAGGAATACGATATTTTTAAAGGTATGAAAAAGTTCTGTTTTGGTGTGTATGATAAAAGTATGCTTAAATAATCACGTACGAGGTGACAAGGGATATGATATGTGAGAATCAGTGAAAGTATGAAATAAATAAGGTATTTAAAAACACATAACAATATTAAACATAGTACATAAAATTTGTATTCCAATGTGGGATGAGTGAAAAAGATGTGCATTCACTACTAGAAAGAGTGGATAACCCCACGAAGCTATACCCATCATATTGTAAAATGTGGGTATAGATTGAATAAAGTTAGTCTATACCCACAATTTCAAATAAATCGTGGGTATATACTATCTATACCATTGGTTTTTAGTAAACTATTGTTATAGAGGGGTGAATATTTTCATCCCTCCCATGCTCCCCCATCATTCTTCAGGCTGCAACCCCCACCCCATAGGTCCCTTTCCCTCCCCCTACATTTACCTCACCCGATGTCGCTTCTACTCCTTCGATCAATGAACATCCCCACTCATCCTCATCCTCTGGTTGATGTGCATCCCACCTCCTCCTCTGGTCGATGCACATCCCCTCCTTCTCCTTTGTCCCAGCATTCCCCCATGGTGAAGTGGTGTTTCCCTCACCAGATGCACATCCCCCTAGGTCGAGTGTTGTTTCCCTTAACCGAAGACTGAAACTTCAACTATTGGATGTTTTTATGATTCAGGTCTTCTTTGATAGTGAGTCTTAATCCCTTATTCTGGTATGGTTCATTGATTCTAGTTTATTTTGGGTGTTGTTGATTCGATTTGTATAATTTCATACTGTTTCATTTATATTTGATATGTGATTGATTTTTTTCCGATTCAAATTGGTTATATTTAACATAATTTGATTTAGTATACATGTATATTTAGAACATTTTGGTTTAATATAAATGATTTTAGGATGGTTTATATTATAAATTTAGAATATATATTTCTTATTTACTAAAGCACACATTATATTTTAAATTTGAATTTATTTATAACAAGATTTGTTATGTTTGGTCTGTTTGATCAATAAAAAAGAGGGAGAGTATTGTGGATTTATTTTAGTTTTGTAATTATCAAAATTGGTGATTTTTTTAGAGTGTATCCTATAATTATTTTGATTGTGTTTGGATAATTATATATTCCACAATATATTATTGAGGTATGAATTCATTATTAATATTATTATTATTATTCTATTGTACATTCTGTTTTGATAATTTTATTCCAAGTATTTCATATTACATATAATTCTTATTAAATATTAAAAATACCATATATATAAAAAAGGCTATGTATTAGATTTTCTATAGTGACTAAAATATTATTTATGATGAATATCTAACATATTGATGTTTTTAAATTTCTTTCCAAGGGGAAAAAGTTATGATTTTTTTTAATTTCTTACTCATTGAATATATTTATTATATATTTATTTTTTAGAAAAGGAAAATATAATATTCATTACATGAAAATGTTACAATTTCTTTAGAATGTTTACATTACATTATCAGCATATCAAAAAACATTTTATGTATTCACTAGATGCTAAAATTTTGAAAATTCGGAATATTATGCATTTCAGTTTAGAGAAAATTATATTACATATCCTCTTAGATTAAAGGCTCATGATGTGA
Organism: Viscum album; assembly: GCA_963277665.1. Taxonomy (NCBI): domain Eukaryota; kingdom Viridiplantae; phylum Streptophyta; class Magnoliopsida; order Santalales; family Viscaceae; genus Viscum; species Viscum album. The sequence goes on along the minus strand of OY728141.1, from coordinate 41,796,395 downwards.
GCATTCAGTTGCACCGTGAATTACTTAGAAGTTAGTTTATCTAACGATGTGATATACAGAGTATCATAAGTTATGATTATTATATTATAAAAAATTTTAATATTGGAGATCAAAAGTTAAACTTAATATATATATATAGGAAGCCCGACTATGAAACATTCTCGATTCTTAGACGCTGCTATAGAATTAATGATTATAAGATCACAAGAAGAACTCTATATAAAGAATTATTATAAGGATACAATAAAGAGAACATATTATCATTTTATTACTATGATTACATCAAATTTTAGAACACTATATGGAACAAGTTCATTGATTTTTATAAATATGGCCATAAGTAATAAGAAAATGAGAGATAAATAATTTATAGTCTAGATATAGAAATACTCATATATAGGAAACCTGAATTGTTTCATCCACTACTAATATGGATTTCTAAGGGATTAAAGGATAGTTTGTATCTAATTGTCTTACACCAATACTCAATGATTGATGTTTCTTATCTCCACACCAACAAACCATTTTCATCTTTTGACAGTTTATGTTTTTTATAGTTTCATTATGTTGTTATTGTCTATGTTGTATAGTTAGTATCAAGATGTACTCATTTTCCCACACATAATTTTTTATCCACTAAATGGTAGTGAATCGGTGATTCTAACCTAATTAAATTGTTTTTTCATAGGTAGTGTCTTGTCCTTGAAAAATGGTATTGGCTAGGCTATGCTTCTAGGTTTAAAAGTGAAAGAGGTTTCGTTTTTCCTTAGAGAAAGAACAATGATGTTCGTAATAGATACTTTGATGCATTGATCTTGGTTATGAAATCAACTATCAGTGAAATTGACATCATCCATGATTGGTTGTGTTTGGTAATAAATATACTTCATGGAATATTTTTATTGATATATAGTACTCCATGCATTTGTTTTTAGTTTTGATGTTAATTTTCTATATTACATTTAACTATTCAGTTTTTATAGTCTAATAGTTTTATTTTTATAGTATATATCCCTTTTTTTAAATTTTTATGCTATGATATATTCTATTTTATTATAAATTGTGTCCTCAAATAAAATTTTATTATCAAGTGGGATAAAAATTGAGTTTTATTGCATCTTTAATTCGCCCCCTCTTGATTTTTTGTTTGGTTATATACAATAAAAACAATTTGTTTTAGAGATTGCCTCATTGATTTTATTTTTCTAGTATATTTGTTATTAATGATTCTTCACATTGGATTATAGAAGATTAATGATCTTAGTGATTCAACATTGAAAATCAAATGTTCTTGAAACTAAAAGAATTATTAATTACATATAATCTTACACATTACACATAATACCAGGAAAGTATAAAAATTAAAAACACAGTATTTACCATATCCATGATATTTTAATAGTTTATTTTAAAAAATGACTTTCTCGATACAATTTACAAGAATTGGGTATTTTTTGATAAAAATTAATCAAGAAAGATGATATTTACATAATGAGATTATTAATGATGCAAAAAATATAATTAAAAATAATAAACAAATATATCCTCAAGTAAAGACATCCATTTAATTGTTAACTATGATTAACTCATCTTACACTTTTGAATCCAGTGCTATAAATATATATTGTTCATTGATTATAACATACGCTATTTCTCTCATTATTTGTTTTGATAACTACTAGTATGCGTTTATTAATTTGATAATAAAATTTGTTATGATTGATTTTTTAATTATGGTTTACATTGTTCATTAGAAGATAACTTTGTTTCATAGTTATAGAATAGATAGACGTTGGATGTATCATACCGATTAGATTTCAACCGAGTTTCAAAACAATTTGGATATGTTCTTAGATTTTGTATTTAAGAGTGCTTTCAAAGGATATTGTATATATTTTCAATGATATAAATGTGTTGGAAGACCATGGTAAAGTCATAATGGAGTTAGAAACTATAAAAATAAAATTGTATTTCAAAAAAACTATTATGTAGGTATCATAATGGAGAGATGATTTAAAATTATAGTCTTCATGAATGATATGAAATAAGTGGAAGGGAGAATTTGATATTTGATCAGTTTCAATTTGTGCATCATCATAAGAGAGATAATATGACAGTACAAGATGGAAATGGTATTAGTAAACATGAGGAAAATACTGAATATGATGATGTTGAGAGAGTTAAAAATTTGTTGGATGATTCCAGAACACCAGTATATTATTAATGTACTGAAATGACCAAGTTGGAGTTTTTATTTTGTGGTTATATCATGGTAATACCATGTATAAAATTTATAATACTTCCATTTATTATCTTCATACATTTTGAAGGGCTTTCTTCATGATGGTGTAGATATTCCCTCAAATCATTACAAGGCATGGATGTAAATTATGTAGCTTGGATTTGCTACTAAAAATTCAATGATTATCTGAAATATTACAGTTTATTTTGGGAAAAAATAATTTAACATAATGAATTTAAAGAATGTGGTGCATCTTGGTGGAAGATAAATATAGATGTAACACCATCTCATGTTCCAAAGAAAGTCATGTGGCACTTTCCATTGATTCAAAGACTACAAAACCTATCATTGTCTGCAGAAATCTCATCCAATATGTGATGAAATGATGCTGAGAGAATTAAAGGTAATTATGAGTTGGTTCATCCTACATATATATTAGCATGGTGGACATTCAATACACAACATCCTTATTTTTCACCTGAGGTGTGTAATGTCAGGTTGGGTCTGTCCTGTTATGGTTTTAACCCATCTGGTCAGAAGCTTGCTGCTCAAAACACGTGACTAGTTTTTATTCATGTTTATAATCATCCTCCGTGGATGTGTAATGTAAGGACCTGACCCCAGTTTCCCGAAGTCGGTGCCTTGATAGATTACATTGGCATACATACAAGGGATAAGAATCCCGAAGGACCGATTAGTTCAGTATTATTGGATACCAGATTCATATATAAGTTCAATATTACAACTTGAAGAGAAAAACAATGTGAAAAATCCCTAGACAACACCCATAACTCCTAGGTTATTACAGCGTGTCATTCATAATAAACTTCTTCATGTCCTAAAAAAATGATAAATAATAAAGGGGTGAGCTCAAATTCTTAGTAAGAGTAACCAATACGGCGGAAGATAATATAAACATAAGATATGGTGCATAATTGAAAACACATGAATTTAATAATAAACATGACCACATTATGGAAGGAAAATAAGATGAGTAAACAATTCCATAATAAAACATAATCCTGGGTATTCTACTAATCGAATCACCACATGAAATATAAATAGATGAACTCATAATGATGGAATGTATAATTCCAGACATTATGAAACATTTTTTCAAGGCCTCAGCCAGGACATCTAATGATTAAGGCCTCGGCCAAAATCCATATCACATTGGGAAAGGCCTCGTCCAATTCCACGTCTATTTGTCTCATGAGACCTACCAATGCATCGAGGGGCTATAGCAGGTCCCACCCATCACATAATAAGTCTAATTAATTCTTCATATGAGTGGGGATCAACATAAACAACATATACATTCTTATTGAAACTATCATATGAAATATAACTAACTTTACCCAATCATTAAACATAAAACACTAACCATTCAGAATAATATGGTGAATGGTTTTAGGATCGATCATCCAAAATAAAGTTAGTCATCAACCATTCAATAAAATATGGTATATTACATCATAAATTATTAACCCCAACAATATATAATAATCAACAAGAGTGTTTAATCCAACTAGAATAATATTCTAAAATCATTAAGTAATTCTTGTGATAAATACTCTTTTATTTTGAAAAGAAGAGTTATTTTAGAAAAATATTTTCATAAAACCAGAATTAAAGTAAGATAGTATATCATGATAAAATGAGTGTTTTTATATGGATAATGGTTTCCAAAAATAGATTATAGCTTTCCCTTAAAAATAAATCTGAATTTGAGAAATTCCCTTGTATCGGCCTCGTATTTTTGGAACCAGTTCTGAGAGCTTAATTTTAAAACATGTAACTATCCTGAAAATAGGCAATGATTATGGTTGGTGTAAATATATAGAATAATCCAACATAATTTATGAGTAATAAATAACAATAAATAAGAATTTCATCGAGGAAATTGGACAATAAATGTAACCCGAATGAAAATGGAAGTTCAGGTGAAAAACCCTTACCTTAACTCCGAACGTGTTTCGATCTTGTACTTAAGTTCTGGTATTATGAAATTATAATTATTAATAACTTATTTCAGAACCTATTATACATATATTTAGTTTATCATAATTCTGGTTAGTTCATTTATGTCTTTATTGATTAGTTATTGTATTGACTTTCATCGTTCCAGAGTGTTCGTTTCTCTTATTTTCATATTTGGTTCACTTGTTTTTAAGTAATGAAGTGGAATGGATGTAAATCTCAGGAATTATAATTGTATATTATTTATTAACATAAATAGGTGTTATTTTTCATTTATATAACTTGGTTTCATGGAAAGAGGATGAATTATCATATATAACTTTAATGATAATTGTTTTGGTTAATTTGTGGGTTTTGATTACAACAAACTCATTTTTCTTTAAAACCTAATACCATTTGAAAAAAGGGATTACAGATTCTTAAATATGTTATATTATATATAATAATCTGGTTAAACCATAAAAAGAATGGTTTCATGACCACAATTTAGATTGATAATAGAAATCGAAAGTCCATCGTCCTTGAATGTGTAAAATGTACACATCTCGGATGGTGTTTTTACTACTAGTATAAAAGAAGTTAAAAAGGGGAGATGATGATAACTTATTAAACTATCATGAGAACATTCTATTACATATAAGGTACTGGAGTAATCACAAAATTTAGATAAAGAGAGGTAATAGAAAAAGAAAAAAAATGAACTTGAAAGGAAAGACAAAGAATTGAAAAGAGGAATTTACCTCTTGAACCAAACTTCCTTGAGAACCTCCTTAAGGGAGAGGTTTTGGTCTTTTAATGAGACCAAAGCTTTCTGGACATGGGACAGGAGGTTTTGAGGGTATTTGGAAAGAATTTGGAGAAGGCACAAGGCTTTAGAGGAGTTATTGGAATAGGGGTGAGAGTGAGTTTTTATAGTGGAGGCGAGATGAGATTTCTTAATATAAAACACATTAATTTATTATTTCTCCTAAAGACAAGGAATAGTGAGTATTACATGACCAATGATAGTAATTTTATCATGTTATCTCGAACCAAGTAGGCTTACATCTGCAGAACATCACATATGACTCTATAATTAGTGTTTTTATCTTAATTTTGCAATTTATGATATGTCACTATTCATCAAAAATTCACGTATTTCAGAAAAATATCAAAATTTAACCCCAACCATTTTTCGACATGTAGAATCAAAAAATGAAGTTCATTTTTCAAAAATAATTTTCTAAATTTTATTATTTTAATATTTAATTAAATCATAATTTATTCTAAAAATAAGAGTTTTAAAACATTTGTTTACTTATATTAAAGCATAAATTTATTATTCATACACATGAATATTATTTATATACTATAATAAGTAAGGTTACTATTCATTAGGGTATATCACTATTCATAAGGGTATTTTACTATTCATAAGGGTGGGTTACTATTCACCAATAATTATGGTTTTCTAATTGGGCTCTAAATAACTTAATGATCACGACTGTGTATGTCAGATTTTTGAAATTCACATCCCAGAAGTGACCAAATTATTTTGTAAGGGTCCCATAGCACTTAGTAGTTAATGTTATTATAACAAATTTATAAGAATGTAATTTCCTTTTATAAAAAATATTGGGTCGTTACTTTCTCCTCTCCTAACAAAAATTTCACCCCCGAAATTTCATTTACAATCTTGGCCAAGAACAGGTGGGGGTACTTCTACTTCATTGATTCCTCTAGTTCCCAAGTTGCCTCTTCGTACTTATGGTTTCTACATAGTATCATGACCAGATGAGTAGTCTTGTTGTGTAGATCTTTGTCTCTATGATCCAAAATTTCCACCGGTTGCTCCTCATAGAAAATATCATCCTCCAACTGTACACCTCGGAAGAGAATACATGTGAAGGGTCTGGTATGTACTTCTTTAAAATGGATACATGAAAGACATCATGTACCTTTGACAAGGTTGGTGGAAGTGCCAGTCGATATGCCACAGCTCTGACTCGATCAAGGATCTCGATGGGGCTGATATACTTGGGACTTAGATTTCCTTTCTTCCCAAACCACATGACCTTCTTCCATGGAGATATGCGTAGAAATACCAGGTCACCTAATTTGAACTCTAGGTCTCATCGACAGTTATCCGCATAACGATTCTGTCGATATTGGGCTGCCTTGATATGCTACTGAATGGTTTTCACCTTCTTCTCCATTTCCTCAACCAATTCAGGTCCTAGTAGCTTTCGCTCACCAACTTCATCCCAACATGCCAGTGTTTGACACCTTTTCCCATATAGGGCATCATATGGTGCCGTAAAGATTCTCATGTGGAAACTATTGTTGTAGGAGAATTTAACTAGTGGAAGATGTTGGCCCCATCCTCCTTTGAAATCCACAGAACATGCCCTCAACACGTCTTCCAGTGTCTGAATAGTCTGCTCAGATTGGCCATCAGTTTGAGGATGATAAGACGTACTGATGTTTAGTTCAGTGCTTAAAGCATGTTGGAGACTTTTCCCGAACTTCGAGGTGAATCTAGGATCTCGGTCGGATACAATAGAGAGTGGTACTCCATGCAGGCTTACCAGTTCTTTGATGTAAATCCTTACAAGTTGATCTAATGAGAAGTCCTCTCAAATCACTATGAAGTGAGCTGTCTTTGTAGGATGATCCACAATGACCCATATAGAATTGTTTCCTCTAGATGTCCTTGGGAGTCTAGTGACAAAGTCCATGGTAATGTTCTCCCACTTCCATGATGGTATGGGTAGTGGTAGCATCACACCCTTCGACTTTTGCCTCTCAGCCTTCACTTGTTAACATACCAGGCACTTTGACGTATATTTTGCAATCTCCCTTTTTATATTGTCCCACCAAAAGTTTTCTCGAAGATCTCGATACCTCTTTGTGCTACTAGTATGTATAGTGAAATTAGGGCTATGAGCATTATCCAACAGTTCTCTCTTTAACTCAGGAATAGCGGGAACACAAAGCCTCTTCCTGAATTTCATAATGCCATCTTCATATGAGAAGTTAGTCACCTTCCCATCATTTATAGCTTTAATTTTATTTAGAACCTCCTCATCATCAACCTGAGACCTTTTTATCCTTTCTATTAAAGAAGGATGGGAAACCATTTGAAAAAGTAGTGATGTTCTACCTTCCTTAATAATTCCCATATCCATATTTACTAGATCTATGAACATAGGATCACTTTCAAATCTCATCTTGTTCAGAATTCCATGGTATTTTCTACTCAATGCATCTACTACCTTATTTTCTTTCCCCTGGTGGTAGTGTATTGTGCAATTGTAATCTTGGAGTTTCTCAATCCACCTCCTTTGTCTCATGTTGAGTTCTTTCTATGAGAATACATACTTCAAACTATTAGGATCTATATATATCTAACATTTCTCTTCATAGAGGTAATGTATCCAAATCTTCAGAGAAAATATTACCGCAGCTAACTCAGGATCATGGGTTGGATAGTTTTGTTCATGAAATTTTAGTTGCCTAGATGCATAGGAAATCAACCGATCATTATGCATAAGGACACAACCACGTCATTTCTTTGATGCATCACTATAGATAAAAACCCATCATTCCCCGATGGTAGGGTTCAGATTGGAGAATTCACTAACCTCTTCTTCAATTATTCAATACACTCTTCACATTCCTTAGTCCATATGAACTTAACCCCTTTTCATGTGAGCTTGGTCATTGGGTTGGCTAAATGGGAGAAGTTATGAATGAAACGCCGATAATAACCTACTAAACCAATAAAACTACGTACCTCATTTACATTTGTTGGAGTAGGCCATTCTTGCAGAAACTTTGTCTTTGCAGGATCTACAGATATTCAATCCTTAGAGACAATGTGGCCTAAAAAGGATACTGATTGGAGCTAGAAATCACACTTGCTGAACTTCCCATATAATTCATTTCTTCTTAGATTATTCAGAATAGTGCACAAGTGATTTTCATGTTCCTCATAGCTTCTAGAGTACACCAGGATATCATAAATAAAAACCACCACAAAGTCATCAAGATATTCCTTGAATACTCTATTCATCAGATCCATAAAAATATATTGTGCATTAGTTAGTCCAAAAGTCATTACTGTAAACTCGTAATGCCCATATCTAGTTCGGAATGCTGTTTTTGGAATGTCTTCCTTCCTCACATGAAACTGATGATATCCAGATCGAAGATCAATCTTTGAAAAATATTAGGCTTCATGAATTTGATCGAATAAATCATCAATTCCTGGAAGTGGATAATTTTATTTATTTTAATAGCATTGATTTCCCTGTAATCAATGCACAACTTCATCAATCCATCTTTCTTCTTAACAAAGAGGACAAGGGCTCCCTTTGGAGAAACACTAGGTCGAATAAATCCTTTATCACTGAATTATTCTATTTACTTATTTAGTTCCACTAACTCCATAGTGGCCATTCTATAAGGGGTCTTTGATATGGGTCTTGAACTAGAAATTAAGTCAATGGAAAACTCAATTTCCCGCTCTGGAGGGTGTCCAGGTAAATCTTCTAGAAAGACATCAATATACTCTTGCACTACAGGTACATCTTCTATTTGAACATTATTTTCCTCACCCATAGTTATTTAATTATGTTCCTCCCCGATAATTGAATTTAGTTGAGCTATTGTCAGTGGATCTAGATAACAATTAGGTGGTGATGTTTTTTCTCTAAAGATAAGGTACTCCTTATCATCATCGAAGATTGTAACCTCCTTCTTCTTACAATAATTTTTCGCATTATGGTACGAAAGCCAATCCATACCGAGGATTATATCAAACTCAATCATGGGTATAACAATACGATCCGCAGATACAGAGCATTTATATGCTCTAATGGGAACCAATTCACAAAACTTTGTTGCAATGATACTTCCTTTTGGAGTTTTGACTGACAACTCCCTTGTTAAATCAAATTGGAAATATCAAATTTTCTTAGTAAACTGGGAAGATATGAAACAATGTGATGATCTAGAATCCAATAAATCATTGGCTATGCTGGATGAAATGATCAAAGTACCTGCCACCACATCACACAGAACTTCATCCTCTGCAGTTGTGACCGCATATGCTTGTCCTTGCTCCCTTGGAATCTTCTGTTGCATATTTACTTGATGTTTTGGACAATCATTAGCATAGTGCCCCATATCCAGACAATTATAGCATCAAACATCGTTGGCTTCCTTCTTTCCATTTTAATCACCAGCAAGATTGGCTTTTTGACCACATTTTTTGCATACTCCTTTTCCTTTTATGCACGCACCAGGGTGTTTCCTTCAAAAATTGTCACATGGTGTAAATTCAACCCTTTCCTTCTTCCCTATTTTCTTATTTCCTTTCCCAGGGTTTTCAGTAGCCCTCTTCTCTTCTTGATTTCCCTTAAAGTCATAAGACATAGAGAATTATTTTTCTGTCTTGATAGCACATTAAACTATGTCCTCATATGATGAAATTTTTTTGGAGAATAGTGTCCGCCACAGGAATATCTTTAGGACATCAAAGAATCAATAGATTTTCTCCATGGATTTTGTATATAGTTCATATCTTGTCTTTCCAACCTTGTAAAGTTGGATTCATACTTTGGGAACATTTTCATCCTCCTTTTGCCTCAGATTTAAGAATTTCCTCTCCATATCTGCTCTTTGTTCACAAGGGAAATATTTTTCTATAAACATTTCCTTACAATACCTACATTACATCTCTTCTATTTGTTACTCCTCCTTTATGTTTTAGATTAATTACCGCCATTGATCCGCATCTCCCGATAGACGATATACTACCATGACAACCTTATCTCTTTCATTACATCCCAAAGTGAGAAATATCTTCTCGAGAGAACATATCCACTGCTCTGCAACAAAAGGGTTTGTAGTCCCATTGAAATATGGAGGCTGTTGTCGCATAAAGTGATCTAGCATAGCTCCTCCACATGGTGGATCTGTATGCTTTATACGAGTAAGGTTATTATTAATAACTTGAGTAAGTTGTCCCTGTATAGTTATGAGTTGTTCAGCACCTGTCACAACACTAGAGCCAACATCATTATCTAGCATCGAAGGAAAATCCCTATAAGGGACATGTGTGTTCGTGTGATTTACATTCCTTCCACTTGGTTCCATCTCTAGATAATGCCATGCACTAGATTAGGATCTGAATCATAATGTATAATATTAACTTAACAAAATACTTAGAAAAAATTGAGATCCTACAAATGGCTAATACCATATTCACAAATATGGTTTATCTGAGGAATATTTTACATTTCAATCCTTCATAATAGATTGTAAAGAAAAAGAGAATTATCCTAAGAATATCCCCTGGGAGTGTCGTAACCAAGAGTGCAACATGTCCCTTTTTTGTGCTCCAGTTCCCATTCGAGTCTAGCTCAAAGCGGCGTTTTCATGTTTTACCCCTAGATACATCTGTGCCAGAGCCGCCTCTACCTGCTCATATCCAGACAGAGAAGTATTTTTGAAAGATCCACATAATCTATTATTTACCAAAATACCAGGACATTATTGTATGTATATCCTCAAAGAATAACTTAGGGACTCTTCTCTAATTCTACATTTTCTAAATCTAGTTTCCAATACTTCTACTAAACCTCACTTTGATACCAAATGTAAGGATCCGACCCCAGTTTCCCGGAGTCAGTGCCTTGTTTGATTATGTTGGCATAAAAACAAGGGATATAAATCCCGAAAGAATGAGTAGTTTAGTAATATTGGAAACAAGATTCATACATAAGTTCAATATTACAACATGAAGAGAAAAACAATGTGGGAACTCTCTAGACAAAACCCATAACTCCTAGGTTATTACAGTATGTCATTCATAATAAACCTCTTCATGTACTGAAAAAAAATGATACATAAGAAAGGGGTGTTCTCAAATTCTGAGTAAGAGTAAGAAATACAGTGGAAGATAGTATAAACATAAGACATGGTGCATAATTGAAAACACATGCCTTTAATAATAAACTTGAACACATTATGGTAGGAAAATAAGCTGAGTAAACAAGGCCATAATAAAACATAATCATGGGTATTCTACTAATCGAATAACAACAAGAAATATCAGTAGATGAACTCATAATGATGGAATGCATAATGCCAGACATTATGAAACATTTTTTCAAGGCCTCAGCCAAGACTTCTAATGATTAAGGCCTCAAAAAAAATCCATATCACATTGCGAAAGGCCTCAGCCAATTCCACATCTATTTGTCTCATAAGACCTACCAATGAATCTAGGGGCTATAGCGGGTCCCACCCATCACATAATAAGTCCAATGAATTCTTCATATGAGTGGGGATCAACATAAACAACATATACATTCTTATTGAAACTATTATATTAAATGTAACTAACTTTCCCCAATCATTAAACATAAAACACCAACCATTCGGAATAATATGATGAATGGTTTTAGGATAGATCATCCACAATAAATTTAGTCATAATCCATTAAATAAAATATGGTATATGGAATCATAAATGATTAACCCCAACAACACATAATAATCAACAAGATTGTTGAATCCAACAAGAATAATCTTCTAAAATCATTAAGCAATTCTTGTGATAAATACTCTTTTATTTTGAAAAGAAGAGTTCTTTTGGAAAAAAATATGTATAAAACCAAAATTAAGATACTATTTCATGAGAAAATTAGTGTTTTTAGATGGATAATGGTTTCCAAAAATAGATTATAGATTTCCCTTAAAAATAGATCTTAATTTGAGAAATTCCCTTGTATTGGGATCGTATTTTTGGAAACAGTTTTGAGAGCTTCTTTTAAAACATGTAACTATCCTGAAAATAGAGAAGGATTATGGTTGGTGTACATATATAGAATACTCACACAAAATTTATGATTTTTACATAACAATACATAAGAATTTCATTGAGTAAATTAGAAAATAAAAGTATCCCAAATGAAAATGGAAGTTCGGGTGAAAACCCTTACCTTAACTCCGAACGTGTTCCACTCTTGTAATTATGTTCATGGAATATGAAATTATACTTAATAATAACTTATTTAAGAACCTATTATAAATGTATTTGTTTTATCATAATTCTGGTTAGTTCATTTATGTCTTTATTGATTAGTTATTGTATTGACTTTCGTCGTTCTGGAGTGTTCGTTTCTATTATTTTCATATTCGGTTCACTTGTTTTTAAGTAATGAAGTGGAATGGATGTAAATATCCAGAATTGAAATTATATATTATTTATGAACATAAATAGGTGTTATTTTTCATTTATATAACTTGTTTACATGTAACGAGGATGAATTATCATATATAACTTTAATGATAATTGTTTTGGTTAATATGTGGGTTTTGATTACAATGAACTCATTTTTCTTTATAACCTAATACCATTTGAACCAAGGGATTACAAAATATTAAATAGGTTATATTATATATAATAATCTTGTTCAACCATAACAATAATGGTTTCATGACAAGAATTTAGAATGATAATAGAAATTGAAAGTCTATCATCCATGAATGTGTAAAATTGACACATCCCGGAAGGTGTTTTTGCTACTAGTATAAAAGAAGTTAAAAGGGGGAGATGATGATAAATTATTCCACTATCATGAGAAAATTTCAGTACATATAAGGTACTGGATTCATCACAAAATTTGGATAAAGAGAGGTAATAGAAAAAGAAAACAAATGAACTTGAAAGGAAAGACAAAGAATTGAAAAGAGGAATTTACCTCTTGAACCAACTTCCTTGAGAACCTCCTTAAGGGAGATGTTATTGTCTTATAATGAGAACAAATATTGATGGACGTGGGAGAGTAGGTTAGGAGGGTATTTGGCCTGAATTTGGAGAAGTCACAAGGCTTGAGAGGAGTGATTGGAATAGGGGGTGAGAGGGGGTTTTTATAGAGGAGGAGAGAGGGGATTTCTTAATATAAAACTCATTAATTTATTATTTCTCTTCAAGACAAGGAATAGTGAGTATTACATGACAAGGAATAGTAATTTTATCATGTGATCTTGAACCAAGTAGGCTTACATCAGCAGAACATCACACATGATTCTATAATTAGTGTATTTATCTTAATTTTGCAATTTATGATATGTCACTATTCATAAAAAATTCGAGTATTTCAGAAAAATCTCAAAATTTTACCCCGACCATTTTTTGATGTGTAGAATCCAAAAAAGAAGTCAATTTTTCAAAAATAATTTTCTATATATTATTAATTTAATATTTAATTAAATCATAATTTATTCTAAAAATAAGAGTTTTAAAACATTTGTTTACTTATTTTAAAGCATAGATATATCATACTTACACTTGAATATTATTTATATACTATAATAAGTAAGGTTAATATTCATTAGGGTATATCACTATTCATATGGGTATGTTACTATTCATAAGGGTGGGTTACTATTCACCAAAAATTATGTTTTTCTTATTAGACTCTAAATAACTTACTAATCGTGACTGTGTATGTCGGATTTTTGAAATTCACATCCTAGATGTGACAAACTTATATTTTAAGGGTCCCATAGCACATAGTAGTTAATGTGATTATAACATATTTATAAGAATGTAATTTACTTTAAAAAAAATATTGGGTCATTACATGTAAGAAAAAAATTTCACTTTCTTGAGTATAATAATATATAGACCTTCTGATCCTTGTAACTATATAAAGTTATACTTTCAACCATTCAAAAGAGAGTTGAAATAACTTCGAGATTTGGATGTGTGGACATTCGATGCTTCTTTAAAGAATACATTTTAGAAGTGTGATTCCCATCTATGGAGCATAAATTATTTCCCTACTTATGTAATTATTTCTAGGTGGATCACAAATGGAAAACTATCAAGTCCTATTTTTATGAAGAATACACAATCACGAAGGCTTAAATATCACTATAGTTTCAATTTCATGGGGAATCAATGAATCTTTCCAATGGATCATCAATACAAGAAGAATCTTCAAAGGTTTGATAATACTCTTGACAATGAATAACCGCATCAACATATTTTAGGAAGTGATGTGCTTAATGAATTGAAAGATTTCAGTTTTTCATTAAGGAAAAGTCAGTTTAAATCTAAAAAGAGGAAGAATGATGACACTGAAGACACTTACAATTAGAAAAAGATATTTTTTTCAGTTTCCATATTGGTCTACCAATTTTTTATATCATTATTTAGACATAATGCATATTGATAAAAATATATGTGAAATGTTTCATTTAATTATTATAAATATCCAGTGGAATACTAAAGATGAATTTAAATCTCTTTGGAATTTTTTGGATTGGGGTATTCGACCATAGCTACATCCTTTGTGTATTGGTTAAAATGAATGGAATATTCCTTGTTCTTCTTATGTGATGAAACCGCTAGAGAATGATAAATTTATTCTAGTATTGGAGAATATTAAGGTTCATGGTGGAATTTCTAGTTACATATCTAAACAAGTCAATAGAAGAGATATGAAAATAAAATCCCTAAAAACTCATGATTATCACATCCTTATTCCTGAATTGATTCTAATAGAAATTCATAATTTTATATCCTATAATGTATGTGTGAAAATGATTCACTTGTGAAATGTTTTTAATAAATTTGTCCTAAAAGGTTACCCAAGTCATTCTTGATAGAAATGAATCAGAATGACCCATTAATTCTATGTGATATGGGAAAAAATTCCTCCATCCTTTTTTCACGAGCATATTATATTTAATAGTTCATATTCAAACTGAAACACTTCTACGAGGACCTGTTTCTTTTTTGAGGATTTATCCTTCTAAAATAAATATGCGAACAATGAAATCATATGTCTGAAATAATAATTATTCTAAAGGTTCGATTTTGAGGGGTCATTTGGCTCAAGAGTGTATGGATTTTTGTTCAATGTATTTTTCTGAGGTGAGTACAAGACATAATTGGGAAATGAGAATCAAATTTGACCAAAATTGGGTAATTGAGCCCTCATTTCCATCTCTTAACCAAATAAGATTAATTTTTGTGTCTTATACATTGGCTATATTGATCCTTATAAAGCAGAAGATGGAACATCACACAGTCCTGTTTTTGTGCGGATTTTTCGATGACTATATCAAGTAAGTAATTTGGATATTTATATGTTATCTCATATTATGAAATTTCACATATACCTTACTCTTTTATTATCATTTTATGTAGGGAACATAAATAAATAATATGTAGAGTTCATTGATTTGTGCCTTTGAGAAGTAGAGAGGCTTTGTAAAGCCTAGAGTTTCCGGATTGGTTGAAATCAAAGGTATTTCCATTACATTAATTACCTTAAAAAATAGATATCCATTTAATTTAATTATTAATATATATTTCAGGTGTTTATTTATATATTGACTCAGTTTCTCAAGAATTATGAGTGTTGGATTTTGGTCATAATTCTTTGGTTCGTGAATAAAAATATTTAATAATCAATGGGTATAAATTTGTTATAACTGATCGAGCAGTGAAAATTAGAACACAAAATGATGGAATTATGATAACAACTACAATGCATTGCTGTTCCAGAGTATTAGATAGTCATCCTCGATATGAAGATGTGTATTATTATGGAATTGTTTAGAAAATATTGTTATCGTATTACTACACTCAAGGTAGATTCACTATGATTAAATGTAAATGGTTTGATTCCGTGAGATGACATGGTTCATTTGTTGATGGATGTGGATTTAGAGTTATTGAAATGAGTTTATTCCTATATACTGATGATCCATACATTTTGGCATTAATGTATAACACGTTGTTTATGTGAATGATCATCTGAGACCTAATTATGGTGTCATTAATGATGTAATACCACGATATATTTTCTATGATGCTGGCGATAAAATCGCAACCATTGACACTCCCAAAAGTTTTTCCAAAAATATTGAATTTGATGAATAAAATTATCCCATTAGGAGAGGAGATGTTGGACATGAAGTAGTGGTGGGTAGTATATAGAAGAAAGCATATATGTTCTTTGTTCATTCAATTTACATTGACTAGAGTTTCTTAGGTTAGTAATACTATAAATAATTTAATATAGTTTCAGTTTGAAATGAAATGTTTGTTTTTTTATTTTCTGGGGTCATTTCATTTAATTTGATTTATTTTAATTTTATAAAACATGGTAATGTAATTTTAAAAACAATGTTAGTCATTTCACTGTAATGATTTTTACATTTAGTAATTAAAAGATGTAAAATTGGATCCTCTCATGTATTGATGATAGATGTAAGTTTTATGCATGTTTTATAAAACCTGTCTCTAAAGAAATTACATTTCATTCTTGTGAAGATTATTCCAAATACTATAGAAGGTCAAAGGAAGGGACTGTTTGGTATCGATCGACTGGGATGTGAACGTGTGTTGCCTACTTTACTTCCATCAACGTGTATAATAATTGTAATGTTTTTGTTATAACTTACATATAATTTCATGTTAATATTCATTGTCAATTTTATGGGGATATTCTATTCCACTGGATTTAACTCTTCATAATGCTAGCATGGGTCTGAATGGGGATGCTAATAGACCTAGACAGAGCACCAGTCATGCATGTTCCCACACTGACCCACCAGTGGACAACCCATCCACCACACCTTTCCATCATCAACTTGAGTCTTCAAGGATGTTCTTATCAATGAATCCATCATTATCTAAACTACCCTATTATTCACATTTCATGTATTTACCACCTTTAGGGATGATCCCACTAATTCCTCAATTATCTCATTTTACATCATCTTCGCATACCATGACTAGACCACCTCCATAGATGGTTCCACCTTTACCGTATCTATATCTGATGATTCATCCCCCATCATAATACCCATATTATTCCATGTATACACCACATCTAATGCATATTATCCATCTATCATCTAATGAGTCTGTTCCTTCAGCTTCTATTCTAGTGCATGATGGACACCCAAAGCTTGAACTGGAATAGACACTTACTTTAGAGGTTTCTAATCCAGGATAACCCACAAATCCATTATGGCCTATTGCGTATGATTCATAAGTTTCTTTCTATTATATCTATTTCAAATTATATCATTTCATTTCTCTTGTGCTATACCATGGAATAATTTTTCTCCCCCCTTTTCTTATTCAGTGGGATATTCTTCTAGGAGACATGGTTGTACTCGGATGAAGAAATCCTGGAACCACCAGACACAACTAATGGTGGATTAAAATTCATAAAATCATATGGTAGGTCTAGATGCAAGTTAATTTATATTTTTTATGTCCACTTTAGCCAATTATAATGATATCATTCCAATGGAACCGGTCACATGGAGACATATCAGTAATGATATCAAGGAAACATATTGGGAGAAAATATGGATAAGAAAATCACATCAATTTATATCAATATTATTATTGTATTTAAATGAAATAACAAGTTCATTACTGAGTCGGTTTATCTTTCCCGATGGAGAAGCTTCTAGGATTGAATGTTTGATGGATGTTGGGGAGTTATGAAACTCATAAAAGCATGATTTGTATGTTGGTTGGAAGAGTAGAGTTGGTAATAACTTATAGGTAGTACCAACATTCCCCAACTATATAGAATGTCAATATTAAAAAATGATTTTACATTGTATTACTGATGAGTTTAAGGTAATCACAATATTTAATGGTTTTCAAATAAAATTTAATTTTTATTACTTTTATTGGAATTTTTTAGGAGGTGTAGGGGAAAAACTAAAAGAACAATGATTTAATGACATATATACACACATTCATGCACACTAAAATGGACAATCATAAAAATCACTAGGTAATTTAACCGAGTACTATGATGTTATACAGGTTGTTCGAATAAAAATATTATAGAATAGAATATAGTTTTTTATCATATTGTTATATAAATTATTATCTAGGGGGCCAATTAGAAACATTTAGTAGGTCCAGTTGTTGGAAAAATTCTTTAACTAAACATATTTCACCTTCATGATGTCCTTATGTATGAAAAACCATATTGAAACATCGACCACATATTTAGAAAACCAGAATTATTTTAAGAGTGTCATTTAACTCAGGGTTTTTAGGTCTATAATGCGGCTGACTTGAATCCATATTTTTGAAGTAATAATATATGGTTGTAATCTATATTTATTATTTTCTAATTTGCATTAAGATGTATTGGGCATCAAAGGACGTGTATCGCGTGCAAAATTATTTTTCTCCTGTACAAAGTAAAAGGATGGAAGTGTAGTAAATTCATAGACATAAGATAAGATTGTAATTTTTTTAATTTATATTTTTAATATTTAGATGAAATTCATAATTTAATATGTTGTTTATAATTTAAATAGTCTTCCTTGGAGGCCCTCTGTAAGAACCCGGATATTCCTTCAGGTATGTTTTTCCTTTTCTTGTCGTTTTTGAGAAAATGAGGAAAATCTAGAAATTTTCAAAGTACACTCTATGTACTTTATAAGTACGCACCGCGTACTTTGACACCACTAGAGCCGATGTGTTGGCTATGTCATGACCACACACACATCCATGTAAGGGTGACATGGGGGCCGCCTAATACAGAGTACAGAAACAGCAAGTACACATTGTGTACTCTAAAAGTACACGTTGTGTACTCTAAATGTACACGTCGTGTAGTTTGTTTTTTTTCATTAAATGAATCGGGGTTGCATCTAACCCCTAGAAGCGTCTTCTTCTAGGTCCCGTTCGGCCGAGAGAAACCCTACGGTGCTGAAACTTCTCCGAGCCCCCGAGCCTCTGTCTATTCTACGAATCGACCGACGTCGATTGCATTAGAACCACAACAGTATTCTATTCTTTCTTCTTGAGTTTCATTCCATGATTTCCCATCTTTGTCAAGTTATCGTGGGTTGAAAATTTTATGAATTTTCGTAGATCTATGATGATATATGGAAATTCAAGTCTCGTTGGTCAAGTATACTAATCTCCTAACATCAAGGTAGGTTGGTTTTGCCTTTCTGTAGAATGAATTTGAGTATTATGTGAAAATTCCACCAATATACTTTAATGGGGTATTGCGTGTTGACTATTTTGCCCATGTTGTTTGCCTGTTTTGATTATATTCCTGAGTAGAGGTTATTGTCTCTGAATAGGGTAATTTTCTATGATTTGGATGTATTTTTCCCATGCATATTTTTCCTGTGTATGAGATTTTGGCCTAGTTTTTCATGTTAGGATATTGCTTGTTTCACGCCTAGTTTTTAGGATAGTGTGACTATTTTTATTTTATGCTTATATGCCCTAAAATTCTATCCAAGTAGTTTTTGAGAATTTCTTGGGCGATACACGTGCTATACATGTTTGACTTACACAAGGCCGTGATAACCTAGTGTAACAGACCGCATGTAGAATGGATGTAAGGGCTTATCCATAATGTTTATAATACGATGTGAGACCACATGAGGAATTGACATTGAGTTCTTCCTCAGAGTGGCTGTAGTTCCTCGACGTGGTCCACAGGGGGAATGAGATGTTGAGTGCTTCCCTAGAGAACCTTCAGTATGATATGAAACTATAGGAGGAATTGACGATGAGTGCTTCCATAGAGAGTCTATTCTTTAGCAGAACCAGAGGGGTGATACTGTGTGTGCCTCCCAGAGGGTTTCCAGTACTTGTAGGTTGAACCATAGGGGTTAGGCTATGAGAATAGCCAGAGGGTTACCTCTTTGTTCTACTTGATTGAGTGACTGATTTCTTGTTTGTAAATTAAATGCTAGATACTTTGGATTGTTTACTGTGGAGTATTTTCTTGTGTATTGCTTTCTGTAATTTTGCCTACGATATATTCACTAACTATTAGGCACATATCTTCAGTTGGTTTCCTACTAGGATTTTTTCTCCCACCATATTTTGGTCATGCTTTTGGGCCCAAACAGATTATATTGTTGCAGGTATATATAAGGGAAAGAACCCTTCTACTTTGGGTTCTTGATTAATGTGAAGCTAGAGATCATGGGACCAAGCTATGGCTTGCGATGCTGAGGAGTTTATATGCTTTCTTTTACACTTCGGTTTACCACCGTCGTATTCAAAAATTGTGACTTTTTTGGCTGTTTTCCTAGACATATATGTATCATGCATCATTTATATATATATCTACTCTGGTTGTTTTCTTTTTTAGTCCTTGGTTATTACCGTTGTTTGGTATTTACTATTTCTACTATTGTATGTATTTGTGTACTTCCACTATGCACTCTTCCATTGAGGGCATAGTTTCCCCGTTATCACACCCAAGGCCCTCACTGCTAGTCGGCAGCCACTGGCGTTCGGGGA
Source organism: Viscum album (assembly GCA_963277665.1). Taxonomy (NCBI): domain Eukaryota; kingdom Viridiplantae; phylum Streptophyta; class Magnoliopsida; order Santalales; family Viscaceae; genus Viscum; species Viscum album. The sequence goes on along the minus strand of OY728141.1, from coordinate 41,775,846 downwards.
AATGCGCTTGAGGCCATGTGACAAACCGGGTATGGGGAGCCTCTGGGTGGCCTTCGGAACCCGGATGTTATAAAGTGGTATCAGATGAATTATTTTCTCTTGACTTATTGTTTGGATCCTTAACTAGGGATAACACAGAATAGGTTCTTGTTAATAAGCTGTGCACAAGAGTAGCAAACCCGTGTACAAGAAAAATCCAATCTACCTCATTTAATTGCAATTTGTTTTCAGTTTTTCAATTATATCAGATGATTTGATTTCACCTTGAGTGATTCACATGTTTTGTGTTGTTACTGTTGATGCTATTGAGGTTTTATTTATGTCTCAACCTGATGAGATGTGGGTATTCCATATCATGCTTCATATAGGCACTTTCTAGAAATCACATGTCATGCATTCTTACCATGTTATCTAGGATGCATTAGTAATTTCATACTGTTGTGATATATGTTGAATAGAATATGCATGATGTTGTGATAGATGCATTGATAAAAATATCTGCTTCTTGTTAGAGCATTGATTGTGTAAGATTTTACCTGAATAAATGCCAAATTTTGGTTCTCGAGGTGTTATGGGCTCTCATGGACCGGAATTTGATGGATCATCGACTTATTTACCTTGTTTGTAACTTTTGAAATATGACAAAATTTGATTCGCAGGGAGTATGGGCCCTCACAGATCAGAATTTGGCACGTTCAGTGTTTGTTTCATTGTTTTCTGGGCTCCAGAGTAGTTTCTAAGGCTTACTGTCCAAAAAAACCAAGAATACACGCCGTGTAGTTTTGACTACATGCCATGTGTTCTGCTATTTGGGAAGAAATTTTTTTCTTAAGTATATGTCGTGTTCCTTTTATATACACTGTGTATTCTCTAACCATGTCACAGGCCATGTGGGAGGAGACACAGAATAGGGAAAACCTTGTGGGAACACGCCATGTACCGGCTGTGCACGCCGTGTAGTGTAATCCTAGGAGTCTGGCCATGTAGTTAACAACATGGTCAGTGGAGTCTCTCCTTATACACGCCGTTTCCACCTTGAACATGCCATGTAGTCTGACCTAGGTACCTGGCTATGTCATGAACAACACGGGTCGATGTCATCCTTTCTCATACATGCTGTGTCTGCCTGGAACACATCGTGTCCGCCTGGAACACACCGTGTTGTGTTAGCCATGTAGCCTGACATGTTTCTAACCACACGGTCTGCTTGGAATTCTTAGTACACACTATTTCCTTCTGGAACCCTCCATGTAGTATGACCTGGGTATATAGGCTGTGTCAATAACAACACGGGCCAAGTGAAGCTTGTTGCGTACACGCCATGTCTACCTTTAACACGCCGTGTAGTTTTGTCTTAGTAGATCTGCGTGGCTTAACCGTGTAGAAGGAATTAGGAATGGGAAGAGTATTCAGGTGCACTCCATGTGTTGGGATAACACACCATGTGTTTTAGGTGTTACATGACCACTTTTGGCAGAAGTGCACGCCCATGTAAATGACTTAAGGGAACACATCGTGTAGTCATTATACACGCCGTGTAGTCATGTTTTGTAAAACTTAAATTATTTATTTCTTGTGTTCCCTACATACACACTAAGTTTCTAGTCCATGATAATGTTGATCTAAGGTGTGTGTTTGACCTTGCAGAGTCATGGAACCAAGACATCCTCCGATTGTACTCCAGTTGCCAGGTGGTGATCAGACACTAGATATGGCTGATCAGGGACTTCCCATAGATCCTCCTGTTGTGCCAACCTTGGTACCAGTAGTGATACCGGTTTCAAGCGTCGATGCACAGTTTAGGGATGTCTTTCTAAGTATGATGCAGACCTTTCAGGGAGCACCGCCTCCTACCTCAAATATGGAAGACTTGATGTGGGTTTTCTAGCATCGGAATCCTCCCACCTTCTCTGGGGAAGGTGGACCTCAGGCTGCAGAGTCATGGCTAGAAGCCATGATGATGATCTTTGAGCATCTGGATATGCTTCCAGAATGACGGGTCAGGCTTGCAACCTACATGCTACGAGACTCCTTCAGGAGGTGGTGGGATGTGATCTCACAGGTGGGTCATTAGTAGGTTATGGAGTGGGAGGAGTTTCAGCATGTCTTTTATGACTACTTCTATCTGGAGACCCTGAGAGCCGACCGAGCCCAGGAGTTCATGAGCCTAGAGTAGTGTAATCTCTCTGTCATGTAGTATTCCTCTTGTTTCACTGAGCTTCAATGTTTCACACCCCTCCTGAGCAGATATGGGTTGTTCATGGAAAGGAAGTTTGAGGATGGTCTCAGATTGGAGATCCGCTCACTGGTGAATATCTTCAGGATGAATTACATAGCTTCCATTGTCAACTAGGCACTGATTCTGGAGCGTAATATGAGAGATTTCGGAGCTGAGAGGCAGAGTGATTCTGCTTCCATAGTAAGTGCTTCACCAGCTGACAGTAGGAAGCACCGTAGGGAGTCTACACGCGGTGATATGAGGCAGTGTGACACATCTTTAGGTAGCCAGGTGGTATGCTACATGTGTGGAAGGGCTGGGCATACGATGCCATATTTCTAGAGATACCCAGTGGGGTGCCGATATTGCAACTAGATGGGTCACCTTCAGCACTTCGGTAAGGTTTTCTCAGCAGCAGCTGGTGATAGGGGTTCATCCATGACTCCTCAGTCAGGAGAAGCACCACCAGTTTATCACCAGTCTGGGAACTAGAGTTCTTTCGGCCGATCAGGATGAGGTGGAGGTCGAGGCCGTGGTGGTCAGTAAGCTTTCTTTCAGTGATAGTAGGGTGGATCAGCTTAGAGTAGTCAGGCAAGGTCATAGGGTCATGGTATAGGACAGGCTTTTGTAGTGGAGCAGACCCAGTAGGAGTAGGATCCTAGACCCTCTACAGTTCGAGGTACGATCTTAGTAGCCACAGTTTTATCTTCTTCTCTTTTAGATACAGGGGCTTCCTATAGCTTTATCTCTATTGCTATTGTGGAGAGCCTTGGGATCCACATATTTTCCTATGCTAATACTTTGACTCTAGACACACCGTTGGTGACTAGGACATCTAGTATACATTATTGCAAGTAGTTCCCTATAGAGGTGGATGGGTATCACTTTCTATGGGTTCTCTATGTCCTAGAGATGACAGGATATGATGTCATTCTTAGAATGGACTGGCTAGTTCCCTTCCAGGAAGCCGTCGACTATTATCTCCATAGGGTAAGATTCATATCAACAGAGGGTGGATATTTCCTTCATAAGGGAGAGTGGGATGTCCAAGTGAGTAGAGCGGGTCCAGAGAATCATGGGTTGGGATTAGTTACAACCCAAATTGCTAGTCTTTATCTGGATGACCAAGGGACTTCACAGTTAGAATTTCCTTCAATGGTGGATCATTTCAGATATGTCTTTCCAGAGGAATTTTTGGGTTTTCCACTGGAGCGTGAGGTCGACTTTTTGATTGATCTCATGCCAGGAATGGCACCGGTGTCCATTCCTCCTTATTAGATGGCTGCACCAGAGTTTCAAGATCTCAAGAAGCAGTTGTATGAGTTTCATGTAAAGGGTTTCATCCAACATAGTACTTCTCCCTGGGGTTCACCTGCTCTTTTTGCAAAGAAGGCAGACGATACCCTCATACATTGTGTGGATTATCAAATGTTGAACCAGTTGACAGTCAAGAATCGATATCCCTTTCCTAGGACTGATAATCTCTTTAATCAGCTTCGAGGAGCCCAAGTGTTCTCGAAGATCGACTTCAGATTTGGTTATAATTAGTTTCGAGTTAGTCCATCAGATATACCTCTTACAGCCTTCAGAAGTAGGTATGGTCTATACGAGTATATGGTTATTCCATTCAGTCTCACGAACACGCCTGTAGTTTTCATGGCACTGATGAACCAAGTGTTCCTTCCATACTTGGATTACTTTGTGGTTGTCTTCATGGATGATATCTTGGGGTACTCTTATAGTCAACACGACCATTCTACTCATCTTGAGATCATTTTGAGTACACTTAGGGATCATCAGTTATATGATAAGCTCTCAAAGTTCCACTTTTGGATGGACCTGATTCACTTATGGGGTCATGTTATCTCAGAGACAGGAGTATCAATAGACCAAGAGAAAGTGAGGGCTGTAGTTTCCTGGGAGTAGCCGAAGAACTCCTTTGAGGTGCGGAGTTATTTAAGGTTGGATGGATACTACATATGCTTTATTCGGGACTTTTCACTCTTGGCAGCACCGCTGACAGGTCTAACTAAGAAGGGTGTGAATTTATTAGGGTCAGATCCGTGTGAGCCAGCCTTTCAAAAGCTGAAAGGGAGGTTGACTTCAGCACCAATACTAGTATTTACAGAGCTAGGCAAGAGCTATACTATTTACTGTGACACTTCAGGTATCGAGATAGGAGCTGTGCTGATGCAAGGAGATGGATTCGTTGCGTACGGGTCTCAACAGTTGAGGCTACATGAGAGGAATTACCCAACACACGATCTGGAGTTGGCAACTTTTTTTCATGCCTTACACTATTGGAGAAATTAACTTATGGGGGAGCATTTCGTGGTTTTCACCGTCCAAAAACGTCTCAATTACATCTTCACTTAGTGTGATCTGAATCCGAGACAACACAGGTGGGTCGAGTATCTTCAGTCCTTTGACATTTAGATTGCCTATACACATGGGAAAGGCAATGGAGTGGCTGACGCGTTGAGCAGGAGAACTCGGATACATGCAGTTCAGGAGGCCAGTAGTGAGTGGAAGCTTATGGATCTATTCTCTAAGATGCAATTGGAGGTTCACGACAGACATGTGAAGACTTTTCTATCTTCTGTAGCTATTACCTCTACACTTCTTGATTGGGTATGAATGAGGCATCTATCAGATTCTGAAGGCCTAGTCCTAAGGGAGAGTGTGTCAGGAGAGGCCCCTATTTCTGGGTGGATCATAGGCGACAGTGAGATCTTTCATTTCTAGGGATTCATATGGGTTCCATCAGAGATATCCAAGGAGCTAATGTGGGAATTTCATTCCTCTGTTTGGGCCGTCCATTCTAGTGGCACCAAGATGTATCATGATTTTCACTGCTAGTATTGGTGGCTAGGTATGAAGGGAGATATTGCTGGTTTCATCATTAGATGTTCTACTTGTTAGTAGTGAAGGCAGAACATCATCTACTCACAGGTCTTTTATAGGAGTTACCCATTCCTGAGTGGAAGTGGAATGATGTCGTGATGGACTTCATGACCGTTTTTGAGGTATCCTCGAGGGAATGATGCTGTTTGGGTTGTCATCGATAGGCTTATGAAGGTTTCTCACTTCATTCCAATCAAGTAGACATTCAATGTTGATGAGCTGGGATGGTTGTACATCCAAGAGATTGTACGTCTGCATGGAGTTCATAACTCCATTGTTTCAGATAGGGATGCACGTTTTCCTTCTCGGGTCTGGCAGGGGATTCAAAAGGCTTTGGGCACATAGGTACTTTTGAGTACAACTTACCATCCTCAGACAGATGGCCAGTCCGAGCCTACAATTCAGGTGCTTGCGTACATGCATTGATCATGCATCCTGGATTTTGGAGGTTCTTGGGAGAAGCATACATCTCTTGTGGAGTTTACCTACAACAATAGTGTTCAAGAAACTATTCAGATGGAACCTTACAAGGATTTGTACGATAGGCCATGCCAATCACCTTTATGTACATATGAGGCAGGAGAGGAAACTTTACTGGGACCTCGTCTTGTTCAAGAGACCTCAGAGAAGATAGAGATGATTCAGAAGAGGATGGATACTACACAGTCTCGTTAGAAGTCTTATTCTGATCAGCGGAGATGACATCTGGAGTTCGAGGTTGGAGATCATGTTTTCCTACGTTTTCACCGAGTTTGTGACACAAGAGGATTAAGAGATAGGATAAGCTTTCGCCGAGGTACGTTAGGCCATTCAGGTGTTGGAGAGAATTGGTCCAGTTGCCTATTGGTTGCACTTACCTTAGTGGTATCAGGCTATGCACGACGTCTTCCACATTTCACAATTCTGACGTTACTTTCCAGACCCATCTCACATCTTTCAACCCGAGGAGGTTGAGCTCAAAGTAGGTGCATCATTTGAGGAGCATCCTATCCGGATTGTTGATCATAATACGAAGGCTCTCAGTGGCCGGTCAGTTCCTCTGGTATTAGTGCTATGGAAGCACGGGTGGGTGCAAGACGAGACTTGGTAGAGGGAGGCCGATGTGCGATCACAGTGGCCAGAGTTGTTCGAGGTTTCTTCTCCTACACCGTGCTAGGTAAATTAGGGGACAAATTTCTTTAAGGGGGGAAGCTTCTAAGAACCTGAATCTTATTTCAGGTATGTTTTTTCTTTTCTGGTCGTTTTTGAGAAAAAGGGGAAAATATGGAAATTTTCAAAGTACACGCAATGTACTTTATAAGTACACACCGTGTACTTTGATACCGCTGGAGCCCGTGTGATGGAAGTGTCATGACCACACACATGGACATATAGGGGTGACATGGGTGCCTCCTAATGCAGAGTACAAAAACAGAAATTACATTCCGTGTACTATAAAAGTTCATGCCGTGTACTTTTTTTCATTAAACACACTGGGGTCGCATCTAACCCCCATAAGCATCTTCTTCTAGGTCCCGTTCGACTGAGAGAAATCGTACAATGCTGAAACTTCTCCGAGCCCCTGAGCCTCTGTCTGTTCTCCGAATGGACCGCCATCAATTGCATTAGAACTGCAGTGGTAAGATCTTCCTTCTTATTGAGTTTCATTCCATGATTTCTCCTCTTTCTCAAGTTATCGTGGGTTGAAATTTTTATGCGTTTTTGTAGATCTAGGACATTCCAATGTGATTCAAGCCTCGTGTTTCTAGTATACTGATCTCCTAACGTCATGGTAAGTGGTTTGTGCCTTTCTGTAGAAAGTATTTGAGTATTATGTGCAAATTCCACCAATACCCTTGAACGGGGTATTGCGTGTTTACTGTTTTGCCCCTGTCGTTTTCTTATTTTTCTTGTATGCCTAAGTAAAAGTTCTTGTTTGTGAATAGGGTAATTTTCTATTATTTGGATGTATTTTTACAATGCATGTTTTACCTGTTTATGACTATTTGGATTAGTTTTTCCTGTTAGGCTATTGCCAGTTCCATGCCTAGTTTTTAGGATAGTGTGACTATTGTTCTTTTATGCTGATATTACTTATAATTCTACCAAGTAGTTCTTGAGATTTACTTTGGTGATACACGTGCTATACATGTTCGACTTACACATGGCCGTGAGAACCTAGTGTAGTAGACCACATGGAGAATGAATGTAAGGGCTTCTCTAGAGTGTCTTTATAATACGATGTGAGCCCACATGGTTGATTGATGTTGAGTGCTTCCTTAGAGTGTCTGTAGTTCCTCGATGCAGGCCATAGGGGGAATGAGATGTTGAGTGCTTCCCCAGATCCCCTTTAGTATGATACAAGACTATAGGGGGAATTGATGGTGAGTGATTCCCCAGAGAGTCTATTCTTTAGCTGAACCAGAGGGGTGACACTGTGTGTGCCTCCCGGAGAGTTTCTAGTACATGTAGGTTGAACCATAGGGGTTAGGATATGAGAAATACCTAGAGGGTTACCTATTTGTTCTACTTGATTGAGTGTATGCTTGCTTGTTTGTAAAATTAAATTCTAGAAACTGTGGATTGTTTGCTATGAAGTATTTTCTTGTGTACTGTTTTTTGTACTTTTTCCTGCCATATATTCACTGACTGTAGAGACCCAAATCTTGACGTACATGGACATTACATTACTTTTGTGGAATACTTAATACATAATGAAAATAGACACACAAGGACTGTAATAGTTTAGTGTCTTTGGAAGCTCAGAAAATAATATTATAATCATGGTGAATGGTCTTCAACATCCCCCATAAAGATCTTCCCCTTTTGTTTTCTTACCTAAAAACTTTATTTAAATCATGGGGAAAATAAAACATATAAATGGTGAGCTCAAATTCTTAGTAAGGGTAAGCATAGAGAACATAAAACAATCCATAAACATTTTAATAGAAAAAACTTGAACATAAAATCTAAACATCAAAATCATGACCTACGACATAAATCTTGGAAGTACACAAGGCATAGATTATAAAGAAACATTAGTCATGATAAACTAGCATGGTAATAAATCATGTAATTGTGGCATCCATTAAGCACATGTTATGATTTCCATAGTAGCCAAGGCATTGCTACCAAGACCATCTTAGTGGACAAAGTCCCATTCTGAGTCGAGTTCACTCGTCGTTCCAGTCCTATAACACTGAAGCAGATTAACTTAGAATTCCAGCCATGTCATTCTCATGAAATATAAATCATTACCCAATGCATTGGAGGGAGATATAGGTCCCACCCATCTCATAATGAATCCATTCTTATGTGTGCCACAAAATCATAAATCATACATTATAGCATAACTCGTGTAATAAAAATGGGATTCTTAAACATCGTTCCATCATAACATAATCCATATAAGATAAAAGGACTTTATAAAAATAATTCCATCATAACGTAATCAATTCAATTTAAAAATATGGATAGAAACAAAACCCTATATTATCTTAGATGGAAAATAATTTTGATAAAACGCTTGAACTCCATTGTTGAGGAAAATATCCTTTCTACTTCAAAAACATTTTTCCTTTCTTAAAATGTCATATAATTTTAAACTAAAAGAATTTGGTTAAAAATAAAAATGAAAACTTGTAAATTAAAATTCATGTAAATAATTTTCTAAAAATCCATCCATGCCGTATATGTTAAAGAAAAACATTCTTCTCGTACTTTGGCCAGAAAAGTCAAAAAAGTACCTCGTACTAAAAACAACAAAAGATTCCTTCCATATATTTTACTAAAAACATTCCAATGGGTAAAATTGGATTTAAAAAATTGTATGAGGATAAAATAATATTACATATTGATGAAACATGGATGTGGATGATAAATATGCCCCAGAAATTACCGAAGTATAAACAATCTCAGATAAAAATTGAGATTGCGTGATTTTCCCTTACCTTATGTCTGATATGCTTCGTATATATATAATCCTCTTGTAAAATGATTTAAATAATGTCATTGACTTATTAATGAATCATATTCATTGTTATGATATCATTTATGGTTTACTTATGACTTTATACTACCCATTTTGTTGTAAATTCGATGTAAAAGCAGCGATTTGGGTAAAATCCTTTCATTTATTATACGTGTTTTGATTTGTTGTTCTTGATACTATTACTTATATCCTGGTTTAATTAATTCGAAAATGTAAAACATGATTTATATATAATATATATTCAGCATATACATATATATATGATAGATCGATAAATGGAATGAAATACAGCGTTCATGGAGACGGTAGGTCGTGCGTACGCAAGAACGCTGTTTTCGTTTCCTTATTGAATTGAATGGAATTAAGTAGATGAAATAAATAAATATATACATAAATCCAGTATCATTATTATGTCATATATTTCATTATTATTCATTATATTTACTTTATAATCATTAATGAATTGTTAACATGGAGAATAAATCTCATCGCGTCGTGGAGACGGTAGTCCGTACGTACACACGAGCGATATCATTCCCATGATCATGGAATTGTATTGAAGCGTATGTATAATATTTCATAATCAATATCCCTTTACAATAATCATATATAGTTATTTATTTACACCATTATACCCATCGAAATAATGTGGTGGTCGAAAAAAGATTACACCACGACATGGAGACGGTATTCTGTACGTACGCATGCGCGGTGATTTCGTATTCCGTTGGATGGATAGAAGGTGAAATAGGGTTGTTTAATATTTATAATAACATATAATTATATAATTAATACTGATTTTATTACTTTATAATGATAAAACTAAATAAGAAGAAGTAGAAGAAGAAAGAAACTTGAGAGAATCGGAAGAAGAGATTCCCTCTTCTTCAATACACCTCCTTTATGCTTCCTCTTATAGAAGTAGAGTTGTTCTTTTGATAAGACTAGAACCTCCAGAATGATTCTATGGAATTGGAGAAGAGAAATGGGCAGGGTTTGGCCAAGCTTCAAGGAACAAAAGGGTGTGAAGAGAAGAGGGAAGGGGTGCCCTTTTTATAAGGGTGGAGAGGGGCACCTTTGGAAAACATTAAAATATTATTTTATAATAAAGACATATTCGGTTTATAATAGCTCCAAATTGATTTATTTCGAATCCAAAGTGAGTATGGGTCCAAATACTGTCAACCAATAGATTTTAGACAAGTTTAGGTTACAATGTTAACCTTATCATTTAGATTTAACTCTAGGATAAATAATTTAACTTTTACCGTGTCTTCTTGTTTTCTTACACTATATGGTTAATAAACTTACTATAACAAGCCAAAATAACCCCAAATGGTTCATTATTAATATATATATATATCTTTATATAATTAATTTGTCCGAACCTTATATTTTTAGGAATAAAATAACAATTAATAATATAATATTTGTTTTAAAAACTATTTTATGTCAATTTTGACACTATTTGGTAATTGATTTTTCTGAAAATCATAACAACATGATTAGTTTGAAAAAAGATAATTAAATAAATACTAACATATCATATTAAGCTATAAAATTATTTTAAATCATAAAAAGTCTCAAATTACATTTATTTGGGTATTTATAATATCAATTATTTTAATATTTCATTATTTATGTAATTAATGCATCACCATTGTGTCATAAATAACATAAATTATTTAATGTCTAAAAATTATAAATAAAATAAAATTAGGTAGAAAATATTTTTATATTTCTAATGAATATTTATAGTCTAATTTATCTTATCTATAACCCTATATTAAAAATAAATTAGTTATTAAACTTTGATTTTAACCATTTTAACTCTTCTTTAAATAAATTGAAAATAAATGTCCTAATCTAATCCAAGTGGACATAAATGGAAATATTTTATTTATAAGGTTGATTTTGAACGAATTACACTTATCCAATAGAATTAGGACATGTGTTAGGGTAATAATAATATCATTTTTACCCTTAATTACCCTATTTACTTTTAACCGTGGTAAAAAAAAGTAAAAAGTGACTATTCACCAAAAATTATTTTCATCTCATTGAACCACATTTTAGTCCTTGATATTAACCATGTCTCTCACATTTTAGAAAATCCACTCACAGAAGTGGTAAAATTATGTTTTATGTGAACTTTCAAATTATCATAGGAGGTGTGTAAAAGACGGTGAAAAGTTCAATAAAATTTTTATATATCTAAAATTATTATAAAATGACTCCAATGAATTACATTGAACATATATAGGTATTATGTATCAATTTTGACCAAAAATAAATTTAAATATAATAAAAAATTATTTAAATAAAAAGTCTGTTTTTTAAATAGTAACCCAGTGTTTTCACTATTCATCATAAATTGAAAGTTTTCAGAAAAATACCAAAAATTCACCCTAGGATAATTTCGATATTCTGAATCCCAAAATGAAGTCCATTTCGAAAGATAAAATTTATAAAATTTTAAAAAGTGGGTATTACTATTCATAACGGCTAGTTTATATAACATATCGTTGTTTAGTGAAACTCGGTATTGCGTACAACACACGCTATCGTGGATGGTCGCAATTGCATGTAATGAAAGCCAAGTCAGGGATGCGTGTAGTGCAAGATCCTTTTGGTGTAGCATACAACAAAGGACATCAATAAAATTAAAAAGAATATTTTTCATAAAATCTCGGGGTGTTACATTCTACCCCCTTTAAAATGAATTTCACCCTCGAAATTCGTCGGGGTTATAAATGGTTTACTACTCAAAAGTTTCTTTAATATAAACCCACATAGTAAAAAGGAATACCAAAACCAATCTTTAAAAACTTATGTATGAAACATAACGGTTACCCAAATTAACTAATCACTGGGTTTCCACATAGGAGAACATAGGTGAAAATATGGATATGCAAGAGAAATCTAACCATCATGTTATGATGGAGAGTGGTAGATAACATGGATATGAAAAAGAAAAAAATCACAAAGCCATAGATTTGTGATGATCTAAGGTACAATCTGATTCATCAGATATAAGGGCACTAGGACAACATTTTTGGTTTTCAAGATCATTTCCCTAAAGTTGAAGAAATTGGAATTAGAAGAAATACTTTCTTGATTTTGGTACAGTCTCATTGTTGGTATTTCCTTGGAAATTTTCCACTTCATATCTTAAAGAAATGAAGTTGAATTTTTCATTCTTGAAGTGATAAGAGATCATGTGATAGAATGATGGGTCATTCCATCTGTCTCAAACAAAAGGTTAGAAAAACTTATCAAAAATACATAAGTCCATCTATAATGAGATTAATCATATATGGTTTCTAAAATGGACTTATACTTCATACATCATACTGCTTAATATAATAAAACTGGTTTCTACTAAACATGGACTTCCTGTAGGCTAGTGGTAGGCGATAAAGGTCTGTCGTACTTCAGTTGTGGGTTCGATTCCCACAGCCTTGTCCGACATGACGAGTTATCGCCCGTCCTGCGGGTTGTACTTTTTCTAAAACTACATTATTATAACATTCCATAAATATTATCGAACAAATAATTCTAGCCTTAAAAAATTCTATCTGACGTCCAACTTAATCCATTCCAACCTTTAAGCTTATCGAAAATACTTCTGTCCAATCTCATAGTGTGATGAAAATGATTACTTGAGAGGTCACATAACAAGTACGTGAATACCATCATTTGTCCCCCATATATCATAAGATATATCTCGTTGGTCACATTCCAAACATTAGAATGCCTTAATCATGTATTCTCTTGAAAAATGAATACCCATTGAACCTTATTGAAAACATGAATGCAGTTAAAAGTTAACACTTTCCACATACCAAAATTACCAGAATTCAATATACTCAAACCATGATATAACTTAGTCATTATATCAATCATGAGTTCATGAATACTATCAAATAATTTATTTTCTCATTATCCCTTCATTATGCGCATATCATCTACTTTCGAAAATATTTGAATCGCTTTTCATGGTTACCGGTACCATATTCTTATAGAAAACCACAATGGACAAATACACAGATATTTCAAAACTCCACGATACTATAAATGAGATTCCATGATACTATTTTGAAATCCCATTACATTAAAACTTAATCATTACACAACATCATTTTCATTCTCAACATCACAAATAGTGATCACATGTGACTTCCCTTTATCCTTTACCTTAAGAGGTTGCCCACGTTGATCATCATCAACCCCTGTATTAGGGCATTGATTAACATAATTCCCCATTTCCTTGCACTCGAAGCATTGAAGTGTTGGTGGTGTGTTCTCTGCAGTATTTTCTTTATTCACATCATTAACAACCCTTTTTCCATTACTTCGACACTTAGATGCTCGATGGCCTTATTTTCCACACTTAAAACATTTTCTAGTCCCTTTAAGACAATATCCACCATGCACATTTCCACACTTTGAGCATAAAGAAACATTAATCTTCTTTTCACCATTATTCTGATATTTATCCCTGAACTCCATCTCTCGTTTCTTGTCAAAACCATGAGATGGATATGTTACACCAACTTCCAGTTCTACCTTGATAGCACAACACACAATTTCTTCATAGCTACTGAAGTTTCTTATAGCTAATGCCTTTAGAAGACTTGGTTTTAAGCCACTGAAAATTGATCAACTTTACTTTTAATTTGGATGATAAAGCCTGATTCATAACTTGCATGTCTTGTAAAATTTGCTTTTTATATACCAATAGGTTCATCATCCTTCTGCTTAAGCACAAGAAACCCATTTTCCATCTATGTTCGAAGAATACGAGGGAAGTAATTACTGAAAAACATGTTCTTTAACTCCTCCCATTCCATGGATTCAATTTCATCTTGGGGCCTTGTATTATTAATTAGGGTCCACCACTGGTCTGCTTAACGTTATAAACGGTAAACAGCTAAAATGAATTTTTCATGTTCTGAACAGCGATGTATAGAAAATATCTTTTCAATGGTACTAATCCATTGTTCATCAACAAGTGGATTAGAAGACCCATTGAAAGACGGTGGACGTTGCCTCATGAAGGACTCAATAGAATATTGTTCCCTTCTCTGATCATTAGGAAATCCAGAATGATTCATAGTTTGTGTAAGTATAGAAATAAGATTTTTCACTCCATCTCCCCTCACATTTGGTTGCTCGGGAGGACAATCATTTCATTGTCCATTACATTGATCAACACGGTTCCTTCGGGTTCTAGCCATTGTCTAAAACCCAAAAAGAACAGTGTGAGAGGCAAAAATCATGCTAGGAAAACAACATAATAATGGGGGAGTACCTTCAATATCTAACATATTAGGTTTAATACTAATATTGTTACCATAATTCTAGGACTATAATCTAGACTTATACTTAACCATAGGGACATCCCTAGCCATACCTTAGAAATATCTCTAGGGATCTCACTAAAGTTTTCGCATCCTAGTTTCCAAAGGTTAACTAAACCTTTCCTCTGATACCAACTGTAGAGACCAAAATCATGACGTACATGGAAATTAAATTAATTTGGAGGAATACATAATGCATAACAAAAATAGACACACAAGGACCGTAATAGTTTATTGTCTTTGGAATCTTGGAAAATAATCTTCTAATAGTGGTGAATTTTATTCAACATCTCCCATAAAGATCTTCCCCTTTTGTTTTCTTACCTAAAACCATTCTTTATATCCTGGGGAAAAGAAAACATATAAAGGGTGAGATCAAATGCTCAGTAAGGGTAATCATATAGAACATAAAACAATCCATAAACATTTGAATGCAAAAACATGAACATAAAATCTAAACATCAAAATCATGAGGGATGACATAAATCTTGGAAGTACACAAGACATAGATCATGAAGGAAAATTAGTCATGATAAACTAGAATGTTAATAAAACATGTAATTGTTTTATCCATTAATCACATGTTATCATTTCCATAGTATCCAAGGCATTGCTGCCAAGACCATCTTAGTGGACAAAGTCCCATTCTGAATCGAGTTCACTCCTCATTTCAGTCCTGTAACATTGAACCAGATTAACTTACCATTCCAGCCATGTCAATCCCATGAGATATAAATCTTTAACCAATGCATTTGAGGGATATATAGGTCCCACCCATCTCATAATTAAACCATTCTTATGTGTTCCACAAAATCATAAATCATACCTCATATCATAACCCATGTAACAAAAATGGGATTCTTAAACATCGTGCCATCATAACATAATCCATATAAGATAAAAGGAAATCATAAAACTAATTCCATAATAACATAACAAAATAAATGTAAAAATAGGGATATAAATAGAACCCTATATTATCTTATATGGAAAATAATTTTGATAAAACGCTTGAACTCCATTATTGAGGAAAATATCCTTTATACTTTAAAAACATTTTTCATTTCTTAAAATGTCTTATAATTTTAATCTAATAGAAGTTGATTAAAAATAAACTTGAAAACTTTTAAAGGAAACTTCATGGAAATAATGTTATAAAAATCCATTCATTCCATATACGTTAAAGAAAAACATTCTTCTCGTACTTTGGCCGGAAAAGTCAAAAAAGTACCTCGTTCTAAAAACGACAAAATATTCCTTTCATATATTTTACTAAAAACAAACCAATGGGTAAACTTGGATTTAAATAATTGTATGAGGATAGAAATAATATTACATATTGATGAAACATGGATGTGGATGATAAATATTCCCCAGTAATTAGCGAAGTATAAACAATCTCGTATAAAAATTGAGATTGTTAGATTTTCCCTTACCTTATGTCTGATATGATTCGTATGTATACAAACCTCCTGTATAATGATTTAAATAATTTTATTGAATTAATACAGAATCATATTTATTGTTATGATATCATATATGGTTTACTTATGACTTTATATTACTCGGCCTTTTTTAAATTCGATGTAAAAGTAGTGATTTGGGTAAAATTGTTTCATTTATTGTACGTGTTTCAACTTATTGTTCTTGATATTATTACTTATATCCTGATTTACTTAATTACAGAATTTAAAAAATGATTTATATATAATATATATTCAGAATATAGATATATATATATATGATAGATTGATAAATGGAATGAAATACGCTGTTCATGAAGATGGTAGGCCGTACGTACGCATGAACGCTATTTTCATTTCCTTATTGAACTGAATGGAATTAAGTAGATGAAATACATATATATATATATATATATATATATAAATTCAGTATAATTATTATGTCATATATTTCATTATTATTCATGATATATACTTTATAATCATTCATGAATGGTTAACATGGAGAATGAATCTCATCGCGTCGTGGAGACGGTAGTCCGTACGTACGCACGAGCGATGATATCATTCCCATGATTGTGGAATTGTATTGAAGAGTATGTATAATATTTCAGAATCAATATCACTTTACAATAATCATATATAGTTATTTATTTACACCATTATACCCATACAAGTAAGTTGGTGGTCGAAAACAGATTACACCACGGCGTGGAGACGGTATTCTGTACATACGCACGCGTGGGGATTTCGTTTTCTGTAGGATGGATAGAAGGTGAAATAGGTTTGTTTAGTATTTATAATAACATATCAGTATATAATTAATACTGATTTTATTAATTTATAAAGAGACAACTAAAGAAGAAGAAGTAGAAGAATAAAGAAACTTGAGAGAATCGGAAGAAGAGATTACCTCTTCTTCAATGCACCACCTTTAAGCATCCTATTATGGTAGTAGAGTTGGTATTTTGAGAAGACCATAATCTCAAGAATGTTTCTAGGGAAGTGTAGAAGATAAATTGTTAGGGGTTGGATGAGCTTCAATGCTCAAAAGGGTGTGAAGAGAAGAGGGAATGGGTGCCATTTTTATAAGGGAGGAGAGGGATAACCTTGGAAAAACTGAAAATATTATTTTATAATAAAGTCATATTCAGTTTATAATAGCTTAAAATTGATTTATTTCTAAGCTAAAGTGGTTATGTGTCTAAATAATTTCAAAAAATATATTTTAGACAAGTTTAGGTTACAATTTTAAACTTATCATTTAGATTTAACTCTTGGTTAAATAATTTAACTTTTACCGTGTCTTCCTGTTCTCTTACACTATATTCTTAATAAACTTAATATAACAAGCCAAAAGAACCCCAAGTGGTTCATTATTAATATATATATCCTTATATACGTCATTTTTCCAAACCATAGATTTTTTGGAATAAAATAAAAATTAATAATATAATATTTGTTTTAAAAACTATTTTATGTCAATTTTGACACTATTTGGTAATTGATTTTTTTGAAAATCATAAAAACATGATTAGTTCGAAAAAAGTTCATTAAATAAATACTAACATGTAATAGTAACCTATTAAATTAGTGTAATTCATAAAAAGGATCAAATTAAATTTATTTGGGTATTTATAATATCAATTATTTTAATATTTCATTATTTATGTAATTACTGCACCACCATTGTGTCATAAATAACTTAAATTATTTAATGTCTAAAAATTATTAATAAAATACCACTAGGTAGGAAATATTTTTATCTTTATAATTAATATTTATAGTATAATTTATATTATTTATAACTCTATATTAAAAATGACTTAGTTATTAAACTTTGATTTTAACTATTTTAACTCTTCTTTAAATAAAGTAATAATAAATGTCCTAATCTACTCCAAGTGGACCTAAATGGTCATATGTTATTCCTAAGGTTGTTTTTGGTCGAATTACACTTATCCAATAGAATTAAGACATGTGTTAGGGTAATAATAATATAATTTTTACCCTTAATTACCCTATTTACTTTTAACCGTGGTAAATAAAAGTAAAAAGCTACTATTTACCAAAAAATATTTTCATCTCATTGAACCACATTTTAGTCCTTGATATTAACCATTTCTCTCAGATTTTCGAAAATCCACTCATAGAAGCGGTAAAATTATGTTTTATGTAAATCTTCAAATTTTCCTAGGAGGTGGGTAAAAGACGGTGAAAAGTTCAATAAAATTTTTTATATATCTAAAATTATTATAAAATGACTATAATGAATTAAATTAAACTTATATAGGTATTATTTATCAATTTTGACCTAAAATAAATTTAAATAAAATAAATAATTATTTCAACAAAAAGTCAGTTTTTTAAATAGTAACCCAGTGTTTTCACTATTCATCAAAAATTGAAAGTTTTCAAAAAAATACCAAATATTCACCCTAGGATAATTTTGATATTCTGAATCCAAAAATCAAGTCCATATCGAAAGATAAAATTTATAACATTTTAAAAAGTGGGTATTACTATTCATAACAGCTAGTTTATATAACATATCGTTTTTTAGTAAAACTCGGTATTGCGTACAACACACACTATCGTGGAGGGTCGCAATTGCATGTAATGAAAGCCAAGTCAGGGATGGGTGTAGTGCAAGATCCTTTTCGTGTATCGTAAAACACACGACATCAATAAAATTAAAAAAAAAAATATTTTTTAAAAAATCTCGGGGTGTTACACTGACTATTAGGCATAGATCGTTGGGTGATTGCCTACTGGGATTTTGTGTCACACCCTGTTTGGTTCATGCTTTTGGGCCCAAAAAGATTATATTGTTGCGGGTATAGATAAGGGCACTCACCCTTATATATTGGGTTCTTGATTGCTATAGAGCTGAAGAGCATGGGACCAAGCTATGGCTTGCAATGCTGAGGAGTTTATCTGCTTTCTTTTACACTTTGGTTTAGCACTGTTGTATTCCAGTATTGTGACTTGTTTTCTTGTTTTCCTCCACATATATGTATCATGCATCATTTATATATACATCTTCTCTAAATGTTTTCATTATTAGTCTTCCACTGTTATAGTTGTTTGGTATTTACTGTTTCCTCTATTGTATGTATTTATGTACTTCCGCTATGTACTCTGAAAATGAGGGCATAGTTTCCCCATTATCACACCCAAGACCCTCGCTGCTAGTCGGAAGCCTCTGGCATTCAGGTAAATGCGCTTGAGGCCATGTGACCAACCAGGTATGGGTGCCTCTTGGTGGCTTTCGAAACCGGGATGTTACACCCTTGATGATAAGGAAGATGAAAAATTCGGGCCACATGATCATTTGAGTTAGGTATTAGGTGTGGATCACCTGGGGAGAGTCCGATATCAATTGGGGAAAAATTTCATCCCCTATAGGTATTTTTTCTTTACTATGATCCTCTCAAGCCTCTCAGACCTCTGAGCTAGAAATCACTTGTACAAAAGTAGTCGATGAAAAGAAAATAGATTTAGAGGAGCAAGAAATAAAAAAACAAGAGCATGATAGAAGTAAGTTAATGACTGAACATTTCATGAATGTTATGTCAGTATTGAGTTAATCACTTCTGTTAGAGGATGCTACTAATTTTAAATCATATATGGAATTAATTAATTCATTAAATGATTCCTTGGGTGATTCCCATGAGGTTCCTAGTTGCAATGGCAGTTGTGGTGATAGAGTTTTTGGTGGTGAGGATGTTGTTGATGCTACTATTGGTGATGAGGCTACTGATGATGTTGGTGATGGTGTAGTTGGTGATGTGACTACTATTGATGTTGATGTTGATGATTATGATGCTGATGATGGGAATGGGGATGGTGATGGGGGTAATTTGATCCCCTCCATTTTTTGACTTAGCAGGGGTACTTTTACAAGTATGTTATTAACTTTTACTGAGTTTTTTGTATGGATTAGGATATACATGTATGTTTTATTTGATTACAGATCTTGAGTGGTTTCTTTTGTGTTGGAGTTGCTATTTTTTTTCTATATGTTTTTTGTTGTCTCCATGATTTTGGATATTTATTTGAGATATGATGTGCATGAATTTGAAAAAAGTTTTTCAACCAAGTTTCCTACTTTTTTAGTAGCTTTAAAAAGTAAAATAGACTCAAGTACAACAATGGATTGTTCTTTGTACTGCTGATGATGTTGCTTTTCATATTAAATGAATTAATTTTCCCAAGTAGTATAATGGGCTTGGATGAGGAACCCATTCATGGAGTTAAAACCCAGTAGAAATCCTTACAATGAAATTCAGGTTGTGGTGACTTGAATTGGTTTCATAACCCCTGTTGGACATGATCCTGATGTTTTCTACAATATTCTTCTTGATGGTGTTAGTAGAATAAGAAATATAAAATAATTTTATTATTATCATTTACCAATGGTTAGACCTTTACTATCTCTATTTGATTTATAGTTGTTGATAGAATCTATATTTTGATTATGATACTATCTTTTCTATAGATTTTATAGAGAAATCAATTATTTCCTATAGATGAATGTGTCATAGTAAGTATTTCTATGAGGGCTGAAAAATTCATTCTTTATTCAATTACAATGGGGAAGAATTCACTGGAATATGGTGGTATTATAGAGGGAATCATGGCTGAATTAGACAAAGAAAAATGAAGGGTTTTTATTATTATAATTAAATTATATTTTTAGGAACACCTATTATGTTATTTTGATGGAGATGATGTGGTGCAACATGATAGTTTAATCTATGGAGAGTCCACTTCTACAAAAACCCATGGGAATGAACTGAATCCCTCTACGACGTTGACATTAAAATAGAAGATGAAAAAGATGATTGAAATTTTGGTGGTCTAACACACAAGAGGAATGTTCAAGATTTCATGTTTTCAGTGGTTCAGTTCATTCTAAAAGGGTAATCCTTCACAAATTATTATATGGTGGGTCTTCTTATACATTTAATAATTTATTATTAATATAATTTTAGTGAAACTTAAAATGTACCATTCCAAATAGTATCAAAGAGGGACCAAATTCAGATGCACTGGGGCACCTTTGATAACTACAAGATATGATTATGATTATCCTATTGATGAATACAGGGAATATGTATTCTATAGAGGATATTAATTATAGTAAAAATATTATCATATGTTAACTATCTTAAACTCTAAATTGAAAATAATTGGTTTACTATTTTACCTTGAGGCGTTTGATCATGAAAACCTAATTATGGTTACTTGAAGGTTTTTTATCAGGCTGTTAAGATGTGTGAATGAGACATTATTTCAGCTAACCCCATAGTCACTCCTTTAGGTGACCAAAAAAACGTTTCACTTCATTTCCATGTTTTCCTTCTGTAATTTACAGCACCTATCTTGGTGATTTATTATGCTTTGTTTTATGGTTCATATGCGTTTTTATATTATCCATAGAATGGTGTTTTAACAATTTTTTGTCAAACCACGATACAGTTGTTGCAAGAGTGGAAATTAATAACATGCACTATAACTTTCCTCTTTCATCCATAATCAATCTTATTGATTGTAAAAATGTTTTCTTTAACACTACAAAAGTACGTTCCTTATAAATTGGTGGGTTATTTTTTTATACATGTTCATTTTCTCATTATCTTCTATCACCCTACAAGTTATCCAAAAATAATACTATTTATGATGTCATTATTTTTAGGTTGGTGTTCAAACATCAAGGGTGGAAATGTTTCCAAGAAAATCCAACACATTATTCTAGGAAGTCTACAATGATGACATTCCTTTGGTAGATGGTTGTTCCACTTTTACTTCTTATGACCTCTTGGAGAAGATAAACATGACATGGGATGTGTCTGATTATCTATGCTAGATTACAAAGTAAGGGTGTGTCACTTCCCTTTTCATCCATTAACATTCGTTCTTTGGGTACTTTTGGTAGGGAGTAAATGTGATGATGTAAAATGATCATGAAGTGAAAAATTGGTTTCAAATAATTTGTTATGCCTCATTTTAAATTTCACTAGAAAAAAAATTCCATCATTTGGGTCAGACTCCTCTCCCCCCTCCACTTTTCCTTTTTTCCCATCTCATACCAAAAAATACCCTAATGTTAATCTTGTCTTATTGAATTATTAAGTTACCAAGAGAAGGGGGAAAATATCTAGATGATATTTTTTAAAATATTTATGGAATTCCCATTGTTTGTAATGTCGAGTCATGTATAGTATTTTCAAATGACATGTTACTTTCAAAGACTGACTTATAATTAAATAGAAAAAAAGAAATCAACAGAATGTGTTTGCGAAAGTAATATGCACTTAACAACATACTCATAGTGTTGATATCAGTTCATCTGAAGAGTTATTGAATGGAGGTGAATGGGATACACTAAAAGTTGAGTATTCTAGGCATGATTTCCTTGTATTTGTAAATAGATAGTTTTTAGGAATGTATTGAAATTATTTCTTTTCCAAAAAGGTAGGTTATGAATGCTTTTATTTGAACTGAATTTGATATTTTCACTATGCAAAATCAACATTAGATAATGATAAAAATAAGAGATTCATGTGTGTTGGGAAGATCAACCATCATTCTAAAACAAATATATTTGCATTTCTTAGTGTGACCATTTGACCACAATTAAGACCTCATTTGAAATTTGTTCTTTATATCAAACTTGTGTTTGTTTTTATATTTCCCTTATTTTTTAATTCTAGTTGACTATGTTTGAATCATTGTTTTATTCATTTTGTTAATGAAAATTATATTTTTTAGTGACATTTAATTATAATTAATATTTATTTATATTTATGACATTGTTTGGTAGAATGTTGTTGAATATTTATAGAGGTTCATGATCTAAGAAAAATTATAATGGTTAGTGACAGTGGAAGATAATTATGATTATTAGTGAAATTTAACTTTTTGCCAAAATTTAATCAGTAGAATTTATTTTTGAGAAGTTTTTTTCTGAAAATTATTTTCTACAATTTAATAAACAATTCTTATTATTCTATAGAATACAATGCCTAAAATATTTAGACTTTTGTTAGATGAGAAAATGTCTATTTCATGAATTTTTAAAATGGAAAAAATTTCCTCTTCTTTACAAATATGGATGTCGATTTTTTACCAAAAGTCTTACAAATATATGAATATTTTAGTAATTTGAAATTTAAAACAAGAAAATATATTTATAGAATTAAATTTTATTAAATGGGGGATCGGTGATGGACTTTCCAATTTCATCTATTTTATCAACACTATTATTTTCTACTTTTCTAGTTTAAATTATATAGTACCATCGAATGAGGCATTATTAAATTGTATTATCCTATTTAGAAGGATACATGAAACAAAATTTAACATTAAATTTTATAATTTGATTTGATTAGATGAAAATTATTATTTTCTTGTTAAAATATAAGAGGTTCATGAGACTTCAGATATTAATGAATGATTTCCTATGAGTAAATGAAATAAGATAAATAACTTTAGGGGTTAGTATTCATTTGGAATAATTTTCTTGAGTGAAATGAAATGGAGTGACAAGAATAGAATCTTAAGAAATACCTTATCTAATGAAGTTCCAATAGTCCCAAAATCATTTGATACAATGATTTAAGAGTTTAATGGTAGAATTTACACAAGCTATTGAATTCATTGTTTACTTTGATTAAATCTACAAAATAATTGAATGACATGTGGATTTCCATTGCATATCATTTTTTATTAATTAATTTTATTCCATTTCACCCAAAACATTATATCATTGGATTAAATATTTCTTTAGAGGTAAGAGAAAATTATAGAATGGAACTATTTATTGGTGTTAAATATTGTTTATTCAGAGAATGATGTTCCATGAAATTTTAGAATAGGGGTAATCATTTTGAGACATGGAGTTTAAGAATCACGAGTCCAGTTTTTTTGCATGGAATTGTACAAAGAACTATGGATCTATCTTCGTATAAATGGATATAGCAGGTCTTGTTAGGAATTGGTTTTATAGGTTTTCCATTGTCTCATCAATTCGATACTTAACTAAATATTATTCATGTAGGTTGCATTGAAATAAGAGTCCATAAATCTAGATTATGTAGATGGTGATTTTTTTGACTAGATGTAGGATTCTTTGGAAGTATAGAAAATATATCCACTGGCTTGGAATAAAGTAAGTTGATAATATTAATGTGACGAAAAATTTCAGGTTACACTGAATACATACTGATATTTTTATACTAAAAATCAACATTTTAGGCTAAAATCAATGCACAAGAAGGGGATCGAAAATTGGAATTAGAATTGGCTAGCCTGGGGAAAGGTCAAACATTGATTAATGGTCATTGAATTAGAAGATATAACCACGTGAGTGCTACTAGGACTTGTGATAATTGATATTAAATTAAAAGAATATTTCCATAGATGACTAATTTAATTAAGTTGGATTCTCTTTTCCTTTATTTTCATTTGGTATGTTTTACCATTTTTTGGAGTGATCCTTCCAGAGATTGTTTCTATATTGATATTCCTCTGGTGGAATTATTCAAATTTTTCATTAAAGGATTTCAATAAATAAATTTTAACCCTAAAGGTATCCATATTTATCCCTTTGATTTCTTCATTTATAGAATTTTAATTATCCATTTCAATCATTTTTCATGTTTTTTTAGTTTAATTAGTTTTATGAATATGATTCTAAATATATTGGATTTCCCATAATTGGTTTGCCTCATGGTATCCATATTCATCCCTTTATGTTTTTTTGATTGGATTTCCCATAACTGGTTTGTAATACAATCCATTTCAATCATTTTTTGAGTTATAAATTTAATATTTTTCTTTTTTGTTCAAATGGTTTGTTTCTGGTTTTTATTTTTTCCCTATATTCATCCATTTGATCATTTTTTTAGTTTGTTGGTTTGTAATTTAATTATAGGTGAAAGATGGTAGGAAGGAAGACTGGTGCTTGTCTGGGAGAAGAATCTATACCCATGGTTCAAGGAAGCGTGGGTATTATGTCTTCTGTGATAATCTATACCCACAACCTAAACAATTCTGGGTATATAAATATACTTATGTTTTGACAAAAATTGTGGGTATAACTATATAAATATGGTTTAAGTAGAACCACGGGTATTTTGAAATTATCCTGGGGTATACCCATGGATCCTATAGAACTGTGGGTATAACTCTATACCAATGCCTCGGTAGCCCACGGTTAATGTAACCCTGGATAATGAATTTACCCACGGTTCTAGGGAATATACACATGGTTCCAAACCATGGGTATAGATTTTTTCTAGCTGTAATTTTGGATACATTAATATGCTTTAGAAAATAAGGAATGTTATTTTTTTGAATCGTATTCATCCTCTAAATCATGATTTCTTGTGGGTAATAGATTAAACTAATAGTGTATAAAAGAACCAAAAAACACTCAGTATCTCCTCATTATATTAGGAATCTCAAGGTTTGTTGAATATAAAAGTTTGAAGAAAAAATACAATGAGTCCATATGTTAAATCTAGTGATATCGATCACAAGAGTTTAAATGCCTAGTTGATTAAATTAATTTGAAAAAATGGCCAATCTAGTGACCATGTGCATGTTAGGACCAAGTAGGAAAGAAATTTTGTTAAATTATTGATGATTTTTTTGTTGTATTTTTTTCAAAGAAGAAATAAATCACTACCCTTAGTAAAATTTGGTTATCAGACTCATCAACGTAATTAGAAAACTAGACACAAGAAGATTAAGAAATTATACTTGATTGTGAAGATGTTTTCAAGGAGAAAAGGATCATCAGACTCGCCATGTGTCAAAAATGAATGTTTTGATCATAATGAGGATGTGTATTAGAGTGTTCATGAATATGATGAAAATATAATGATGTTTTTTTATTCAGTAAATTATTTAAGTGATGCCAATCAATTATAGGTTTGATTGGAAATAAATATGCTGCTGGAAGTATGGTAAATTATAATAATTTAAAATTTAAGTTATACAATCTTATATAGATCATAAAAATAATCAATTTCATTAGAAAATCATGATATATGCTGATGTTTGAAGGTGAAGAATTTTTATAAAGTCAAATACATCTACTCTCAGTTCATCGATATGATATCATTGGAATGTTTTTTTGAAGGAACTGAATATTTGTTATGAATGTGAGATGATAAAGATACATTAAATCATCCAAAAAAATAATATATAAGATAGAAATATTCATAGAAAGAATTTGGTGAATGATGGAAGGTTGTATGTATTATAATTAGAAAATGAAACATATTGTCAAAGTTGAATTTAATGATACTGAACCATCGCCCATGGTGTACCACTGATTAATCAGAAATAGAATTTTTTTCCTAGAGTTTTTTTGGATATAATCTTATAATAAATTTATATATTGATCAATCAGGTGAAGATAAAAAATTTTGCTAACAATTTTTATCAGGTTGAATACTTTTGATTGTTAATTAGGTCAAAAATGAAAGAATAACTCTGATATGTTTTCAAGTGGTTCAAGAGGAAAAGATGCCATTTTACTTGGTAAGTGGATCAATAAATGAATAAGAAATATTTTTTATTTTCATTAAAGAGTTTAAGACTCACTATAAAAAATGAGGGTCTAACTATTATACTAGAGGTGAAAATAATCCATCGAAATAAAATAGGGATTGATCCATCCGGTACAGGATGACACAAATAGAAATAATCAGATTCAACATTATCATTATAATGAAAATAAAAAATTGAGAATTGTTTGAATCAATTTATAAAATATTTAAAAAATTATTGTTAAGGGAGTTCATATCTTGCGTTGAAGTGTTTCTGAGGATTTTTTGACTATATTTATGGAAAATAAACAAAATTGGAGTCTAATGAAGTTAAAAAAGGTTTTTGGAAGAATGTTTTAAATGGTTTTTTTATTATAAATGGTAGTAATAAATGTAACGAAGAATATTTTATCCAATATATGTAGTCATAATAATGAAAAAATATGTATGAAAATCAGAATCAGACTGAAGAATGGTAAGAATTTCTAAAGAGATCTGAATATGTGAGAATATTTGAGAAAGTTCAAGAAGAATCAAGAATATTTGATAAGAACTGAAGAATTAAATTATGGAGAAGAAATATTAGGGAAATTTGATGTTTCAGAAAATTTTTTTAAGTAGGAAAACATTTCAAATTACCAACTAAACCACTTTTGGTGCACATATAAAAGAAGGAGAATACTTTTTTTAATTTTGTCTTAATTGGAAAAACGTTCAAATGAAGGGGAAGATATATATGATATAATTTTTTATAGAGAAGGTGTTCTTGGTTAGAGCATACAAAAGGAAGATTATGGGATAGAAGAAAAAGAAATAAGTTCATATTTAGTAGTTACTAGGTATGATTGATAAATCAGACTAGGATTTTCAGACTAAGGTAGAAGTAGTTCACAATTGTTTCATTGGTAAGAATGTGAAGAATTGTTTTGAATTTTACATTTGTGAATTTTTCAAGGAATCACAATAACATGTTTTAAAAAAAATTGTGATTGTTTCTTAATCATTTACACAAACATGTATTACAAAATTTTGTGATTCAGAAAGCATATGGAATTTAGTATTGACTATGGCTAGGAAATATCAATTTTTATTAGAGGTAGGATCCCCTCCTTTGCACTTTTTTGATGTTTTCATGTTAAATTGTTATGGAGAATCTAAATTGTGAATAACTAAGGGGATTCCATTCATCGAGGGTATGAATTATCATATCTGGAAGGATAAAATGTTTCATTATATTATTTCACTTGGTTATGATGTTATTGAGTCTAGAATAGATTGATTTACTCTTATTGATGAAAAAGTCCCTCTTACATCTGTTAACAATAATAATCTTGAGAATTACAGAAGAGACAATAATTATTTACACTCATCACTTTCTGAAAGTTAGTTTCTAAGAGCGAATGGTATTTTCACTTCCATAGGTATCTGGGATTAGATAAATAACATTTATGATGGAAATAAAAAATTAAATATGGAAAACATACAAAAATAGATAGTTATTTAGGAAGACATCATGGTGGGTGAGTATGAATTCATCAGTGACTTTTTACCAAGATAAATAAAATTTAAAGAACTTTTAGATGTCTTTGTAAAATGTAAAATGATTCTATAGTTATTGAAAAGTTATTTATAATTATTTCTATTAAGTTTATGCCAATGTTTCTTCATTGTATGATATTGATCTAGAAAAATTATATTTAGATTATTTGAATAATAATATAATAAATTATGAAATGATAATGGATAATGTTATGAAGGGAAAAATAAAAGTTGACCATGAAATAAATTTCAAGGATTCCAAGAATGAAAATACAAAGATGACTATTGGAGAAGAAGCTGGTGACTATGATTCGGAAAATAATGTACTTAAATTTTTTGATGAATTTCAATCCTTTTTTTTAAAAAATTTGAAAAGAGTCATAATAAATTATGAAGGAAAACATACCTTTCATTTTTCGAATGTGGAGCCATTGGGAACATTTCATCTATTTTTTATGATGAGAGAAATAAGAGTATAGTGATGAAGATAAAAGAAGGCTACAAATATTGTGGAATAAATAGGGTGATAAGGCTAAATCATAATCCAATAGTAAAGATAAAAAATTCTCAAAATCCAAAAGAGGAGTTTTTGGTCAAAAGATTTTGAAGAAGAAGAAATTGAATTTCAATTAAAAAAGAATACTAAGAATACTAAATAGAATACTTTCATTTCAATAGTTAACAATGAAAAGTAAAAAAGCATCAGTTCTATAGAAGAATAAAGTCCACTAGAATTTCATCTAAAATAATAATTAAAATATTGTATGAGAAATATTAGAATAATAGATATAAAAATTAGGAAATTAATAAAAAAATAAATTTCCTCAACAAAAAATGAAGAATTTTTTCCTGATGAGAATATTATGTTTTTAGAAGAGATTAATGATTTTGAAAAAATATATTAAGAATATAATTAAAATTAACATTTGAAAGTTAAACAAAAATCAAAAGAAGAAGAGTTGGAACTTGTCTGACAAAAAATTACTAAGGGTTACTAGTTTCAAGAATTATATTTATAATATTTGTGATAGTTATGGAAAAAGTGATCCTAAGAAGGATCAGAAGTTACCATTAATGGTTAAGAAGAAACCAAAAATTGTTTTTGAGAAGAAAAAATCATGGAAAGTTATATATGTGGAAAAAATCCAAAAATTATAGAAGTTAGAAGTTTATAAATATTATGAGTCTGATGATTTTTATACTAATTATAGTTTGGATGAGGCTAAGAATAAATTTAAGTTTAGAAATATTGTTTTGGGTGATAACATAATGTTTGGTGGTCAAAAATGTTCTAATGTTAAATATAAGTAGGTTTCTAAGAAATATTCTCAACACTCAGAACAATATGTATGTTAGAGTGGAAAATATTTGTTCTATGAAAACTTTGGGAATACAAAAAATATGAGTTGGTTTAATCAACATCTTACAACTATGCCCTGAAATACAGAAGAAAAAGTTTGAGGTAGAGTCAATCCTCTCAATAAAATAATTATTAGAAGAATGTTTTAGAGTAAATTTGAGAAGTTTGGTATAAAAGTTGAAAATCAGTTACTAAATCTAGATACAATTTGTGATTTATTTGAGGAACCTTGACATCTCAGAATAATATGTCTTATTTTGTTACCTATACATGATTTTTTAAAAATTCTTAAAATCCACATGTGATGAAATATAAAGGGAAACAAAAATCTATTGTTGTTGAAACCATTATCAAATCTACAGAAGGATAATCACCATAGATCATGGATAGTGGGAGTTTTTCTCATATGATATGAGATATAAAATTGTGTAAGAATGTGAAATACTTAAAAATAAAGATTAATGAATATTTTTAATGATGAGTCCCTTAGGATCAAAGGTGTTAGGAATATTATTATTGGGTATGTAAAATTAGAATTCAAGAAATACCTATTTTTTTATGGGCTGAGAGAAAAATTGATAAGTGTTTCAAAACGTTTTATAGAAGGAAACAAATTTATTTTCAAAAAATCTGTAATTGTTTTGAAAAATCCAAGAAGATGGAAATATAGTTACAAGAGAAAAATGTAAAAAAAAAATTTCCATGTTGGTGAGGCTAAAAAATCTTATTAGTTAGGCAAGTTGGAATATAATTAGTTATGCCATTTAGGGATAGGACGTACATGTTAGAGAAACATGAGTAGGTTTTCAAATAGTGACATTATTTGTTGGATTCATAATATACTAGGAATAAGGGATTGGTGTTGCACAATTTTTCAAAAAGGAAATATTAAAAAATTTGTGCATAAGAAAGTTGACATTTATTAAAAACCACCTCTGTAACATATTCATTATAATATCTAAGGTCCAGTAAGAAAATAATCAACTCATGGATATAAAAAATTCATTACTTTCATTTATGAATTTAATCACATTACATGTGTAATGTAAATAAAACAAAAGTCATATTCTCTAAAAATGATTAAAATTTTCAAAAGAAAAGATGATAAGGAATCTGAGTATTCAACAAAGAAGTTAATAATATAAAATTGTTTCTAATAAAAATATAAGAGTTTGAAAGTAACCTTGAGAAGAATCAAATTTGGAAAGAGTTAATTACACCAAACACTCCTCAACAAAACATTGTTTATAAAAGGAAAATAGTTGTTCGGTTGAAATAGGGTAAAATACGTTACTTAAATACAGTCTCTCTTAATAATTTTAGAGGTAATCCATAAGAATTGATATTTATATTCAAAACTAGTGTTTCTACAGACCATGTTTATATATTACTCGATATGAAATGTTCTATGACTGAATATTAAGATTGAAACACTTAAGAGTTTTTGGGGGTCCATCCATCGTAAATAAGAAACGTGGAAACCATGGAATGATAGAGTAGAAAGGTGAATATAGAATTATTCATTGATGTTAACTAGAAGGAATCTGATGTTTATGTTTTAAAAAATATACATGTTGATTATTTGACTCTGTTGATGCAATTGTTATTGAAAATTTTGAGGATGATGCAAAACAATATCAACAAGATAAAGAATACGAACGTGATGAAATAGATTTTGATAAGAGTTTTGATAAGGATGAAAAAAATAAAATCCTTATCAAGAAGAAAAATTATTCTCAAATATATTTAATTATGAGGAATAATTTCAAGAATCTCATAAAAGGGTGAAGAAGCAAGTGGATGCTCAAAACATTATTGGTGATAAACAAAAAAAAGGTTTAAATAAGAAGAGAATAAAAAGCTATTACACATACATATATTCAAGGATTGATCTCAATGATGAGAAAAAATATTTTGGGAATCCGAATTGGGTTTAGTCTATGAATGAAGAGGCATATCAGATAGAATGGATAATACTTGGGTACATGTATCAAAACCAAATAAAAAATATTATTGGTATAATGTGGGTTTTCCTCAACAAGCTTCATGAATATGGTGAAGTGATAATAAACTATGAAATTTTACTATGAAAATGATAATCATATATATAGTGTACTGCATTTGGTGAGACTTTTTCTCCAATTTATGGTTTCGAAAAAAGAAATATATTTCATTATATTTTGTACAATTATATTAAAAAATATTTTATATATATGTTAAAACATCATTTTTAAATGGTGATCTTAATGAGGAAATTTTTATTAAACAACCAAGTGGATTTGTTGTTGGGAAAGATGAAATTTATGTGTAAAACATAAAGAAACAATTGTATGGGATAAAATAAGAATTTAGGTCATGGTATTCAAAATTGGACACCTTCTTACGAAAGAATTGTTTTAATAAATGAACGGTTGATAGTAATATTGACATTAAATAAAGTCATGATTTTTCCCTCATTGTAATTTTTTATGTTTATGACATTATCTTTGACGGGAATAATGAAAGAAATTGTGATTGATTTTCTGAAGGTATGAATTTTTTTTAATATGTATATTATAGGTGATATGAAATACTTTATTTGGTTACAAATATCACAAAAGGATAAAAATATATTTATTTATAAGTAAAAATATTCTAAGAAATAACTTAATAATTTTTTTATGGAACAATAAAAACTAGTTTCTCCACCTATTTCAGATTGAACCAAGTTTACGAAATATGGAGAAGGTATGATGGTTGACTCTAAAGTGATTTATAAATTTATTGTATGTTAGTTATATTTTATTCCCTCAAGACCAAATATTTTTATGTTTTTACCATTTTTGAAACATTTCAATGTGATCTAGAATAATGAAATATTTTCCCTAGAAAAATAATTCTTAGATATATCAATGTCATTAAAAATTTCAAAATTTGGTATGAAAGTTCAAAATATGTTGACTTATTTGTATATTTAGATGCTGATTGGGAAGGAAATGTTGATGATAGAATATCCCCATATGGTGGAGTTTTGTTTGGGGAAAATATGCTTTAGATGGAATACTAAGAAAAAATGAATTATCTATCATAATAGATGAAGCTGATTATGTTGTTTCAACTCAAGATATTACCCAAATTATGTGGATGAAGACTCAATTGGGAGACTTACATTTCAATGTAAAGTTACCATTTCTCTTTGGTTGTGATAATAGAAGTTCTATAAACCTTATTATAAAACCATTACAACATTATTGTTAAAAAAATATTGATATCACATATAATTTCATCAAATGGACAATTAAGAACAATGAATTGAAGTTATATTATGTTTTTAAATTGAAAAAAAGTTTCTAAAAAATTAAAAAAACCATTAACAAAAGAATATTTTTACAAAATAAAGTTGAACATTGGAATTCAACATCTTTCCCGTGAAGTATGAGGTGTGTTTTTCTTTCTCCACTCCCATATTTTAATTGTATAGTGATATATAGAAAATAATTGTTTCATTAAAAAATATATTGATATGCGATCATCCTTTTAAGGATACATGTATGTAGGAGGAGCTTTGGGTAAGATGTGAACTCAATTTATAAGTGCGTAGAGTATAATTATAGTTTTTTGGTGTGTTTTTAAAAAACTTTTATTTACAGGTAAGTGGGATTTGTGTAAAAAGATGCAAACAAAATATGAAGATGTTTCATGAGTCACTCAATTTGGAAAACATGGTTTTTCTTTCAATGATTCTTGTTTTCTATAGTGGGTAAGTTCGTGTAGGCATAGAATTATGGATAAGTAATCCATTTCTTAAGGTTAAATAGTTTAGTGATTTATGAACCATTGTTGATAAAAGAATCCATAGGGGATTTATTTTTAGGAATAAGTTAAAAAGAAGTTTTTTTTTAATTTGGATGATTTTTGTTTTGTCTTTTGTTGTCAAAGAATAAATAAATCACCTAACATTATAAAATATCATGCTCAGACTCAAGATTATAATCAGATATGATTGTATATAAAAACATTAATAAAGTATATTGTATTGTAAATAAATTTTCTAGAATAATAGTTTCATTGGTCTCACCTCAATTCTAGAATTAATGTTTCAATTGTAATGAGGATTTGTATTGGATTATGAATAGATCCCATAAAACTTTGATGATGCATTGTTGTTCGGTAAGTTCTCAATGTTCTTTTAATAGGATTGAGGGTTAACTGGAATAAAATAAGAGGCTGGAAGGATGGGAATTCAGAATACTTTCCAATATAGTTCATATGATACAATGTCAATGTCAGGAGGAAATTATCATACAAGAGAATGTTTATAGGAGAAAAAATTTGTGATGTGAATGATTTATGGTCTCGATTCACTAATGTGAGATCACTAGACGTGGATTTATTTGAAGGCTATGATTTTTTTTGGAATGTGTTAATATGAAGATGCCAGTCTTCGGTCATACCAATGGTCATCAAGATACAAATATTCAGAGAAAGAAGATGATGCATATTAGAAGGCTGTGTGCACCTTAATTGGAAAAATAATGAAATTATGAAGTTATAGTTGATGATACTGATCCATTGGATGATGTGTTCCCTCAATAAATTGGAGGTATAGTTATTATTTAGAGTTCATTGTGACCAATGCGTGTATGAATTTTAGAGACCTATCTACCAGATGAAGATAAAAAATGTATCCAAACATTTTCCTCAGGTTGAATAGTTTTTATTTTTAATTGGTTAAAGAATGAAAGAAGAAATATAATATGTTTTCAAGTTGGTCAAGAGGAAAATAATGAAAGGTTTTTTTCACATTTATTAAGATAGAAATAAGTATTATTGTTTGTTTCAATCAAATGGTTCAAGAGTCATAGAAGAACATGTGGAGCTAACTGTTAGACTACAGGTGACACCGATCAATCACAATAAAGTAGAGACTGATCCATCTGGCGCTGGATGACACTGTTAAAAGTAATCATACACAAGATCATAAGTCTGAAGAATAGAATAAAAATATAATTTTATAAGGTAATGGAAAAAATATTTTAAAAAATATTTTCAATGGAGTTTGAATCCAGTGATGAAGTGTGGTCCAGGAATTTGTGTCTCTATTTACGGGAAAAGAAATACAAAAAATGTCTAAAAATGTAACAGTACTATTTTCAAAAAAAATTAATTCTTTTATAACATTAAAACATTATGATTCAATGTAATGAAGAATATATTGTTTTACATATGTTCTCATCATAATGAATAAATCGTCTGGAAAATTTTAATCATACTGAAGAATTGATAGACATTCTAAAGAAATCTAAATATTTGAGAATATTTGGGAAGGTTATAGAATAATCAAGAAGAGATGACAAGTGTTGGAGAAGTGAAAATATGGATTGAAAATATTAAGGTAATTTAAATTTTTAGTAAATTTGGTTATGTGGGAAAACTTCTTATATTCTCACCTAAACCACTTTTGGTGCACCTATAAAAGGTGGATAGTACTTCTTACATTATAAAGAATTTGAACACTATTTATGTGTCATGTTAGAGAGAGAAATTCTAAAGTTTTAGTGAGAAGGTGTTTTCAGAATTATTTTACCTAATGAAGATTCTAGTATAGAAGAAGAATAAGATAGATGATTTTATTTAGTGGTTACCTGAGCAGAATGAGAAATTAGACATGGGTTTATGGACTGAGGTAGAAGTAGTTCAAAAAATTTTCAGTGGTATTATGACCAAATAATATTTATTGACTGAGTAGTTAGTCTAGTGTATCAGACTAATTATCGTTAAGAAATCTTGATAAGTTCTTACTTTCTTTCGGGAAAGAATGTGATGATTTTATTTTTTAGTTTATACTTGTGTAATTTTACAAGGAATCAGTGTATCATGTTTTTTGAAGAAATTGGTTAATATTTCACAACCAATTAAAAAAACAAGTACTATATAATTTCATGATACTTGATGCACATGAAATGTTTTATTGATCCTAGTTTCACACAAGTGTGAGGGTATATCTTACATGTTTGTATCCACACAAAAGTATTGTTTTCTTAGGGATTATATGGTATCAAATTGTTTCTATGCTATTCCAAATACATATCTAACCTTGTTGAGTATTGAACCTTGTAAATATTTATGTTACTATGGATGTTTTATTTTTTTTGTTTTTAGAAAATTGATAAATATTTAACTCGAGGTGAATCTTGTTTCAAAATAAATGAAAATTAATTGAAAAATGTGTTACTGATTCACCCACTCCCCCTCTTAGTGAAAATTTGATTATGGTTGTAAAATATCTATGAATAGGTGATTGAAATATCACAGCTGGTATTCATGCTAGATGAAGTGTTTATAGTGGAGTTTAGGATTTCATGAGGATCCAAAATGATTCAGAATATATCACCATGGAATGTCACTTTATGTGGCGAATGAGTGGTGTGAAAATATGTTGTATTTCACATATAATTATACACCTCACAAAACAAGGAATAAAGTTGTTTTGAAATGTAAATAATTGAAATATATTTTTTTATGTGTGTTCATAGTTATCATTTACATGGGAAAAATTATACTTTATTATACAATACATGTTCGAGTCTTGAAAGATATTGATTTATAGGAGGAATAAAAGACATTTTTTTGGAATTCATTAAAACACTAAATCAACTGAGCATAAAAAAAGTTAAACATAGAAAATACTTGAGAATTAAAAGGATAGAGGAATATGGATATTTTAATTGTGGTTTACATAAATGATATTATTGAATTAAATTTTCCATATTCTTGAAATTTCATATTTCAAAACATTAATATTATTCATATAGAGATATTTAGAATTTGATAATTCTTGTTTCTTTGGTATTTATATTTTTCTTGATAAGACTAATAAATATAATGCAACACAAGTGTATAACAGGAGTTGATACTAAGATTATAAAACAGATCACATGCCCCATGTTATATTACCTTCAAAAGAAGAAATAAGGAACACATCAAGATATTTATGGATGAAAAAATAGAAGGAGTCTGGACCTACAATCCTAAACACAACATACATGTTGAAGGGGTGTTTAAATTCATGGATGAAAGGATTATATTCAATTCTAACTCTAATTCCTTATAAGGGGGAAGAATTTTTCATATTCTATCATGGTTATGGAATACCAGAATAATTATGGAAAGAGGAGGACTTTGAATCTCATGAATATAATTCCAAAGTTGGAGGAGTTTCCATGACCTCTCGTGGAATGAATATGGTTTAGGTTGTATTTGTAGCCAAATAGTGAAGTATAAAATAGTGTTTAAAGAGAACCAATTAATATTGGTTGTAATCCATTAAACTATATTTTATATTTTTTTGGCATGTATTCCAATTTTATTTTATTTTGATGCAGTGATTGAAAACAGTATTAGTTAGGGAATTTATCTTAGGGGGAGAGTCAATCAACCCCAAACCATTATTATGGAAGTGATATTAGGTAATATTGACCTACCTCTTAACCAATAAGGAGTGATGTTAGTGTTTTTGGTGAACTAACACACTATTTTTCACATGCCCTTAGAGTAGTCTGTATTAGTGAACAATGTAAAAATAAATTTATCCTCATAATTTCTTTACATTTCTTAATGTGAATCATAATGAGATAAATTTGGTAAGATAAAAAAAGAAGATTGATATAAGAGTATGTCAATGTAATTTGATCACCACAAACACTAATTAGAACATGAATTGGCCCTTATAATTAAGATTTCTTATTCGAATATGTCAAAAAGAAAATTTAAATGTATCTATAACCTAATTCACCCGTCCCACCACTCAAGGTATCTATACCCACGTTTGGACCACAAGAATTTACAATCTAAATTAATTCTATAAAATAAATAGAGTGGTGTATGCTAGAGTTTAACTCTTCCCAATAATGCAAAAGAGTCACCCATGAATATAATGTTATATAAGAAGGACAAAAAATTTCACTATAGTTTATTTCTATCTAAAATATTTAATGAATAATTTTGATATTGGTTCTTGGGGAGTATAGGGTTATGATGACATTCAGATTAATTGTCAATGTGTCTTTCTTAATGTCTCAATTATGGGAATAATAACCCACACAATTTTAGGTGGATGTCATATAGTTTAAAATGCACATGACAAAGGAATAAAATACATTTTTATGAAAGTGAATAATAGTTATATGATATGGAAAATGATATAGTTTAATTTTTAATGTTATAAAACCAATGAATACTTATCATTTTTTAAAACTAGGTCTTATTGTTTAAATAAATTTAATAATAGGTAATATGTGGTTTTATATAATATAGGTATGATGGTATACAATATAATTTGGGGTCTTGTGGTGAGAGTGGGTACCATTTAATTTTAGGTTAAATTGTAGGGACCACTCCATATAATGTTAGTCCATGTCTGATTGACCATGTGGCATGTAGTTTAAGGTAATGGGAAAAATTCCATTAATTGGATTTACATAAGAGTGGCATATAGTACACCTAAATCAACAATTAATGAAAATGGTCAAGAGGGTGAATTGAAGATATTAAATTGGGGGCTACATGGAAATATACCAATATAAAACAAATCCAAAAAATATTTATATTATTAAGTGTTATATGAGTTATGATAGGAAATTATGATGAAATAACCTATACTTTTAAAGATTGAAGAAAACAAGGGTATTATTCGATGATCTTTGTCAGATAGGTCTTGGTACATGACCACTTGGGATAAATTAGACCACTTAGTTCTATTTTTTTCCTTTATCAAAATAGAATATATTATCTCAAATATATTAATATATTCATGAAGTTTTTAAAATAATTAAAAAAAAATTCACATTTGGGTCAAAACCATAACTCGACTAGAAAATTGGTTTCATAGTACACTTTTAGGTGAAAGGAGATGATTTCACCAAATTAGGTTAATTTAGATAAATACTGGTGTTCATGAAAAATGATAGAGAGTATTGGGATGCAACATCAAGTTAAATGGGTCAATGTGGTTATATATTTTACCAATACTTGTTTGATTTTGATTCAATGGTGAGACCATTGAGATGGTTTACAATTCTTATCATTGGTAAAGGGGATTACCATAAGGATTTAAATTTTGAAATATTATGGAGTCTCATATTTACTCACATTAACTAGTTTGTATTTCATAAATTACATTCTAGAGCTCATATATTTCTATACGTATTATCAATGTAGATATTTTATTAGATTATGATTCCATTTACCTTAAGTTATTACTCTTGATCTTCCTTATCCAAATGAATAGTGAAAATTTGTTTTTATAAAAACTGTAATTGGTTCACCTGAGTAATATTATTAAATTTTCTAAGATTTATTCATGGAGGGTAGGATTTTATGAAAACTAATTATTTTTTAATATATTTTAAACTTGGTGCATGTTTTTCAAAAAAAATTAAATTTTCTAATAAAAATTCAAGCATTATGTTTTTTTGCTGACAACATTAAATAAGATAAAAAAAGATTCCATACATTTTAATGAGAGATTTTCTAGATAAAAAGGATTCCTTTATAAGTAAATAAATTAAATATATTATTATATTTGAACATTCTTTGATATTATGGGTGAATGGTAACTATTTCTAAATATATAAGGGGACCATAAAATGGGGGGGGGGACCAATTAATTCATAAAACCCTATAAAAAAAGAATACACTTTTATCTGAGGTCTAAAATTCATATATTCTTTTCCACATAATTATTTCATATAGTTGGGTAAACTTTTGTTAACTCAATCCATTTTAAATGGATACATTACTAAGGGGAATAGTGAAAAACAATTACGCCTTTGATCATATATTCCAAAATATAACTGATTTTTACCATATTTTATTATGTTTATTATAGAATGTGGTGCTCATTGTAATAAATATAATCCTATTGAGGTAATATCTACCTATTTGGAGTTATTATTTGATGATGTGAAGTATAACTAAATCAAAAACCCAAGCCCTAAAAGTATGTATCTTTCATTAGTTTTACTAGAGACTCTTAGATTTTTTCATTATTAGAACACATTCACAGTATCAATATTAGTTATTAGATGATGTACTTATCCTTACACTAAGACTAAATATATCTCCCTCAACTATCACCCATGTAATATTTTTAAGAGATAAAATATATTAATTTATAGGAAATTTATAAGATAAGATAAAACTAAGGAGGTATATTTGTTATAGAATTCATGTACGACCATAAACAATTTTATCATGATATAGTACCCAGAGAGTATAACTACCCATCCTTTAAAATATATTTATCATCAAATAATATCAGTGATTTATCAGGAGTATAAATTTATAGCTTAGGTGCATATTCATGAACATTTATTAAATGGGATTATTTGTTCAAGAATTGCTGCATTCACTTTAAGTAATAACTAAAATCCATGGGAATATATGATCCAGTCATGGTCTCCAAAATACACATGTAAAATCTTGAATATTTCATACTGAATAAAATGTTTAGATGGATATCACAAAATAAAATTTTCCATATTCTGAATTAGTCAGTTAATATAATCTTATGTCATATGTAAATTATTAATAAGTCCATCATCCAAAGGGACATGTATAAATATGTAACACCACTATTGGAAACTTATGAAAGCATTGAGCAGATTTAGAAATTCGTATAGGTATTATTAATTGTATTTTTAGATTCAATATAACATTATCCTTATATAATACTAAATTTACTTTTTAAACATGGAATAAAATTATTTTATAACTTAAACGTGTTATATTCATTATTTAATTGATTTAATAAATTCCAAATCCTCTAGAATATATGAATATTTTGTAGTTACTCAACACCACAGGAGGATGTATGGTAGAAATGATTGGAGTGGAATGTCATCCAAAAAATATATTCCAAAAAATATTTGTAGGATTTCTATATATGTGTTTCAGATGATAATGTATATTAATGCATGATTTACACAACATGATATGACCATGTATGTTTATTATAGTGGTACAACTAGAAATATGTATAGAGATCAACATAGGAGTATTAATTATGGTAATATTTTAACACTCACTCCTATATATTTTATTAGCAATGAAATTATTTTACATATCATGTTCATTATTAATTATATTGGGGTGTATTATAGTAAAATTTTTAATATATGAGTTCTATAAGTATCTATTCATCCATTGGAAACTATTATGGGTGTTAATTCATGGAATAAAATAGTTAAACTAATATTGATAGATGGTTGGGAAATATTTAAGGACCCTGGGATGTATTCAATCATTTTCCACTCACTCTATCTATATATATGAAATTAAAAACTTGTGTAGTCATTATTTATTGAACTACATTTTTGATTGACATACCGTATAATGTAGAAAAAATATTTTTGTTATCAGTAGAGTAATTAAAATTTGACATGATCCATGTGTCTTATGAACCATACCATTTTGCATAAAAATTAAAATTACTTCCAAGATCAATAATTTATCCAAAAATGGATGTTAATGTGATGTATTAGATAATAGTGGAATCATATCAATGATTGACGATGATATAGGAGGACACTCACCCCAATTTGTTTATATATATTTTTGAATATTTTACTTTGGGATTGAACTAAAATTATATAATCAGTCTAATATGGTTATACCTAAAAACATTATCAAAGCGTTTTATAGTATGTATCAATATCTCTCACTCTTCAGTCATGTAGGAGTGTTTGGACTATAAGAAATAGATTATGATGGAGTGTATGTGGTTGATATGCAAAATTTCATGATTCATAAGTGAAAAAATACTTTACCTCTAATGAAAATGAATGATTCATGATATATTGACGTAGCTAATTCTAGGAATGAAATTTTTTTGAGGATGATGGTCCAAATTTTTGTTAGTGAAGAGAGTCTAATATAATAGAAATTTGGACATGAACCAACCCTATAAAATATATTTTTCAGTGTAACCAATATGTTTTTCTAAATTCTATTTTTTAAACCAAAAAATTTTGGGATTATTAGGGCATGGTGTTGTACCAAGATGATATCTTATGATCCTACCAAAGAATTATGAATCACTAAAAATCTAGGGTACATCAATACATATACAAATATGATGTCTCATGATTGTCCCATTGATATTAAAGTATACATTAAGAAGGTGGTGATTTTGATCGGTTTGATTGATAGTAATGCCTGTAATTTTATTGGAGTACTATGATTTCTAAAGATAAAATACATGATTTATAGGATTGGTTGAGGAAGGAATGGATTGTTAGAAGAAAATTCATGATAAAAAAATTAAAATTTCTATTTAAGGGACATGGTTTACTATGGTCTAAACCATCATGAATGGATCTAGTTTGGGGAACTCATCCAACAACGTAGATAATGAGGTGGTGACCTCCGTGCAACATAATCTCAATTCATAGAAGTCAGTGGACCACACAAAGCTTGAGGTGATAATCTCCCTATAAAGTATGTGCGTTTCATGGTACACTATCACTTCACGAAGGTATTAATATCCCATTGAATCCTCCATATTTCATAAAATTGATTCCCTTACCTTTAATGGGCCAATAAATTCATCCCCATGTCTGAAAAGTGAAGGTATGCGGCCTTTTAGCTTCTAATAAAATATTTTAATTCATGAAACATAGAATATTTGTCAACAAGGGTGGATATGGATTTCCATAGTTACCCATATTTTTAGAAATCACCTCCCATGGGACCTTGAGAAACTCAACCCACTATTGGGATGCCTTTCATGATGGTCCATGGACTTCATGTAAGAATAAACCCATTTATGGATATTTTTGTTTCATGAGATGATTATATTTTTTGAAAACAACCCAATATACACCAATACATCACTTTGAGGTAGTGGTTACCAATTTCTCAAAACATCCCCTTCCATCTAAATCCAACCCTTCCCAAAGCTCGTAACATTAGAAATGTACCAACTACCACTAAACCCATCAAATAGGCCTTTAAATGGTGCCTCCTTTAATACAATACCGTTTACCAAATTTTGAGAACCTTGGGACCTTATAACCATTCAAACTGGTTCAACCAAACTCCAAATCTCCATGTGACTAGTACCACCAACCCTCATTTCCCCCCCCTGTGTGTTTTAATCATGACATAGGCCAATAACCTACCATTTATCCTATAAGAGGGTACCATATATCCTCTTCCTCAAATGTGTAGAAACCCTTACATTGGGAACCTTGTTTACCACTCCTCCATGATAGTGTTTGTGACATGCCCCATCTAGAGGTTCATGAAAAATAGACACGTAAGCCATAAAGGTGGCATCATTATGGGAAAATAACAACCATTACTGGAAGAGAGGCCTTATTCTATATCTGACTCTCCCACATGGACATGGCCTCCTTAGGCATAATCCCTAACCATGTCTGAGTGGCATGACCTAACATTTTCTATTGTCAAATATTATCTTTAGGATGTTAAACTGCATGATTGAATCCTCAAAACATGATGTTAAAATG
Source organism: Viscum album (assembly GCA_963277665.1). Classification (NCBI taxonomy): domain Eukaryota; kingdom Viridiplantae; phylum Streptophyta; class Magnoliopsida; order Santalales; family Viscaceae; genus Viscum; species Viscum album. The sequence continues at coordinate 41,732,953 of OY728141.1, read as the reverse complement.
CAGCCTTACCCATGTAATTATCTTGGTATTCCCAATGTATAATCCTAAAGTGATTATACACCCTTGGAAATATACTATGGTCCAAATCCCCTCACCCACATCGAACCAACTCCCAGAAGCCCATATTCATAATCCCCACACCACCCCTCATTATATCTCGATATGCGGCATGAACATCCTTATTGTATGAAATCAAACTACATAGACTGGTTGTGTCAGATGAAGTTAAACTAAAACACAAAACTACAAGTATTTTGATCCCTTTTTGTTAATATTGCATATAGTCTACCTCCACCAGGTTCAATAATAAAATAACAACACATCTATGGTACCACCCTGATGTTCAATCCTAATTCCCCAACACTTAACCAAGCCCTAATTGTGAAACATTTCACCTTTGGGATATTCATTACCACCAACCTATCCCCACAATATGTTAAAAATTAGACCCACATATCTGCATAAGATATTAAATAATATGAACCACCTATAGCTACAATACATTAAACTTATGACCCAACATTCCACACATGATGTTTAACCTATGACCCATATACCCTCAAAAAACATTAAACTATTGATCCACCAATCCCCACAAGACATTAAACACTTGACACAACTGTTCCGATAAGACTCTAAACCCATGAACCACCTATACCCATAATATGTTAAACTACTGATCCACCTATCCCAAATAGATATTAAACTAGTAACCCACATTTCTCCTTAAGACATTAAACATTTGACCTAGAATTCCACAAAACGTGTTAAATATGTGACCCCACTATCCTAAAAAAACATCAAATATTTGACCCACCTTCCCCCATAACACAATGAGATCCATGACCCGATCCTAAATCTCTACCACATACATTGAATATGGTAATCCTAAGGTAAAAATCCTCAGAATACTTATTTCCCTAATTCTAACTACCTCATGGTTGAAATGATATACCTTAGATTCTTCACCTAAGATTCCTCACACATGAGATGCCCTGAAAAAGATAAAGACATTAAAGGTTACCAAAAAAACTAGAGTCCAAAAATTCTTAGACATACCCAATGTTACTATATAATCTAACCAAAGGATGAAATCCTATTGTGATAGAAGAAGAACAATTTACCAGCTTCCACCACAAGATGACACTCAGAAGAATTTTCACAAACATGACCTAAATCAATAAGGGAGACTTTGAGTAGTTAATGAGATCCAATAACAATTTCATGGATGTACGAAATGACATGCCATCATACAATTTTGATCAAGATTCCTACATCACTGATTAATGTGATGGAATCCACCCATCTTTATAAATTAGGAAATGTAGGGAAACAAGCCAACAAATTACATCCAGACAAAGAGAGGAACCTAACCCTGACAAGAAAACATAGTAAACTAAAATTCTGAATTGTATATGAAACTAGTATCCTTAAAAAATGGGGACTAGTAATATTAGGTAACCATATTATTTTCATGTCACGAGATCTAGATATTCAGATCCATGTTCTACAAGTAAAGTGGTTCCCCATATAATGAAACGCTACTATGATTTGGGAAAGAAAACATTAGGCATCCTCGGTCTACAATATCATCATTGTAGATTCGTCCTTGGTTTTAGGAATAATCGTTATCAATGGGGAATTGGGAATCAATTTCACTATATCTGTACTGACTTGTTATTCCATATAATTTATAGGAATGAATCTATATGAGACATGAGACTTAACACCAATTGGTGCAATGGTATGGGAAAGTTTGGTGTGGAAATCATGCATGACTATATTCATTCCATGATAACCACCAATTCTTCAAATACTAGGCACCCATGCTCCATATCACCATCTAAGATCATCCATTGGAGGGTTATTGACACCCTTGTTTATAAATATGGACATGAATGGGTCATTCCCACTAGGATATCCATGAATAAACACATTAATAAAATATACACCCATGAGGGTATCACAGGGGTGAACCACCACATTTCTAATGGGAAACTGCTTAGGGAGACTCTCCTTAGTGCGATCTGATCAATCACTAACCTATGTCAAGGTGGTAGGGGATATTTGAGTCATACCCATCATAGACCCTATTCGGGTGATACCCAGGCGGGATCCCACTATGCCACGTCAGCATCAACATAGACCAATCTCATTGGTCAATTAGTAGGTTGAATCCGTTATTCTCTATTAGCCTCAGTCTACAACACCAGATATTGATGTTGGGGGAAGACCAAGAATATTGACCAACTTGAGGAATATTTTATAGCTTCAGTGTCCTTTTCCACTACTGGCATACCCTATGAAATCCCTAAAACTTTTCAAAGCGGATATATATTTTCTTTCCTATGATCAATAACACATCCACCTCCCAGGAAATCTATGATGACTCTCTCAGTTTCCAATTCCACCGTTATCCACTAAAATAAATCCTATGATGAGAAGTACTACTGTGGAGGTCCTCCCCACACAGCCAAAAACTAGTGTTGAGGTCTTCCCATGAATAAAACATTCCATTCTATGAAGAACCATACTAGCAATAGAGGGTGAAAACACATATTGGGGGTTATTCCCATGGAGGAAGTCACAATAGACATGGGGGATTCAATCAAATAAAAAAAATCACACTTAGATAAATCTTACATTGTTAGATATGGGACCTTGGGAAGCATCATGTCACCATCGACCTCTTAGACATTGAGATGAACAATGACTCAATGGGAGAACCTTCACCAAAAAAATAAATATAAGGGGAGAACCCCATAAATTCAGTATTACTCTCCAATAATTCAAGTTTAATATGATCCCCAAAACCCTCCATTGGTACCTAAAGGTGGATGATGTTCTGGAATCTTACCATGAACTCATAGTGTAACTGTTTCCATCTTTGTGAGATTCCATCCTCTCCACCTCCTCACTAGAATTTATATATATGCTAGGATCTGGGTTGACGACTTTAGGTGATAGTAATAACTCCACTGATCCTTAAAAGGATCATTCAACCCTCACGAATGTGAATGTCATAAAAACACCATCTTACATGGATATGATCACGATGTTGACTCCGCCTCCAAGATACATTACAAAATGTAGTGGATGTTTGACATAGTAATCTCTCCCTATCCTAGTAAATTAGCAGTATAGATGATCTATGTCAGAGTTCCTGCTAGTATCTTAGCCTATACCAATTATTTCTTATCATGTTCATGATTAGTACCATCCATAATGTTTTGAAAAAAATTTATTTGTGGAGACTCTTGGCCACTAAGAAGCTATCAATCACATTTTTTCCACATAAAACTATAGATTTTGGCCTCTCGAAGTCCCTCAATGATGAACAAGTAGTTTGGTTCTAGTAGAATATCATGGAGATATTCCATCACTATCATGAAAAATATCTAGATTTACTAGGGAGACACAATCACCTTGATTCCATTCATTAAGAGTACAAGAGGGGAGGGACTGTTGCACTCCCAATAGCTCAACATTTTGAATTGTATAGATGATACTATAATCTCAATAAAAACAACATTATGAGCCTCAACATGCTATATTAGATCATGAAAGAGGTTATTATGATGACAATATTGGAGAACGGGGTAAGTGTGTTTCCATCCATTTCATACCTACCCTATAGAAATGATACGACTGTCATTATTTATTGTCTACAAACAATTAAGCTTACTATATAAATACTAACATGATTAATATTTTCACCATCAACCCACTTGATGATCATAGAAAAAGGACCATTGAAGCTGGTAATTATTAGTAAATCCCTATCCAAGCGATGACACATCACAAAAAGACCCTCAATAGGCACCTGTACTCATCAGATGAGACATGAACTGGGTATCAGGAGTCACCCTAATGTTTTTCCACCTTTTCCTAAATAGATTTAAAATTATAGGGGTAATTTGCTACACTAAAAACCATCTGAGGTTGAACCTCGAGCCAATTTAGACTCCAAATTTGTTACATTTCTTAATAAGCTTGAGTAATATAAAAGTATCACTACTACGCTTATTTTCGAACCACTCCTAGACCCTAACAACTTTAGAAGGAAACCCTTCTCTCATCTTGTGGGGAATATAGTCCTCCTGTTTCAGGAACCCCAATTTTAACATGGTGGACCTCTTTAACTAATCAGTATAGAATCTTATGGCTAGAAAAACTAACATAGATATGTGTCGGCCACCCTTCTCAAGTGTCATGGTTATCCAACTCATGATAAAAGTTTCACCACTACCTATACCAGTGAGCCTTCCAACACACTGGTGATAAGAAATACTCACCAAGATGACATAATATCTACTCTAATCACCCATTTCATGTCTTTTGAAATATTAAAGGTGAAAATTACTCTTAAAGGAAAACTATACCCAGAATGGGTTGACTATGTTTGAGAGCCCAAAAAATTAAGAAAACTCAACTTCAACCCATTTAGTGGGAATATTGATCCACTATAGCATCCAACCCACATTTCCTCAAGGTTTTGTTCAATGATTGGGAATCCAGAAAAAAAATATGCCACCAAGCACTAAATATTTGTCTAGATGTTGGAAGAACCTTCATTTTTTATGCCATAATCAGCTTCCCAGAGGGTTTATAACTTTTTTCATGGACCACTATATATTTTTTCTCTATCAATTCAACTCCACCTCATGTAATGAATATATTGTTGACCTATTTAAATGAAAAACGACTTAATGGGAAATATATCAACTTCTTCATTCATGGGAAGAGACTGACATATTCAATCGACATGATTCTTGCCTTAGATTAGATACTTATGATGTTCATAGAATATGGTAGAGAAGATATGGTCCAAACCTATTATCCTGAAACTACCCAAGATTATTTTATGAGTTACTTGAAAAATATCATCAATTGTAAGAATAATTGTAGAAAAACTAGTAACGATTAGTACCATTACCCATGTAGACTTCAACAAGATTATCCATTAAAGTAGATATGATTGACATTGTTCATGAAGAGGATTTTGAGCTAGTTCACCTAGTAGCCTATTTCCAGGATGAGCCTCACTAAGGGAATCCCCACCAGGTGAATCCTATCCTGGTGTAGCCCTAGCATGAATAACCTTTCCAAACACAAATACCTTGAAGAGAGAATGTGGCTCTAGGACCCTGTCTGAGCCAGAATCCCGTGGTTACTTTCTTAAAAAGCAAGAACAGGGTGTATTTCTTCAAATATATTTGGTTCATAGTATATTTCATCTACGCCATGGAAAAGAGAATCCTGAATTTTATAGAACTAAGGATACCCCAACTGGCCAAACTCCCTGGCCACACCGACCAATGTCCATATCATAGAATCCTTGTAAACACCATCAATGAATTCTTTTTTCATATATATTGGTTACATTCCCAAGTAGATCATGGATTAATGATAGTGGGAGACATCCCAGCATAAGTGACACAAGTCTCTACTGACCTCGATAGTGACAATGATGGATATGGTTTGTGACAACAGGTTCCAGACCATAGTGAAATGAATTAAAATGACTGGTTGATTCATTACATATTTTTTCAAGACTAGTCAATCATCGATTACTTATTGATTATGTACGAACAACCCAGGGTTGTTGTTCCTCCCCTAACAAATATATCTACATAAATTCCAAAGACTCTAAATTCTTAGAAGAACAGAGGTAAACGACATAAGAGAAATTGGATTCCCCTAATAGTGAAAAAATAGTCCTCACCCTTGATGACTTCATGTCTCCCATGTTGGGATATGTGCTGAGGGAATTTCTCTCCCTTGACTATTGTAATAAGGAGGAGAAATAATACACCTATATGAATGATTTTAAACTTGTGGACCAATTCACAATTCCCAACAATTATGAATTCCATGAAAACCCCTCATTCACCATTGGATAACATTGAAAAATAATAGTTAGGGGAAATGAAAAAAATATGAATGATCATTATTGAACTTCAAAATAAGTTGGTCATGCATTTGAAACTAAGCATCAATCCTCGTGCAAGGCTTAGCAATCCCAATCACCCCAATACACATTGTTAGGTAAGTACCCATATATAAATCTATTTTTGGAATTCAAAACATATCCAAAAATATGTTTCAATCATAAACAACCATATAGGGGTGAACATCACCTGCCTGGATCCCATCTATCATTTTTTCATAGTAGACCATATAACTATTCGACGAATATCTCTAGCACTAGCCAGGCCCCAACACTTTATCCAATGAAATATATTTCACCAAATTCTAAATAAAAAAATATTCATGAAAAAATATACCCCTATCATGGATGTATAATTTTATAAAGTACCTTTCCATTATACCCATGAGTATATTGATTTATAAGGCACTCTTATTATCAAAGAAATGTGTAAGACCCTTTTTGCAACCTTAAGAAACCCTCTACAGTCTGAGGCTGAGGTAGCATGCTTTATCGCCTTTTATACATATGAATCTGAGAAAGAGGAATGTTAGGCCATCATCATGTTTTTATATAAGACAAGGGTTTCACTATTCAGGGGTACAAACACCAGTTGTATATCAGAGGTTAGTTTAATATCAAGAAAATATGTTACTTTTTTTATGGATATTTGATATGGGATAAAACTCATCCTGAAATGGATTCTTCATTGGATAGGACATAAAAAAGTATAAATGAGTCCCTCCAACTTTAAAATTCATGGTTACGAAAAGATTGATCATAAAATATGTGGAAATATTCAACTAAAGACTCAATTTTATTGCCTACTATAAAGCATTGTACCTATGGTGGTCCCACAGGATACTAACTAAAACACATTTTTGAAAGGTATCTAGCTTCAATTTCTTGCATAAATCCCCTATTCATACCACCAATTCACCAAGTACTCCATTGATGGTTGATTAAGGGTACTCTAGGGTGATGAGTTTCTATTTTCCTCTTGTAAGGACGATTATTTTGAAGGTGTTTACTATAAAAGGATATGAAATAAGGTCTATACTGATGGAGTTGAGCACCTAAATGCCCATAATGATCTAACATCCACTGTAGATGATCCAAGACTAGACTTGATAGGCATATTTTTCTCCTAATTCATTGGTTAAATCCCACGATGCTATAGCTAGGGGTTGTTTAATAATCATTAAAAAAAGAGTGATAAAAAATTACCTCGTACTCCTTTAGTATACCAAAAAATCTAATACTATTAGAGCCTAATCTTATTAAGAACATAAACGTTATCCTCATGGATATCAATCAATGACATTCATGCATGTTCCACAAAGTTTGGATGACTCAATGGTGGTAGACTCATCAAAATTACTAAAATATAAAAAATGAACATCATTTCCAGAAATGAAACAGATTTTCTAAAAAAATTGAACCACTCTCTCCATATAGTTTGACACCATTTCCATGTATTATGCATCTTATAGTGAAATAAGAAGTGTTATCTATAGTTTAAATCGATGTAAGATTCTTTTGTCCCTCTAATCACACTATAATTGATAACATGGAAGATTTAGAAGATTCCACTCACTTATTTAAAGAGGGTGTCTCCACAACTGTTGATGATCCAACCTAGGAGAAGCTTATTTTTGATGATGATTTGACACTGACATTGACGAACACATCCATATCACTATAGGATTAGTAGCAGTATGTGGTCATCATAAAATGGCACTGGGATGTATTCACCTGGAGACATAATAAGATGCATGGTCTGGACCCTCAGGTTTTCATTCATTTATTTATCCTCTAGGTAGGTCATCGTGATTTCAAATAGCCTTTTAGAAATATGGACCCTCTCATGGTTCCATGATTGAGTAAAAAGTTGAAAAATTTCTAAATAAATTTTTTTAGTGTGGTCTAATACCCTAGGTTTCTAGATAAAAATGTCCTAGAATAGATGAATAATGGGAATATCAAAATCTATGTCAACTTTTGGGATCTCAACTTCCATTGTATGAGGGATAATTTCCAATTTCAAGTGATTGATCATTATATTGATGATATAGTTGTGTTCTAAGCCCTCTCTATCATGAACAGATACTAATGTTATAATCATATCCAAATGGGCCTTAAAGATGAGGATTCCACTACCTTTATGGTTCCCCAAGGAACTCTCTACTTCCTAGTGATGCCTTTTGTCTTGAAGACTGGTGGATCCACTTACCATCAATCCATGCACCACATATTTGAGATAATTACATGTACTACATTAGAGTGCTACATGGATGACCTGGTGGTCAAATATGTCCAGTGTCAAGACCATCTAAAGGATATTGAAAGATTTAAGATTCTTCCACTCGATACACTTGAAGATGAATCCACTAAATAATTATTTTAGGGTGACCTATGGGAAATTTCATGAATTTTTCATAAGATAAAGAATAATTGATATTGACCCATATAAAATAAATGGTACCAATCAAATTCCCCCAAAGAAATAATTTGGAGTTAGTAGAATGCTAAGGAATATTATTCTAGATACTCAAATTTATTGAAAACATAGTTGGAATATTTCTTTTTTAAGGCTTGAGAAATAAGGAAACATTTACCTATTTGATAAAGACTACCAAATAATCATTTGAGGATATAGTGTAATACATGATACATCCTCTGGTTCTGATGCCACCCATCTCAAGAAAGCCTTTGATCCGTTATGTGACTCCTCTTGAAAGATCCATTGGGGGTATTATAACCCAAAAACAAAAACGGTAGAGAAAATAGCATATAATATCTCAACCACATGATAATTTATATAAAGAATTGATACTCCCCAATCTGGGAGAGCTATCTCACGATAGTCTTTATAGTGGGGAAGTTGTGACATTATTTGTAGCACCATGTGATAAAGATGGTGTCTGTAGTGGAATTACTAAAATACATCGTCAATTCCCCCAGTATGATAGGATGATAGTAATACTGGGTGGTAATCCTAGAATATTTTTATATTAGGGTTATCTCATAAATGGCCATTAAAGGAAAAAAATTGGAACACTAACTGGCCACACATAAAAATCCTAAAGAATATCCCCTAAATTTTGAATTTCTAGACAGACCTATACTTTAAGTGGATCATGTTGTACCATATTTAACGATGAATTTTAATTGTACCTACTGTTTCTCAACTGAAAAAAGGATCAACATCCCCAATCTCAATTGAGTAGTCCTAGAGATACATTTAATCACTCTAAAAAGGGCATCATCCCATACTCATTTCTGTTATAATAAGGTTTAACTAACAACAATGAATAATATCAAGAACTTATTACTGATCTTGAGTTGGAACATAAAATTTATGTAACATGTTTTCATGTGAAGGGAGAATCCACTATATTCGTAACAAATATCATGGGTAACTACATTATTAGAAAGAAAAATCTTGTGCCATTATTGGAACATACTCATTACATGATGGCCCATTTCCCTTCACATCCGTAGGTGGCCTATTTCATTTGATTATAGAATGGATGAGCTAATTATTTAGTGAGACTGGATGTATATCATGAAGAGACCAATGAGGGTGACATGGTATTTCATCAGTAAAATCATAGATTAATTGTTTCCACCACCCTAGTTGATGGAAACTAATAGGTTTATCAGATGTATTCCAATACTTATAGTCAAGGAATAACATATTCCCCACTATGAGGAAATTAACGGTGTGATGACTCCCTTTATTGGGTATCTCCATTATTTAATTCTTCTACTATATTGAGTTGAGCATGAGCTAATCCATTGATAATTTGTGTAGTTTACCCTCTAGAGAGAGACTAACCTTGATCCAACAATATTTACGCATGGATTTTATGCAATTATCTTGTATTCCATCCAAGGACATGAGATTCCTCTGGTCAGGTAGGAGGTCCATGCTAGATCCTGTGGTTTCCATCCAGTAGGGTTGATGATTACCCACCAAATTTGAATGTTGGGATACATTTAGACCCCATGGTTTTTTTACTACATTGAGTTTTCTAATAGGTTTCATGTTTGTCTAATACCCACAAAAAATGTGCATCAACCCCTATATCTTATCCAAATATATAAAATATTGTTTTCACTTTTAATTATTGGGACTCTACATTATGGGACCCTACCCTTTAGTGAGAACTCGACAATGCATGTTTAATTTTACATTAATAGACCTTTTTTCCCAAATGTGCTGAAGATATTATACTAAAATAATTAAAAACCCATTATGCGATTGACATTATGAGATCCTACACCATCCATCATGTTTTGGTGCCTCAAAATATTCTCACGAACAATGTCACCAATATCAGGGTTTTAGAGATGGAGAAACTATATTCCAAGTAAAACAGCTAATCCAAACATAATTCTTGAAAACATGCATAGGAAAAAGGGTAGACTAATGAATTAAAGAAGACCCTGCCTTACAACCTATAGGAAATTGTGGGACAAAACAAAAATTTATCCCCATAGACTCACTAATTTCCTTTGGGAGTATCAAATGATAACTCAAAATTCCACCCAGCATGCCCCATACTCACTGGTGTATGAAATAGAGGTATTCTTAACAATTGAGGTTATTTTTTTGTCACATTAGATGATTCTGTATGACTGAAGGATTACAGAATGAATATAAGAAGTATGTATAGATAATTTAAAATTCTATGTGAATAATAGTCTTCATGACTTTCATAACATTGAGAGGTACATGATGAAAAAAACATGCAAATTCAATAAGAAGAATACCCTCTACTCCTTCCTCTAGGGTGACATGGTACTACCTCTTAGAAAAATAATGATACCTTGAAAAAAAGTCACTAATCTTGGAGAAAAAATTTGAAGGACCATACATTATTCATAAGTTTTTTTCTAGTAAAGAATACACTTTAATCTCCATGGATTGAGATCACATCACACCTTACACCAATTCCTTGTTCTTGAAGTAGTACATTTCATGAAAAAACCGGTCTGAAAATTATGAACATAAACTATTTTCAGTACCTTTACCCTAATAATTATGAACATAAACAAGTTTAAATCCCTCTAGACCGAGAATTATGACAAAAAATTATTTGAAAATATCATTGTTCTATTATTCATAACTATAAACTAGTAGAAACCATGGTAACATTTTCATCATGTTAAATTAAGAATCCCATCATCCTCATCACAAAAAATTATACTATAGGACTACCCTATTCAATGAACATAGGATGCCTCATATCACAAATATAATATGATTCAATGCCCTTCCCAGAGAGGACACCACCCTTTCGGAAATGGAATCCTAACATGTTGTGTTTTAGAAACACATGTGAATTGATTCCAAATGAAATACACAGTGATTCATAGATCCGATATCATTGGGAATGACCACTAATTCGTCATCAACCCTTACCCCCACGAGGAATTATATTCACTAATTTTTGGTATTTTGGACAATTGGTCCCACTTATGGTCCAACAATTGCAACATAAAATAATTTTCAACTTGTTTTAATATATTTATATAGTACATGGTCTGGTATACCCTTATTTTAAAATTATTTTATAAATATTTAATTCAAAAAAATTATGAAAAAACATTTTCCTAGTAGAAAAATCTAGATTTTAAGCTATTTTCCAAATTCCCCATGGTTCTAGTTTCATTACCTTATGCTATGAACCCAAAATAATCTTTAATGATGCATAAACTATATAACAGATTCCCCAATCACATTTGAGAGTATATCTCATCCACTATTAGATTTCTTTCTCAACGATGCCTTATTCTAGAACTACAAATTGATTAATTCCCAAATTCAGGGAAACATAGTTATGCCTAGACCAATTTTCATTAGGCACAGTAAAAATTACATCAAAACCTACCTCGCTGGGGTGATATAATGATTAAAAAACCCTTTACCCACGACTATATAACTATAAAACATCCCTTATGATATTACTCTATAGGTGAAAAACCCAATCACATTCGTCTACTCAACTAAAATTCGAGAGTCCCTCACGACCCAACACTAGGAAGAAAATAACATTATGGTGAATGTATAATCCTCACATACATCCTAAATAAATAATGTTAAATTGTATGAATTACCCCATATTGAACTGATATTCCTCATATGAAAAATATGAGAAAACAAAAATGAACTTCCTTGATACTTAACACTAAACTATATCTTTACCCTATGTAATGAATGTATGATAACTTATAACACAACGATGAGATGATTAAATATCCTCTCCAGAGAGGGTTCCACATTATTAGTATTTATATCTAATTATTCTACATTCCAAAAGTATTTATTTGTTGATTCCCAAGACTGATGGGATATTTAATGATTCATGGATCCAATATATTGGGCCCAACCTCAGCACCATCCTATTTTGCAACATAACATCAGTCCAAGATTCATGACATTAAACTGTGTAAAAATTGTTTTAGGATTTCTTTATATAGTATAACGACTCCTTGTATCCTTCCTAACGTCAGTTTTAACTCCTTTTAACCACTTGATCATAATCAAAAATACCAAAATCCCTATAGTTACAAGTATTATGAGCTTAAAAAAATTGTATCAGCCACATTGTGGACCCTTATTTACATATATTTCTTTACCCTAGTACTTCAAAAATTTAATTTCCCCCATTATATTTTTCATAAAAAACACGATTTAGAGGAATCTACCTTACCATCACTGGTCTCTATGGAAACTAACTTTTTATAATATAATCATTTCATTACATAAAAGAAAACAAATGACCTTTTTATGTTATGTTAATTAGAAATTTGAAACAAAATAAATGAATACATAAAAAATTATTCTAAAATCAACATGAAATATGTATTCATGGGTTCACCCTAGGTTAAATTTATTGCATCTCATATCATGGGGACATACATCAAAGGATAAGGGTGAGAATGAATCCCAGTAAGTGAATTTTCATGAGATATTTATAATATCTGATCATGAGGCATAAAAATAAGAACACGGGGAATAAAAATACGGAATAAAAATATAACTTGAGTCATATAATAATAATAACATAATTGAAAACGTGGTAATGAAGATAAAAAATAAAAAATAGACATTCATAATCCCATTACCGTTATTTATCAGATGGGGATCACAAATAAAAATTACCAAGTTTATTAACCAAGGTCTTGTAATACATTCTATATATAGAGATTAAATTCTTTAAACATTGAATTAGAGATCTATAATGGTGAACTCTTAATATCTATTTACTTAAGGCATTCAAAATTGATCATAATAATTCATTTCATAAATATCCTAGGGAAAATAAAGTATGAGTTTCATATAAAGGAATTGAGTATGTAAGTTCTTAAAGGATTGAACATAACATCTTGTTTTACCCATTAAAGGGAATGTAGGTTTCATTTATTTAAATCACTAAATCAATAAAACATATTAACACCTAGTTTAATACCCATCAATAAAGAAATATCTTGGTTATTTAAAATATAATAATTTCTCATGTAAAATATATAAATATGTTAAGTTAATTCAGCAGCATGATGGGTATAAATCATGGATTTATAAAAGGATAAAATGAGAGAGAATGAGAGTATAACATTGAAAAAACCTAATTTTTGTAGTAAGTGTACGATCAAAATAATAATAATTTAATGTAACATAACCTTTAGAAGGAAAACACAAGTAAACTTATTGAATTGAAAAGAAGATGAAGACAATTCCCTTACCTTGAAGAGTTGTCTCTAAAACATGAGCATAAAACTTTTCTAGATTAAAAAAACATTTGGAGGAATACTTGGGAGGAAAAATAAAATCAAAATTCATGGAGATTAGGATTGGGGTGAAGGGGAAGGGGAAAATAGATGGGTATTTGTTGCAAAATTGGCCGATTTTTTTAATAATTTCCAAAGATATGTCTTTGAAATATTGGTTGTGGAAAATGAAAGACCATTGGATTAAGCATTATTTTTTCTAATGGTATTTGAAAATCGATTCTTATGATATGATATTTTAATAAATTAGAACTGAAAACAATTTTATATACTCCTTTGTATATGGAAACTAAACTTTTTCACAAAATAAGGTTTTTAAAATCAAATTTCAGTTTTAGAATTTGAAAATCCACTAATAGGTTTTTAAAATAATTAAAATACATTAAAATAATTAATATTAACAAAATAATATACATTATATCATAGATTATGGTTAATTAATTATAAAATCATTATGACAGAAATATAAATTCATAAAACATAATGAAAACCCAAAAATTTATTTTTACAATTCACTAAAAAATAATGTATTTTAGAAAATTCTCAAAAACCCTTCTAACCGAATTTCGGCATGATTATTTAAAATAATATTTTTATTTTTTGAAAATAATTTTATAAAAATGAAAATTTTAAATTTATAATATATATTCTTATTAATTTAAAATCAACAGTTTTAAGAAATAATCAGATTTTAGACAGTAATAAAAATTTCCATGGATATTATAAAATTATTTTTTCATTTTGATTTAAATAATATTTTCTAAAAAGAATATTTTGAATATTTTATTAATAATTTATGATTTTATTATAAAATTTTATATATTTCCCAAAAATTAAATTTTGTTTAATTTGTGAACAAAAATAAATTTATCAATTGTTTCTTACATAATCATATATTTTATTACGATAATATATTCTTAAAAGTGGATTGATGGAATAATATTTTTTTATACAAAGGAAATTTCAATTTAAGAATCTATGTCTTGGAAACATAACCCCTTATTACACCTGTCTTATGACCTAATAGTAAGGTGTGCGATGATGGTAGTCTCATTGGGTGGCTCAACTAATATTAACTGAGTGGTAATATCTACTAACTTGATCTTATCCCATAGTTGATTTCATTCATGCCTTAGTTGTTGAAGCTCAAATTGGTATTTTAATGTGATAACCCTAGTGATGCTAACTCCCTCCCATGTTCTAAAAAATGGACTTCAAATGACACAATTTTACTTATTGAGGCCTTCGTTTCTCTATTATTTTTCAACTATCCTTTATCATTAATACTTAAAAATAGTAATTTTAGTGGAAAAATTATCACCCATGGGTATAGTTTCCAATGGAAAAATATTCCAATAGTTATATTGACCAATGATCATATTTGACCAATAGCTATATACTGTTTTAATCCCACTGGTTATATTTCCCTTTATAAGTTATAAATACCAATTTATTATTTTAGTCAATAATCACTATAATTATATCTGAGGTTATAAATGTTCATTTTCATAGATATTAATTTGTTTACTAATAGTTTATTTAAATTTTATATTGTTTTTCATAGGTACAATGATTCTATCAGATTGGGCTTATCCATTTTTTCTAATTACATCTTTTCTTTTTTTTAGTTGCAATGTTTGGAATTTTCATCAGTTCTATAGATTAATATTACAATTAAATAATATTATGGGGTTTTATTTATATTATTTTTGTTTATAATAATATATACTATATAAAACACATTTATCCAAGAAATAATATCATTTCAAAAAATTGGGACATTACATGGATCACCCATTTAGAAATTTCATCCAAAAATTTTCACCTAATATCCTCAATTTAGAATTGGTGAGGGTAGTTCTATATCATTGTATTCTATGGTTTTCATGTTTCTTCTTCATAATTATGATTCCTACAGAAAACATTAAAAAGGCGAGTTATCTTTCTACAGACATCTTTGTATCTACTTTCCGTAATCTCCACTGTCTACTCTTTATATGAGAGTTCATTCTCAAATTGTACCACCTCCAGATTCAATACATGTGAGGGGTCAAGTAAATATGTACTAAAAATGAATATGTGGAAACAATAATTATCTTGAACCATATTTTGTGACAAATATAGTTTATAAGACACAAATCTGATGCGATCATGGATTTTAAATCCACCACTGTACATCGGGATAAGCTTTTATTTCTTTCCAAATCACATGACTCACTTCCATGGTGATATCCAAAGGAAGACTAATTCTCTAACATCAAACTCAAATCCATTAAAATATTTTTCATCATAGATATTCTTCAAACTCTACAAAACCTCTATGTGTTGGTGGATTGCACGAAGCATTTCTATCATCTCTTGTCCAAGATTGAGCCTAAGTAGATTTCTCTAAAGAACTTCATCCTAACAAGTATGAGTTCTATATATCTATAAAAATATATAATCATATGATTCCATTTGAATAATCTAGTGGAATTTTATGTTGTAAGATAACTCCACTAATGGGAGGTGTTGATCCCATCTACCTTTAAATTCCAATGATCATGTTCGCATAATGTTTTCAAGTGTCTGTAAAGTCCTTTTAAATTGGCCATCAGTTTGGTGGTGATAGGCCATACAAAAATTTAATTCGGTATCCATATCATCTTGAATATTTCTCCTGAATTTTTATTTGAACATTGGTTCGTGTTTATAAACAATTGAAATTGGAACACCATGCTACCTCACCATCTCCTTTACGTATATATAAGAATTTTTTTCATGAGAGAAATCCTCTATAATAGTGATGAAATGGTAATTCTTGTTGATTCCATCCACTATAACCCATATCAAATTTTTTTCTTTTATATTCCATTTGGAGGCTAATGAAAAATTATATAGTTATATTTTACCACTTCTATATAGATATATGTAGTGGTTTCAATACTCCTTTAAGAAAATTTCACTTAACCTTTACTTGGTGATACACCAGGCACCTTGATATGCAGTTAACAATCTCACTTTTCTTATTTTCCCACCAATAATGATCAAGAAGGTCTATATACATTTTTGTTCTCCCAAGATGTATTTAGAATTTAGATCTATGAGCTTAATCTATAAAATACTTCTTTATCTAAAGTATATATGGGACACAAATCCTTCTATAAAATTTCGATACACCATTTCGATCAATATCGAACTTATAAGATGTCTCATTATTTACATCCTCTATATTATTTTTTATCTAATGATCATTTATTAGATAAATATTGATATTATATTGGAATTATGGATGAAAAATAATTTGTGATAGGATTTTTTATTCCCATTTCCTTATTATCCCGATGTCCAACCATACTGGGTCCTTGGTTAGTTGATCTCTTAGAATCCTTATCATTGATATCACAACAATGTATTTTATAGTTAATTCACTAAAAATTTTATTTTCTCTTTCAGGATGATATTTAATTGGACATTAATAGTCGTTAAAAATCTAAAACCATCTCCTCTATCCCATGTTCAATTCCTTTTGTTCCAATATATACTTCAAAATTTGTCGGTATTTGAATATTTCACATTTATCCACATAAATAGAGTGCCTCTATATATTTAGAGAAAAAATAACTATGTGTAGGATAATTCTACTCATGAATCATTAAATTTATATATTCATTAGAGATCACCATGTAAGTTTTCATGAGGTCATACCAATGTCTTTTTAGAGATTTATCACTATAAATAAAAATTCTTTCTCTTATATAGGCTCGAGATAATACAGGTGCAATAACCAATATAATTGTTAGTTCTTGGAAACATTCTTCAAACTATTCTACCTAGATTAACTTATCTCCTTTTCGAGTTAACTTTGTTATTATATTAGAATGTCTTGAATTTTTTTCATAAACTTCATATAATATCATTTTAATCCATGGAAATTAAAACTCTCAATTAATATTGTGAGGAAAGTTCACTCATCTACAACCTTTTTCATTTTTATTTCTACTGAGATTTTTTCATTGGATACAATGTACCTCAAGAATGAAAATTATTTTAACCATAATTCAATGTTTTTGAATTTTCTATAAAAATTATCCTTCCATATAGTTTTCAATATAATCTTGACATGATCGTAATTCCCTTTAATTTTTTTAAAATATATCGAAATATAATCAATAAAAATATCCATGGGTTTAGTAAGGTAGTCTTTAAAGATTATATTAATCAAATCCATAAATATTATAGTATAATTAGTCAAGAAAAATTGAATAAAAAATAAAAATAATTCATGTATGATGTTAGGAATTTATTATTTTGAATGTATTATTTCTTCTCCATCAATTTCTAATATGCAAACCGAAGGTCAATCTTGGAGATGAATTGAGCCCCACGAAGTTGGTCAAATAAACCATCAATAGTTAGGATACGATACATGTTATTAAATATAATCTCATTAAATTCTCTCTAATTAATAAAAATATGCATCAATACATCTTTTTTTTAACAAATAGAATAGGTACTCCACAAGGAGACACACTTATTTTGATAAATCCATTCTCCAATAGATCTTAAAGTTTTTTCTTAAATTCTTAAAACTCCACATTTTCCATTCTATATGAAGTTTTAATGATCATATTTGATATGTATGAGTCTAAGGGGGAAAATAACTCTATTTATATGGGATGTCCAAGTAACTCCTTAAGGAACATGTCAATGTATTACTAAATGATGGGGAAATTTTCTATCTTTATAGTTTTATTTCCTTCAATATATTCACTAATCATATCTATAAAGGAGCCTATGGGAGGTGATTCTTTAAAAATCCCTAGACAAGATATCTATCCTTTAAAATTTTATTTATGATTTCTATTAAAGACTAATAAAATTTCCATTCTTCTACAAATTATATAAGAAATATTTTTTGAGAACCACTCCTTCTTAATTATACTATCAAATCTTACCATGGGAACGAATACAAGATTTTTTTGATACTTTTATATTAAAAGTTAATAATATAGTATCTACACATTATTAATAATATTAGAAAACCAATTGGATTCCCAAATGATAAGTATACTTCATGTAGATCATGTATTGATTTTACATTATTTGAATAAATGGTTGAAATAAAAAAATGTGTAGAACTAAAATAAGATAATGTAAATGATAGATTTCACTTCACAATGAATATAAGTTCCACCACATGATTTGGATACTCTACTCTTGATTCAATGATTTTACAAGCCTAACCTTACTCCATTTTACTATGCTAAGGTTGATGGTGGTTTCCCACCATTATATATTGATTTAGACATTTATTGTTAAACTTACTAAATTGTTGATAATTGAATAATTCAATTTCTTTCTAGGCCCGAACGATATTCCCTTTTTAATTAGTGTCGAGAAGTTTAGGCTTCACCTAACCATGACAGTTCTAAGATACATGTCCATATCTTATGTACTTTTATCAATTTCCACTCCTAATAGAGCAGTTCCCCATATACTTCTTCTCACATTTTTTTTCATATGGGAAGTTTAACTATCTATCCCCCTCTCTCATGATCAAAATTGTTCACTATTTTTTGATCTAATGATGTATTCTTTTCATTTGACACAAGTGACCACTACGTCTCTCCAAACTCCAATTAAACCATCACATTACTTCATATTGTCTCCTCATGGCCTTTATTATCTTGATTTTCTAAATTAATATGGAATTGGGGTCTCCGTACACCAAAAACTCTATGTCATTTCCCGTAGGATGAATTACAATTATAGAGATGTATTGATAAATTCTTGTAAAGATAATTTTATAGCTTCACACTAATTTATTTTACTTATTATTGAGATCTATGAATCATTTCTATATTTTTTCATCAAAAGGGGAAAATATTTATAAAAAAGTTCCCTTAAACTCTTCCCACTCAATGAAAGAAATCTCCCTTCTTGGATTCATGTTTTAAACCAGTGTCCACCACTGATCAACTTCTCCTTCTAAGTGGTATAATACCATGGATAAATTCTCTATATCTACAAAGTAAAGTATACGAAATATATTTTCTATAGAGGTAATTAAATATATAAAATTTAATGGATTGTTAGATCCACTAAATGAATGTGGTTATTTATGAATGAGGGACTCAACAGAAAGGTGTTCCCTTATAGGTGAATCTAATTTCCCAAATTGATTCAGGTTATTATTCATAACTTGATATTGTTAATTCAACATCTTCATGATGTTTAACATTCTATTTTTTATAATTTCATGAAATTCATAAGTGCATTGTCCATTTCACTCATCATATATGTGGTTCCTCCAATTTCATTATATTTTTCTAATAGAAGGAAACTGTAGTGAAAAATGTGTTAATTTTATGAATATTATAACAAAAGGGAGTTTATGTCTTAAAACATCATAATTAAATATTTTATTCATTAACATCCACTAATGAAAACAACATTTTCTATATAGCCTTCATAATGGCTCATAAAATGATTTTTATTAGCCAAATATATCCCTGGGGAGTTTTAAACCAGATGTTTATTAAAAAATGATTTCACGCGCAACTCTATGATTAATTTATTCTCAATGTGGTGTTTTTTTGGGTTTTTATCCCAAGGTATAATAGTTACATATCTACATCCACTATTATTATCTACACAAGTATTTCATTATTTTTAAACCATTCAAATAATATTTCACCAAAATTCAAGGATATTTTACTATATTTAATCTTGTCCATTGGGTTATTAAAAATGTGTCCATATACTATTTTACATAAATAAGTAAACCATTATCTAATACAAATTATGGAAACTTGATTTTTTTAAAATAATTTTTTCATTACATGGAAAAAAACACCGGATCTATTAAATTATAATTTCTTGTAAATTATAAAAATAACAAATAAATACAGGAAAAATTATTCCAAATCTAATTAAATGACATCTATATGTTTTTTCCCAATGTTATTATTATAGAATCTCAAATCTTGAGGACATACTTCAAAGGATATGGGTGATGATGAATCCCAATAAGAAAATAAGAAAGGGAGACATATAACATGTGATCGTGAGGAATATTAATAAGAACATGAGGCATAACAATATATAATGAAAAAAACCACATAATATATATCATAAATAAAATAAAATGAATCCTAACATGGGAATGTGTATATAACATAAAAACCATACATTCATAAGAAATTCACCATGGTTTATCACTAAGGATTCATAAATTAAAATTACCCATGATATTGATATAGGTATCATAGAATATAACGTATCTAGGGATTAAATTTAATAATCAATGTATTGGAGTGATATCAGGGTTCACCCTTTATAGGTATTAATTTTATATTTTCAACATTGATCGTAATAAATATTTTTTTCAATACCCCTAGGATAATAATATCTGGGATTCATATAAATGTAAATGTAAGTTCTTAAAGGGTTGACCATAACAAAAATTTTAAAGCACAAAAATGTAATGTGAGTATAGTATATATAAATGTCTAAATCAAAAAAATATATTAATATCTAGGGGAGTGTCCATGGATAATGAAATTTGTTGGGTATTAATAATATATGAATTTCTAATGGAAAATAGATAAATTCAGAAAGTAAAATCAGCAGCATGATATTTATAAAAAATGGACATAAAAGGGTGTAAAATGATGGAGAAATAGCATATCCCACTGATAAAAAATAATATTTTTGTAAGAGTATAATTTAAAAAATATTAAATTAATTTAACATAACCTTTATAATTCATACAAAAATAATAATTAAATAATGGAAATGAAAATGAAGAGATTTCCCTTAGCTTTGTGAGTTGTTCCTAAACCCTTACTATGGAACCATGGGGGCATAAAAAACCATGGTGGGACTTATTTGGTGGTAATAAAGACCCTAAATTTATTTAGGATGAATTTTAGTGAAGGGGAATGGTGAAATATGCCTCTATTTATATAACAATCTGAGGGATTTTTTAATAATTTCCAAATATAGGTCTTAGAAATCTATGTTGCTGAAAATGAATAACAATTGTATTACCCATCGTTTTTTTCTAATTATTATGGGAAATGTGTGTCATGTTTCATTATATATTAATATATTATAACCAAAAACAAATATTTATACTATTTTGGACCTAGGAATTTAATGTTTCCATGAAATATTATTTTAAAATAAAATTTCCCCTTTTAGACATTAGGAAGTTGTTTGTAGCTTTGAAAATAAATTAAAATCCATTAAAATACACAATATTAATAAAATAAAATGTTATTGGTCAGGTTGTTTGGTTATTTTATTGTAAAATCATTATTAAATAAATATAAAGTGATAAAAAATACAGAATTCCCAAAATTGTATTTTTACTAATCAATAAAAACAACACTTTATTAAATTATAAAAAATTATCCCTAAATTTATTTAGAGGTGTTTATTTCAAATATAATATTTATTGAATAAAACTAATTTTATAAATTTAATATTTTTAACTTTTAAATATAAATATTGTTATTTATTGAAAAATATCTATTTTAAAAAAAAATGACTAATTTCTGACAATTATAAAAAATTCGAACGATGTTATAAATTTATTTGTCTATTTCCATTTTAACAAGATTGGTTTAAAATTATATTATAAATATTATTGAAAATACTGTGGTTTATTATAATTTTTTTATATCTTGTAAAAATTAAATTATTTTTTACTTGTTTGTAAAAATAATTTTATCAATATTATCTTCTTAATCAAATATTTTATTAAGAAAAACTATTGTTAAAATATTATTTATGGAATAACCATTTTATTTATACAATATAAATTAAAAATTTTTACATAGTGTTCTAGACATGTAACCCCTTATTACACCCATGTATTCCCTAAGGGTATGGTTTTAGATCATTGTAGTTTCATGGAGTGGTTCTGCTAGCATTGATTGACCATTAATCTCCCCTAATAGGATCTTATACCATAATAGATTTAATTAAATACTAACTTGTTTAATGCTAAACCTGGTTTTTGTCAAGGTAAAATCCCAATGAAACTATATCCGTCCCATGTTCTAAAAAATTGGCTTCCAATGATATAACTTTATTTGTTGAGGACATCATCTTTGCATTCTTCATCAATTATAATTTATCATAACTACTTGTAAATGGCAATTATTATATTAAAATTATCACCAATGGGTATAGTTTCCAGTGGTCAAATTGACCAATGTTATTATTGACCAATAGTCATATTTGACCAATGTTCAGATAATAGTTGAATCCCAAAAGTTCCATATCCCTTTACACACTATAAATACAACTTCATTATTTCACTGAATATTCAAAATTATTCCTCCCATGGATATAGGTTTTAATTTTTCAATATTTTAAGTGGTTTAAATATATTTCTATTCATCACTATAGTTTTGGTCGTGGCGGTGATAATTCTATCATATTGGGGTGATCCTTATTTTCCAATTTTATATTTTCTATTTTATATATTTTCTAGTTATAATTTATTTAATTTTAAATAGTATTGTATCTTTCTAAAGTAATAAGAGAAAAAAGAATTTTGTTTTTTTATATTTTTAATGTGTATAATATTATATAATACTGAATGCACATTTATTTAGGAAAAAATTTCATTTCAAAATCTTGGGTCCCCACAGTATCCAACCACGCTATGTTCAAAACTATGTGTGGCTTGATCTCAATTCACATGGGATATATATCAAGGAATAGACCTCTTATCTTTAGTCTATCCACCACTATGAAATCTTTCAAGGGTCTTTCCCCATTTAGTATCATAACGTTATCCTCTTTGATGTTTTTATTAAACATTTTTTTGAAAAGGTTCTCCTTAGACCTCTTTTCAAATTGGGTTATCACTCATTCTTCCCAAAAAAAATTCTTTTAAGACATTCATGCAACATGAGAAAAATATATGCAAACATAAACAACAGGAACTATGGTACAAGATCTATAGCCATAAACTAATAGTATCCACTTTTCTTAAAGCGTTATGACCATAAACTATTTGTAACCCCTTTGGGGTGAGCTCCCAAACCTTAAATTAATGTCATTAATAGTCTGAGTTACATTTTTGTTATGTTGAAAATCCAAACATCCTTAATATATGATGTTATGATATATACATACCCAATTCAATAAATATATAATTCTTATGACTCAAATGTCATATGGTAGTACAAAACCAAATTTATTTTCCTAATGAAACACAAAGGATGGTCAAGGTCATCTAACTTGAAGAGGATCACATTCATTTCAATCATTAATTATATTCTACTAATCTATTTTTTTTATTTTTTTTATTTAGGATAACAATGTTCTTGTGTTTGGAAGAGTAATTCAACAGAAAAATAAAACCTAAATAAATATATAGATAAATTGCATCTTGGGAAGAATATTATTTGTCTTAGGTTTTGGTTAAATGGATTCATTCTTTATTGAATTAAATTTTATTATCAATTACTTACATCAAATGGATTTCTATTATCTACCATTAGTGGGTTTTTTAGAATGCATAGGAAACCTCTTCGATAAACCATATCTCCACACCCTTGATAGAAAATTGAAATTAAATTAAGATCTAAGATGCGGTGGTATATTGACATACTTATTAAATTATATTAAATTCTCATGAAATATAATTAAATAAATTTTATATTAAAAAAAATAGTCGATAACACCACAAAATTTCCCCCAATTTCACGCCTCGGGTTAGTAACTTATCATAGCCAAGTGAAATATAGATCATACTAAAAAGAGGGGAGAGAGATAAATTGGGAAAGAGAGAGATAGTGACCAGAGATATTGGTTTATGAATATAATAGAAAACATAAATTATCATATAAATTCATTACATGGGAAAAATAAATTTAAAATAAAAATAGAAAACCAAACCTAAGAAACAATATACTTATATCATAGTGGAGTAAAAAATCATTAAGAACTGATAAGTATAATCCTATAGCTTAAGATTGTATATGTAGGCCTTCTAGATGATTTGGTTCCATCAATGGAATCATAAATGAGTGGAAGATTCATCCTTAGTGGTAGTAGGCCCTTAAAATTTGTATTCTCAATTAATTTTATTGAATCTGGATGATTTTGGTTAGTCCCTACATTTGGTAATTATATATGTTTTACATGAATTTTAATGTGTAATAACAGAACATCTCATGGCTTATTTCAAGTCTTTGAAATATGTATAGGTTGTTTGAGGTTGTTCCATTGTGTAGCCATATGAATCACACTATGACACATGTGGGTTCGGCCCCGACATATTCTTTTTCTTCACATGTTTCCTTCAAACCTTTTGTTCATTCAATTTATACATCATGAATGACTTACATGATGTGGAAGTTTGTTTTCCAGTAGATATTTCCCAATTTCATCCAATTTATTCTCTTTTAATCCTTTAGTTTTTTCCATGAATAAACTTTTCCAATGGATTTTATCTATTTACGATTTAATATTTAATATTACTAGGTCACAATACTTCTCTTTATGCCACTGGGAGAAGTGTCATCATAATCGGAAAGTCATCAATTTTACAACCATTTTTTTAAAATAACATTATCCTATAATTAAGAAAATATAAAATTATCAACCAAAAATATTATTCAATTAAACTATAAAAAATGTGTTTTATATAAAAAAATATATGAAATACATGACAATGTTAATCCCTCCACACATAGAAATTACTTTTCATAAAGAATATAACATCAAGAACATTAAAAATGAATTTTATTCAAAAAACATTAAAAATTTAATGCAACAAAATGGAATTAATGATAATAGAATATAAATTTTCAAATTTCACCAATGTAAAATCCACAATCTCTTAATTATTAAAAGAAACAAGTGAATAATTTATTTTATTTTTCCTTTTTCTAAAGAATAATTCACTTCCTTCTTCCACCTTATATTTCTTAATTCAATATTAATGCTTTTTCCAGTTTTAATTTATCTCATATTTAATTACATTTACTAATCTGTCAAGGCAACAGATGTAAATGTAATTGTTCACATACCTCAAGTACATGTTACTTGCCATACGATTTCAAGGAATCAATATTCTCTAATGTGTAAAGATAGAAATTAAAATCAATCCTTAGATATTTACCTTGAGGATTAGATGGATTTATGGATTAAATTTTATAGGTATTGATTTCTACAAATAAAGATAAAAAAGGTGGTTTTAATCTTAGAATATAGAATGATATCAAAAGAAAATACAAATAAAATATTCCTGTAAATTTCATCTTATGAACCCTAATTTTCATAGTAGGGGCATGATAAAAAACAACACAATTAATAAGTCACCATATATTTCTATTTTGTTATTTTTTTTATTTTTTTAATGATGTAATTAAAATAATTTTCATATTTACAACTGAACCAAATATGATCCAAAGATCCCCAGTCAAGAAATGGTGATTTTTGATCATCCTAGGAAATAACCAATTATTTCAGAAAAAGAAATATAATTGAATAAAAAAGTACAATGAAAATTTTTCCTACCAAAATCTCATGGAAACCCCTAGAAAAATAAAAAAAATCCCCATCTATTGTGAAAAACAGTCCCCTACACATATTATTTTAAATATTATAAAATATGATGTTATTAGGGTAGGAATAGATATAATTGTCTTGTAACATGGCTCATTTACTAATATGGTCATTTATGGTTTATAATATAAAAATAGAATTTATTTCATAGTGGGTCTAAGGATATTAGGATCCATAATAAAATTTCTTAGTTATATTAAAGTTGATTCTATATAGTCAAATATTTGATATGATGCCCAAAACATAAATTATAAAATATGACTAGGTCTCTTGAGAAATATACTATAGAAAAAATGGGGAATATTTGAATATAATTTTTCTTAGGGATGAGAATATATGGTCTTAAATAATTATTCACGAACATTAATAAATTTAATAAATCAATAATCATCAATTTCATATATCCAATACCTTCCAATTCTAAGAATAATTTCATTTAATAAATAAAATAATTCTGAAAAAACATGATTGTCAAATTCTTCCCCTAATTCATAACAATACTCATTAATATTACCATTTCACTCTTATAATCATGTGAACAGTTGAAATTAAAACACATTATAGTGATTATACTAAGAAATACATGTCTCCTAGATTGAAACTAGAGTTCATGTTCTCAAATGTGGAATGAAATTGTTTTAAAGCTCATAAAAATTACAATAATTAGAGTGTTATAAATTTTGAATTTCAACACTCATAATTCCTTTATAGTTAAGATTCTGTTGGTTTGCATAGGTTCTGCACTGTTATGTAGTAGTTCTAGTTGTGAATTCCTTTCAAAATTTATATTCTCGTTTCACGACCATTTTCATCTGAAATATATTCAATTACTCATTTTTACAATTTTTTCCATCATGATAGACCTAAAAAAATTAATCTATTGTTATTATAAGGACCATTCCATATATTTTTAGAAATATAATTGGACCAAAGATGTATAATAATATATAACTAAATATAATAATTTAAATCTAAATCCTTGAATATAAAATAAATAAATAAAAGAAAAATCTTGGTATAATCCCCCAAATGCACCCCGGGATTTGATAACCTCATTATGGGAAGTACCATATTCTATCTATAGTGAATTAGTGGGTGGATTTTCTTGGACTTGAACAACCACATGTATTTATATACATCATGTACTTATTCTTATTTTTTGAGTAGGATTCCATGAATATGGTATACTATATTTCCCCCTTGAAAAATAAGTACAACTTTCATAATGGGGGTATAATGATGTATGTATTATAATCCTTGTTGGTTTCTACTTGTTAACACTTTTTTCACTATCTAATGGTTTTTAAAGTTGTTATACATTAATAGAATAGTAAAAAGGGAAGTTTAAATTTAATTTACTTTTAGTAGTATTTGAATTGGATGCTTAATATCAGAATCTCCCCATTTTTTACAGGATTATTTTGTCTTTGATAATTTTGGGAGATCTACATTGATTTGTTCTTGGGAATACTCTAGTAACTATTTTGATTTTTCGGGGAGTTCCATGTGTTCCTAAAAATGTTAATTTTAATTTTATACAACTTTCTCCAAGGTAATATTTGAGTCATCTAAATATATAAATTTAAAAAAATTTGGGAGTGATACAAAATTATGTATCAAAAAAATTAAATGGGTTTGAGTTCAAGAAGGGTTCAACTCTCTGAGTGGGTTCAAAATCATCTCCATGATTATTGGAATGATCTTCTTGGTTTTGATCTTTAATAGATATAGGCAGGTAGTCACTATCTACAATAACTTCATTGAATTACCTAAATTGGGTGGTTTCATGATCTTCTATGGTGAAAAATATGTGGCATTGTTCGGATTCTTCTATCTTATAGATGGGGAGATCTCAGTTCAATTCATCATGTGCCAATTTTCTCAAAAAATTGATCCACATAATTTCCTATATTATCATATCAATTTGAGTCTTAATATTCAATCTCTAGATATTAATTTCATTTTTGAATTGGTATCTCCATATGGTTGGGTTTTTCATAGTATTCAACTATGGCCTCAACCTCTTGAATGTATTTAGAAAATCTCAAAAAGAAAAATAGATACTATTCTTGGACCTTGACCACTTGATAAAATTATAGAATCCAATGGGAGAACATAGCTATAACATAGGACATGGAATAAAAAAACTACATTCACTTCATCCCTCAATATTTCCACATCTTTTTAAAAAAACAACTCCTTATAATTTTATTTCCAAAATAATCTTACATTCGTAAAAAAAGCACCATACTATGAGAAAATAGTGAATAAACAATAAATTCTTCCACCTATGGGTTATAATTCCATATAGAATAATGATAGATTGGAAATATCTTGAATAATTTTTTAAGGTTTTTTACAGGAAGATAAATGTTTAAAAAATGCAAAAGTGGAAAAAAATGAAAGAAATAACTTCATAGCTTCTTGATAATGGAACTAGTTTTGATGTGCCTATCATCGAGTGGGAAAAAATATAATTTATTTTCATAATGAATCATATAGGAAAATATCGGTCCTCTCACATTATGAGAATCATAATCGATTCAATCACTAATTATTTTCCACCTAAGATAATTATATTTAATATTATTATTATTTATGATCAAAATGTTGTTGGTTTTTTTGAAGAGAAATGAAAATAAAAAATAAAAAGTAAATGTAGATATAGATAAAATATTGGTTATAATTAAAAGTATTGGAGAAATGGATTAGTTATGTGGGTTTCTCCAATATTAAATACAATTTAAAAATATATTCCTCTATATTCATGGATTTTTATTTTATACCCTTTGTGGCATTTTTTTCATTCCTATAAAAATTCTTCAGAAAACCAAATACTACCACAATTGATAAAAAAATATAAATGATATTGAGATCTAATATGTGGTGGAATATCTCCACAGCAATTAAATTCTCTCACATCATGCACAAATATAATTAAAATAATTTAAAATTAAATCAAAATAATTAATAATTCCACAAAACCTCCCCCGTTTCAACGACATATATTAATCACATTCTATTTCAATATGAAAAGAGATCTTTGTGGAAAGAGAGAAAAGTTGGATTGAGAGATGAAATAAGTTGGGATTGGATGAAAAGTGAACACTTGATTTAAAATATAAAATCATTACATGAGAAAATAAATTAAAAAGAAAAATAAAAAGAAAACACAAGTAGTATAATCCCTTCAACAATGTGTAGTGGTAGATCCTCAGGAATCGATCCCTCTTCTCCTCTACAATATGATTTTATATTTAGGCCTTTTATAATTTTGTATTTCAATAATGGTTTCCAAATGAATCTAAAAGTCATTTAGGGAGTCCTAGGGTCTTACAAGTGGTCTTTTCTATTAATTTAATCGAATTTTGATGTTTTAGGACTATTCTAATTGTTTTTTGTCATGAATGTTTTACACGACAGATAAAGTGTAGAGAAAAAATATATCATATCTTATTTCATGGATTAAAAATACATCTGGATTATTTGATATTTCGTTACACCGTGATCATATGTGTGATGTTGTGACACATGTGGGTTTGTCCCATATCTCTTCTTTTTCTTCCCACCTTGTATTCCTTTATGGTTGACATTTTTAATGAATTAAAGAATTTGCGATGTTTTTTAAAGAATATTTTACCCAATTTCATCTATATTCATAACTTTTAATCCTTATAAATGGTTAATGAATTTAAATTTTAAAAGCATATTATTTCTTTTAGATTCTGACTTTAATCTGGTGTTGTTCCACACTGCTTCATGTCGAATCCCAAACTATCTTCATCATGCTAAAAATCAGAAATTTTATACCCATTTTATTCATTTAATATATATAAAAATAAAAAATTTAACAATTAAATTCCATAATGATTAGTCAATTTAGGTTTAAAAACATTGTGCTTTAGGATATAAGTGAATTGATTATTTCTCGATTCCATTTTTAAAATTGGTTTTCTTGAGCATGATAATGGTCATGCCTCAATTAAAGGTATCCAATTGCATAATTATAAATGTTAATTTCATTTTTAAATACCAATGTTCATGGAAAAAGAAAAATAAAGATATTGTAAATTTATTTAATAAATTATAGAAATCCAAACAGCTGAATAAGAAATAAATAAATCCAAAAAAACCTTCCCCCTTCAGTTAAAAAACCCTAAAATAAGGTGGATTTTACCTCATAATTCTAATTTTGAGGGATTAATAAATAAGGATGATATAAACAAAAATTAAAAATAAAAGAACACAATGAAATTGTTGATGAACCCACATAACATAGCTTCTCACTCAAATATTTTGGTCTTTGGATATGTTCTTTACAGTAATAACAACCCCATCTATATATATAACACTTGAGGACTCATGATAAATTTATAATTCCATTAACAAAGACCAAAATTTTGAATGATTCTGATTTCAATATTAAATTGTGTACTTAGGTCATAATGGTGGCCTCCATATAATGATAGGTGAAATCTAAGCTCATTGCTAGGTCTTTCCTATGACATTATTAATGTGTATCGAATTTAAAATGTGAAGGTATCCAGAACCCCTCTAAATAATTTTCTATATTTCACATCTTATGATGTTTTCACAACATGTAATGTTTTCAAGACACCTAATTTTTACACAATTTGAATATTGTGTTTCTTACTCTAAAATATATACTTCTTCATGGTTCATTAGTTTCTTCCCCCTAGAGTGTTCTATAGACATCCTTCATCATGGGAAGTCTCCTTTCTCTTGTGTCAATATGTGTCACTTCACGTCACCACATGAAGTGTTTTTTCCCTCAATTTCATCCCCTTTTGATCCATTTCTCAAATTTTGTTTTTTCCTACAATAAATCACAAAGTAAGTTAAATAGTCCAAATTGTGGAAATATTATGAATTATGATAGAAAAATTAATTTTTACAAAACACCATAAATTATATTCATGAAATATATGTATAAAAATACCCCCACACAAGAATTCATACTTTTCCTCAAAGATGGAATCTCAAAATACTACAATGTAAATTCACATTACCATTATTTAAACTCAATTTGAATAAAAGTAATTGGTTAAATGGGAAATTAAATTTTTTATCATCACACATGGACAATTCATCAATACTTCAATTTCAACTAAAAAAATCAATCATGTATTTTTATTTTCCTCTCTTTAAATATATAAGCCTTTTATATCATCCATATTTATTTTTCAATTCATTCATAAAATTAATTACATTTGAAAATTTTCTCATGCGATTTTTTTTCATAATCAAGGTGAAAATGCAAGTAGAGTTCATCACATACCTCAAGAACATTTAACTTACCATAGTCTTTAAATCCATCTAACTTATCTACAATGTAAATATATAATAACAATTAATTATAATATATTTTTTCATTAGCTTTGAATATCCTTAAGGCTTTAGGGTAGGATGGTAAATCATGTGAAAAAATAAGCACAAAAGGATGTTTGACTCTAAAGTGTAATGCATGATATCAAATGATAATATCACTATAATACTTTCTTACATATATCATTTCACTCTTCCCCCTAAAAATCTGAGTGGGAGCATGAAATAAGTATTAATGATGAAGGAATAATCCTCTCTTGCTCTCATTATATATATATATATTAAATATATTATTACTAAAAATCTCACATACACCACCTAAACTCTACGATAAAAATATTATCAGTCTAATAATGGTGATTTTTTATACTCCTAAGAACATCCCATTAATTTTCCCTTTTTTCATTTTTATAGTTTTTAATAATGAGTGGTGAATAATAATATATAATAAAAAATACATGGTCTCTCAACAAATCATATGAAAACACCCATCATACACTACTGAATGAAATATAACCCGATCATATATTTAAAGTCACCCCCATAATTATTCTTTTAAATAAGATGAAATATATTTATATAATGATAGGAATGGATAAAATATTATTTTAATATCTATCATTTACTAAATAGTCTATCTATCACTTATATAATCTTAAAAGAATTACTTTTAGGTGGGTCCATAAATAAAGGGTTTAACAAAACATTTCTCAATCATATAAAAATTGATTCTATTTGTTCATATCCTGGATAAGATGCCAAGAAAATTTTAGAAGAGAACATTCCTATGTCTCTAAATAAATATACTAAATAATGAAGGATAATTAAAAGGATCATAAGATGTCTTGGGAATGATAATGAAGTTTAAGAAAATAACTTTTAAAAATACCTATGAATAATAAAATCAATTAATGAAAATATCCAAAATCCAAAGAATGGTAAAATATGAGAAAATTTTCATTTACAAGGATTAAAAGTTTCCCAGAAATATGATTTGTTAATTCCATAACAAAATTATTAAATCTACTAATTATTTGTCCTATATTTCTAAATAAAATGTATTGGAAATGAAATTTAAATTCCTATAATGAAAATAATCCTTGGTATTTCATCTCTCTGAGTTCAGTTCAGTAAATAATGAATTATGAGTGGTCATAAAATTTTTAGTCAAGGCATTAAATAAATTAAATGTGGAAAATAATATAAAATAATTTAGAATAGAATTTATTCCTCCTCTTTTAATGATTTAGGTTGTTCCTATGCTTTATTCAAGATGATAATTTACCTCAAGAAATGTATTTTATGGGTTTCCAATCATGAATGGGTTTCACACACTTTAGTGGTCCTACATATTCTTTGTATTTCTCAAGATTCTTACATCCTACCAGGGTCTTGATAGACCCAAAAAAATAAAAATACACTTGTGAACTTATTTTATATATCAGTTAGGATTAAAATATTTAGGGAATATTTCATAAACCAAACTATATAGATTAAATAAATTGAAATCCTAAAAAATATGGTTTTACTCTACCAGAATTGTTTTCAATGTAATTAGCATAAAATTACCTCTTTTAGATCATGTGATATATAGTAAAAAAGACGATACCAGATCAAGATCTATAAAATGATGAAGTTGTGATTCCTCGATGGGGATGGGTCCTCTACCTTTTTCTAAAACTAAGTTTACTATTCCATTGCTTGAAACCTTCTTAATTTCTATGGGCCCAATCCAACTATTATATTCCCTTATTGAATAATAAAATTGACACTCAATAACATCCAAAAGATTTTATCCTTATTGGAATTCCCTTTGGATGAAAGTTCATCCACTATCTTCATATTTTTATATAATTGTTTTCCTTTATTTAGATTTCACTTACTTTCTTCATTACTATATATAGAAGCTACTTTATATCTTCTTGCATGGAATATAATTTCATTGACTTCATGAAGATTTTATTTTTAGAATTCATAAAATGTTTCTTAATATTTGTTTATTTCCTAGTGTAATTTGAAAATCACATATGATCCTCCAACACTTAAACTCAATAAACCATTTTTAACATCAATCAATGCCATTCCATTAGCTTGGAATAGTATTCCCAAGATTATTGGATCCTTATCCTCATCCATGTCCATAATAATTAAATATTTCATAAAATAGAACATTTCAACATTAATGATGAAATCTTCAAGTAGTAATCTAGTAATTATAACTATTGTATTATCTAGTTAATGCATAGAATAAGCTAATTTAATCTCTATCAATCATAATCTATTGAATTTTTCATATGAAATTACATTTATATGGGAACCTAAATCACCTAAAGTAATTCCAAACTCATTATAATGAATAGTAATTACAATGTAAAAAGCTATATGTATTTCTTTTATTCCTTGGTAGGATGCTTGACACAACTACTGAACATCCTCTATAATTGGAGTGGTTTCTTATTCTTCAATATTCATTATGTTCCCCACTAAATCATTCATGAAATTTTCATAGATGAGAATTCTCGTGATTGCCTTAGAAAATGGAATGTTGATATGTATATTTTTGAACATATCTAAGAACAATTATTTTCATTCATCAACCTTTAACTACTTTAACTAATCTGGACATGGTAGTGGTTGTTCGTAGAGAGGTTGTTCTTCCTCTTCCTTATATTCATTGGCTTCAATGTTTTTTTTCATTACATACATCAGTAGGGTGTTTTTTATTATGTCTTATAAATTAAATACTACATCCATGTGTATTCTTCCCACTTCTAAGAAATACATAATTCATATATATAGGGACTTTGGTATGGTCATACATAAAGTAAAAATCTAGGTTTTTCTCAAAGGTCTTTAGTAATCAAACTGACCATAGTTTCAAATATCCTCATTGAACATCATTGGGTTTGTGAGTTTACTCTCAATTATATGATTTTTGAACATTTATCTTGTCAGTATATTGTCAAATCTTTATGTGTATCTCATTTGGAGGTTATAAAGGTTTCAGGGGTCTCCTCCCATGAGTGGACATGGCTGTTTAGTGGTGGATCTTAGAGTTGAGAATGAAAACCATGTTTTCTTGGATAAAATACTTAGCCTTAAATCTGATTTAGATGATTTGGTTCTTGTGGCCCCCAACCATATTTATAATTCTGATTATTGGAATCCAACTAATTAACATATGCATAATACATACCTTGTGGATTTTGGTTGGCTATCATTACATCAAGTTTCATTGGAATGGAATTAATTTGGGAGGTAACCTAGATATTTTCTACCATGTGAACTCATTATTCTATCCCTTTTTCTGTTTTCCACTGATTTTTTTTGAAAAAAAATCATACAATTACTCATATATCTTCTTCATATATTTTCTCATAATTGAAACTCCTATGAATGCAACAATGATCAAGTGATTTCCTTATGAATTTCCATTTTTTTTATTTGAAGTAAAATATTGACACCACTATGAGTAAATAACCTTATCATAAACATAAATCTCCACATTAACTATATACAAAATCTTCATTAAAGTTTTTCAAAAAATTTAAGACTTACTTATAGATCCATTGATTTTTAGGTTTGAAAAAACATTGTTAAATGTTTTCTTACAAAATCCTCCCTGTGGTGATCGAATGTGGGAGAATATTTTGGATCCAATCTCTTTATTTGTCCTTCAAAGAGAATATAAATAGGTTTTGTCTCACAAAAACATTTTGGATATTCTAAAATTATAATGCGCCACAGATTTCTAGGAAACCCTGAATGTGCTAGTTGGGGTCTTTATATGGATGCATGAATAATTAGTTTGAGTGTGTAATAATATAGATGACCAATATATTGATCTTGATTTTTAAACAAAAAGGGTTGTGTGAATACATGGAATGAGCCATATATTTGATATTCTTTCATATTTGATCAATGATTGGCCTTAACTAAGTATCACACATAGTTTAAGTTTCATGATGTGAAACTGAAGATACCAACACCCCAATACATGACATTAAGCTATAGCCTCATCCTAGGTAATAAACATAGGTTTCCACATATAACATATATGAGATGACCAAAAACCCACATCCTTATCACCATATATTAAAATGTAGCCTTATTAAATAGAATAACCAAAGGATGATTTATATTAAAAATACAAGATGACGAAAAACTCATGTACTCAGCACATAAAATTAAACTATTGCCTTAACCTATACAATAAAAATTGGATACCACATATTAAAAAATGATATGAGTCAATTACCTCTTCAGAGGGAACATTATATTTCTTCCATCAGTCTTTTACCAAATAATGTTCCAGAACTATGTTTTTCTTGATTACCATTCCCATGGGATATGTATTGATGATTGAATCTTCTATCCCAGCTCCAGCCCTACAACTACTCATTTAGGATTCAGTCCCCTATAATCCAAGAAAGAGCATTTCTAACCTTCATATTCATCCAACATACATAATCACATAGCAGGGTAGTTCCTAGGATGTTAAACATTGCCTCTGAGAATTCCCCAATTTAATTTCCACAGTTTATACTTTCCATGATTTAGATAATCATCATCCTTATAACCTATAAAGTCTCCCAATCAATAATGGTTCCTGGACACATTGGCTCACCTACCATCTTAGGCCCATGAATTGAGAAATCCTCATTAACATATGGCATATCACATGTTTTGAAATCGGTTACCAGTCTCTCATATATTTTTTCATCTCATCTATGATCAAAAAGAGTATAGAATATATGTTTCTAACATGGTCAACTATTGTTCACAAAACACCAATTTTCCCCTAAAACTCTCTAGGTCTTGGATTTTATGATCTACCCACATGGTACATCCCCAGTTCATTCACCCTTCTTTTATTTTATGCTCTATGACTAAAAACTGGGACCCTAAGCATAATCATCCGAACATTAAACCATGTGAAAGTCAATCTAGGAATGTGTCATGTGGTGTCAGGCCTCTTTGGCCAAACACCCATGTTGTGTTTCCACATTTTTATTCATGTATATTATTTTAGTTTTTCAACCCCACTTTTAGGAATAAATCCTTGACCCTATAATAGGAGTCTAGGTCTATGCATTATGACATTAAACTACAAGATTGTCTTTTTAGGGGTGTTCTATGTGGAAGGGACTTATTGGATCATTCTTCACATTTAGTGACCACTACTCCATGCCATGAAAAATTCCTAGATACAACCCCATCATCTAAGAATTATTTACCAATAATATTATTAACCTAGGGTCTATGAATTATGAACATAAACTTTTTTCCACTCCTGGACCAAGAGTTATGACATAAAATATTTTCAACCCATGGTCCAAGAATTATGACATGAAACTATTTTCAATACTTGGTCCATGAATTAGGTCTTAAAACAAATTTAAGCCCCCTATATTGACTAGTATTACCTTAATCCACTGAAGGAAATAGGAACAAATGTCTGTTATGATCATAAGATATAGAGGAATTATGAGAAAGAATAAGTCTCCCACCCTTAAATTCACTTCCATGACCAGGCAGAATGTTACGACATAACCAAGAAGCTGAAGTAAAATTTGGCCCACCCTTAAACCCAATACAAACTAGGCTATGATCACTAGAACCCATCTGTTCATGAAATAGTTAGAGAAAAATCCCATCTTTCTTTGCCTCATGAGCTCTTCTAGGAGGTTCCACCAATTGTGGTTTATGTTAATTAAATAAATCTACCATGATCAGGATGGATTTATTCATGTTAGTTAACTTTCCTTGGGCATAAGGCTCTAACTTTTTTATGAACATCCTAGTCACACATTGTTAAATTGTATGACACACTACCCTCACCGTATGATATTAATCTACATGTTAATTTTTATTATCTCATGATATTAAGATGCATATCCTTCGACCTCATAGCATGATGTATAACTAAGAAGCATCTTAGGACCCTTTATAAGAATTAATTTCTACCCTCAATGATAGTCATATACTACACCAATCGATTTCTTTAGTAGTTTGGCATCGAAGATAGAACTCACCTAGGTAGATGAGTCTAGTCATTTCTCAGAGTGATATGCATTAAAAAATTTCTCAATTCCATGGTTTTGTGATTCAAATAGTTTCAAACTCCATTAACCATTCACACAATTCATTATCACACTTCAAATATCACTATATATAGATCCCCATCATATTTTACCTATGTACAGGGACACCTAACTGTAATAGTTCATGGATAAAATGGGACACTTACCATCTTGGGATATTCCCTAAAATAGTTTTTGTGACATTATGTTGGTCCTATGTTTTAAAAATGGTCTATATTTGACCGTCATTTTAATTTATCCATCCCTAATGGGGAGATAGTGGAACCTAGGGTTCGAACATAGTAAGAAGTAATCCAATATTGCCCTATTACAAATTTTCTCTTCAATATATGGGAAAACTCAATTCATATTACTTGACACCCCCTTGTTCAGGTATAATTTAACTCCACTATCATTACCCTTCTTTTCATAATATCACATTGAGAAAAAAAATTAGTTGGGTAAAGAGTCTCATCCTCCAACCAAAAGTTTCTTGTTCAAGACACTCTCAGTGGTCAATAAATGAGTCAAGACGCTGAGTGTTCAAACATTTTATAGAGATGTAATATAAATGATCAATTTATATTTTTTAAACTTTTTCCCATATAGATAATGACTCACTCAGAAAAAGGTTTTCATTATTGATTGTCTTGTTGAAATGATTATGATTCATCAAAAAAAGGGATGCATTTTACCACATAGGGAAAGTAAAAAAACTATTCCAGAAGTTGAGGGGTAATGCACATGTTTGAACCTCTCCATTATTTTAGGATAAGATAAAAATAATTAAGGATAAACCCCAATGATTGATCATTGGATCTTGGATATCCTCTATTGAGTCACCCCCAATGTGTGATACCACTCTTCCAGATCAGCTTCCCCCTCCTCGGTAGTAGGAAGAACTTCATCAATCCTGATTCATACAAGATTATACTTGGATTGATACTCAGCCAAAAAATATGGAACCACCACTACCCTATAACCAACCAACAATAACTATGACTTCAATTAAATGGAAATAAAATCCTAGGGAGTGGCAATGACCACATACTCTTCCTTCGACCCATCTAGGTTAGTGAACTCCTCATCAGTTGCCTGGAGTGTATGGGTTCCAGAAGCCTTATTATTGTTCCATGATATATAAATCAACAACCACATAGAATATTCCTATTTAATTATAATTTATTAAGTTATTTAATATAGCCTTCTCGAATTCACCATACCATTCCATAGGTTTACTAAATAAATGAAAAGAGAACCCACTCAGTTTGGCAGATCAACAAGTGGAGTGTGAGTGATGAAATTGAAAAGACACCTTTATTTCATGTTTCAAATGAATAATTTCTCCTCATAAATATATAATCCAAAATATTTGAAGTCCTTAGGTGGTTTAGGTTCATTATGAGGGAAGTCCACCAACATATTGGTGGAACAATCAGTGACATATAGGTCCTCAGATGAGATGAACCCTAATTATAAGGAAAATGTATCCTCTCTAGATCCTTCACCTACAGTTGGAGTCCAAGATACCTCCTATGGAACTTCTGAGGAAGGAACAACCACCAAATCACCCTTTACCACCTCTATTAGTGGAATAATCTGGACCTCCTTTGTTTTGGCCTCAACTAAAACTATCACCATCAACTACATTTCCATGGAATCCATAGTCATCGTAGCCCCCTAAAATAGACCGAATTTTTTTGGAATTGTTTAAAAACCATACATTGAGGCCTAGATATCAATAAATCATTATTTTTTCACCTTTTTGTTGGCCTAACCACAATAGGCTCCCCTATAATCTATTCTAAGGCTTAAACACCCTCCACCATTTCATCAAATTTAGGATCTGATGACATAATATTTGGAACTAATAGGCGATCCCCAAATATTGTTTGAAATTACATTCAATTTATGGGTCGATCCATGAAATAATCATAAAGAGGAAAAAAATGGGATAAAAGGTGAGAAGACTTGTATGAGTGGTACAATCTATCTAGTAACTCATAAAGATACATTGGTAATACCACTAGTGATAAAATTCCCATAGTAGTCGACACCCTGACTGTCGAGAGTTTCCCCATGACAATTTGTATTATCCCTATAAAGAATAAAAAATGTTTATTAAAGTTGTATGAAAGAATAATTGACTGTATAACAAGGTATAATGGTAACTAGGTGGTACTTGGGACTGTTGAGCCGTCATCTCAGTTTCATGCACCACATCAACCAACAATTGGACGCCCATGACCACAACAATGGGATGTATCCCCAAACCTCTACCCTAAATGTTTAAGGCTCCCTAATCATCCTCATTATATTCATTATCAACCTCTTATTAATTGGTACTTGATTTCTTCATAAATAAAAATGGAGTTAGAAAATAATATTTAAGTGAATAACAATTGGACATAGTTTCTGAAATTAAAAGTCATACCTCATCACTAGAAATATATTCTACAAAGGGGGATCCCTCAGAGGAATCCCTTCCCTAGGATTTCTACCGTTATAATCATTTAACCATATATACAATGACAACTTGTTGTTACACTAGAATATCAGTAGGAGAAGCAATCCCTAACATCTTTACTTGGTTGGTCAGAGGAGGGGAAATATCACATGAATGAATCAGCACTTCCATATCCATGAGATACTACAGCACCTCATACCATGTAGAATGTAAGTTTATTTTTTCAAGGAATAACCTTGGAAGCATTATTCCCACATTGTGTAAATACTTATACAACTCATGGAGGGAGTAGAGCAATCTGTTGATTCCCCAACTCGCCCTTTAGTCGGGGAAGACAACATTACAAGGAACATCCAAGAAATGAGTTCTCTTCCATAGACCTTGGATGTGTTTCCCAAAATGACTCCATAAGGTTTAACTCACTCCCTTGTACACTTTCTTAGGCATTTTGTGATTTTTTCTACTCACCACACCGTAGCTCTCTCATATTATGGATCAGAAATTTTTGGATTTGTGGTAGGTGATCTAGCAACTAGATGATACCAACTTATGTGGTTCCATTCTCATCCCTCACCCTGAACAAGTGTTTGTAGGGATACATCCATATCCAAATGATTTACTAGTATTCTCTCTATGTTTTCTTGGTACGCACCCTCCCAAATCGATGAAATATCATTTATGATCCCATAGAAAGTAGTTGGTGGTGAAAACCCATTTACCCCATTACATCCTAATGAAAAAACATGGACACTATTTCCTGAAGAAATGAGTGTTGGATTTTTTATATACCCTTTTATACACCATCAGGGTGAGCCTCTAGAGGCATTGAAATTTTTGTGAAAAGTGATGTGGGGTGTATGAATTGCAGATAAACATGCAATCCACCCTAGAAACTATTTCCCCACCTCGAATGCCCATGGGGTATGACCACTGCATGATGGTCCTTATTGCATCATCCATCACTGTAATGATGAGAAAGATAAATGAATGCGATACTAAGCTATCCACTAACCAGACCCTAGATAATATGTACACAATTCCCAAGTCGAGTGGCCAACACTTGGTAATATTGAGGATAAAAAACCATAAGTTTTTGTTTGGAGGATATATGGCGTTTTTATATTCATATCCCTTATATGTGAAAAAATCCATCCATAAATAATATAGAATGGACCACATACATGCACAAGATTTTCCCCATGATGATGTGTCCCAACACTCTTTACATATTTTTAAAGATCGAGACCTAAAGGTTGATGTGATTCCCCATCTCCAACATCTCTAAAATGATGAGGGTTCTTGACCACACCCTCATGTGCACATCCAAAACTGAGATAATCCATCAATAGGTCGGTGAAACACTAAATAATACTCACATGACCATAGGCTCAAAATTATTTTCACTATATCACCACCATTTACACTTGATTGCTTATAAGATTCTATAAATAATGATCCATACTTCATTGACTTGCCTTTAGACACCAATGTGTCCTCATTAAAAGATGTCCCACTTGTTCATTCAGAAAATACCCACACCATTGGTTGAAGGGTATTTCATTAATCCCTATTTTTTTCACTCTCACCCTCGAACATGTGTATCAATACCCTTGTGATCACATGTATCTGATCATATTACTCTTGGTGTCCTCATCTATAAGAAATTCCTTATACCTCCCCATGGATAAATATCAAGGTGATGTAGTAGAGGTACCATAAACCAATGTTTTCCTCCCCATGATGTAGATGGAATGTGTTGGTCCCTGGAAACTAATTACGAAGTAGTTCTGGAATGATGTCCCATAGATGGTAGACATGTAACTTTGGGAACCATGTTATCTCATAGATATCAATCCGCTTTAGCGCCACATTAAATTCGTGATCAGATTGGAATGCCCAGTAAACTCAATATTATTCGTCCATGATGTTAAAACCCTAGCACAAGTTCTTCAATTCACCCTTTGAGATAGTTCATGTATCCCAAATTTAGGAAACTATCATATTGATGGGCTTATACCTCTAACAAAAAGCCTCCCCACTAACATTTTTCACATGGTTCTATAGGGTTTGAGTGGAAAGAGACATGTTTTCCTTCAAAATATGACCTCCAATAGACCAGTGCCACTGTTATTGATGAGGAATGATCCTTAACAAGATTTCAGGATCATTTTTTATATAACTTGAGATGAAAAATTTAACCCAAAACACAAACACATACACCCATAGCCTCATACAAAAAATATATTCCTCTTGATCCTCTATCCACAATGAAATGAATGTGTCATGATTTAATTCAATCTAGAAACTCCGCATGATCATTAGGTTTCAAAAAATCTACAGTCATTAATTAGTAAAGTCTTCAACACCATCAAAATCAATTTTATCTAATACATAGAAAATAACTAGATCATTTTAGTGAAGTTTGTATCATGAAGTTTGAGTTTCATAAAGTTTCAACATCATAGAAGATTGTTCACAAAACTACTATTTCTAAAAGAGACCAGTTTCATGATCGCTACGGATTGTGATCACAAAATGCTCAAAAAATCCTTATGTTTCATCTAAATATATCATTGAAATATCTTTCAAATAAATTTATTTCTCCCCATAGGGACCCCTATCCCTATTTTAATCACAAGGCCAAATTGAGTATCAAGAATATCACATTCTAATGAAAACATTTCAATGGTTTTCACTAAGAATATGTCCCTACACTCTCTTTTTAGATATAATTATCTAGGGGTTTCTTGATTCAAAAATACATGATTCACGAGTGAGGTTGAGGAAGTCTTGTTTTTTTAAAGAAAGTTTTTTCTAAAATGGATAAATAGTCCACTTAATGGACTGAGTCCATGAATGTAAAAAACATCATGAATAGATCTAGTTTATGGAACTCACCCAACAATATGGAGCATGAGGTGGTAACTTGCACACAATTTAACTCTTATTTATGTAAGTCATCCAATAATTTAAATATTTAGGAGGTAACCTACACACACTATATGTCTAGTTTATGAAACTCCATCACATCACAAATATCATAATATTCTACAAAACCCATGCCTTTTTTTAAGTTTTACTCACTCCCCCCTTGGGAATATAAATACCTCATTTTTTCTTAATTTTAAGAGTACATGACCTTTTATCATCGATGAAAATATCTAAATTATTGATACTCAGATGTTTCATGAGCAACAGAGGTGATATATTTCTAAGGGTATAATGATTTAATAAAACCACCTCTCATGGGTTCACGACAACCTCAAACCATAGTGTTGGTTACTTTCATTATGTTTTGTGGCCATAATGTTATAAGAAATACCTTTGTGTCTCTTAGGGTTTCATGAGATGATTATCCTTTGTGAAACTGAACCCATGTGAATAAATACTTCACTATGAGGTAGGGTCACCCTGTTTTATGAAACATTCCCTTTCATGAAACCCATGACCCTGGATGAGCCCCTAACTTTCACAAAGTCCTATCATTTAAGAAACCCATCTTTCAAGTATCTCTATAGTTCCTCCTTTTAACCAATACACCTTTTTGAATGTTTTGTTCTTGGGATCGTATACCCATCCATGACTAGTTTAACCACAAACTAAATAAATTTTCAATTGGTACCACTAACCGTCATGTATTCCGTTTTTGTTTCAAACAAGGAATTGACCATTATCCTCCATTTTTCTTATAATCATAAGTATTCTCTTACTCATAATAATTTCCACCCTAACATTGACACCCACGATTGCCACACCTATACATTAATGTTTTTTTAAGACCCACCCATAGGTTCATGAGAAGGGGAAACATAAGCACCAAAGGTGGAATCATCAAGGGAAACTTCCAACCATTCCAAGTAGATATGACTTATTCCATATATTCCCCTCCCACATGGAAATGGAATCCTGAAGCATAATCCCCAACAATGTCTGATATGAATGATGTAAAACTACCTATCTCAACATATTAGTAGTATAATGTTAAAATGCATTACAATTTCCACAACACATGATATTAAACAATATCCTAACCCCATGTGACGATCATAGGATTCAGAATATATAATTATCAATGGATATCACCCCTAGGGACATCTAATTTGG
Organism: Viscum album; assembly: GCA_963277665.1. Lineage (NCBI taxonomy): Eukaryota > Viridiplantae > Streptophyta > Magnoliopsida > Santalales > Viscaceae > Viscum > Viscum album. The sequence goes on along the minus strand of OY728141.1, from coordinate 41,688,648 downwards.
GCCGAGACCCCCACCCACATGGTCTCCTACTCTAGGATGCCCATATGCATAAGCCCCACACTATCCGTGATTGACTCTCCTTTAATGACATGTCCATACTTACATAATGGAACTATAGTAAATGTACTAGTCTTATAAAATGACCATAAAACATAGAATCAAACTATGTGGGTTTTGATCCCTATTTCATAACACAGTACATAGGAATCCTCCATGCGGTTTAATCCCAACATATCAACACATATGAGGTACCTCATCGAGGGCATATCTCGATGAACCATCACATAATAAATACCTAAGAGTGAAATACCTATTAGGAATACACATTACCACCCACCTATCCCCAAATTTGATTAAACATTTAACCCACATTTCCTTACAAGATGTCAATATTGTGACCCACTAGTCCGAACAAGATATTAAACCTATGGCCCACCTATACCTGCTTGATGTTAAACCTATGACCAAAATTTCCCCACAAGAAGTTAAAATTATGACCCACCTATCCCCATAAGGTGTAAACATGTGACCCACCAGTCCCCACATTGAATTAAACATGTGACCTAATATCCCTATAATATAATAAAACTATGAATCAGATATCCCCATGTGATGTTAAACATGTGACCCAACTATCCCCAGAAGACATTAAACCTGTGATCCATCTATCCCCATAAGATATTAAATTTGTGACCAACCTATACAAAAAATACACTAAATTTGTGACCCACCAATTCCCAAAAAAAATTAAACATATTTTCCAATCCTGAATCAGAACCCCATAAAATAAAGATGGAATGATTGAGATAAAAATCGTTAGAAGTCTTATTCCCATGGAGTCAAATACTTCAAGGATGACATTAGATTCATTATGTTATATTAAAAATATGTCTCACACATGATGCTTCATTCAAAAGAGGAGGACTTCACATGTTCACAATACACCCATTATCCATAAATTACTAGAAATTCCCAATCTTACTATCTACTCTGACTAAAGGTTTCAACCCTGTCAAGTTAGATCCATTATAATTAAGTATTTTCCACCTCGAGATAGCACTAGAAATGAGTTTCATGAACACAAAATAATCTATTTGGGAGACTTTTACTAATAAATGAGCTTCAAGGATGAATCCATGGAAGGTGTAATAACCATCCTATCATCTTTTTTAGATCAAGGTGCTGACATCGTCGATTAAAGTGAGAGAATTCAGTACATTTGGAATGTGGGAATGTGGGGAAAGAAGCCAAAAAGTCACCTCAATATGTTGAGATAACACATTAAATCATTTTGAAATAATTATAAATAATTACTTCTAGGTATAAAAATACAAAAACCTATCGGTTATAAACATGATTTTTATAAGGTCAAGAAGGTTGGAGGCACAAAATATTATAGCTCATTGTATATTTTTTTCAACCCTTGGATGGTAAATTTTAACCATTTAAATACTTATTATATTATCTCAGACATTAATATCTTTATTGAATGTTATCTAAATATAGAGAGTAGATTTCATAGGGTGTTTGTGGTCCACCAATGAAATATAAAGGTAATAGAAAAAATCATTATCTTGGATGAATTTTGATTCCCGATGGACACATGCACATTATGATGTATATAAAAAAATAGTTGTTTAAGAGACTTACAAGACAAGATGTGTGAAAAGCGAGATTAATTATGTGGGTTGTGCAGAAAGGATAAAAGGCGACGAAACTGGGGAGAAACACTACACCAGGAAGTATTTTGATTATTTGCATTGCGTTGATAGTTGCGTTGCACCAAAGCTATTTTCAAAGCATAGGTGATTTGGATTCCGCAACATCTGAAAGGTGTTGCGTGTTTCCTTTTCAGCTCATAATCGTGGTTTGGTTGTTCAAAATTTTATGGCTACTATGGGTAATTTTGCTGTGATTCAATGTTGTGTTAGAATTGGTTGCATGATGGCCATTTGTTTTTGATTTCACTGCTTCTGTTTACTTTTAGCATCATAATTCTCATCAAGGGAAAGTTTGGTTACATTAGATGTAATTTGTTTTTGATTGCACTGTGCCATTAGAAATTTATGTTGATATGATGAAATTACATATTCTTCAGTGGTTGATCCACCAACTATCCTAGTGAATTATAATGGAGTAAATGAATCCTATACTATAATGGAGATTTAAGTAGTTGGAGTGAATTATTCACCAACTATGGTACAACATCATATGGTTTAGAGATAAATAGATGTACCTAAAATAATTAGCACTATTATAACTTTATAAAAAGTGGAATTTGTTGTGAGGAATGAAAACCACGTGTATTAAGTGACCATGTTTGGTAAATAATAAGAGTAATTTTTTTAACATTTTTATAATTCTATCCTCACCTTTATCACAGTCCATAAATAACTCATTGTGATAGAACCCTGGTTATTCTATATACAATGGGAGTTCATGGTATATATTTATGGGTTCTCTCCAAAAATAGTGTAAAGGATAAGGGACATTAGTGCGTCATTAGTAAGATGTAATCCTTTTCTTTGAAAAAATTAATTATCTAACATTTTTTAATCACTAAAATTAACACTATTGTTTTCCCAAATATATATTTATGAAATCAACAAGGTGTTTTAGACTAGAGATAGAGAACCATATCTCATGCTTTATCATCAATCAGATTTTTTGATACTAAATGTTCTAAAGTATACCATGTGTAAAAGGTTACATTTATATAATCAAAAAAGGGGACATATCCTAATTATTAGGTTCCATTAACGATTATACCATTCTTTATCATATTATATGATCATAGGACACTGCCTATCAAAGATATAGTAGGATAAGAATTAGAAAAAAATCTTAGCAGTAGAGAGTGTTAATAATTTTTTAACTTTTAGTTATATTACTAATAGTCTTACCATTATTTTTTTCATTAGTTTTTGTGTCACTATACTAAACCAATTGGTTCAAAATTATTGGAACCACCCAATCCAATACCATTCTGGTGTTATCTCTACCTGGGAATATGATAAAATTTGGAAAATATATACGGGATATGTTGATTTATTTTCTATAGATTTATAATGAATACATGGACTCAAAATTAAAAACATTATTTCACTTGAAATAAATATGATTAAAGGCATGATGAGTGATTTAAAAAATTTTAACATGATGTTTTCAATGTAAATTATGTTGAAATTGGTTTTTTCTAAAGGAATAGTTTAGAATAATAGGGTTCAATAGAATCAATTATCAAGACATTCATACTACTATGAAGGCTGTTATATATAAAAAATATTGGATAGAGGTGATATCAAAAATATGGAATAATCCTTCAGGTCTCTACAATCGATCCTATTGGAATAATTCTTAAATATATAGGTGGAGTGATGGAAAAAATTTTCTCTATCACGGAATATCATTTCCATGAACTAACTTCACCAATAATTAGTGGGGACCAAGGAAAAGCTAATAAAATTTAAGGCTAGATGAGAATTACAAGAATTTGATAGGGAACACCACTACATATTAAAATGTATTTCACCTTGAGGTAGTGCATTTAAATACTTGTATGATTAATCTATGATATGTTATTTAATATTTTTTTCTAATATTAGTTCAACATTAATTGTCCATTGTGAATGAGTTTTATAGTCTTGAGTTTAATCTATTTTGGTTTTTATATGATTATATGTGTTTATAAAGGATATGTTTAAACTTTTTATCAATCCCTCAAGATTTTAGTTAGATAAAAAATTAATATTTTAAAGTACGTTAACCAAAATAATTAAAATGAACACACTCATATATTAAATTATAGGGTAAGAGTATGAGAAGTAATTTTTTTTCAATAATGATATAATAGATTAGAAAGTATAAAACAAATATAAATTAAGTGAATTTAATCATGGGGATATATGTAGTGGAAAATCATGTAAGAACCACCAGAGTCAAGGTTGAAAAATTTATGGGTTTTTACTTCTATACATGTTCTATATATCAGTATTGGCTATATTTATACTACTAAACTATCCCACAACATAATGTAGTCATTTGGAATATATATATATGTGTGTGTGTGTCTCTTATATCCCATGGGGCATGTTTCCTAGATGGTATCAAATGTACATGTTTAATTACACATTCACCAAATAAAGGGGTTCCCATTATGAAATGATATTTATTTGGTTTTCCTCCCATGTTTGTAAACTAATTGTGTATTGCCTAGAAATATTTTCTCACACCATTATTGTAACATTTAAAGCCCATTAAGAATATAAGGATAAATTATTTAGTGAATTTTGAATTAAATTATATGAAAGGGATTCTTATAAAAAAATAATGCTTTATAAGGTTTTATTGACCAAATCTCATGCAAAAATAAATTGATAAATTCATCATGGGAATCAAATATGACATGTAATGAAACAAGCATCTGGGAAGCTAACATGAATATTATAGAGGAAGAATCTCACTATGTGGGATTAATGAGAATTAATAGAGGTGGGTAAAATGAGAGGTGTTAATTATATACTCAAATGGAGTCTCACTAAAATGATGATTTTTCCTCAATGTGTAGTAAATCAATCCAAAATGATTTGAGATTAATCACTATAATAAGAAAGTGTGTACAACATGATAATGAATAATTTTTGGGGATCATTTGATATAATTTAGCATCTCATGCATGGATTAATAAGGTTTTCATATATTTTTCTAGAAGACTCGTCATTATATAAGGAATATATTGATTCTATATCTATTTAAATATAACTCCCCAAAAATATTTATACCTAATTTTCAGCTACATTTTAACTTTTTTATAATTCATGAGAAGAGTTTCCTAACACGAAATGATATTAATTTTTTATAAACACACCTTTATATGTTTTTTGACTAAATTTTTTCTATGTTCTTATTTTTTGTTTATAAAATTAAAATATATACATCTTGATTATTTATTTTTTAATGTTATATATTTCAGACCAACTTATTGTTTTTACTCTATGTCCATATAGATCGAAAAAATAGGTATCTTCCATTTAATTTCATATATCTCAAAACAAGATGTTTATTTGTAGATAATGTATATATATATATTATGAATAATATTAATTTCTCATTTAAGCACATTGAACATGGACAAAAAATTTATACAATTTACACTTATGTGACTTAGAGAAACTAATATATATTGTCTGATAGAATAGTATGAGTATGACAATTTTAGATGTGAATCAAGGGAGAAAACACTATAATATATATATTTATATAATGGGGATATTTATAATTCTTAATTGTTGTTTATATCCACATACTTAGTGAGACTTTATCTAATTTTTTTGGATTATATATTAATGTCAAAATATTTTTCTATATTTTTTGTTATGATGTAACCTCAACCTAGTCTATTAGGTTTTAAATATATAACGAAATGACTCATTCTTTTCCTAGAATTCCCATTGTAATTTTCAATAAGAAATGTTTTATATTTATTCAACATTTTTCCATTTGGAGTTAATGCAAGGGTGATATTTTATACTTTATGGTCATTTGATTTGGGTTATATGTAATTTCATTTTTTATTCTCTTAGATACTATAGCGATATGTCTTCCAGTTTAGTCTCTTGTGAGATAGAATACATATAAAGGAATTGTTTTGTATCCTGGTGCAAGATTATACTAACTTAGTGTATAATAATATATGTTTTTCATGAATTGATGAGGTATTGAATATATTTATAGAGGTAATAACCAAAAGGGGAAATATTGTTTTGAAATACTTTTGAGATAAAATGTGTAGTGTGAAAATTAATTAAAATAAAGATAAATCAAGTATACTTGGGTAAATAAGTATGGAAATGGTATTTATGGGTGATGTGGGGGTGAATTGTAACAATATAGTGGTTGGGATAAAGGTAAATTTTCATGTCATCATTACATATCTTGTGTTAAAGTGGATCAATCTAGAAGTATTTTTAAGTTATTGTAAACTGAAACATATGAAAGGATAGAGACCTAAATAATAAATTAATTATACTTATCATGAATGGGTTATAATATATGAACCATTATTAAATAGGGAATTTAATGTACATGATGGTATTATAAGTCCTAATAAATGAGGTTCTGGCATCACAATATATATTTTGAATATAATAATCAAGATATATATAGTACTTGATAAGAGTTTTCCATTACAAATAGATAACACTCAAGAATAGATAATATAATAAGGATAGAATGTAATGTAAATGATTAAGGAAACCCAATGTGAATAAAAAATGTGAGGGTCAATGTGAAAAAGATAGTTGAAAAAAATATTTCATTCGGTATGATTTGAGGTAAGTAAACTAGATATAATTTGTTTTATTATGTAATAAAATAAATCAAAACATAATAATAGTCATTATATCACCAAAAAAAAGATATCATATTAATGTATAATGGATGTAACACTTATGTAAAAGTGATGGATTGAACCCAATATGAATTGGAAGGGAACATAAAAACTCAGTGAAATAATATATAAAAATGAGATGGAAATAAATTTTATTATACAAAATATTTAACATTCATAAATTACTACATATCCTATAAAAAGACAAATTATATTAGTTGATGTTAAAGAAATGGTCAATTTTTTTTATCATAGGTTTTTTGACCCTTACGAAGAAGGATGGATAAATCAAGAGTTAAAAAAAAGGTAATACATAGACTAATATATATAACAAGTTATTGGGAATAAAAATTTGTGAATGATAATATTAAAATGGGATCTATAATATGGGAAAGGTGAGATGATGTCTATAAAAACATAGTTAAAATTGAGGCCTAATGTTTACATGGTTAATAAAAAATGTTTTCATGGATCAGTCATATATACATGGTGTTTTTTATAGAAATATTTATTTATATAGAATATAATATGAACCAAAAAAATTAATTAGGGGAGGCTTAACCCCAACCTATAGGTTTACATTCATAAAATTATTAGTATACATCATCCTTGAATGAATGAATGGTGGTCTCACCTAGTTTAATTACCTTTGGTTATGTCAAATGCACCTTGTAATTTAGAATTACTTATTTTTAACTATGGGCCACATATTTTATCATGATTTTTCATATATGTAATTAAATATAGTTCAATTTAATTTTTTAAGGATTTTTCTATGTAGTTTAATGTATTGAGTGGTGGACCTATACCATTTAGTTTATCACTAAGTAGGAGGGATGAAATTTTGTGTGGTCATGGGAGAATGGTTATTATAAATGTTGTTAATAATTATTTATATTATTTATTAATTAATATAACATTATTTTGAGGATAAATTCACTCTATATCCATAGTAATCATGAACTATGATCTATTGAAGTAGAACTTCTATATAAAAATGTGTATTTCCCATTTGGGTTCAAAATTTATCATTTTATCCCTAGTATCACAGATTTATTTATGATTAGAAAAATTTATTCTTAATAAATTTATTAGAAATTATATTTTTTGTTATATAATCTTGTCACACAATTTTTTAAAACATCCAGGGTATGATAAATTAATAATCTATTCACATTGATATTTTCAAATCATGTTGAATATGTTGTGACTATTTGTATTCAATTTTTTGGTCACAAAAATATATCTAAACCTTGTTTAACTAAACCTCAATATGAAATATATATTATTTAATATAAACAACTAAATATAGAGTCACTTGGTTAGGGGTGTACATCGTTGTTTAGTAATACAATTAAAAATTGATGAGTTTATCATGAAAAGTTGTATTATCCTTCTCCACTATATCATACCTGATTTTATATATGTTCATGTTCAATATATATATATATATATATTTATTAGGATCCATGAAATTATAGTAATAATGGTTTAATTGGATATTTTATTTTGAATATATTTTTTTCAACTCAGATATAGTGAATTTTGATTCATTGTCTTTGAGGATTAGAAAGGTAACTCCAAAGATGCTAATGATATAGGAAATCGGGAATAGGGTTATAGATTTTTCCCAAAACCCTATTAATGGTAAATTATTTCACAATTTTATTTGAATTATAGGGTTTTTATAGCGAATTTATTCTATCAAATGTGTAAAAAAAGTTATGGACCCCAGATATTTTCCCCCATAAGAAAAATGGTTTAGAGTATAATATTTCATTCTTTAAGTCCAATGGTTATTTGATGATTTTTTATGATCTAGGTAAATATGATGCTTTAGTTTTAGTTCTATAAAATCATTCACTATTAAGAAATAGAAATACACAAATCTCTTATGTAGATGGGAGATATTGTTTGTTATTTATTTGATATAAGAAGTGAAATCATGGACATATTTCATTTAGATGATGGTCATTTCATTATTAAATCACCAAATGAGAAAATTTTCAATATATTATTATATAATTTAAATTATCATCTATACCATTATAGATAAAATTGTTATATAGTCATTTTATGGAATGTTCCCTTTCATCTCGACCTAAGAAATAATAAATTTTTAAATGTTTCCAACCCCTAGGAATATGTAATTTGTTTTTTCTTATTATATAGATATGTGACTTTCATTATGAAATATACAATCAATATAATTTTAATTTATATATTTTTAATAATAAAGGGGTTGAAAATCACTAATTAATGAATGAGGTGATCATATTAACTTGTTCATAGTTAGAGAGGCATGTGGATATAATTCCATGTACATCTGGTTGGGTATTTTTTTTATAATCATGGGACGTATCATAGAATTATCTCAATGGGAAAATGTTCCATAAAATCCCATCGACGATTAATTAGGGTAAAAATGTTACCATTTTATAGTTTATTCCATATTCTTATGTTTGGTGACAATATTTGGGCCCCATTTAGCATTTAACTAAATGATTATGATTTAAATGAATAATTGAATAAAGGTGATGAGGGTCTTCAATTATAATTTATTTTTAGTCAAACACCATAAAAATATAAAATAATATGTTTTGTTTTACCTAAAATTAGAGATAAAGTTGTATCTATTGTTAACACTATTTAACATTAGGTTCTCTACCGTCTTCTCGAATAATATTCGACATACACATTAAATATAAATATCCAATGTTTGAGAGGTCTCAATAATAAAAATAAATTTTCAATGGAAAACAGTATATATGAGGGTAATTATTTAATTGTTGGGATAAATATAATAAAATCTACAATAAAATTTCTTAAACTATATGTTTCACTAGTCATAATGATGTTGAATTCTTGAAGAACCATTTTACATCATACTGACCACTAAGTCCATAGGGTGTGATTATGTATGTATTTGAACAACTCATCATTGGATTTTTAAATAAAAATCACTATATTATATATAAATATGTAAAATTTTATACAATAATGACAAGGAAAATATAGTTTTTCTCAATTAATCTATATGTTGATTTCAAATCACACATCATTTAGTTGAGATGGGATAGGTTATCCTACATGCCAATATCATTAATATAGTGATGGATATTACAAATATCTATTACTAATGTGATCATATAGAGGGTAAGTATTTTTCACTATATAGGGGAAATATTGATAAATTAGTGTTAAAGATATTTTTTGTCACTATCGAATAATAATTTTCACTCATTGTTTTATTAATATGTCTCTACCTTTATCATTATCCATTTCATTATAAGACAATTACCAAGGAAACTTTCAACAAACCACATCATATATTCCATTTTTACCTTTATTCCACGCAACATTATGAAGTTTCAAAAGGTGAAATATTAATTTTTCCTTGGTTTTCATAGAGTGGGACTCAATTCCTTGATAGTGAACCGTAAACCTATAATGATTTTTAAATTAACTAAAAATGTGAATATTAGTATGTTAATTTGAAATTTTACACATATTCATGGTTTAATTTCATATAAATATCAATTAAGTGGTTAGGAATCTATAATGATATGATTATTAGATATTCTATATAGAATTCCATTTTCTTGTTCATAAAGGTTTCAATACGTAGTTTTGAATCCATTTTTATAAATATATAACATTCAAGGCCCATGATATTTAATTATACAATCAATATCTATACAATAAATAGATGTATTTTATGAAAACTATGGAATCATTGATTAGATACAGGAAAACAATTTGAAAACATTCCTTTAGATAATTGAAATTCAGTTATTGATTATCGATATAGACTCTAAAATATACGTTTTTTTTAAACAGTAATAATTTCATCCAACCACATTTTGTGTTAGAAATCCCAACGTAAGTAATATTACAGTATGTTATAAACCTCTAAATTTATAAGGACACTGTGTGGTGGTGGAATAATTCGAGATTAATATTTGTTTCTATTGTTGATTATCGATCGGCCTATGATATGGACAGACACTCAAGGTTATAATACCAATATATTTATACAAATATTTTAAATTATACACCACTTATCTTTATATAATGAAATTTATTTCTCATACATATTGGTAGTCATGTATACAGTAAAAATACTTGTTAAACTTAATCTTTATTGCATATAGACAGTTTACATAAGATTCCATATATGTTTACTACAATTATGCGAGGTGTTTGAACAAGATCTACCTCATATATGTAAAAATAGGTGATGGTATCATCAATTAATTTAGACCATAGTGGTTTCAAGGTGTTGTAAGACTCCTATTAGGGTACATAGAAATTTTAGGTAAGTAAAAACTAGATTATCTCCACCGATTTCATCTTGATGGATAAGAAGGATCCCAATCATTTTTAATTTTACCTGAAACAAATCACTATCTTGTCAATTTTACTTGTTTGTGATGAAATTTAATTGGTGAAACTTATATTTCTATATAATTGAATTTATATAGGAATGATGAACATAAGTTATATGTGGAGAGATTTCATTCATCTAATAGATGGTGTTGAACAAAAAATGTAGTCTTTTCAATTGTAGGTGAAAAAGATTATTATTAAATATTTCTTCATTTATATAAGGATTTCTAAACTCCTTGAAGATATATTTAAAACCCCAATGTTTTTGATGTGGATATAAATATGTTACATCCAAGATATTTTATGTTGTATTTTTTTATAGTCACTAATTTTTTATGGTACAGGATGAAAACAAGATGGTCGGTGATGATGGATGTTTGATAAATTATATGAGTTTCCTGGAAGATTTATAAATAATGTTTTGGATTATGGAAATAAATTTTAAAATTTATTATTTAATGTTTCATAAATTTATATATATATTTGAACTTGTGATTTTTTGAAAGAGGCTATAAATAATTTGGAATTCGTAAAGAGATTTAAGAAGTTGATATTGTGTTTTGTTCTATAAATTTAGTTCCTAAAGTGAATGAAAAGTTATTAAATTTTTATGGTGATTTCCATAAAGATGGAAATTTTTAATTTTTATGCCTAAAAGTTGTGGAATATTTCAAAGTACATATTTTGGTATTTGTAAATATAAATATATTTTATAATAATTATAAACCTATTAAACTATTGATCTTCTAAACATATGTTAAAGTATTCTTATATTGAGTGGATTTGAACAAATAGAAACATACCTATGTTTGTATAGGTCACCAGAATCATACTTTTCTGGGATAATGGGACTCATAATGTAACACCCCAAACTTCCACAGTACACTTCTCTTTCAATAATGCAATAGCCTGCATTGTACGCTAGTTCGAGATTCTAACACACCGCGACCAATCAATATAGCCGTTATGAATAGAAATACCAAATTTTTGAAATTTTATAAATTTTATTGTTCAAATTGGACTTCATTTTTGGATTTAGAATATCGAAATTAGCTTATGTTGAATTTTTGGTATTTTTATGAAAAACATCAAATTTTCATGAATATTGAAACCACTAAGTGGTAGTTAAAAAACTGATTTTTCGTTCAAATGAAATTTTACCACTTCTGTGAATTTAATTTCAAAAATCAGACATAAATGGTTGTAATTAGGAAGTAAAATGTGGTTCAATGGGATGAAAATAATTTTTGGTGAATGGTAACTTTTGAGTTTTATTAACCGCGATTAGAGGTAGTTAGAGTAATATAAGGTAAAAATAATGTTATAATAATATGAAATTACCTTGAAACATGTCTTACTCTTATTGGATGACTCATGGACAACCAAGACAATCCATGGGTAAATTTGTGGGACCCCATGGAGCCACTTGGGAAAGATAATGACATTAATGCCTTTTATTTAAAATAAAAATAAAAATGTCACAAACATGTATTGTTTTACAAAAACAACTTTTACAAGGGGTTATACAAGTAATATTTTTTGACTATAAATATCCATTGGAAAGATAAAAATATTTCCTACATCATGTTAATTTTTTTATAATTTAATAAATAAATTTATTTATCACACCATGATGATGCATCGATTACCTCATTAATGAATGATTTAAATAAAATGAAAAGATAATGTAAAATCTAAGAATTAAACTTGTCTAAAGCCTATTGGATGGGTGTATTTTGTACCCTTATCTCCTTATCTTCGAAATATATCATTGTGGGACCTTTAAAATCTGAAAATAATTTCATAATAATGTAACATCTCATGACATTCCAAGAGTGCCCCTCCTGTCCTTTTATGAAAGGCCCCCACCTCTATCACCTTATTAACACCTTCAAATCCATTTGGATCGACCAAAATCTACCCAATTACTCTCTCAACTTCCCTCTATTACTCCTAGAGGCCTCACTTTGGGCAGAAGTGTTCCCAAGGAATCATTTGGCTCAAATCAAAAAGAGTTAACCGATTTTAAGGCAATGTCTTCTCTTATGTTATTTTTTATCTTGGTTCTCTAACCCCTTAAACTCTTTTTATTCCGTTATTTTGTAACAAAAATTTTATATTGAATATACTAGGATGTTTTTATGAGAAGTATTTGATTTACACTTACACACACCTTCGGCTAATGGTTAAAGAACATACTATTTCTGTGGGTGGTGAATTACTGCCTCACAAAACGATGATTGTTCAATCTTCTTTTAAAACCTCTCATGGTGGCCATTAAGAAGTCACTATATTTATATATGATATATATTATGTATATGTTTTACTTATTCTTATTTATTTTTCATTTATGGCTTACCTTTATAATTTCCATTATGGGTAATCACGATAATTTCATTTTAGGAAGTGCGGATTACCGCCCCCCAAAGTGATTTCAATCGTTAATGCCATATGTGGGTCATATAAAGGATAGAGTTAATGATATTATATATTATATTATACTGGAATTATAATATACCTTTATATCATTATGATTTCATTTCATTAAATATGAAATAGAAATGAAATTAGTGTTCATGCGTATGTACGACTTACCGTATCCATGAAGGGTGCATTTCATTTCTTACCTCTAAATGTTATGTAATATTATAAATTCATGTATATAATAGATATATATGAAATATACGATATCTACATGATGAATATAAATCTGGATATAATGGATATTTTACCTCATGAACAACTTGTAATTATAAGAAGTTTCTTTTTGACTCAAGTACCAAAGATCGACAAAACGACGGTTATTAACATAAATAATTACATAATGTACATAACATAGTAATAAGTGGTAGAAAAGGAATAATGAACATGAAAAGGTTCTTAAGAAATTAGATATTAACTATATTTTATTATTCAGGAGATTAAATAATGATCGAGTCATGTCGGACACGAGGTAAGGGACTTCGTTTCAATCTCCTTTCATTGAGGCATATTTTGTTTTTTACACAACTTTATTTTATAAGGTGTATAAACCCTTTGAATTTTATGTTTATTTAAAAGGAATCATTTTTATACGAAGCATTTTACTGAACTACAAAAGGGATTTTTTTTTTCTGTCGTACGTATGCGGCGACAACGACTTCTCCACCGCCGTGACCATTATTTGAGTTTCGGCTTCCTCTACAAGCCATAACGTTTTTTAAATGAAAAATAAATACCAGTTTTACTTTTCTTTTATTTTGGTATTGAAAATTATTTTATTATATCAATGTGTTGTATCGATATCTTATGATTGAAATGTGGAAATTTTGTGTTTCCTTTATGCATGTTTTATGTGATACGATTATGTTATGGTTTATGATATGTTTAAACCTTTTTATATAAGGAATGCATTGGACTTAGTATGTGATGGGTGGAGCCTGCTATAGCTCCTCAATGAATCGGTAGTTCTCATGAGTCAAACTAGTGTCTTGGCACAAGCACTTGACAAAATCTTATTTGTATTCTTGGAACAAGGCCTTGACTATGTGGTTATGATAGTCTGGCATTATGTATTCCATCATTATAAAAGTGGCTATTGATATTTCATGTGATTAGTGGACTAGTAGAATATCCATGTGAATAATTAAATGGCATTATTTAAATTTATTTTTCCATATTATGCTGAAGTTCAAGTTTAAAAGGTTTTTTTTCATTTATACATTTCCTTAAATGTTTATGTTTATTTATGAATTTTTCCACTATATTGTTATCCTTACTGAGCATATGATCTCACCCCTTTCAATGTTTTTATTTTTCCAGGATGTGAAGAATCATTTTATGAATAAAATACAGGGATAGTATGAGGGGATATGAAGACAATATGTTATTGTAGTTTTTCACTTTATGATGTAATGTAACATTTATGAATGTATCTAGTGTTTCCAAGGCTAATAAACTAATCGGTATATCAAGACATTATCTTTTGTGATCATGCCAATGTTACGTAATAATGCACTAGCTCTTAGTAACTGGGGTCGGGGAGTTACAATTGGTATTAGTGGCAGTTTAGTACTAACCTTGGAAGCTATATTTAGATAAACTTTGATTATAAAACATACCCGAAGATATACTTTGAGGATTATTATAGAAGAACTTCCTAGAATTTTGGTATTGTAGAAATTTTTTAAGCTTTCGGAGAAATACATACCTGTCTGGATACGAGCAGGTAGAGGCGGTCTGGCAGAGATGTACCTAGGGGTAAAAACCAAAAACACTGCTTTGAGCTAGACTCAAACAGGAACTGGTGCACGACAATGAGACTTGATGCACTCTTGGTTACGACACTCCCAGAGGATATGCTTACGATAATTATCATTTTCTTTATAAAAAATTATGAAGGGTTTATGAGTATATACTTTCTGAAAGTAAAAATTTTTATGATTATGAATTATATCCATAAACTGTTTAATTTATGTTAAGTGTTATAAAAGTATGTAATTATGTATTTTGATTCATAAACTGATCTAGTTTATGCCATTATTTAGAAATGGCACCTAGTGGAAGGAATGGAAACTGTATCAATGCACGCACTCCATGTAGGGATTTCCCTCCTGTTCACGATAATTATAATGGAGTTGGTGATACAACTGGTGCTGATCAGCCTATCACCATACTGGGACAACTCACTCAGGTTATGAATAATATCCATACTCATATAGAGAACCTTGATCCACAACGTGGGGGATCAATGTTAGATTGCTTCATGAGGCCACAACCACCAACATTCAATTGGAGTAAAAATCCCTTAGTAGCTGAGAAATGGATTAATTCCTTAGAGAAAACATTCCATTCCTTAGGGAGTAGTGAAAGGGAAAAGGTTATCATGGTAGTTTACCACCTCACTAGAGATGATGATAAATGGTGGTCATTGATTCAAAACAAAAAAAAGGACGATGAAGTATAAAATATGGAATGGAGGGAGTTCAAAGAGATTTTCTCAGAAAAATACATTCCTCATGACCATCGAGAAGATATGGAATGGAAATTTCTGAGTCTGAGACAAAAGGAGGATAAGAATGTCACAAAGTATGAGGCTAACATTAAAATGTTTGTGAGTTATGCTTCAGATTATATATGTAACTCAAGAAGTAATATTGATCATTTCTGTGATAGGTTAAAACCATTTATCCATCAAGCATTGGTCTCGCAATCCTTCTCGTTATACGAAGACATTGTCTCATGTGCAATTAAGACAGAAAAGGAATTCCCTTAGTCTTATGACTTTAAAGAAAAGCAAGAGAAAAAGAGATCTACTTATCACTCTGGAAATGGAAATAAGGTGAAGAAGGGAAAATTTGATTATCCATCCTGTAGTAAATGTGGGAAGAAACACCCCAGTACATGCATGAAAGGAATGAGAGTCTGTTACAAGTTTGGTGAAAAAGGCCACCAAGCTCGTGATTGCAAGGGAAAGAAAGAGGCTGTCAATGTTTAATACTATAATTGTAGAGAAATGGGGCATTATGAAAATGAATTCCCCATGAACCAAGGAAACTTACCTCAGAAAATTCCAAGGGAGCAAGGCCAAGCTTATGTTGTTACCACAGATGAAGTTGAATAATTATTTTATTTGTGTTTTTGGAATCAATAACTATATTATGGTTATAAGAATAATGTCATATATATAAGGATTGTACTGCAGTACTTGTTGTTTTAATTAAGGTTTTAATATGATGAAGGTAATCATATTTTTACTATGTGACAATAAGAGAAACTTTACTTTGTTTGCGGAATCTGATGTTACAATTGATCTTGGAATTTAGAGACCTTTTAGAGAAAGTCTGGACAGAGGTATTTCAGATAACTATAAAGGTTGGAATGGATTATATTTTACATTGGATACTATTGTTAAGGTTATTTTTGGATGTTTATAAAAAGGACAACATGCAGACCGTGTGACAACCCGTCGCGTCTGACAAAGCTATGGGAATAAAATCCAAAAACATATTGAGATTGGGATTTATTGCCTACCACTGGACTACGTGAAGTCCATGGAGTGTATAATGTAGTTTTTTTAGTTCTGATAGATGAATTATAAATTTATTTTTGGAACCCTATACGGTTAGGGTAAATATAATATTTTTGAATTCTATTAACTTTTTGAGTGAAAGATAGGTTTGTGTTAAAAATTTATTGAAGAATGAAAGTTTACATGACATGTAAGTATGTTTCCATAGGTTCTTAGTAAATCTCCAAAATTAATTCCTCAACTTTATGAAAGGTAATTTAAAACATAAATGTTATCGGTTAACTTTTACAACTGGGGAATAAAAGACCATTTAACCGATCATAAGTTTGTACTTTTCTTGTAGTTAAATTCCTTATAATACTATTTTCTACAACTCTTTATCACTACTTGATGGTTTGTTTCTCCTCCATATCCATGTTTTCATAGAATCCTAGTACGGGCTATCTCGGGTGACCTTTGTACTTCTTTTTCTTTCTTTGAAATTTATATTTTTATTAACCTTATTTCCGATGTGGGTTTTCCACAATAGTATTTGCTACTTTAAACCTTTTATTTTCAAAGACCAATTTCAAATTGCAAGGATGAAATTTATTGAAGTAGGGGAGAATGTAACACCCCAAGCTTCCACAGTACGCTTCTATTTCAATAAGGCAACAACTTGCATTGTACGCAAGTTTGAGATTTTAACACACCGCGACCAATCAAAGTAACCATTATGAATAGTAATACCCACTTTTTGAAATTTCACAAATTTTATTATTCAAATTGGACTTCATTTTTGGTTTCGGAATATCGAAATTAGCCTATGTTGAATTTTTGATATTTTTCTGAAAAACTTCAATTTTGATGAATAGTGAAACCACTAAGTGGTAGTTAAAAAACTGATTTTTTGTTTAAATAAAATTTTACTTCCCCTGTGAATTTAATTTAAAAAATCCGACATACATGGTTGTAATTAGGAAATAAAATGTGGTTCAATTTGATGAAAAGAATTTTTGTTGAATAGTAACTTTTGAGTTTTATTAACCGCGATAAGAGGTAATTAGAGTAATTTAAGGTAAAAATAATGTTATAATAATATGAAATTACCTTTACACATGTAATACTCTTAATGTATGACTTATGGATGACCAAGACAATCCATGGGTCAATTTTTTGGACCCCATGGAGCCACATGGGTAAGATAACGACATTAATACCTTTTATTTAAAGTAAAAATAAAAATGTCACAAACATGTATTATTTTACTAATATAATTTTTAAAAGGGGTTATACAGGTTATCTTTTCGACTATAAATATCCATTGGAAATTTAAAAGATTTCATACATCATGGTAAATTTTTTATAATTTAATAAATAAATTTATTTATCACCCCATGATGATGCAGCGATTACCTCATTAATGAACGATTTAAAAAAAAAGAAAAACATAAGGTAAAATCTAAGACTTACACTTGTCTAAAGCCTATTATATGGTTTAATTTCGAACCCTTATCACCTTATCCTCGATATATATCATTTTGGGACCTTTAAAATCCAAAAATCATTTCACAATAATGTAACATTTCAAGACTTTCCAAGAGTGCCCCTCCTCTCCTCTTATAAAAGGCCCCCATCTCTAACGCCTTATTCACACCTTCAAAGCCATTTGGCTCGGCCACCTTCTACCAAAATACTCTCTCAACTTACCTATATTACTCCTAGAAGCCTCAATTTGGGCAGAAGTCTTCCCAAGGAATCCTTTGGCTAAAATTAAAAAGAGTTACCCAATTTTAAGGTAATGTATTCTCTTATGTTCTTTTGTTTTATTTTTCTTCTCCAAACCCTTAAATTCTTTTTATTTTTTTATTTTGTAACAACACCATTATCTCCAATATACTAATATTTTGTTATGAAAAGTATTTTATTTACACTTACACACACCTTCTTCTAATGGTTAAGGAATATACTGTTTCTGTGGGTGGCGAATTACTGCCTCACGAAACGATGATTGTTCAATCTTCTTTTGACACCTCTCATGGTGGCCATTAAGATGTCACTATAATTATATATGATATATATTATGTTTATGGTTTTCTTTACGCTTTGGTATTTTTCATTTATGGCATACCTTTATGATTTCCATTATGGGTAAAAGCGATAATTTCATTTTCGGAAGTGCAGATTACCACCCCCTCAAAGTGATTTGAATTGTTAATGCCATATGTGGGATATATAAAGGATGAAGTTAATGATATTATATATGATATTATACTGGATTTATAATATAACTTTATATAATTATGATTTCATTCCATTAAATATGAAATTGAAATGAAAGCAGCGTTCATGCGTACGTATGGATTACCGTCTCCATGAACGGTGCATTTCATTTCTTACCACTAAATGTTATGTAATATTATAAATGAATGTATATACTATATATATATGATATATATGATATCTATATCATTAATATAATTTTTTATATATTGGATATTTTGCCACATGAACAAATTTTAATTATAAGAAGTTTATTTTTTATTCAAGTACCAAAGATCGACAAAACGACCGTTATTAAATAATTACATAATGTTCATAAAATGGTAATAAGTGATATAAAAGGAATAATGAACTTGAAAAAGGTTCTTAAGAAAGTAGAAATTAACTATAGTTTATTATTCAGGAGATTAAATAACGATCGAGTCAAGTCAGACACGAGGTAAGGGACGTTGTCTCAATCTCCTTTTATTGAGGCAGATTTTGTTTTATACAGTGTATAAACCCCTTTGAATTTTACATTTATTTGAAAGGAATCATTTTTATATGAAGCGTTTTACTAAACAACAAAAGGGAATGTTTTTTTATCGTATGTATGCAGCGACAACGACTTTGCCGCCGCCGTGACCATTATTTGAGTTTCGGCTTCCTCTACAAGCCATAAATTTTTTTAAATGAAAAATAAATACCATGTTCTACTTTTCTTTTATTTTGGTACTGAAAATGGTTTTATTATATCAATGTGTTGTATTGATGTGTTCTTATTGAAATGTGGAAATGTTATTTTTCCTTTATGCATGTTTTATGTGATACGATTATGTTATGGTATATGATATAATTAAAACTTTTCATATAAGGAATGCATTGGACTTAGTATGTGATGGTTGGAGCCCACTATAGCTCCTCGATGCATTGGTAGGTCTCACAAGACGAAATAGTGTCTTGGCATAAGGCCTTGAGAAAATCTTATTTGTAGTCTTGGCACAAGGCCCTGACTATGTGGTTATGATAGTCTGGCATTATGCATTCCATCATTATGAAAGTGATTATTGATATTTCATGTGATTATTAGACTAGTAGAATATCCATGTGAATATGTAAATGGAATTATTTCTTTTTATTTTTCTATATAATAATGAATTTCACGTTTAAAAGGCTTTTGTTTCAGTTATACATTGCCTTAAATTATTATGTTTATTTATGAATGTTTCTGCTATATTGTTATCCTTGCTGAGCATTTGAGCTCACCAATTTCAATGTTTTAATTTTCCCAGGTTGTGAAGAAGTATTTTATGAATGACCTGTAGGGATAGTATGAGGGGATATGAAGACAAGATGTTATTTTAGTTTTTCACTTTATGATGTAATGTAACATTTATGAATGTATCTAGTGTTTCCAAGGATCCTAAACTAATCGGTCTTTCGAGACTTGATCTTTTGTGATCACGCCAATGTTATTTAATAATGCATTGAATCTCAATAACTGGGGTTGGGGCATTACACTTAAGGTCATTCATAAATGTCATTAGATTTATTCATCTAGATTTATGAAATTATAGGAATAAATCCTAAAATGAAAATTGGGGTTCATGACATAACTATTTCATATGTAAGAGGTCATGATTCTTTGAATATATCTTTCATGCCCCAAATTATTGAAAATTCAGTGAAGATACCATTTCAAAATGGAGTTTGATGAAATATATAACTAACTATGACCTGATTTAAAGGACAATCCATGAAAAAGCACTAAATGTGTGGTTTATGTTATGAAGAAATAAATAAAGTCCATAAAAGATAAGAATCAAGATATTTTTTAATGAAAAATAAGTATCATGTCATGACTCTTAATACCACGATGTGATATCCATACCCTGAAAGATAATGGAGTTTCTGAAAGATAACATTTGGGTTGTTTAATATTGAAAATCATGATCAATCCATGAATATATTAGAGACATTATAAATCTATAGTAACTTGAAGAAAGTTGGAAAAATAATTCTTTTATCAATATGTGATAAATATTATCAAATATTCATTTATGATATATGGATAATTCAAACAGATTTGGTGACCTAGAATTCATATAAAAGATTAGATGTTTCTAATATATTATTAACTAACCAATTTACCTCCAATAATGGTCATCTATCTTATGATAATCAAAGTATTGTATTTGAAGAAATATTTAGCTAATTATTTTGATTTCAATTTTAATTCATCATAATATAGAAGATATAAAGTTCTATATATTTATAATATAGAAGAAAAAATGATAATAAAATCGATATGGACTATGTGTTTCAAGAATATAGAGAAATAGAGGGTCAGAAAATTGATCTTTATTTCATTTTTTAATTAGAGAGGTTGTGTTTCTATAAGAGATATTTTTAGTGAAAATAAAATTTAAATATTATAAAGGTTTTATATGAAATATTTCAATATGGAAGGAAAAATAAATTTATGAGAATTCATATACTGAAATTATCCAATCTGTAGATTATTTTATTGATTATGTAAATTTTGATTCAATATTTAATACTCAACTATTATTAGATGGAAATAATTATATACAAATGTTAAATTGGATGTAATACATGGAGTTCATTAGAGAATCAAGATATTGTATTATGATTTAGTTTAAAAATTATGAAAATGATGTTAAATTCATGTAAATAAACCAATAGGAGATCTAAAAGTCTGTAAAATTATATATTCTCGATAAATTAGGAAAAGATGAGAAGTGTGTGACCCATGTAAACAAGTGAGTTATTCCATAAACTAATAAATGGTACATGATGGTTGGTGATGATTTAATTCACCTATACTTATATTCAAATGGATCCTTGGTGAATATATACTTCAACTAAACCATGTATCTACTATACTAGTGAGTTAACATGTATTTTAGTACACAATTACAATGCTGAGTATATAATCCTTGGATGTATCCCATTTTAGGTAGGCTATTTAAAATTTTACTATTCCTGCATGTTTTATTTTCAACTCATGTTTATGATGTTTAATGTTGATTCATTTGATAATGAAAAGATAATCAAATGTTAAATCTGTGTTACTTATAATAAGAAAACATAATATGAATTGAAATAGTATAGGTTAAAATATTCAATTATATAAACTCCTTGATTCACCCCCATCATCTTAGGGTTTCTAGAGTTAGAATAATTGGAATTAAAGACAACACCTTCCACTATAGATTCAAACAAACATATTTTTATAGTGAATATTCTAAGAATTTAAAATATATGGATTCAATAATAATATTCCACTTATTTGGTAGAAATAATTTTCATAGTCAGAAGAAAAAGTTCATCACTTTCATGGAAGAATATATTGGAATATTTCATGGTATATTGTTAATTTTAAAATTTTTATAAATTCATTATAAAATTTTATGGATAAAAGATATATTGAGATTTATTCTTTTGATAATAAAGACATAAATTATGTCTTAGTAGATGAACTATCCAATAAAATATTTCACTATAAGTTTTATAAGGATATTCAGATGAATTTGGAAGAAAACTATGGAAAATAATATGTGTTGAAATGAGAGAACCTGGTTGAAATAGTTTCCTTGAATATGATTCAGTTAATTATATGAGTATAAATTTGATATTATGTTTTTTATATTTCTATAGTCCTGAATAATAATAATAGTAACAATAATTCATCCATGAAATTGGATATTCTCATTGTGCTGAGTGAAATTTATTACTTATGTATATATGAATCTATCTTTATTGCGGAT
The DNA here is from genome assembly GCA_963277665.1 of Viscum album. NCBI lineage: Eukaryota > Viridiplantae > Streptophyta > Magnoliopsida > Santalales > Viscaceae > Viscum > Viscum album. The sequence goes on along the minus strand of OY728141.1, from coordinate 41,665,829 downwards.
GTTTATTGTAAATATAACTGTATAAACTATATGTCACCAATATTCTTGGAAGATTTTCATTTAAAGAGGAAACCATATCATTTTGTAAAACTGAATACTCTTTGTTAAATAAATAAAACATGATTCAATCCTACAGGTATGAATTATAAATCATTAACAAATAATGATTAAATCACTATGATTATGTTGAAAATATAGAGGAAGAACATAAAAAGATACTAAATAAAACGTCAATTTAATTGAATCCATTTCAATAATGCACAACAAAATCATGTTTCAATGTGATATTCCTAAAGAATTATTTTATGAAATCATATTAATCAAATATGAATAGATACATCATGATGAATTTATGTTAGTACAAAATGATAAATGTAAAGATAAAGTGGAGGTTCAATATAATGAAAATTATTTTCACATAGAGAATTTATAAGGCTAAAGTAAGATGAAGGATTTATTAATTAAGAATATTAAAGGTGATATTCATACTATAAAAGAAAACACATAAACTGAATACTCGCTCTGGGAGAATTTATTAGGCGGAAAGAAGAACACAAGTTTAAATTCTATAAAGAAGAATATTGTGAATGTATTATTTATTATAGAAATTTTTCAAAGGAATGTGTTAGGTAATTTATACATTTATTGATTTATTAGAAACAAAATGGATCTATGTATGTAAGGATTTAATATGTGTAATGAAATAAGAAATGTTGTGTTATATTATCCTAGGGATCCTATTTCAATATATGAATATTTCATCAGAAGATGTTATATTTTTACTATCCTTGGTCTTATAGTGAGGTACTAAAAAAATAAGTTAAGGATATATGACATCTCCTAAATGTTTGAAATGAAGGAAACAAGAATAGATTATTTAGAAATCTGTTACACTCAAGAAAAGATTCAATTTATTAGTTGATATTAATGGTATAAGGAAAAATAAGAAGACCCTGGTTTCATTGATGGATTATCCATCATAGCCATCATTTAAGGAAAAAAGGATGTGATGTTATAATCAAAATAAATAGAGAGTAAATCAAGTACTAAAGGTTTTTTTACTCACACGAAACTTTTTATAATAAAAGTGTAAATAATTGATATATAAGACAGAAGAATTGGATTCTATCAGGGTTATCATGGAGGATAGAAAAATTGAAAATCACAATCCCAAATGAAGAAGTTTGTTTCCATGAAAAAGAATATGGGTTATTGAACAAAAAAACTTCATTTAGGATAAAAACATATTATGTGTTTCTAATATATATTTAGGAGAAAAATTGGAGGAATTATTATGTGGTTAAATATTTTTCACTAAAAAGCATGAGTGGTACATTTTGAGTGTTGTCATTGCATGGAAAAATAAGCATGGTAATGAATTAAGTGATGATGAATCATATAAGGAAACACATAATAGTGATATGGGTCTAAAAACAATGTGTATATCAATTTTTAAAAGAATAATTCATCTTTGAGCATTTTTAGATAGCTTTTCACTAGTATTTTTATCAAATTAAATGATTGGGAGATAAAAAAAAGTTGAGGGTTATCTCAAAATGACCAACCACATTCCTCAACATGAGGATGTATATATGTACCCTTTTCCCCATGTAATAAATGGATATATCTAATTATTGGATTAATATATGTTAATTTAATTTAGATAAAAGTTATTTATTAAGAGTGGATAAAATTCATCTAGTGGTATTGGATGTAGAAACTATATATGTTAAGGAAAAATTAGAGTTATCCAATGTGTTGGGAGATATTTAAAGGAGAACAAAACTTAGTCTATAGATATATTTAGTGATTCAAAAATTCATGTGGCGTTAGTACATACATTATCAACAAGGGATATCAATTATCCTCTATAAATAATAAAAGGTGATTTTTTTCATATACTATGATGGATTATAGATCACACAAAGGCCAATTAGGAGTAAATAAGTTGTGAAACCCATATATGAGTTTTCCAAATGTTATCAAGAAAATTTTGGAATTTAAAAAAATAGTATCAAGCTACTATATTGTTCTATAAATACTTGAATGATAATATAGATTTTGTGATAAAGTATAAGATTCATTCTCGAAGGAATTCTTATTTTATTTATTTGTGATCTATCCGTAGGGTATCAACTCGTTTCTATATATGATACTATAATCATCCAAGAGAAATTTATTCTGACAACTAAGTGGATTCCCCATGATAAATATTATAATAATATATAGTGTCCAGAAATGATGGAATGTAGGGGATTTGGTGCTGAATATTCAAAGGTTTATTAGCCTAATTAAGAAATATAGAAGCCCTATGGATAAAATAATATCACATATATTAGTAGTTATCACTCGTTTATTAGGAAAATGAGATATCAATTGGCTTATCATTTGTTATTAATCACGCAATTTTTTATTTTTTATATGTAGAAATTTATTTCAGTATTAGATTGAGATCATATGAATTTTGATGTTGAAGAAATTTAATTTCTAAAGATTCATATAATTATTGAATATATTACATGATAAGAAAAACATTGAATTTATTAACATAAACTATTGTTTCATACATCATGTTCTAACTCAGTAGGTTTTATAATATATTGATGACTTAATTTCAAGTGGTAAATTCACTAATTATAATTTCTATAGTTGAATGATGTTTTAACTCAAAGTAAAATTAAAATGAAATTATAATCAGGATTTATAGAATAATTAACAAGGTTATATTAATATTCAACAAGTAGTTAAAAGACCATAAATTTGTTGAAATTTATTTATAGTTAATGAATACTAAGAAGGTATGGATTTTCCAATGATATTATATTCTCTTTGAATATATTTATTCTTGAAATAATGAAAGGTGATGATATTATTTTTAAATATGAAAAAAATATTGTTGGAAATGGTGGAGTGTATATGGTAAAATTAAAAGAGTGATGTATCTAGAAAAATTCCATCCTTTATATTTTACTGACCAAGGGGGTGAAGAGAAGACAACAAAATGTTGATGTTTTGAAGGATTTTGGAATGAATAAAAAAAGGGACAGATCTCAAATCTATATCTTTATGGTTCATTTATTTTACATAAGTATTTTTAACGAAATAAAAAAGGATATATTGTTATATCCAAGAGGTTATATGATGTATTTTTTTTGATAATAACAAATCTTTGATGGTAATAGATGACAGTCATTAAATGTTGATAATTATGGATAGTTAATAAAGGTCGTGTGTTTCCATGAACATCTACAAATTTAGTTTTGTAAATTAAATGTAAGTTCTAAAATTTGTTATTGAATCATATAGAAATTAAGATATTCTATAATTGGTGATATTTTGAATGGGTTTAGGAGGAAATTGGAATTTTGAAACCAATTCATGAAGTGGAAGTGCAGTTGTGTTATTGAAGTGTAGATCATGAAGTGGAAGTTAAGAAGATTATATTTTTTTAGTAATTAATCTAATGTTATGGGGTTTAATTTTAACGTATGTAAATTTTTAAATATTAATATATTTATATTTTATAAGTATAGAATATAAAGATATTCTGGACGTGTAAAAAATATATCTATCTATTGATATTCTCGGTAAACATAGTGTGTTTATATGAATAATTTACTTAAATAAATTTTAAATTACCTATAGAAATATGGATAACTAGAATACTCATAATCGTGTATAGAGGTACATGAATTTCATGTGTACATGTCATCGACTATGTTCATATATATTTCTTGATATTGATGGAATAACTCATATGGTGACAATGAGGGTCATGTCCTGACTATTTCATACATAAGTGTTTAGATATTTTATAAGGAAATTTTAATAACATGTTATATTGGACACGTCATGAAGAAACGTTTTGAAAATGATGGTAAAAGATCTCACAAACTAATCTTGTCATTATACAAATGTAATTCCATGATGTAAAGTACCATGCCATGATATTTAGGATGTGAAGAAAGGAGAAAGGATATGAAAGGTATGCATCACTCTATTTTAAAATGAATAATCTAGATTCCAATTTAAATATAGATATTATGTCATGATATTCAGACCATGATAGGAAAAGGTGGGTTATTAACATTTAGATTTTTATATTTCAATTGAGAAACTAGATCACATAATGATGATCTGTGAAATGGCCTAATACTACTAGTATCTAAAGAAAAATAGAGAAAAAATTTGTTTGTCATGACATTATGAGTATCTTCATGTCATGATTTTTCATATTTAGATAATTTTAATGGATCTGGGTACTTGGAATTCTCAAAATAGTTTGGATGTGGATGAGATATTTTTTACTATTCATTTGAATTCCATTGGTGGAGATTTATCTGAATAATGTTCAATGTATGGATTTAAAGTAATAAACAACTACATTATTAAATTTGATTTTCAATTTATCAAGACAGATGGAGATATTTTTTTTAGGATTTAGAATATTGAAGAAAAAAAGAATATAGAAAGGATTGGAATTATTAATTCAATAAGTAAAAACGGAAATAGGTTCATAAACCCAGGTTTTATTGTATATTTGAGTTATATAGGGTGAGTTACTTCAAGGTTGATTTTTTTAAATACCGGAGTTGTGAATTTTTGTGGATTAATATAATATTTTGTATTATGGAAGAAAAAATAAATCAAAGATAATTAATATGCTCGATTTATTAAACCTATATATTATTGTTTTCTATTATCTAATGTTATATGGAAGATTAAAAACTACACTCTTATTATAAGAGTTGATTATATGTGACAGTGTAATATGAGTTAACACTTCATTTTCAAAATATAATAATCATCTAAATTTATAACGTGGTTTAGACAAGCTGAACATAGATCAAAATTCATATCAATAAAAATAGAAGTGACCTACATGTATATAAATACATATCTTTTGGGGTAGTGTGGAAGGGAATATAAGGGGGTGAGCTTCGGAAGATGATCTTTAATTTTATAAACCACTGAATAGTAAATGGGACTTGGTGAGGGGTGAATTCTCCTAAACATATTTAGGATGCAATCCTTAGTGAATAGTGAATTCATGTAAACCATGAGTTAAAAAAATAGTGACTTTTTGGGGATTTTTGGTACACCAACCCATTTTTTAGTGTATGTTCCTTAGATATGTCCATGTGTGGGTAATATAAGGAAAATATAATTTTTCAGGTTTATAATTTAAGTAAATTTGAATAAGGTTTTATGTGTATATATTTGATACGGATAAAATAATACATTTCTGATTAAGTGTTATTTTAAATAAGTGATCATGATATGAAAAGAATGAAAATAAAATAAAATGGTTAATTTTGTTAACACCATGGTTTTTTCACCACTCTCCAGGTGTCTCAGGTCAATACATATTCTTTCATTAGGATCGTTTTAAGGATTTTTCAAAGTAAACATCAAGCCATTCTCAGATTTCACTAATGCTTATCACTATGTTTGGGATTCATTTCATACCTTATTCAAATTAAATGAATTAATCTATCTTGTTTCACATGCTTTTAAAGGGGATCTAACATAGTAATGTTCTACTTCATTCAAAAAGATAGATCATTGTAGGTAATAAAGACATGAATAGGATATAGCCACATGTAGATGCTACCACATACATACAATAATGGTATTAAATATAGTATTTTAGAATACTACCATAACAACAATACTAGTAGTGAGTTACCTTATCTAGGTTTAGAACCTAATTATGTCTACTAGATCCTACTAGATTTTTTCATATCCAAATATTATCTAATTTTGTAATGTCATGATAACTATTTTTGTACAATGAATTAAATGTTCCTAGTTAAAATACGGTTTATTCTAGGAATGAGATGACATTAATAATTTTTTAATAAACTTTTGGTATGATATACTTTGATAGTGACCACTAAAATGTCAAATATTTATGATTAAATAGAGAATTAATGAATCCCAATTTTAATTATATGGAATGCTAAAGGGAGTTGAAGATCATCACTCTTTATCAGATGATGAAGATGTAATTTTTTCCTTTTCTATTTTATTTCTAGTGACTATAACCTCCTACCATGAGTTTTTTACATGTATTTTGGAAAGGAGGGATGATGTTATTGAGAATAAATTACCCTTCAGTTTTGTTATGATACCCTCTAACTATAAGAAATAGAATTTTTATAAAAAATATTTTTGGACCAATCAAATGAATATACATTGAATTTTCAATCTAGTAGAAGTTTAAATATTTTGGACATTAGTAGGTCCTCAATCAAACATTCATTCCTTGTGAGCCTTTAAAATTTATTTTATTATTAATTTAACTTCTTTATGATATGTTGTATAGTGCATTTTTAGTTTATGGATTCACATATATTATAGCTAGAATAATAATAGACACATCTGCATGCATTATTTAGAGACACTAGTTCACATTCCTTTTCTAATTCACTACACATTTGTATTAATTAAATGATATAGTTGGGAAATATTAGGGAACTTCATAACAATATAGTTAATTTTTTAGGATACTGACCATATTCTATGCTTTATTGGGTTGATTTTTATGTGTTTAAACTAAATTTCATACCCATATGGGGTTCTCGTTTAGTTTTTTTTCATTTATACACTAGTTTAATAAACTCATAAAGAAAATTTAGGTGGGGTTTATAATTATAGAAGATTTTCTTGGAACAAGGGTTGTGATAATATTATTCATTCACATATTAATGATATTTTGTAAAATATTAAGTTACCCCCTCTTTAACAAATCAACAAAATTTTGATTATCATAAATTGAAACTACCATTTATTGACCCTCCACATTAATGAGGCTAAATAACTAGTTGTAATGTGTTCCTTAGTGTTGTACATATGAACATGTCCATAATATTCAATCCTATGGATCAAGTCATTAAAGATAAAACATTAGTTATTTTATAGACAAATATTTGGTTCTATAATTATTATTTTTAATGGTTTCGTAAATATGTATCCTCAAGTATTTATATGTCATGTTCCTTTAGAAACATATCCTATATGAAATAAATGAAACATCAATTATATTTTCAATTTTAAAGTGTTATAAATTATTCTTTATTTTTTATGAAATCATGAAACTATTACTTTTTATGAGTCTATTGCATGTTCTGATCAGGGGAATCATTTTTCTATTGTTGAGGACTATTATTTGGTACTTTATGGAACATAATAAATTTATCATAAAGGGAGGACATCATTATTGGTTTTAATGTGACTATAACTACTGTTTCTTTCCTTGGTTTTCCTATATGTATCAAATGTAATGGATAATATTTGAATCATGCTCATCACATAGAATCATATATTCAATTATTTATTTTGGAAGAAATTTAAATCCACCTAGGACACTTTTTTGGGATCAAAATAATAGCTATCCATCCTGGAAATTATTCTATAAGGATTTATAGTAAAAACTTATTTGGTAGTTGAATATATTAAGAGTATTTAAAAACATCCACTAAGAAATTAAATTAGACTCTCTTTTATTCCTATATTATTTAAAATTGGAATGGTAAAAGATATTGGTCTTCATTACAATTAAACTAAAATTTTAAGGTAATTATTGAATGAGATATTCCCAAATGAAGATATATCTAGACACCAACATACTATAAAAGATTAATATAAATTGTTTCATGGATTGTATATTGAAAAAATATCATTATCACATCCTTATACTCTTGAGTCACTAATAGTTGGATACATCAAGAGTCATAGTGGGTGAAGTTATACTTAGTTTCACTTGTACCATTGATGGATAAAACATTTGAGTTCACATAGTTTTCCACTAGAGTATTCATGTCAACCGCCTCTAGTAATAATAATCTATTAAGTTGTACCAATGCACATTGGGCCTATTGGGTATCCAATAATATAGTAAGGTAATTAAGAATCAAAACATTGGAAACTAATCCCTATGTCAATATCTAACAAATATATATAATTTAAATTATATATTTATTATTATTCATGGGATGAAATCTCTTAATTTTTACTAGGAAAGTAGTTGGGGGAGTGATATAATGTTTTCTTGTATATGTTAAGTAGATCATTTATATCTTTATTAATTTCAAAATCACTTCAATCAGAGTTCGATAAATCAATGGAGGTAAGGCCTCATAAAAAATATCATCATCATTAGTTACATTCCACAAAAGGATAATAATATTAATATATTGATGAATCTAAAACCCTATATTAACAAAGCGATTAACTCAATAATAAAATAGCCTCATTTTTTTGTAATTGATGGGTTGAGGATATTGAGGTAATATATCCCTTTTCAATATTATATTATATATATTGTATAAATAGTTAATATAGAGAAATAATTACCATAGTTTAAATTTATTGTGATGTGTACAGCATATTTTCATGTTTCTCAAGTCACATTCTTTTTTCCAATAACGAGGAATCACATATCTAAGTCATTTTCAATGTTATGTTTTGGAAATATAGTTTCCCCATTTGTGATTAAATTTACTGATATAAACCCTATACATACTTTTCACCACCATACTTCTAATATATGGTGGTTCATTAGCATTCATATATTCGTTTAAGTCATTATAATTATTTATCATTAGAAATGACATATTAGAGGGGAATAAATCAATGTAATTCTTTTGGTTATTTTAATTATATCTATAATTAACTATTTAAGGTGGTCTTAAATACTTCTCATAGATGGTGATATTGAGAAAATATCAAAGGTAAATCATAGAAAAAAGATAGATATGTAGGCTCAATTGACTTTTTTGAGATATATCTTACTTAAAAATACTAAATACATTGGATGTGGTGTCATAATAATTACAAAAATGCATTATATGGGTAGTACCATAGGATATGTTATATGTTCTAATAACTATCAATTATTATAAAATGAGGCTAATTTTTGGATAATTCTATAACATCCATCCAAATTTTGTAGTCCACATCCTAATAGGTAATATATTTTAGTTATATTTTATAGTTTCCCTCGAAATATACACTATCTAAAAAGGGTAAAATCCTAAGGGGGATGGAATTATACTATAATGTTTTGATTACATTAGAGTTGGAATAAAATTAACTATATAAAAATATTCACACAAGATTCCATTAATTTATTAGTTTTATTAAGAATGTATCTTTATAGCTTTATAGATGAGGCGATCCTATCAAATAATCTAGACTGTGTTGTCAAGCATAATATATAGGGATCCTCTAGTAAAATTATAGGTTTCTAAAAATGTGTGATTCAAAATTGTGGATGTATTATAGTTCCGTGAGACCCATTGGTGGTGAAAAAAGGTTGTGAAATTAATAATAACATAACTCCATTGACCCATCATGTTTACGTATGGGGATACTATTATGATGATTTGGAAAATCACTCAACATTTCTCAGCAAACATGCATTGGATATTTTTTAATTATCCAATATAATTAAGGTCCCATGTTATTAGTAGGGTGTAATTTATAGATTTCATGCATTTGTTATCATGTATGTCGGTATGATTGACATAATAATCATACAACATGAATAAAAAATTCAATTTCACATCCCTCAAATGTGATGATAATGGAATGATACATATTATTATCTAGTTAACACAAGAATGACTTATTTTTATGTTTTATAAGTATAGTATATAGTATGTATTTTTTCTCTAATAATATCTTCCTAGTTTTCATCAGATTTAGATTCATATATAATATGACACTTTTTGGGATATTCATCTTAATTGGCTACATTCCAATGACTATTTAATGTGTGTTATACCCCTAGATAATTTAGATCTCCTGCAATTTTATGAAATCTCTAGGATGTAGTGATGTTCATTTTGGTTTTGGTGTATCTAATGATAGTGATGATCCATAATTGATCAATTATAGATTAACTAATGAGACTATATTTGACTGTAGGAAGACCTCATGACCATAGTACCCATGTATATTGATCGGGATATCTAGTGTATTTCTGACGGGAACCTATTTCGGGTATAGTATGAGGAACATATTTGTTTTTTCTAAAACAGATAGCTACTTATAAAAATTATCTTGGATCATAACTCATCTATAAAATATGTATATAGAGTAGAAGATTATATCAAAATCCACTATTAATTTAATTTTAGAAGGTCTATAGGGATGTTATTAATTACTTTCATTGGCATAATCATCCTAATAAACTAGGTGATCTACATCAGGGATATTGGTTTGTGCATGTAAATGGTTTAAACAATAATCTTTTTTGGGTTGGATAGTGTGAATGAAATGGTAATTCTTCTTTTTCAAATCCTATACTTGAATCCACATATTTGGGTACCTACCAAATATTGGGTATGTTCATTATCATTGGGAAGACCTACATGTGAATTTTACACTTACTTATAGAGAGGAATCCCACATTTAACTTTTTATATATATTGGGTAAAACCTTTGTGAGTGTTGGAATCTAAACATCCTTGGGGGGGACTCTATAATGGTTAACATCTTTGGACCATGGAGAAAATCTAGTTTAATTAGTTAATTCATCATGAGTATAAACTCCATGAAATTTATTGTCTATTAAACTATAGGATATACCTCTATAATAGATAATTTATCTTGCATGGGGGAAAATTTATTTATATGTTTAATAATTCAATATATAAATAACCTAAATATCAGTTGGTGTCTAATTATATGGGGTAACATCAATTTTTTTACTTCATAAAATTATGAAGGACCTAATTGTCAGTTGGTTGTTTCATCATGGGTAGAAATTATATATATGTTTTTTTAAATACCTTGGAAAGAACTATAGGTTGGATAATACCTTTAGTATGAGGAAAACCCTATTTCAATTGGTTGCTTCATCATGGGAAGGACTAATATGGTGGTCTTTATTGGTAATACTACAATATCAACCTATATTGTTGCTTATTACATCTACATGGGGATGAAATCGATGTTATTTTATTTATTTTTCATTTGGATAAACCTTATATTTGAAATTTTTTTACAAAAATTGGTGGAATCTATAGTTACCTGGACATTTATATATACAAATTTCATTTTTAATAAACTTGTGCTTCAAATTAATGAATATAGTATATTATAAAACATACAACACATAATAAAAACAAAAAATAGTTGATTTAATTAATTTAGAAAATTATATTTGGGGAACAAATATACTCCATAAAATAAATAATAGGATAATGGGATAGTAAATACATTGAATCTAAAATAACTATAATAGAAAAAATTTGGTCGTCTATCACTCCCATGAAAAACACTATAAAAAAAAATAGATTATTAGTAATGTAAGAAATATTTTGAAAATAAATATTATATAACAATGAAATGATATTAAGTGAATGATTAATAATAGAAATAAAATATATTCATTGGAATTACTGAACCAAAATTATCATTATAATAATATCATGGATCTTAATAATAGTAACCCGACTATTCCAATAGTTACCTTTATGTTAGAGTAGTTAACAAAAAATTATAAAATATAAATGACATCTAAATAATATTTACTTTTAATAAATTATGTAAATATAAGAATTAAAATTTTATAAAACAACTATTAAAATTAGAAACTAAAAAAAAGTTTAAGTGTATTTTTTATAATGTCTATTGTAACATTTTTTAAAAATATTTTTTATTATAATATTTAAAATAGAAAAATTTATATTTAAAAATTTTAAAAAGATATTTGATTCATGGAATCATCATTTTAAAATTTTATAGGGGCCAATTTTTGATAATTTCATGAAAAAACATAATTTTTTATGTGATTAAAAAAATATTGTTTTAAAAAATGATTTTATGATGTAAGTTTGTCATAATAATTACCCATTTAATAATAAATTATTGACCATAAAAATTTGTTTTGTTAAGGTAAATGATTCCTATATAAATAATAAACCCAATTTACAAACCAAAATGTATTTTTCAATGTATAATATTATATATCATTCCAATAAAAACCAATATTCATTTTTTAATCTCCTTTTTTATAAATTAATTAATTTAGTATTATATTTTTAAAAATACATAAACGGATTTAATAAAAATGAAATATAATCAATAATGTAAAATATATATTATTATTGATTATTTTTATATATGATATTACAATTTATTCAATATTGTAACCCAATGAAACCTCTAACCTCATTTTTAAATACAACCTCTCAATTCATCTATAAAATCACTTATCATACACTTTTCAATGCCTAAACTCTTTCCATTTAACACCTAACAAGTTTCCTTATCACCTAATGATGTTTTGGTTTCCTCCAATATCAATCACACTAGTGTTGGTTCAATATATAAGGCGTAAAGCTTAAATGACTAGGTAATCCCATAATCCTATCTTTTCATTTTTTTCCTATTCATTCTACCCACCATTTACCTTTTGTTTATCTACTATCCTAATGTATTTATTTTATAATTATTAATTTTTTATATGATATTAATATCTTAATATATTTTATGTATACATATTTTCATTGAAAATTATTGATGTATCACACTGAAGGTTTGTTTCACCAATATATGAGGTTGATTTAAATTCCTTACATATAACTTCATGCACATTTTGTTAGAGTGAATTATATATATATTCATATTTATTTGAATGTATTAAAATAATAATAAAATATTTTGAAAAATATATAAATTCAAAGAATCAAAATGATTAAAATTAAATAAAAATTATAAAACTCCGTGAAACATGTCATCATACCATTTTTTCATTAAACAAAAAAGATTAGTAAATAAATTTTATAGGATTTAATTAATAAATAATAACAAAAAATAACTAAATAAATTTTGATAGTTCTATTTGAATAAATATTATTTTGTTTTAAAATAAGTATAAACATGATGAAACTAATGTATATCTAGTGTAATGGGACTCTTAAACAAAAATAATTCATTTTGTATTTATCACCGAATTCTATTTCTTTTAAAAATTACTATTGAAAATCATTTATATTTCCCTCTTCACTTATTTCCCTTTATTCTAATTGAAATATATATAACATCCCAACATTTTTTAAAATATTTTTCTTCCAATAAATTAATTTTTTTTTGATATTTTTTGCATCACATATATTTTCTTATATTACACATAACACTTAATTTATCACGCGCGACAAATTAAATTGAGTTTTAACAACCCACGATATAATATTAATGTTATTATCACATATCATAATTATCACCTAGTCATTAGATTGGTCAGTATAAATATAATTATTTAAATTATAAAGATATTATTTACACAGGTATATGAAGTTAATTCTTTGGTGACCAATTAATTATAAATTAAAATAGGAAGCATTTAAAAAGAAAATAAATCATTTTCTAAATAATTTTTTTATGTGGGTGAATGTTTTTTAAATAAATTAATTAAAAAGTCACTCTAACATACTTATTTTAATGAAATATATTTTTTATATATTCAATTAAAATTCAAAAATTAATCTCATTTATCTTCTAGACATGAGATAACAATGTATATAATTTTTCTATTAAAACAACTTTAAAAAAACTCTTTTGTCTCATTTGGCGCCATAATATTAAAATTATTTTTTACAACTTATAAAAAATTAATTTGGTAAAATGAAATTAATTTTTTATTTAATAATTTAAAAATTATCTTAGGGTTATTTTTTTGTATTTTTATGGAAATATTCATTTTTTGATGAATAGTGAAAAATAAAAAATGTTTATTGAAAACATCATTTTCCATAATTTATTCATAAAGATAAATTATGTTTAAAATTGGTTTTAAAGTAAAATAAGTAAAATAATATATCAGTAAATAAAAGTTAGCTTACTTTAATCAATTTCATATTGAATGATGATATAAAATCTTTTTACACTTTTGAACATTTCCCCCTTAAAAACCTTGTTGTTCATCACTTCCACGAGAATATTCTTAAAATAAAATTTCCAAATTATATGGATGTAATTTTGAAAATTGAATTAAACATTTTTAATAACAATAATTTTTTTTTCTAATACTTTCATCATAATTTTTCAAAAATATAAATAGTAAAAAAATGAAAAATATTTAATGTGGTTAATATTAAAATGGGTTTACATGGCAGCTAAACAAAAAATATAAGGAAATAAAATGACACAACTTTTTTTATAAATCCATTTTATGACCATATTTAGACATTATGCCTTATTTTTTTGATAATAATATATTTTTGAACTTTTTGGCTTCATAAATCCTAGGTAAACCTTTTTCTTTTCAAAAACTACAATTATTCCACCCACATATCTTATAAATTTGCACCCCCTATCCTTTACTATTAACATGTTAACACCATTTTGGTTTGAAATATACCTACCCAATTATCTTACCAAATTCACTCCTTCCATCCTAGAGGAATTAATTGTGATATAAAGTCAAACTAGGAAGGTATTTAGTGCAGAACAAAGGAGGGTACTTAAAGAAGAGATAATATTCATTAATGAGAGTTTTTGTTTTATTTATTCCTACTCATCATTAAATTATTATTTTAACATTATAATAAAATAAAATAATTATAAAAAATATATTTTTAGGTTTCTATGTTATGTTAATTACCTACAATGCCCTCCACTTCACTGAAATGGGTTATGATATCATTATTTGTGTGTACAACGGACTGCCACCTCACGAACTGATGTCATTCGTTTTTCCTTTACCACCTATAAAGGTTGAAAATAATCAAGTATTTATTTTTATATATGATATTTATGATATTAATAATATTTATAATTATTATATCATTGATAAATTTCAGATTTATATTTTTTGGAATATGATAATGATGCTCGTGTGTACTGCAGACTACCACCTCACAAAGCGATGCAGATCGTTCATCTTTTTAGGGAAGTTAATAAGGATGGGATTAATTAATAGTTTTTATATGTATGAAATAAAAACTATTATATAAATTTAAAATATAATTTAACTTTATTTCTTTCAATACGTTGATAAAATAGAAATAGTGTTCATGCGTATGTAAGACTTACCATCTCTATAAGCCGTGTATTTCATTTCTTTATCTATCATATGAGATTACTATATATATTTATATAATATATTATATTTATATGATGGTTATAAATATGTATATTATGGAACCATGATCATATTAATAGGACCAAAAATTACCAATCAAATCATACACGAAAAAACAAAGAAGTTATTGCTCGTAATGTGAATTTTACATGGGGTTGGTAATAAATGAGTAATAAATGATCATATGAAAATAACATATTGTATTATATATATGTGTATATGTATAAGTATTTATTATTATTAATAGATTTATAATAAACTTATATTTATTTCATAGGAGGTTTGAACTTGTGCGAAGGAAGTCGAGACTTAAGGTAATGCATTTCCATCTCACATTTATTTTATCTGAGACAAATGCCATATTCACCACATTTTTCTTTTATGTGGTGTATAGAATTTCCATGAATAAATTTTATAATTATACTAAATAAAATTATTGTTATTGACATATCAATTTTATTATCCTTCTTTCGCAGGGTTTATAATTCAAAATTGTAAAACATGATATGGGATTTTTGTCTAATTTTGACTTCTTTGAGACACATGATATTGTTATACACCAATATTCATGTATCAACTGTATATAATGAACCTTTGAAATTTAATATCATTAATATATTTATCTTTATGATATTTTATTTATCATTTAATGATATTACTTCATGGTTCTTACATATAAAAGTTATTATGGTGGTAAATATTTTATTTTCAAATATCATAGTTTATCGGGATAATTTATGATCATGTTTTTGATGATAGAATCATATGGACCATCTGTCAAGAAAAATATGAATTTTATTCTCTAAAAGTTATTTAATTAGAATTCATTTTCCCCTATATTTTTCTATCTTTATGTACTCAAGAGTTCAAAATGAATATTTTTAAGAAATGTAATCTTTTAGTCAAAAATCTTTTTTCTTCTAAACCCATGTTTTCTAAAAATGTTTGACAAAATGTAATTAAAATTAATAAAAAAAATTATAAAATAAAATTTTCCATTGTTTTAATTTTAGAAATATTTTTTAAAATTATTTTTCTTTTAATTTCAAAAAATAAATGTCATTTGGATTTTATCAGAAATGTGGAAGGAATTTTTTTAACATGAATGACATGAACATTATTTCCCAATATCATAAACAATAAATGATTTGAGGACTCCCTTATAAATATTCAATGTAATTTAGAAATAAAATAACTTTCCTAATATTTGGAACAATATTATATTTTAATTAAATTATTTTTAAATGAAAACTATTTTGAATTTGTTATTATTTTTTGAAAAATGTATTTTAATGCAGAAACGTTATTTTTGTCAATAATTTTCTTAAATTATCATTAAAAAACATTTTCAATTTAAGATGATAAATATATATGATGTATATGATTTAATAATTATATCAAACAAGTGACACATTATTTATCTGAATTGTTTATTATGAAAAAATTATAATGATACCTATTTATCTTTTACAGGCTGTAGGATGATAAAATTCTTATGAAACATGTTTTATTTTCCATGGTTTATTCTATGATAAAATAATGAAATTATTATGAAAACTATCTCTTTTCCACATGTTCTTAGTTGATGTTTGTGAAATCCATTTCATTTCAAGAGTTATGATATGATGAATATGTTATGATCATTTAGAACATATAAATATGTTTTCCTTAATGATAGGGCTGGGACATATATTTCCCTCCAATACATTGGGTAAGGATTAATGTTACATTAGCTCAAAGGGTACACAAAATTTCATCCAATTCCTAAAAAAGGGTATACATGAGGTTATCCCAAGACTAAATATGGTAAAAAATTTATCATCTTTAGCCTATCATTTCATGAATGTCTTACTAAAAAACATGAAATAAAATTTTATATGTTTAATTATATTCCAAAAATATATGACTTATGCTAATTTAATGATCTAATGACCCATTATAATTAATTTACTTATGGTTAATGTCTTATGAACTTCCAATATTTCTTTAATGACTCTATATTATGATCTATGATATGCATGGTATTATTTACAAATGGTAGTCTCATGTTCTCATAACATTATGTTAAAGTTATGTTTATTCTCATGTTCTCATATCCTTATGTTCATTTTGTTCTTACGTATCTACCTTGTTTACCATTACTAAGAATATGAGCTCACCCATTCTTATGCTTCCTTTACTTATGTTATGAGAAAAAGATTCATGTAATGTATACATACGAAGAGTAATAAATGTGAAGATCTATGTGAGAAAAATTTACGATATTTCACCAAATTAGATGATTTTAGACCTAATCTCCATGGACATGAAACTATTATAGTCCTCAGGAATGTGATTGTGTATTGTTTTCTATTTTTATCAAAATAATTTTAATATCTGTGTATGAGAAGCCTAGTTCACTATATTTGGTTTCATATGATAATTTCAGTTAACATTTAGAAACTAGGATGAAAAAAACATTAATAATATCCCTATGGATATTTCAAAGAATTTGTGTTGGGATGTTTATAAAGATATGCCTAAGGATTATTCAATGTATTAGTAAATGTCTTGGAATATTGGTAAAGTTATTGAAAGTTGTTTCTAAGAAATTACATCCCATTTTAGACACTACAACTTGATGTGTCTCTGACATAGTTGTACCTAGGTGTAATAACTTCGAAAATGGTTTATTAAATTGGACTTGATCATCTCAGGGTTCATGAATTTTTTTCTTTTGAAACACATGATATAACACTCGTGGGAGATACGCATTGAAAATCCACAAACAATTTAGGAATAATCATGATATATTTGAATAAATTGTGACTATGTATGACATATAGGTTAAGCCTAAGGTGTAATAGATTTAAATAAAGGTGTCATGATTTACACAACATATAAGTTATTTTTCATGATTATATCACTTTTTACCATGATTATTAATGCTTTCACAATGATTTTTGGTTTTATTCAATGGACAAAACCAGAAGGAGTTGGATTTATATGGAATGTGATAGATAGTTTGCTGATGAAATTCTAAATGGGATAATGATTATAGTGGAAGATGTTTCTATTATGACAAAAAAATTTCAAAAGTACATTATTAACAATTTTCACCTTAACCAACTAGTAGACACAAAAAACGAGAGAAGGATATAGTTCACTGAGATTTTGGGTAATGTAGACTATAGATGAAATAATATTTTGTTTCATATATGTTGATATGTGGGAAGAAGAACTCAATGAAGTGTCTTAGAGGGAAAGGAAGTTTTTTTGATTGTCGAAAAGAAATAAATCGAGGAAATAATTATAGGGTAAAAAGGGAAAAAGTTTTTTAATTTAATGGACGAGTATAATGGTCTCCCTAATGTATCAATGAATTTTGAATGTTTTAAATGTGGAATGTATGGTAATTAAGAAAATTTATTTTTAAGAAGAAAACTTGTGTAGAGAATCAGAAACATTGAATAAGAAATTTTTATTATTATTGATGATAAAGTGAATATGAAATTTTTGTGAATAGAATGTGGTATTAAGGAATATGATAATAAGGAAAAGATAATTTTTTGAAAAGTAAGTGGGATGATTTAAGTATTTATGTATTGTAATTAAATAATTATGAAATATATAAGGATTGTTCATTATAATTTTTTCATTTAGGATGTAAAAGAATATGTTTAATCGTTTTGATGGAATAGATATGTTATTTAATGTAAATGTAAAATTTCATTAAAAAACATGATAAATGGAAGTAAAAACCTTAAAATGTTCCAAATATTGAGATAATAATGAGATGATTTATATGGATGAAGTAAATTGGAAAATACTAACTACCTAGGAAATGATTAATGATTTTTTGGAAATATGGTTTATGTTATCACTGATGAATTTTAAAAAAATTTAGGATTTATCGAATATATTCAATAATAATAGTTTTATTGTTATAATATGGAATCTTTCATGCTTTTGACAAGGTTTTAAGTAAACTCATGTTATTACTATGTATCTAAAGAATATATGAGAATGGTGTTCACGTGTTTGGTATGAGGTACTTGATATATTCTTAATGTTGTTTGTGTGTGTGTGTGGGGGGGGGGGGGGGTTAATGTGAATTTGGTTTTTTGGAAATTAGGTGACATTTTCTTAAACTTTTAAATATTTTTTAGGTTACCCATTTATGGAATTTATTAGGTAGAACTTTGGATATGGATTTAAATATTAATGTATTTACTCAACATATAATGATTTATTTAAATTTGACAACATGTTATAACCATATTTTGATGATGATAACCATATAGAGACCTGGTTTTTTTCCTTTTATAAATTTTAAATATATATATATATACAGAGCTAGGCGCTGAGACAAAGTCCGATTCTGAGGACCGGTGTACCCAAAACTATTTATATAAAATTATTTAATATATTTTATATTGTTCATGCATATCATGTTAAATAATTGGGATATCTCTTAAACAGTTGGTTGGATTTGAAATTGTATACCACTATTGAGTTCATAATGGGGTGTTTTCCCAAGGAGCAGCATAAAATGAGTCAACATGGGATGTTCAAACCCCTTTCTCATTGGCAGTATGTTTATGTGAATGAATTAATCATTAAATTAATTATTTAAATAATTTTTGACAAAATTAATTTTTATAAATGTATCTCTAGATATTTTTTCTAGAGTTGGATCATAATTCAAAAATCATCGGCAAAGTAATCCTACCTCCCTCTATATCCAGATCTCAAAAAATGGCATTAAAACCCCAAAATTGGGTAGATCAGGACACAACGAATGCAACAACACCTCCCAAATCATTAAAAAATTCATTCTTCATCAATTATCATTCTAAAATATAAGTACGACTCTATAGTGGGGGGTTTTCCAATTTTTGATGAATAATTGAGTATATCCATCATCTTAAATGGATTTGTGCCAATTTCATGACTTTAATGTGAATGAGTGTTGAAATTTTGATTTATTTCATTTTTTTCTAACATCATATACCTATTCATAAAAATTTTCCAAGAAAAAATGGCAAATTACATTTAAAACTTCTTTATGGAACCTTTGATAAAAATTTCTAAAAGCATTTTTGTCTAACTAGACTCCTTGTTCCCGGTTCTAAAATCCCTGGAGGTACTGAGCTGGATCAAACCTCCAGTTGGAAAATCCAACAATGGGTCACATGTACAATAACTTGTGTGGAGGTACATGGGGTCAGGTACATGCCCCTATACTTCTGTACATGGACACAACCGGTAGTACACAACCCTGGTCCAAAATAGTCAGGACACATCATGTATTCCACCTATAGGCATGTATTGATACATGGGTAGGGAGTCATGTACTGGCTAGGAACATAGTCATGGTGGGGAGTGAGGCCACATGCCATGTGTGTTGTCTCACACATCCTGTACAACCTTTTCCCTTTGTGAAAAATTTCTTTTTTTTCGTATCTCCATCATTTGAATGTATATTTTGTGCAGCGAATAGCCTATCTTGAGTACTTTTCTATATAAAAAATGATGGTTCCTTCGGTTTTAAATTCCATTATATGATGGAAATGTTTTGGGAACGACATAATCTGAGGGGACCATAATGGCATTAGGGATCAAGAAGGATCACATGATTCTTACTCTCAAGTGGAACCCTATAATTGGGATGGGTATGGTTCCTCAATGGATTTTAGAGTGGGACCCTCCAACAGGGCTATGAACATGTCCTCTACAGACTCCCCAGTGTAACCCTCCAGCTGAGATACTCATGGGTCCTCGACGACTGTCAAAGTTCAAACCTCTTGTTGAGCTAGGCAAGGGTCCATAACCTATCTAGTGAAACTCTCCTAATGTATTATGGAATGGGTCCTCGCTAACATTGAGAAGAATACTCTAGATATAATGGGAATGGGTCCTCAACAATGAGAGTGTAACCCTTCTATTGCACAAAGACATGAGTCCTTTATGTATGAATTATAGCCCCTCAATAACGAGGAACAATTATAAGATATAATATGATGTAGCATTTGCCTCACGATGAAGAGGCACACATTCCCAACTAAGACCATTTTTTGAGATGTGACTTAAAACCATGTGGGTGAGTTAGTGTCACCCAAATAATATTGAATCAAGGAGTGGAAAATGACTTCCCTAGACTTTTGTCTTCATGGAAGACACATGGGATGCTGGGAATTATTGATTGAATTTTGAAACTACTGGCTACTCTTCTTATAAGAATGAGATATGAGATGGTGACCTCCTCACTCTATCATTTAGGCTTCATTGACTGAGTATACATATATATCCTTTTACTCTATCCACTCATTGGATTTTGTTACTCTATTTCAGGGAATGGAAATTATGTGTGAGGTATTCCATGTTATTTTTATGTCTAGATTATTATGGTTTGATGTATCCATTATCCTACTATAGGTGGTGAAGGCTAGGTGAGTATTTCATCTACTCACTGTGTTTAGACCATTATTATAAGATGATATTAATTTCACTCTTTTTGGGTTGAGATATACTTCTTCACTATACCTTGTTCATCTTCTCTATTTCTCTTTTATTGTATCTCTTACTACTCCCCCATTAGCTTTTGGGGTGTACTACTGGGTATGTTTCTACTCACCACTTCATAGGATTTTTCCACACATGTTGTGTCTTATGAAGATAATGGAGAGGTTGACCGTGACTATATATGATCTTAGGGATACTGGGTGCTTAGACCATGTATGATGCTTGTAGCTGGGGATTCAAGATTTGGGCTCTCTCAAGTATTTACCTTTTCCAGTTCTTTGTCTGTTTGGGACACATTTCTGGTTGTACATGTAATTTTCCTCTGCATTTCTCAGTTTATACTATTGTAATTTTCTACTTTGTATAGGTTCATGCATGTTTGGTTTATTTTATAATAATGTTTCAAATTTTATTCCTTCCCCCAGAAATTTTTCATTGGGATTTATATGTGTGTGGCTACAGGAACATATGAAAAGGCTTCCACAAGTTAGGAATAGCTTCAGGGATTTTCGGCACCCCCTGGCCTATGGATGTGGACTTAGGGTAGTTGGGGCTCAAGACCTGCCATGGGTTGGGTCGTGATGTTTCGTATCATAGAAATATCATTCCTTGGGTATTGCTCAGAAATTCTCTTTAATAGGATTGGTTGGGATTAGTGAAATAGTGTCGAGATTTCTTTAGTGCGGTTATTAGGACGATGAATCATGTGATGGTGTAGGGGTTGACATATCCAATCACATAGACCATGAACACCTTCTTATCATGTCAACATGTCGATTTATTTGTTGTAGGTATCTATGGTACATGCATCATATAAGATTGATTCTTTGACTTTCCATATATATTCAGATCTCTATTGTTTTTGATATATATATATATTCATATATTCTCATCTGACCATAGTACTCCTTGATAATTTTTAGGATGCCTCTATGATGATTTCCAACTAGGATACCAACTTCAGTTCTTAATGATGAACCTATGAGTGATGAGGCATCAGTTTAGGGTCCATCCTATGGACCCCTTATTCTAGGTAGGTAGGTTGATGCACATCCACCAGTTGATATAAAGATCATCCTATCATATTTGGCTGGGGACTTGCATGTGTTTAGCACACTCATTGAGTTCCATCATTAGGGACCACTGTGGTATTGCGGTGAGCCATATATTTATGTACCAAGGATTGTGTACAGTTAGTGGCCTGTATCTTAAGGTATTTTTGGACCCTGATGTATCAATTGGTGTCCCTGGCAACCAAAATTTTCCATAGAGCAGATGGGCATCAATGGTGCCTTGTTACACATATGCCCGATGAGTCGGCACTCTCGGGGTATGACTTTTTGCAGCCATTCTATGAGGAGTACTACCCCTCATGATTTTTCACATTCCAAATGTAGAAGCTTTTGGAGGTATATAAGTGTGGGATGATAGTGGAAAAGAATGTGGTGCGGTTCACAGATCTTACATGTTACTCTCCTCACATGATCTGTGATGTCTACTTCTGAGCATAATAGTTTGAGAAGGGACTACATGGAGATATCTAAGTTAGAGTTGTGCCCTTTTATATCCCCACCTATGTCGGGGTGGTGGAGAGGGTACTAGTGACATAGAGAATTCTGTCATAGGTATTCCAAACAGTTGGAGCTGGTAGTGGTTTCCATAGAGATGAGTCGTCTGTAGTAGCTAGAAGACACTAGGAACCATGATATCAGCATAGGAGGTCCTTTAATAATAATACATAGGATTTTTGATAGATTAATTATATATATCCACAGTATCCCTTAGAGGGATGATGCTTTACTAGTGATGGGCGAGGTCACATGACACGAGACTACCCAACTAGACGTGTAGAGTATCCTAGGAAGATAACTGATGGACCTCCATAGTAGAGGCATTTCCATGATTCAAGATCTCTTTGGCATAGATAGGGTGGTCCTTAGAAAGGTGGATATGGAAGGGGGGGAGTAGAAAAAATCTATGAGATCCTTCCACCACCACCACTATGTGGTGGATGTCAAGCTTAAATAGGTGGTGGTTGAAGCCGTGGATAGCTGCAGACATTGGATGTCTTTAATTATAGAGAATACAATATGATAATAGGTACAAAATGTGTTTATTCTACTCTTCATTTAGTGTTAGTAAAAATAGGTTCCATCCATTCTATTTTCTCTTGACACCTGGTGTGAGTGATGGATCTCCCAGTTGATATTCTATCATTGCAGCTTCATCTTCAGGTTTTCAAGGGGAACACATTTTTTATATCACTCATATGCCAGTAGTGAGAGCTATCTCTTAGAGTAGAGGGGTTCACATAGGATTGTTTTCATCATGATGGAATTCTAGGACATCATATTGGGTATTTATTATCATTCCATGGTGTCATCCGAGATTAATTGTAATTCCATACATGTTAGATGTCTATGTAATTATGGGGTGATATTACCCTTTTTTGGTGAGTGAGATCTCATGGAAGGATTGGTGGATGTTGTGAGAAATAGGTTTCATCCTATCACCCATCAGTTGGTGCATGTATCCCTTGGCGCATTAATCTATTTAATCATATAGGTTTCTTTATTTGTGCAGTATTATATTGGTGTCTTCCATGAAAATGTTCCTGGACTACTTAGGAAGCAAGAGATTAAGTGTTTCATTGACATTTATCCTTGGACTATCCCAATATCTTCGGTGGAATATCAATTGAAACATATTGAGATTTTAGATCTATGGTTGTAGTTGGAGGTCCTTCGTAGAGAAGTTTTAATCAGACCCATCATGTCTCCTTATGTAGCTATAGTCTATTTTTTCAAAATGACAGATGAGATATTACAAATTTTCATGAATTATCATCACATGAATGAGGAAAAAATAAAGAACAAATACACATTTTCAAGGATTTGTAAACTCTTTGACTATTTATGAGGCATGAGACAGTTCTCAGAGATCGATATCAAGTTTGGCTACCACTAGTTGAGGGTTTGTGAGGATAATGTTACAAAGATTGCATTCTGATGTCACTACAGACACTATGAGTTCATAGTGATTCTATTTGGCATGAAAAATTCCCTTGCCATATCTATAGATTTGATGAACCATGTCTTCTAGTCATAATAGGAACAATTTGTTGTTGTTTTCAATCGACAATATACTCATCTATAAAGAATTAGAGGAGGATCATGTAGAGCACATGATAATAGTTACAGATTTTCTTTGGGAGCACTAGTTTTAGGAAAACCTCTCTAAGTACTAGTTCTGATTCACAATGTTCAATTTTAGAGTCATGTAATTTATGAAAATGTTTGATTCATGGATTTAGTGAATATTTATAAAGATATTTATTGGGAGTCTCCGAACAACATGTTTGAGGTATGGAGCATTCTTGGCTTGCTGGGGTACTCTATGTTGTTTGTGGAAGACTTCCCCAAAATTATAGCCCCTTTGACAACCCTGGTGTGGAAAGGGAAGCAGTTTAACTGGTCTAAGAAGTTACCAGTGGTCATAAATAAGTTTAGGAAGAGGATGATGAGTGATTCTGTGTTGAGACAACCAGATAAGGGAGTGGACTTCGTAGTGTATTTTGATACCTCAGGAGAGGGTCTAGTCTCTGTGCTGATTAAGTTCTAATCATTTATCATATACGGGTCAAAGAATTTGAGACACCATGAGTAGAACTACAAAAATCATGACCTATAGCTAGAAGTAATAGTCTTTTCCCTGAGGATGTGGAGGCACTTCCTATAGGGAGATAACTATGTAGTTTACTCCAACCACCAAAGTCTCAGGTACATCTTCATACAGAGAGACATGAACCCAAGGTAGTGACGTTGGCTGGATTCCCTATGTGAATATGACTTCGAGATAGTTTATACTCTAGGTAAGGAAAAATAGTTAATGATTCTCCTAGTAATAATTCCCAAGCTCGCATAGTGCAGAATTCTTTAAAGAAGTTAGCTTCCCTGCAACTGAACCTAGTTGAGAAGGTGGGAATAGTTTTTCATTAATTGATGGTGTTGACTCAGACTCTTCATGAGTTTGTGAGATATTAATATTTTTGAGACATCGACTAAGAGGAATTATATGATCATAGACCCATAGTTGACTCTCTAGAGAGATATTATGAAGGAGGGAATCATGTCATCTTATTCCTGGGGAGAACTGTGGTTCTAGTCCTGTTGCAGGAGGAGGTGATGCATGGGTTTGAAAATTCTACGCTAGTTGTAAATTCTGGGGTGGGGAAGATTTACATAGACCTTAAGTGGAAAATTTGGTGGTTCTACATGAGAAAAAGCATAGCTGAGTTTCCCTATTGGTGACTCACCTATCAGCATGTAAATGATGAGCACCAGATTTTGGAATGTTTGTTGCATCCCTTTGAGATCCCAGATTGAAAATGGGATGGCATAGTCATGGAAATTATCACATGGATTTGGTTTACAACGAAGATCCATGGCTCCATATGGGTGATAGCTGAATGAATCATTAAGTCGGCACACACTCATGCTATAAGGAAGTAGAGTTTTCTTTCCATCCTAGGGTAGTTGTATGTATAGAAGATCATTCTACATCATGAGGTACCTTCAATGACTGAGTCTGATCATGACACATAGTTTATGTCATGATTTTGCAGAGGCCCATGGGTGGGATTAAATAGCTAGTTGCAGATGCGTTCAAGCATTCACCACCATACCTCTGGGAAGACCAAGCACAAAATCTTGGTGTTGAATGATATGCAGAGCGATTGCATGTCAGACTTCGGTCAGATTTGGGAGAATCACCAAACACTGGTGCAGTTTGAATAAAATAATATCTACTAGTATAACATCAACATTGACCCTTTTGAGTCAATAAACAAGAGACCCTACATGTCACCCATGTTCTAGATAATGATGTGTGAGACATCTCCTGTGGGCCCAGAAATGGTTTAGACAATAATAGATAAAGTCTATGTTATCCATGAGTAGATGAGGATGGCCTAAAGAATAAGAAATATTATGTGCATTACTATCATAGTCCCTTGGAGTTTGACCAGGGAAACCAAATTTTCATGAAGAGTCTAACCATGATAAGGATTATGTTGGTTTGGATGATGAGTAATGATATCATTAAGGTTTATCAGGCAATTCGAGATCATGTATAGGGTTAGGGAGAATTCCTATCACCTCACCCAACCCCCCTAGCTGGAACAGGTACACATCATCTTCCATGTGTTACAACTGATGAAATACGTACATGGCCCCATCTACATCATTGACATGGGTGTGCTAGAAATCAAGGATAGATCCATCTTTGCAGATAACCCAGTGGAAGTCATGGATCAGTAGGAGAAAACTCAACATAGATGCACCATCCCTTTGATTCACATGCTATGAAAGCATGGAATCATGAAGGTGAGTTCATAGGAGTGGGAAAATTTAACACCCCAAGCATCCACAGTATGCTTCTCTTTGAATAATACAATAGCTTGTGTTCTACGCAACTTCGAGTTCTAACACACAATAACTACTCAAACTAGCCATTATGAATATTAGTACCCACTTTTTAAAATTTTATTAATTTTATATTTCAAAATGGAGTTCATTTTTTGATTTGGAATATCTAAATTAGCTTAAGCTAAATTTTTGGTACTTTTTTGGTAACATTCAAATTTTGATGAATAGTGAAAATTACTAAATTTTAATTAAAAACAACATTTTTAATAGAAATAATTAATAGTGATAAATTATGAATTTGAATGGTTTAGATGTATAATTAGATTATATTTTTATCATTTAATACAATGTAGTTCATTATAAGTAATTTAACATTTAAATTTGACATAAACATGTGTCAATCTTTTGGTAGTTATTATTTCATAAAAACACGCTTTTTGTTTTGACAACAAGAATTAATTTTAAATTAATTTCTGCCACTTATGTGTTTTGAATATAAAAAAATGGATTCCATATTTAGAATCAGGAGGTATATTTTTTTTAAATATGTAACTTTTATTTTTAGTCATTTTGAATAATTACTTCGGTAAATATATTATTTACCATGGTTAACGGGTAAATCTGGTAAATAAGGGTAAAAAAATTGAAATAGTATTATATTACCCTAAAACATGTCCTAACCATATTGTATGATACATGTCTGACCATGGGAATCTTTCGGTTGATTTTGAGACCCCATGGAGCCACTTGTAAGTGATAATGACACTTTATATTAATTTAGTTAAAGAAAATACAAAAATGACAAGCACATATCTTTTTGTAAAACAATTTTTACATAGGGTTATTCACACTACAAGAAAACTATATTTTCACACCTATAGACATGAGTGAATGCCATAGGCAGTCACTGTTGATAATATCCGTGAACGCCAATGGCGATTGCTAATACTAAAATAAATTTAGTGGGCTTTTTCCCGCCCCCACTGCTATCTTCCTCATTTTCACCGCTGCAACCCGCTGTCTTCCTCAAACCACAGCAATGTCGATGTCATCCCCCACTGCCACCACTACAACCCTCGTCCACCCCCATCGCCACCCCCGAAGATTCCCATTTCCCCTCGCTGATGAACCCATCTATTAACCCTCCCCACCTGCCAACCTAAACCCTCAACATTGCACCCACTCCTCCCATCGACTGTCGTAGATCCGCCATGGTTCGCGACCATAGCTTCTGTCTTTCCTCACATCCTCCACAATTTTCCCTGCATTCCCACCTTGTTTCCCGCACATATGAAATGTGATATTGTTAAACAGGCCTTTAGCAGACGCTATTGTCGGTCGCTGTTGGTCTTTATCAACGAAGCAACAACAACTGCCAAAAGAGGTCGCAAGGCGGCCACTGAAGACCATTAGCGACAACTTTTGGCGGTCGCTAAAGGTGATATTTTTAGTAGTGTGATGTTATCTCCTCGACTATAAATATTAATTAGAAAGATAAAAATATTTCCTACATGATGGTATTTTATTTATAATTTTAATACATTGAATAAGTAAATTTATTTATAACATAATGATGATACGGTATTTTCCTTATTAAAGAAAAAATCAAATAAATGAGATTATAAATACTAAAATAATTATAATTGAAATATTTTTATGACATCCATGAATTTTATAGGTGACTAGGACATGATAGGGTTGATTAATGGTATTTAGGTCCAAGTATAAATGTTGATATAACTTTAACAAAAATTAATTATTAAATAATCTAAAAATTAACATAAAAGCGTATTTAAAACAAATATTATATTATTAATTGATATTATATTCCTAAAATATACGGTTCAGACAAAGGACTTATATAATGATTAGTGTATCATTAATGATCCCCTTGTGGTTCTCTCGGAAGTATATAGTATGTCTATTAATGATATAATATAAAAACACAAAGAGACAAGGTAAATGTCAAACTATTTGACTAAGAGTTAAATCTAAAAGATAATGGTAAAATAGTGACCCGAACCTCTCTAAAACATATTGGATTAGTGTTTTTCAACCCATAACAAGCTTATACTTTAAATAATCTATTTTGGAGCCATTATAAATTGAAAATTATATTATTATAAAATAATATTTCTAGCTTTTCCTAAGATGCCTCTCACCCCTCTTATAAAAGGGCACTCCCCCATATCTCTAATTAACACCTTCAAAGACATTTTTCTTGGTCAACCTCTGCCCAAATAACCTATCAACAGTTCTCCCTAAATCTTAAAGGCCTACCATTAGTCAAAAATCCAAATTAAATAGCCCTTTTGATCAAATCAAAAGGAAGAACCTGAAGAAGAGGTAAATATTTCATCACCTCTTTCAAGTTTCTTTCTACTTCCACTTCCTATTTCTTTGTTGTTTTTATTCTAAAATAATAACTCCAGTATCTTTTATATACTTTAATGTTATTATAAATATGGTACAACCATATTCACTATTCTATCCATCCTTTTAATGACATGTCATCATATGTGCGTACGTACGACTTACCGTCTCCACGTCATCGTGTAATAATTATTAAATACATTATTATTTGGATGGGTATAATAATGATGTGTAATTGATGTAAATAATAAATATAACATGATAATTAATTTGTATATATGGTATAAAATCCAATTATATATTATTTTAATATCAAAAGAATGATATTTTCGCTCGTGTGTACGTACAGATTACTATCTCCACGAACACGATGAGATTCAATTCCCACCGTATCCATTCAAGAATAATTTTTATTTGATGACTAAAAATAATTTTTAAAGACTTGATATCATTCTGGATATTAATAAGATACATCACTTCAATAAAAAAGATGACTCACATAACAAAGAATATAACGGAAAACAGATCAGTTAACACATGAAACGATGATTACACTAAGATATTATTAACGAAGCAATGTTAAAAAATCATATATAATATCATATTAAGGTATATGAATCTCGTATAATTTAATAACACTAATTTATCCATTATAAAATATTTTAACCTACCCTCGTCCAAGGAAAAGTACAAGGTAAGGGTTAATTCTATAATCATTTCATTATCCAATGTTGTTTATATGTAATAATCTACTGGGACCTCTTTATCGTCCACATCCATGTTTCATAAAATTGAATTTCAAAAAAATTTTAATATTTACTAGACAATGGGTTAAAGTCATTTATACACTTATGTGTTTTGAAAAGATTCTTTCTGTCGTTTTCCAAACAATGTACTTTTTGTCCTTTTCGAAAAGTTTAAGGTAAGAATGTTTTTTAACTTATACGAAGGGGGAAACTATTTTCCACCGTTATAACAACATCAATGCTTCCACTACAAGCTTATAAGAATATTTTAAACATAAATGTTTTCATTATAATTATGTGAATCTTAAATGATTTCAAAACAGAAAGTTATAATTCTCTAAAAAGGGTTTTTATTTCATCTACGTCAATATCCTTTGATGGATCATAAGTTTATTTGAAGTTGATTTATTATGATACAAAACATCCAAATTATATTGAAGGTTTTGTGATATGTTTGAATGTTGATGTTATATTTTTATAACATTCATGGTTTATGGTTAAAGTATTGACTTTTTGTATGCTAGTTTTTATACGAATGTTTATGATATGTTTAAACCATTTCATATGAGGAATGTATTGGACTTAGTAAGTAACGGGTGGAGCCCTCTATAGATCCTCATTGCATCGGTATGTCTCATGAGACACCTAGATATTGATTTGGCCGAGGTCCTCTCCCAATTTTATATGTGGTTTTGGCAGAGGCCTTAATCATTTTTAGATGTCTTGGTCGAGGCCTTGAAAAAATGTTTCAGAATGACCGACATTATACATTCCCTCACTATGAAAATAATAATGATGGTTCATGTGGTCATTCGACTAGTAGAAGACCCACGATTATGTTTCATTATGGCATTATTTACTCAGTTAATATTTCCTCCATAAAAGTATTCATGTTTATTATTAGTAAAGGCATGTGGTTTCAATTATTCACCATACGTAATATTTATGTTATCTTCCGCGGTATTTCATACCCTTACTGAGCATTTGAGCTCACCCCTTTCTTATGTTTCATTTTCCCAGGATATGAAGATGTTAGTTATGAGTGAATTGTAGGCATAATCTAGGAGTCTTGGATGTTTCTAGTCAAATAAATTCATTTTGTATTTGTTTTCACGTAGTATAGTTGAACTTATGTATGAATCTTATTTCCAATAATACTAAACTGATCGGTCTTTCAAGACATGATTTCCTTGTGATCATGCCAATGTTACTTAATAATGCACCAACGATGGGTAACTGGGGTTAGGGCGTTACAGTTGGTATTAGAGGAAGTTTAGTACAAATCTTAGAAACTAGATTTAGAGAAACTCTGATTAGAGAACATAGCCCTAAGATAGACCTTGAGGATTAGTATAGAATAAATTCCTAGAATTTTGATATTGTAGAGATTTTTTTGAGTTTTACAAGGAATACATCTCTATCTGGATACTCACAGGTTGTGGTGGATCTAGAACAGATGTACCTAGGGTAAAACTTAAAAACACCGCTTTGACCAAGTGTCGAACAAGAATTGGTTCACAACAATAGGCATTGCTGCACTCTTGGTTACGATACTCCTAAGGGATATGCTTAGGATAATTCTCATTTTCTCTACAAACCAGTATAAAGGGTTTATGAGTATATACTTTCTCAAAGAATTTTTTTATGCCTATGGATTATATCCATAAAATGTTCAATATATGTGAAGTGTTTTACAAGTTTGAAATTATGTATTTATATTCATAAACTAATCTAGTTTATGACATTGTTTAGAAATCGCGCTTAGTGGAAGGAATGGAAACTGTATCAATGCATGCAAACCATGAAGGGATTTACCTCTTATTCAAGATAATTAAAGGGGAGCTGGTGATACAACTGGTGCTGATCAGCTTATCACTATACTGGGACAACTCACTCAGGTTATGAATAATAAACTTACCCGTATGGAGAACCCAGCTCCGCAGCGTGGAGGATAAATGTTAGACCTCTTCATGAGGAAACAACCAACGACATTCAATGGGAATACAAATCCATTGGTATCTGAGAAATGGATAAGTTCCCTAGAGAAAATATTTTAGGTTTTGAGGAGTAGTGAAAGGGAAAAAGTTGTCATGGCAGTTTATCGCCTCACTAGAGATGCTGATCAATGGTGGTCATTGATTAAAAACACAAAGGAGGATGAAAAAGTATCAAGTATTTAATGGAGGGATTTTAAAGAGATTTTATTAGAAAATTACTTTCCTTATGACCATCAAGCGGATATGGAAAGAAAATGTCTTAGTCTGAGGAAAAATGAGGATGAGACTGTTGCAAAGTACGAGGATAACTTTACAGGGGTAGAACGACATCCTGCAGATTATATACATAACCCATGAAGTTAGATTGATCATTTATTTGATGTGTTAAAACCATTTCTCTGTCGATATTTAGTATCAAAATCTTTCTCATCATATGAAGTTATTTTATAATGTGCTATCAAAACAGAAAAGGAATTCTCTAAGTCTTATTAAATTAAAGCAAAGCAAGGGAAGACAAGATCTGATGAACACTCTGGGAAAGGAAATAAAGAAACAGGGAAAACAGGATGAGTTGAATTTCCACCATGTGATAATTGTTGAAGGAATCACCCTGGTTCCTGTCTAAAATGAAAAGGAGTATGCTAAAAATGTGGAAAGAAAGTCCATCTTTGCTGGTGATTGTAAGGGAAAGAAAGGCACTACCAATGTTCAATGCTACAATTGTTGGGAGATGGGACATTATGCAAATAAATTTCATAATCATCAGGGGAGATTACCTCAGAAAAGGCCAAGGGATCAAGGAAAAGCTTATGTTATCACTACTACCGAGGTAGAAGCTCCAAAAGGCTTTATTTTATTCTACATCATCTCATTGTTTCATATCTTCCTAGTTTTCCAATAAAATTAGATATTTCCAATTTTACTTAACAAGGGAGTTTCTAGTCAAAACTCTTACAGGAATTGTAATTGCAAAAATGTTCAGTGAATAACTTCCTATTAGGGCATATAAATGTTCTTTATCTGCTGATCTCATCGTCATACCCATGATTGAATTTGATATAATCCTCAGTATGGATAGGCTTTCAGACCATGGTGCAAAAATTTATTGTAAGAAGAAGGAGGTTATTATTTTTGGTGACGATGATAATGAACACCTTTTCATTAGAGAAAAATCATCACCACCTAATTCTTATCTAGATCCACCCCCAGTAGCTCAACTAAATTCAATTATTGGGGAGGAAGAGAATGAAATAACTATGGGTGAGGAAAATAATGTTCAAATAGAGGATGTACTTATTGTGAGAGAATATGTTTATGTGTTTCTATAAGATTTACCTGGACATCCTCCAGAATGAGAAATTGGGTTTTCCATTGAATTAATTCATGGATCAAGGCCCATATTGAATACCCCTTATAGAATGGAAACTGTGGAAGTAGTGGAACTAAAGAAACAACTTGTGGAATTGAGTAATAAGGGATTTATTCTCCCTAGTGTTTCTCCATGGGGAGCCCCTGTCCTTTTTGTTAAAAATAAAGATGCATCTATGAGGTTATGTATCGAATACAGGGAGATCAATGCTATAAGAATAATGAACATATATCCCTTACCATGCATTGATGGTTTATTTGACCAACTGCATGGAGCTCAATAGTTTTCAAATATTGACCTTCAATTTAGATACCATCAGTTGTGTGTGAATAAGAAAGACATTATGAAGATAGTATTTCGAACCAGGTACGAGAATTAAGAGTTTATTTTAATGCCTTTTGGGCTTAGTAATGCACCCTCGGGTTTCATGGATCTAATGAACAGAGTTTTGAAGGAGTATCTTGATGACTTTGTAGTGGTATTTATTTATGATATATTTGTACACTCCAAAAGGTAAGAAGATCATGAAAATCACTTGCGCATTATCATGTATACTCTTAGGAGACATGAATTATATGGGAAGTTTAGAAAAGGTGAATTCTAGCCTCATGAGATTTCTTTTCTTGGCCATATTGTCTCTAAGGATAGAATCTATGTTGATCCTTCTAAGACAAGTGCTATCCATGAATGGATAACACTAAAAAATATAATGAGGTACATAGTTTTATTGGTTTAGGAGGTTATTATCGACGTTTCATCCAGAATTTTCCCAGTTGGCGAACCTATTAACAAAGCTGACACAAAAAGGGGTTGAATTTGTTTAGAGGAAAGACTGTGAAGAATGGTTCGAAGAATTGAAGAGATGATTAGTCAATGCTCTTATATTTAAACTACCATCGGTAAATGATGGGTTTGTTATTTATAGTGATTCTTCAAAGAAAGGACATGGTTCTGTCCTTATCCAAAATGATAGGGTTATTGCCTATGCATCACAGACACTAAAAATTCATGAGAGAAACTATCCTACTCATGAACTTGAGTTAGAAGCTGTAATATTTTCTTTGAAGATATAGAGACACTATCTATATGGTGAAAAATGTGAGATTTATACTGATCAAAAGAGTTTGAAGAATATTTTCTCACAGAATGAAATCAACATGAGGCAAAATAGATGACTTGAACTACTCAAGGATAATGATTTCATGATACACTACCACTCGGGGAAGGAAAATAAGGTGGAAGATTCTTTGAGTAGAAAGGATTAGGGAGTTTTAAACAAGATGATAGTTGAAAGGGATCCTATTTTCATGGATCTAGTGAAGATGGATATGGGAATAACCATGGAAGGTGAAACATCAATTATTTTTTGAATGGTTTCCAAACCATATTTACTATAAAGGATAAAAATTTATCCATCTGATGATGAGGAGGTTCAAAAAAAGATTAAAGCTGTGAAAGATGGTAGATTTAGTGACTTTATGTATAAATATGGAATTTTGAAATTTGGGAAGAGACATTGTATTCTCGATATACCTGTTCTAAAAAGGGAATTGATGGATAATGCTCATACTTCCAATTTCTCTATACACCCTGGGAGCACCAAAATTTATATATATTTTAGGGAACATTTTTGGTGAGACAACATGAAGAGGGAGATTCCTGATTTTGGGTCAATATGTATGGTTTTTTAACAAGTGAAAGCTGGAAGGCATTAGCCTGGAAGAGTTATGCAGCCTCTTCCCATACTGGAGTGGAAATGGTATAATATTACAATGGACATTGTCATGTTACTACCATAGACTCCTAGAAGGAATGATGCAATTTGGGTCATTATTGATCGTCTTACCAAGTCAGCACATTTTCTTGCTATAAGAGAAGATTTACCACTTGAATGATTGGAAATACTATATATTAATGAAGTTGTTAGACTTCATGGTGTACCACTATCGAATGTATCTGATCGTGATCCACGTTTTACATCAAGATTCTGGAGAATTCCTCAGAAAGACCTGGATACAGAACTTTGCTTGAGCACTGCCTACCACCCCCAAACTAAAGGAAAATAAAAACAGACAATTAAAACCATAGAGTAATATTGAGATCTTGGTCACTTGAATTTATGGGTATGTGGGATCAATATTTACCTCTGGTAGAATTTTCCTATATCAATAGCTTCCATTAAAGTATTTGGATGGCACTATATGAAGCGTTATACGGAAAGAGATGTCACACACTAACCTGTTGGGATGATGTTGGTGATAGAAAACTCGTTGGCCTATAATTGGTGTAGGAATCTATGGAAAAGGTGATGGTAATCCAAAACCACATCAAAGCAGGTCAAATTAGGCAGAAGAGCTATGCGGACAACAGAAGGAAGGATTTGGAATTCCATGTAAGAGATCATGTTTTCATGAAGGTATCTCTATGAAAGGGTTTCATACGTTTCAGTAAGAAAGGATAAATGAGTCCTAGGTACATCATACCTTTCAAAATTCTAAAACGAATTGGGTCTGTAGATTATAATTTGGAAATGCCTCCAAATCTCTCCCAAGTTCATCATGTGCCACGTATCACTGTTGAGAAAATACATGCCTAACCCAATGCATATACTCACCTACAAGGAAGTAGAACTAGAACCCGATATATCTTATTCCAAAGAGACCGTTAGGATTCTTGATACGAGAGAACAAGTGTTGAGAAACCAGACGACTCATCTAGTAAAAGTTCTATGGAGAAACCAAAAGTTGGAAGAGGCAACGTGTGAACCCAAAGAACATATGATGAAGAACCACCCGAGCCTTTTTATGAATTAATATTCTAGAAATTTCTAGGATAAAATTATTTGAATTAGGGGATAATATAACACCCCAAGCTTCCACGGTACGCTTCTCTTTGGATAATACAGTAGCGTGTGTTGTACACAACTTCGAGTTCTAACACACCACATCCACTAAAACTAGCCGTTATGAGTAGTAATTCCCACTTTTTGAAATTCTATGAGTTTTATATTTCAAAATAGACTTCAATTTTGGATTAGGAATATCTAAATTAGCTTATGGTGATTTTTTTTACTTTTCTGATAAATTTCATATTTTGATGAATAATGAAAATTAGTAAATTTTAAATAAATACAAATTTTTTAATCGAAATAATTAATAGTGATAAATTATGAATTTGAATGGTTTGGAAGTATAATTAGATTATATTTTCATCATTTAATACAATTTAGGTCATTATAAGTAAATTCACATTTAAATTTGACATAAACAAGTGTCAATATTTTTGTAGTTATTATTTCATAAAAACACACTTTTTGTTTTGACAATGAGAATTAATTTTAAATTAATTTTTTCCACTGCTGTGTTTTGAATTTAGAAAAATGGATTCTATATTTATAATCAAGAGTTTTGAATTTTGTAAATAGGTAACTTTTATTTTGAGACATTTTGAATAATTACTTTGGTAAATATTTTATTTACCATGGTTAAACGGTAAATCAGGTAAATAAGGGTAAAAAAATAATATTATAATAATATTAAATTACCTTAAAATGTGTCATAACCCTATTTTATGATACATGTCCGACCATGGGAATATTTGGGTCGATTTTGGGAACCCATTGAGCCACTTGTAAGTTATAATGACACTTTATATTAATTAAGTTAAAGTAAATAAAAAAATGACATTAGCATATATCTTTTAGTAAAACAATTTTTACATTAGGTTATACATGTTATCTCTTTGACTATAAATATTCATTAGAAAGATAAAACTATTTCATAAATAATGGTATTTTGTTTATAATTTTTAGACATTGAATAAGTAAATTTATATATGACACAATGATGATGCAGTATTTTCCTTACAAATGAAAAAATAAAATAACTGATATTATAAATACTAAAAAAAATATAATTTGAGAGTTTTTATGACATCCAAGAATTTTATAGGTGACTATGACATGTCAGGGTTGAATAAATTTATCTATGTCGCAGTAATATTGTTGTTAATACTTTCACAAAAATCAATTATTAAATGATCTTAAAATTGACATAAAATAGTTTTTAAAACAAATATTATATTATTAATTGATATTCTATTCTTAAAAATTTAATGTTAGGAAATAGGACTTATATAATGATATGTGTCTTATTAATGAACCACTTGGGGTTTTATTGGATGTATATAGTAATTTTATTAACCATATAATATAAAAATACAAAGAGACTTGGTAAATGTTAAACTGTTTAACTAAGAGTTAAATCATAATGATAAGGGTAAAATAGTGACCCAAACCTATCTAAAAGCTATTGTATGAGTGGTTTTAGACCCATCCACACCTTATATTTTAAATAATCCATTTTTAGGCCATTAGAAACCGAAAATTATTTTATTATAAAATAATATTTATAGCTTTTCCTAAGGTGCCCCTCACCCCTCTTATAAAATGTCACTCACCCTTTTCTGTAATTCACACCTTCCAATCCCTTTTTCTCGTCCAACCTCTTCCCAAATACTCTTTCAACAGTCCACATTAATCCTAATGGCCTTACTTTAGTCATAAATCCAACTTAAGTAGCAATTTTGATCAAGTCAAAAGGAATAACTCGAAGAAGAGGTAAATATTTCATTACCTCTTTCAAGTTCCTTTTTTCCTCCACTTCCTTTTTCATTATTGTTTCCATTATAAATTAATAAATCCAGCATCTTATATATTATATGATGTTATTATAAATATGGTACAACCATATTCAATATTCTATCCATCCTTTTAATGACATGTCACCATACGTGCGTAGGTACGACCTACCGTCTCTACGTCGTGGTGTAATTATTATTCAACACATTATTATTGGGATGGTTATAACAATGATGTGTAATTGATATAAATAATAAATATAACATGATAATTATTCTTTATATATCATATACCATCCAATTAAATATTATTTTAACATTAAAATAATGATATTGTCGCTCGTGTGTTCATACAGATTACCGTCTCCACGAACTCGATGGGATTCATTCCCCATCGTATCCATTCAAGACTAATTTTCATTTGATGATTAAAAAAAATGTTTAGAGACTTGATATAATTCTAGATTTGAATAATATACATCCCATCCATAACAAATATGAATCACATAACAAGTAATATAATGGAAAACAAATCAGTTAACACACGAAACGACGAAAATACTAAGATATTATTAACAAAGAAATGTTAAAAGATCATATATGATATCATATTAATATATATGATTCTTGTATAATTTAATAAAAATTATTTCACCATTATATAGGAGGTTAACCTACTCTCGACCAAGTTAAATTACTAGGTAAGGGTTAATTCTATAATCTCTTCATTATTCGAGATTATTTAAGCGTAATTATTTACCAGGACCTCTTTATCATCGACAACCATGTTTCATAAAAATGTATTTCAAAACATTTTTACAATTTAATAGTAAATGGGTTAAAGTCATTTGTACCCTCATGTGTTTTGAAATGGATCTTTCCATCATTTTCGAAAGAAGGCACTTTTTGACCTTTTCGACAAATTTATGGTTAGAATGTTTTTTTAAATAATACGGATGGTGCGGCTATTTTCTGCCATTATAACATCATCAAATCTTCCCTTACAAGTTTATAATATTATTTTCAAAATAAATGTTTTTTTTATAATTATGTGACTCTTAAATGATTTCAAAACAGAAAGATATATTTCTCTAAAAAGGGTTTTGATTTCATCTATGTCAGCATCCTTTGATGGATCATAAGTTTATTTGAAGTTGATTTATTATGATACAAAACTTCAAATTGTATTGAAGGTTTTGTGATATGTTTGAATGTGGATGTTATATTTTTATAACATTCATGGTTTATAGTTAAAGTACTGACTTTTTGTATGCAAGTTTTAATATGAATGTTTATGAAATGTTAAAACCTTTTTATATGAGGATTTTATTGGAATTAGTAAGTAACGGGTGGAGCCCTCTATAGATCCTCGATGCATCGGTATGTATCATGAGACACCTATACATTGAATTGGTCGAGGTCCTCTCACAATTTGATATGCGGTTTTGGTCAAGGCCTTAATCATTTTTAGATGTCTTGGCCGAGGCCTTAACAAATTTTTTGAGAATGTCCGACATTATACATTCCCTCATTATGAAAATAATATTGATGGTTCATGTGGTCATTATACTAGTATAAGACCCATGATTATGTTTTATTATGGAATTATTTACTCAGTTCATATTTCTTCCATAAACGTATTCATCTTTATTATTAGTAAAGGAATGTGGTTTCAATTATTCACCATACGTAATATTTATGTTATCTTCCGCTGTATTTCATACCCTTACTGAGCATTTGAGGTCACACCTTTCTTATGTTTCATTTTCCCAGGATATGAAGAAGTTAGTTATCAGTGAATTGTAGGCATAATCTAGGAGTCATCGATGTTTCTAATGGAATAAATCCATTTTGAATTTATTTTTAAGTTCTAAAGTTGAACTTATGTATGAATCTTCGTTCCAATAATACTAAACTGAACGGTCTTTCGAGACATGATTTCCTTGTGATCAT
The DNA here is from genome assembly GCA_963277665.1 of Viscum album. NCBI lineage: Eukaryota > Viridiplantae > Streptophyta > Magnoliopsida > Santalales > Viscaceae > Viscum > Viscum album. Next base: position 41,625,726 of record OY728141.1, on the reverse strand, counting down.
TCCAATGTTACGTAATAATGCACCGACTCTGGGTAACTGGGGTCGGGGCATTACAGTTGGTATCAGAGGAAGTTTAGTAAAATTCTTGGAAACTAGATTTAGAGAAACTCTGATTAGAGAATATAGACCTAAGATAGACCTTGATGATTAGTATAGAATAAATTCTTAGAATTTTGGTATTGTAGATATTTTTTGAGTTTTAAAAGGAATACATATCTGTCTGGATACACACAGGTTTTGGTGGCTCTAGAACAGATGTACCTAGGGGTAAAACTCGAAAACACAGCTTGGACCTAGACTCTAACGAGAACTGGTTCACGACAACAGGACTTGTTGCACTCTTGGTTACGACACTCCCATGGGATATGCTTAGGATAATTCTCATTTTCTCTAAAAACAATTATGAAGGGTTTATGAGTATATACTTTCTCAAAGAAAACATTTATTTTACGTTTATGGATTATATCTATAAAATGATCAATATATGTTAAGTGTTTTACAGGTTTGAAATTATGTATTCCGATTCATAAACTAATCTAGTTTATGCCATTGTTTAGAAATTGTGCTTAGTAGAAGGAATGGAAACCGTATCAATGCACGCACACCATGAAGGGATTTCCCTCTTATTCAAGATAATTATAGTGGATCTGGAGATAAACCTAATGTTGATCATCTTATCACTATACTGGGAAAACTCACTCAGGTTATGAATAATAAACATACCCATATATAGCACCCAGATCCGCAGCATGGAGGATAAATGTTAGACATCTTCATGAGGAAACAACCAACGACATTCAATGGGAATACAAATCCATTTGTAGCTGAGAAATGGATAAGTTCTCTAGAGAAAATATTTTAGGCTTTGGGGAGTAGTGAAAGGGAAAATGTTTTTATGGTAGTTTATCGCCTCAATGGAGATGCTAATCAATGTTGGTCATTGATTCAAAACAAAAAGGAGGATGAAGAAGTATCACGTATTGAATGGAGGTAGTTTAAAGAGATTTTTTAGAAAAATACTTTCCTCATGACAATCAAGCGTATATGGAAAGAAAATTTCTTACTCTGAGGGGAAATGAGGATGAGAATGTTGCAAAGTATGAGGCTAACATTATAAAAAATGGTGCAGATTATATACATAACACAAGAAGTAATATTGATCATTTATTTGATGGGTTAAAACAATTTATCCGTTGATATTTAGTACCACAATCTTTCTCGTCATACGAAGATATTGTATAATGTGCTATCAAGATAGAAAAATAATTCTCTATGTCTTATGAAATTAAAGCAAATCAAGGGAAGAAGAGATCTTCTATACACTCTGGGAAAGGAAATAAATAAATAGGGAAAACAAGATGAGTTGAATTTCCACAATGTGACAATTTTTGAAGGAATCACCCCGGTGCCTGTCTAAAAGGAAAAGGAGTATGCTAAAAATGTGGAAAGAAAGTCCATATTGCTGGTGATTATAAGGGAAAGAAAGACACTACCAATGTTCAATGCTACAATTGTAGGGAGATGGGACATTATGCAAATGAATATCATAATCATCAGGGGAGATTACCTCAAAAAAGGCCAAGGGGTAATGGACAAGCTTATGTTATCACTACTACTGAGGTAGAAGCTCCAAAATACGTGATGGAAGGTAATTTAATGGTTTCATCATGTTTAGGAAAGGATTTATTTGATTCTACATCATCGCAATGTTTCATATCTTCCCAGTTTTCTATGAAAATTAGATATTTCCAATTTTACTTAACAATGGAGTTGTCAGTAAAAACTCCTATGGGAAGTATAATTGCTACAAAGTTCAGTGAATCAGGTCCTATTAAGGAATATATATGTTCTTTATTTACTGATCTCATCATCATACCCACGATTGAATTTGATATAATCCTTATTATGGATAGGCTTTCAGAACATGGTGCAAAAATTTATTGTAAGAAGAAGGAGGTTACTATTTTTGATGACGAAGATAATGAACACCTTTTCTTTAGAGAAGAATCGTCACACCCAATTCTTATCTAGATCCACCCCCAATAGCTCAACTAAATTAAATTATTGGGGAGGAAGAGAATGAAATGACTATGGGTGAGGAAAAGAATGTCAAATAGAGGATGTAATTATTGTGAGAGACTATGTTTATGTGTTTCCAGAAGATTTACTAGGACATCCTCCAGAACGAGAAATTGAGTTTTCCATTGATTTAATTCCTGGATCAAGGCCTATATTGAAGACCCCTTATAGAATGGAAACTGTGGAATTAGTGGAACTAATGAAACAACTTGAGGAATTGAGTAATAAAGGATTTATTTTCCCTTGTGTTACTCCATGGGGAGCCCCTGTCCATTTTGTTAAAAATAAAGATGCATATTTGAGTTTATGTATCAAATACAGGGAGATCAATTCTATAACAATAAAGAACAAGTATCCCCTACCTCGCACTAATGATTTATTTGAAAAACTGCATAGAGCTCAATACTTTTCAAATATTGACCTTCAATCTGGATACCATCAGTTGTGTGTGAATAAGGAAGACATTCTGAAGACAACATTTCAAACCAGGTACGAGCATTACGAGTTTATTTTAATCCCTTTTGGGCTATGTAATGCACCCTCGGTTTTCATGGATCTAACGAATATAGTTTTGAAGGAGTATCTTGATGACTTTGTAGTGGTATTTATTGATGATATATTGGCATACACCAAAAGCTAATAAGATCATGAAAATCACTTGCGCATTATCATGAATACTCTTAGGAGACATGAATTATATGGGAAGTTTAGCATGGGGGAATTCTGGCCTCAGGAGATTTCTTTTCTTGGCCATATTGTCTCTAAGGATAGAATCTCCATTGATCCTTCTAAGACAAGAGCAATCCAAGAATGGATAGCACCGACAAATATAACTGAGGTATATAGTTTTATTGGTTTAGCAGGTTATTATCGACGTTTCGTCTAGAATTTTGCCCAGTTGGTGAACACATTAACAAAGCTCACACAAAAAGTGGTTAAATTTGTTTGGAAAAAAGAGCGTGAAGAATGGTTTGAAGAAATGAAGATATGATTAGTCAATGATCCTATATTTACACTTCCATCTGTGAATGATGTGTTTGTTATTTATAGAGATTCTTAAAATAAAGGACTTGGTTGTGTCCTTATCCAAAATGATTGGGTTATTGCCTATGCATCACGACCGCTAAAAATTCATGAGCCAAACTATCCTACTCATGATCTTGAGTTACAAGATGTAATATTTTCTTTGAAGATATGGAGACACTATCTATATGGTGAAAAATGTGAGATTTATATTGATCACAAGAGTGTGAAGAATATTTTATCACAGAAAGAACTCAACATGAGGCCAAGAAGATGGCTTGAACTACTCAAGGATTATGATTCCATGATACACTACCACCCGGGGAAAGAAAATAAGGTGGAATATTATTTTAGTAGAAAGGATCATGGAGTTTTTAACAATATGATAGTTTAAATGGATCATATTTTCATGGACCTAGTGAACATGGATGTGGGAATAACCATGGAAGGTGAAACATCAATGATTTTTCGAATGGTTGCCAAACCATCTTTACTAGAAAGGATAAAAATTTATCCAGCTGATGATGAGGAGTTTCAAAAAAAGATTAAAGATGTGAAATATGGTAGATTGAGTGACGTTATGTATGATGATGGAATTTTGAAATTTTGGAAGAGACTTTGTGATCCCGATATACCTGATCTAAAAAGGGAATTGTTGGATAATGCTCATAGTACCAATTTTTCTATACACCCTGGGAGCACCAAAATTGATATATATTTGAAGGAACATTTTTGGTTGGACAACATGAAGAGGGAGATTGATGATTTTGGGTCAAAATGTATGGTTTCTAAACAAGTGAAAAATGGAAGGCAACAGCCTCGAAGAGTTATGCAACCTCTTCCCATACTAGAGTGGAAATGAGATAATATTACGATGGACATTGTCATGTGACTACCATAGAATCCTAGAAGGAATGATGTAATATGGGTTATTATTGATCATCTTACCAAGTTAGAACATTTTCTTGAAATAAGAGAAGATTTACCACTTGAATGATTGGAAAGAATATAAATTAATGAAGTTGGTAGACTTCATGGAGTACCCCTATCGATTGTTTCTAATCGTGATCCACGTTTAACATCAAGATTCTGGAAAAGTCCTCAGAAATACCTGGATACTGAACTTTGTTTGAGCACTGCCTACCACCCCCAGACAGATGGACAATCAAAATAGACTATTAAAACCTTAGAAGACATGTTGAGATCTTTCTCACTTGAATTTCTGGGTATGTGGGATCAATATTTACCTCTAGTAGAATTTTCCTATAACAATATCTTCCATTAAAGTATTCGGATGGCACCATATGAAGTGTTATACAGAAAGAGATGTCGCACACCAACCTGTTGGGATGATGTTGGTGAAACAAAACTCCTTGTCCTAGAATTGGTGAAGGAAACGAAGGAAAAGGTTATGGTAATCCAAAACCACATCAAAGCAGCTCAAATTAGGCAGAAGAGCTATGCTTACAACCGAAGGAAGGATTTGGAATTTCATGTAGGAGATCATGTTTTCTTGAAGGTATCTCCATGGAAGGGTGTTATACATTTCAGTAAGAAGGGAAAATTGAGTCCTAGGTACATCGTACCGTTCGAAATTTTAGAACAAATTGGGTCTGTATCTTATAATTTGGAAATGCCGCCAAATGTCTCCCATGTTCACGATGTGTTCCACGTATCACTGTTGAGAAAATACATGCCTAACCCAACGCATGTACTCAACTATGAGGAAGTAGAACTAGAACCCGATCTGTCTTATTCGGAAGATACCGTCAGGGTTCTTGATACCAGAGAACAAGTGTTGAGAAACCAGACGACCCGTCTAGTAAAATTTCTATGGAGAAACCAAAAATTGGAGGAGGCAATGTGGGAACCCAAAGAACATATGATGAATAACCACCCGAGTCTTTTTATGAAGTAATATTCTAGAAATTTCTAGGATAAAATTATTTGATGTAGGGAAGAATGTAACACCCCAAGCTTCCATGGTACGCTTCCCTTTAGATAATACAGTAGCGTGTGTTGTACGCAACTTCGAGTTCTAACACACCACATCCACTAATACTAGTCATTATGAATAGTAATACCCACTTTTTGAAATTTTATGAGTTTTATATTTCAAAATAGACTTCATTTTTTGGTTCGAAATATCGAAATTATATTATGGTAAGTTTTTTGTATATTTCTTATAAAGTTCATATTTTGATGAATAGTGAAAATTAGTAAATTTTAAATAAAAACAAATTTTTTAATCGAAATAATTAATAGTGATAAATTATGCATTTGAATGGTTTGGAAGTATAATTAGATTATATTTTTATCATTTAATACAATTTAGGTCATTCTATGTAATTTCACATTTAAATTTGACATAAACAACTGTCAATCTTTTTGTAGTTATTATTTCATAAAAATACGCTTTTTGTTTTGACAATGGGAATTAATTTTAAATTAATTTCTTCCACTTCTATGTTTTGAATTTAGAAAAATGGATTCCATATTTATAATCAGGAGGTTTTAATTGTGTAAATAAGTATCTTTTAGTTTAAGGCATTTTGAATAATTACATCGGTAAATATTTTATTTACCATGGTTAAAGGGTAAATATGGTAAATAAGGGTAAAAAATAATATTATAATAATATTAAATTACCTTAAAACGTGTCATAACCCTATTTTATGATACATTTCCGACCATTGGAATTTTTGGGTCGATTTAGGGAACCCATGGAGCCACTTTTAAATGATAATGACACTTTATATTAATTAAGTTAAAATAAATACAACAATGACATAAGCATATATCTTTTAGTAAAACAATTTTTACATACGGTTATACATGTTATATCTTTGACTATAAATATACATTACAAAGATAAAAATATTTAATAAATAATGGTGTTTTATTTATAAATTTTAGACATTAAATAAGTAAATTTATTTTTGACCCAGTAATGATTGAGTATTTTCCTTACCAATGAAAAGAATCAAATAAATGATATTATAAATACTAAAATAAAAATAATTTAAGGGTTTTTATGACATACAAGAATTTTATATGTGACTATGACATGTTAGGGTTGAATAAATTTATCTATGTCGCAGTAATAATGTTTTTAAGACTTTAAAAAATAATAATTATTAAATAATCTTAAAATTGACATAAAAGAGTTTTTAAAACAAATATTATATTATTAATTGATATTCTATTCTGAAAAATATAAGGGTCGACCAAAGGACATATATAATGATAAGTGTCTTATTAATGAACCACTTGGGGTTCTATTGGATGTATATAGTATGTTTATTAACTATATAATATAAAAATACAAAGAGACTTGGTAAATGTTATACTATTTAACTAAGAGTTAAATCATAAAAATAAGGGTAAAATAGTGACCCAAACCTGTCTAAAAGATATTGGATGAGTGGTTTTAGACCCATTCCCACCTTATATTTTAAATAATCCATTTTGGAGCCATTAGAAACAGAAAATTATTTTATTATAAAATAACATTTCTAGCTTTTCCTAAGGTGCCCCTCACCCCTCTTATAAAAGGGCACTCCCCCTTCCCTCTAATTCACACCTTCAAAGCCCTTTGGCTCGGACAAACTCTACCCAAATACTCTCTCAACAGTCCACCTTCATCCTAAAGGCCTTAAATTAGTCATAAATCCAACTTAAGGAGCAATTTTGATCAAATCAAAAGGAATAACCTGGAGAAGAGGTAAATATTTCATCACCTCATTCAAGTTCCTTTCTTCTTAGACTTCCTATTTCATTATTGTTTCCATTATAAAATATAAAATCCAGAGTCTTATATATTCTATGATGTTATTATATATATGTTACAACCATATTCACTATTCTATCCATCCTTTTAATGAAATGTCACCATACGTGCATACGTACGACCTACCGTCTCCGCATCGTGGTATAATTATTATTCAACACATTATTATTTGGATGGTTATAAAAATGGTGTGTAATTGATATAAATAATAAATATAACATGATAATGATTTTTATATATCATATACCATCCAATTATATATTATTTTAATATTAAAATAATGATATTTTCGCTCATGTGTACGTACGGATTTCCGTCTCCACAAACGCGATGAGATTTATTCCCCATCGTATCCATTCAAGACTAATTTTCATTTGATGATTAAAAATAATGTTTAGAGACATGATATCATTCTGCATATGAATAATATACAACCCATCGATAACAAATATGAATCACATAACAAATAATATAATGGAAAACGAATCAGATAACACACGAAACTACGATAATACTAAGATATTATTAACAAAGAAATGTTAAAAGATCTTATATGATATCATATTAATATATATGATTGTTGTATAATTTAATAACAATTATTTAACCATTATGATACAAAAGTTCCATATTTTATTGAAGGTTTTGTGATATTTTTGACTATGGATGTGATATTTCTATACAATTCATGGTTTATGGTTAAAGTATTGACATTTCGTATGCTTGTTTTAATAGGAATGTTTATGATAGGTTTAAACCTTTTAATATGAGGAATGTATTGGACTTAGTATGTGATGGGTGGAGCCCACTATAGCTCCTCGATGCATCATTAAGTCCCATGAGACAACTAGACATGGAATTGGCTGAGGCCCTTTCCCAATTTGATATGTGGTTTTGGCTGAGGCCTTAATCATATTTAGATGTCTTGGCCGAGGCCTTGAAAAAATGATTCAGAATGTCCGGCATTATACATTCCCTCATTATGAAAATAATATTGATGGTTTATGTGGTCATTCGACTAGTTTAATACCAATTATTATGTTGTATTATGGAAGTATTTACTCAGTTCATATTCCTTCCATAAAAGTATTCATGTTTGTTATTGGAAAAGGTATGTGGTTTCAATTATTCACCATGCTTAATAATTATGTTCTCTTCTGCTGTATTTCTTACCCTTACTGAGCATTTGAGCTCAACCCTTTCTTATTATTCATTTCCCTAGGATATGAAGAAGTTAGTTATGAGTGACTTGATGGCATAATCTAGGAGTCTTCGATGTTTCTAATGGAATAAATTCATGTTTGATTTCTTTTCAAGTTGTAAAGTTGTTCTTATGTATGAATCTTGTTTCCAATAATACTAAACTGGATGGTATTTCAAGACATTATTTCTTTTTGATCATGCCAATGTTATGTAATAATGCACTAACTATGGGTAAATGGAGTTTGGGCATGACAGAAAACCCATTGCGGGCTCATTATTCGGAGTATTTTCCTAGTTTTTTATTTTTAAGGATGAAAATATAGAAGGAGGGAATGGTGTATAGATTCCATTTTTCCTTGTAATAATTTTAAATATTTCCATATATATATTTATAGAGGTAGGAGATAAGATGTCTGGTGATTCTGAGGCCCAATGTACACATACACAATTTTCTAAAAATATTAAATGTATTTTATATTTTGTGCACATAGATTGTTAAATAAAATGAGAAAAATCCTCAGCAGTTTATTAAATCTTAAATCTGAGACCAAAGTTGAGTATAGAATGTAATAGCTTCCCTTAGTGTGAAATAAAATGAGACCGTATGGGATGTTCAGACTCTTCACTGATTGATGGTTTGTTTAAATGGATTAATTAATCATTAAATCAGTTGAATAAATAATTTTTCACATAGTGATATATTTTATATATATCTCTACAAAGGATTTTACATGGTTGTCTCACAATTATCTAATAATCAATGAATCTCTACTTCCAATCTCAGTTGGCATATATTGATGAGTGACAAAAAAACTCCATAAATAAGCAGATCAGAATGCAACACACATAACAAGTCCTCTCAAATCACTGTAGAATGCATTCTTCATCAGCAGTTAATCCAAAATAGAGGCAGGACATCTAAATTGGTGTTTTTTTCCATTTTGTTTACATGGTTGAGTATATACATCATATTTAAGGGATCTGGTAAAATTGCAGAACATTTATATTCCCGAGTATTGACATATTTATTTGTTTCATTTTTTTCAAACATCTAATCTATGTTATTGAATATTATTCAATAACCCTTGTAAAATGATGTTTAAATTTTTGTTGTTGTTCCTTTCTCCATATTCTCTATTTTTATTCTTCCCTTATTGAACCCCTTGGTCCCGATTTGACCTTGTTGGTAGGCACTATGATCGATCAGACTTCTAGATATGTGAAAAATCAAGGAAATGAGAATATATTAGTGAGTATGGAATATATCTAGAAATATTGTGGGATGAGGATGCTTGATTTTGTGGTTTATTTTCATGTAATAAAACCTAGAAAAAATAGCGATGTGATAAAAAAGAGGTGAAACCCCCGACCATGGATAGATCTATTTTTGGGCGAGCAGTGGTAGAGATCCAATTTTTTAGATAGATCGATAAATTTTAGTGGGAGATATGGCCGAAATTGAAGCTATATGGCTCTTATTTGTGTACGGGAAGAAGATTTAAAAAACTATTGAAATACCCGACTACACTCCCTGTTCAATGAAGAACACATAATTTGTGGCCATCCCATTGTGGAAACTAAGATTTTGGAAATCATAAGTAGGACATGACGTGTATCCCCCTAACATGTTGTGTACGCATTTTACAGTAGGAAAATCCATGTAATAGATGACATGGATGAGAATTCCTTTAGAGGTATATGGGGTTAGGAACACGCCCATGTACTCTAGTACACAGACAAGGCCGAAAAAACACAACACTAGTCCCGGATATAAATGACACACAATTTATTCCTTTTAAATGGAATAAACTAATATGTGGACTGGGAGTTGTGTAATGGTATGAAACATTGGTAGGCTTTGAAGTGGGTCCACACACCATGTGGGTCTCCTCAAACACCATGTACCAAATCTTCCCTTTTTCGGAATATTTTTTGTCCTTATATCTTTTATTTAAACTCAGAGATTGGCTTGTGAGTACCCTATCCTGACTGTTTTCCATGAATAATGTTATGGTTTCCTCGGTTGTGGATTTAGAGATATGATGGGAAATGTTCTGGTCATGAAAACTTCTGAGGTGACACAAATGACGTCAGCGATCGGGAAGGATCATGAAATGCCTAATCTCGAGTGTAACCTGAAAGATGGGTTGGGTATGGGTCCTCTATGGCTTCTATAGTGGACCCTCCAATTAGGATGGGAAAGGTTCATCTATAGACTCTTTAGTGGAACCCTCCAAAAAGGATAATAATGGGCCCTCGATGAAAATCAATGTGGAAAACTCCATCTAGGTGGGTCATGGGTCCTCGATCTCCCGAGTGAAACCCTATCGCACCATTAGAGCATGGGAACTCAAGGAAAAATAGTGGAACCCTTCAGTTGGGATGGGATTGAGTCATTGAATACTGGAGTGGAGCCCTTATATTTCACTAGTTTATTGGTCCTCTATATAGAAATTTTGAACCCTCAAAAGTGTGGAAGAGTGATGATACCTATTATTATGTAGCATTGGACTAAAAAGAAAGAGGAATGTTTTCCCCACATAGACAGATTTTTGAGAAATGAATTAAAATCATGCAGGTGAGTCAGTGCTGCACAAAATGGATAGTGTCAAGGTGTTGTGAAATAATTCCTTAGACTTGTGTTTTTAGGGAAGATGGTTTGGATGATGGTCATCATTGAGGAAATTTTGAAACTATTGGATACTCTTCTTCTTTGGATGAGTTGGTTGATGGAGGTCCCTTTACCCAATATTTTGGGTTTCATTCACCGATCATACATATATATCATTTTACTATATCCACTCCTAGGATTTGGTAACTCTCATTCCATGAGAAGTGAATACATGAGGGGAATTACACGTTATTTCTATGTCTATCTCCACATTGTTCGATGAGTCGACCCTCCTGCTATAGGTGGAAAATTCTCAACGTGAAGTTCGTCTTCTCACTATGTTTATCCCCTTATGATTTTACGATCATACATTAACACATGTTGGGTTGAGATATACTCTTCCATTTTACCTTGTGCATCTTATATCTTTATATTACATTGTATATATTGTTGGTTCCCATTTAGCTTTTAGAGCACCCTAGTGGGTATTTTCATACACAACCTTGTGTGTTATTTTCTTGTTTGTCTTGTGTATTATTCAGATGATGGATAGGTAGACAGTGACTATATTGGATCTTAGGGATACCGGGTTCTTGGACTGCATATGGTGCTCATAGCTTGGGGATTAGGAGCAGTTCATTATTAGTTCCATAATTTTTTCCATTTCTTTGTTATGTTGGGACACATCTCAGGTTGGGTGTGTATTCTTCCCCATTATTTTTAGTTTACACTATCTTACCTTTGTACTATTTAGAGGTTCATGTATTATTGGTTTATTTAATAATAGTGTTACATCTTTTATTATTTCCCTCTACACATTGGAAATTATTTGGTTGTGTGTCTATGTACATGTACATAAGAAATGAACTCCCCATGTAAGTTATTCCTTCGTTTCTTATCACCAACACCTATCCTATGGGGTAGGGATTAGGGTGGTTGCAGCTCGAGCCCCAACATGGGTTGGGTCATGAAAAACTAATGATAAAAATAATGAATTAAAATTATATATATATATATTTAGATCTATTAGTGCTTTAAGAATGAAAAATTCACCATCATCTCTTAGAGTATGAGTTGAAGTGGAAATTGATCAAATTATAACCAAATGGTGAGAACATTCTTATGAAATGAATTAAAATTATGTATGTTGGTCTTCTTATAAAAATTTCCCAACATTATGATCATGAAATAAAATGTTGTACTATTATCATCATTTTTATGATATTGATGAAATATTTTATGCCTTTTGGTTTAGGGTTTTGCGGTTATTAAACTTCTCTAAATGACTCACTTCAATGAGATCAATGATCTCTAACACTCTATATTATTATTTACCCTCTCCTTCCATGTCCAAATAGTCACTTCCCACTTATGTTATCCTATGGGGAAACTTGTTATGAGCTACTTTAGGTAACTTTTATTTTTCATACCTTCCCATTTTAATTGAATTGTTATTTATTCATTTTCTATGTATGATTCTATGAGTTATTTTTCAAATATTAATGATTTGATGATTGAGATGAATTTTGAGGGAAAATTTCATTTTAATGAGGGTAGAATGTAACACCCTACGATTTGATGAAATATATATTTAAAAATAAATTTAATAATTTCTATATTTTCTAGTAGTGAGTTTTTATTACATTAGATGTTACAATAAGTTTATCTTTCAGTATATATGATATTGAGTTTTAACAACTTGAGATATATTATTAATATTGTCATTTAATATGATAGTTATCACCATACCGTTTGAATGGATATTATGAATGGGATTAGATAAATTATAAAAAATATGATCTAAAAAGTAAATTTAATATTAATTCTATGGTGACCGATTAATTATAAATGAAAATATGAAACATTTTAATATAAAATAAATCTTTTTTTAATAATTATGTTTATTCGGAAAAATATGTTTAATGAAAATAAATTAACCAACTAATTTTTTGTTAAGTATTTAACTAATATTTATATATTAAATACTAAATAAAATTATTAACATTAATCCAATTTGTTTTTTAGACATGATATATGAAAAAAGATCCAATTTTACGCTTAACATTGTTTTATTGAGAAGACAACATTTTTTTCCATTGTGGAACGTATATTAAAATTATTTTTACTATTTATTTTAAATTAATTTTATAAACAAATTATAAATTTTCAAATAATATTCTGAAAAATATATTCTGGTGATATTTTTGGATTTTTCTAAAAAGCTTCATTTTATATGAATAGTTAAAAATGAAGAATTTTAAATGAAAAATACATTTTTGATTAATTTATTTATAAAGTGAAATTATTTTTTATATTGGTCCTAAAGTAAAACAAGTTCTATTACAAATCCATTATTCAAATTCTTGTCATTAGATTCAATTTTGTATTGAATTTTGGTATAAAATATTTGTAAATTCTTGCACATTTTTTCTTTAAAAACCCACTTTCTCATTGTGTCCGTGAGATTATTTTGAAAATAGAATTTCCCAATTATTTGAATGGAATTAGGATAAACAGTTTAAAAATTTTAAATAATAATAATATTTCTTATCTAGTAATTTTGACATAATTTTTTACGAAAATGAATAGTAAAAAATGAAAAAACAATTTCACTGATGTTAATGTAAAAATATTTTTATCATGGTGTTAAACAGAAAAATAAGGGGCCAAAATGAAACATAACTTGTTAAAAAAATATTTTATGTCATTGTTTATTAATTATAAAAACTATCCTTGAGAATAATATATTTCAAGTTCTTTTTTCATGTGAAAAAACGTGGGTACACTCTTTTATTTTCTGAAATTACAAGTGTGCCACTCATCTCACTTAGGAAAGGATATCCTCTGTCCTATCCTCCTAAAACCATAAAAAAGATTTATTGGAAAATAACTACCCAAATAACTTAAAAATTTTCCTCCTCTCAACATTGATAACTTTTTTTATATAAAACCTCCCTATGGAGGCATTTTGTGTAAACAAAAGGAGGATACCTGAAGACAAGGTAATGTTTATCAATGATCATTTTTGTTTTATTTCATACTCTACCTCCTTCAATTATTATTATAAAATAATTATATTGAGAAATCATTATATTAAATATAATTTAATACTTTTATTTTATGTTCATTACCTTCTACCATATCCACTTTCATCAAATGGATTATGAAATCATCGTTCGTGTGTGCAATGGACTACCGCCTCACGAACCGAAGTCAATTTTTTCCATTACCACCGCTCATGGATGAGAAAAATTATGGATTTCTGGTTGATATATTATATATATTATATTATTATTATTTTTTAATTATTATATCACACATATATTCGAGATTTATGTTCTTTGGAACTACGATAACATTACACGTGTGAACGGTGGACTACCGCCAAGAGAAGTGATGTGATTCATTCATGATTTAGATTGAACGTTATAGTGAAAGGTTTAACGAAAATATGTAATATATATGATATATATATATATTTATATATGATTTTAGAGTGTTAATATATCATTTAAATTTATTTATTTCAATACATTAACAAATTAAAAGCTATGATTATGTGTACGTTGGACGTACTGTGTCTATAAACATGTATTTTATATTCTATATATATTTTTTCTAAATTAATAAAAATACATATATAATGAATATTTATTATATTTATATCATTTTTAAAATTAAGGACATTATTTTTCCAAAATCAATGTAAGAGGACCAAAATTATCCAATCAAAACATAAACAAAAAACAATATAGTTATTACCCGAAATATGAATTTAAAATGTAATTGTTAATAAATGTTTAATAAAATGTCATAAGTAAACAATATATGGTATTATATATATATATATATTAATTGTTCTGAAATAGGTTGATAATAAAATTATATTTATTATACTGTAGGTTTGACCATGTACGAATGAAGTTGACAATTAATGTAATGGATTTTCATCTCACTTTTATTTTTTATGACACAGATTCATTTTCACAACTTGTTTATTTTATAATATGTATATAATTCCCATGAATTTATATTCTGATTCATACACTTACCATTTTTTATAAAATATCTATTTTAGTATCTATCTTTCAAGGGGTTTATAGTTCAAAATTTATAAAATGTGTAAGGGATTTTTTATCCATATATTCCTTCATTGAGTCGTAAGATTATGTTATATACCTATATTCTTATACAAGGTGTATATAGAAGTTTTTTTACATGTAATATAATGAATTTAATTATCCCACTGATATTTTATGTTTAATTTAATGAATTCATTCATGGGGATTACATTTAAAAGTTACCAAAGTGGTAAAGATTCTTTGTTACAATCTCATCATTTATCAAGATTTTATATAATAGTGTTTCTAATGATAAAATATTAGGATAAATAAATAATTAAAACCTTAATTTTCCTACCCACTATCTATTTTAGGAGAATAAAATTTTTCGCTTCAAATTTCACCCCTTATGTACATAAGAGTTAGAAAAATAATATTTCTACGAAAAATCATCTTTTCAGTCAAAGACATTTTTTATTTCAAAACCATGTTTTCTAAAAAAATAAAAAAAGGTTTATTATTATTAAAATTAATTATTAAATACATTTTTAGTTAATTTTTACTATTTAAAAAAAATTAAAAGGAAAAATTATGTTGTAAAAAAACAGTTTTTTCTTTTACTAGAAATGCGAAAATAATCTCATTTTAAAATTCAGGACATGAAGAGTATTTCCCATGTTCCTGAATTATCATTGAATTATAGAATCCACTATAGGGTTTCAATGTAATTTTTAAAGAAAATATTTTCATTTATATTTGTGAAATTTTAGATTAAATAAAATGATTTTTAAATGAAAAGGATTATAAAAAAAATTAATTTTTAGAGAGTTTTTTTCATTTTTGAAAAGAATGTTTATTAAAAAAAATGTATTAAATGGTATTTAAAGATAATTTTCCATCTTTGAAGAAATCCATTGATGTTAAATATGCTTTACTAGGGTTATGAAAAAACAATACATTTCTTTCTTTGAATGGTTTAATATGATAAAATGTTCATGAAGACCATTTTTCTTCCATATCTTATATCATGATAAAATTATTTTGAAATATGATTCCTTTCCATGGGGTAGGCTATGAGGAAATGATTAAATGATTATGAAACTGGAATCTTTTTGTAGATTATGATGTGATGTTTAAGAAACCAATTTAATTTCATGGATTATGGTATGATGAATGTTTTTTGATCTTGGGGAACACATATATATATGTTGTTCTTGATGATACGGGTGGGACCTATGTCTCCATTAAATTCATTGGTTAATGATTAATGTTATATGAACTCAAAGGGGTCATTGGAGGTTATACGAAGAATGAAAAATGGTACATGGTTGGTCATCCCAATTCTGAAGTAGGTATATGGTTTTTTATCCCAAACCTATCATGTTAAGAATGTCTTGGTGGGTATCCTTCACATAATATTTTCAATGCTTATGTGTATTACAAAAATCTATGTCTTGTGTCAATATAATGAAATCATGACTCATGTCCTTTGGTTTCATTATGATTTATGTCTTATGAGCTACCAATAATTATTCCATGACTCCATATTATAATCTTTGATATAAAGGGTTGTGTTTTTAAATGGTATGATCATGTTCTCAAACGATTATGTTCATGTTATAATAATGATACTTTTCTCATACACATATGTTCAGGTTGTGCTTACATATTCCCCTATTTACTATTAATAAGCATGTGAGTTCCCCCTTTTTTATATTTTCATTACCCAGTTTATGAAAAATTTATTTAAGATGGTTATTTCTATGAAGATTAATAAATGGAAATATATTTTTGGGAAATATTGAGGATATTTTTAGGAAATGTTGAAGATATTTGTGGGAAATATTTAATATCTTTCACCAAATTAGATTATTTTGGACCTATTATACAAATAAAAAACAATTATGATCCTAAAGAATTTATTTTTTTAATGTATAGTATATTAATTTAAAAATATGTGATATCTGTTTCTGTTTCCATAATATATATGTTCTACCTTAATTGTGATGAATACTTCTTTATCTTCATGATTTTTTATAAATGACTTTTCTTAAAGGATTATCTTAAATTCTTCCAGTGTTTTTTATATTCATCTAAAAAAAAGTTATTATTATTGTTAATACTACCATTAAATGTCTATAATTATGTATTACAACATTACATTGGTGAACCACTATGTTTTTTGGTTCGATATATTCCTTATGACAACATTATAAACCAGCTTATTTTCTCCTGGGTTTATTTCAAATTTATAATTGGTATAGATTTATTTTTATATAGGATGCATGATTCTAAGAATTGTATGATGTGATTAATGGTACTAAAATTATATATTCCACTAATTAATTTATTAATGTTTACCTTAATATATTATGTACGTTACACATGAACATAATTTTATCTTTTTTCATATTTTATGATGTGATGATTTTTACACATATAGTATATGTGGACATGATGATTGTATTGTTCAAAATTTAAGAATGATCATTGAAAATAATGTTATGATGATTCATTATAGCACATATTATACATTTCATGTCTCTTTAAAATGACGACATCATGCTTATTATGATAATATATTGATAATGATATAGGGATTATTGTTATTCCTACCCATGCACAATACTGATTCATGTATCACTTCCATTATCTTTTAATAATATCCAAAAAAAGGATTTCACCACTCTAGTTCTTCGATGTATATCCTCAGGTGATTAAATTTATTAAGAGGAATATTTAATCTTTTAACTAAACAATGTTTATAAATGAAAATAATGTCTAAATATTCATATGTAATCATGTTGTATGAACCTATTTTCCCCAATATGATAAACCATTTGATTTTGTATTGTATTATTGTTATTTTATTTATCGTAAAAATGATTTAATAATCATATATGCATGATATGTGTGCTATATAGGGTATTAGAGCATTGTTTGGTTAATTTTGGAATTATCTTAGAAAACGATAATAAATTTTAATCTCAGGGATCCCATAAGTAAATATTTTTATTAAAGTAAATATATGAATAAATTTATTATATATTATTTATTTACATATATTTTGGTTGAAAAAAGTATATTCTAAAAACATGGTGGAACCAGAATAATCTAGACTAATGACCCATTTTATGGAAAATTTAATGATTTTCATAATGACATTCATATTTTAATGGAAGGTGGATATTAAAACATCATGGTGGTACATAGTTACTTATAAGAGGTTATAAATAATATATTCAACAATGTGGAATAATATACATCACTTAATTAGGAAAAAATAAATATTAGGTCTATCATGCAACAATGAAAATGAACATTTAGTAAACCTTTAATTCCACATGTTATTAAATAAAGGGTTAGCTCTATGAAAATGATAATTTCTATTCTCTACTATTTTTATAAGGATAAATTTACTCTTCGCATCTACATTTTTTACGTATAAGATAATAAATGGTGGATATTAATCAAGAATATGAATCCAAATGATTATTTGTAATAAATGTAGTGGGAAGTATTTAAAATTATATTTCCTAAAAATTATTTAAATCAAACACTACTTACCAATATGAATAGGGAATTTATAAAACATAAGAAAATGATATTGAATATGGTTCACAATATAATTAAAATTTTACGGGTCTTTGGAGGAAACCATGTGTTTTATTATAAATAATTATAGAAAAAGAGATATATTCATTAGTGGTTTAAAACCACTTGTTTAGATGTCTATAGTTATCTGATAATTTAGGAATTTAATTAAGTGATTCAATGATTATAAAAATTATATATGGAGTTTATATTCTGGTCTTATGAACATGGGGATTTTAATTGAAGGCTGATGATTTTAGTTAAGGGATCAACTAATAATGGAATAAAGAAGATCTAACCACACACATTTCAAATATTGGAAAAGAAGAACCATCATAGTTTCCTAAAAGGAATTTGTAAAATGTTATAGTGTGGAACAAGAGGTAATAAATATCATTAATTTTTATAATATATAATTATGTCTATCAACATAATGGATGAATGTAAGGCACTGACCATTTTTTATTTCTCCACCAATATGGATTAAGTGAACTATACTAGCTGTTACACTAAACCATGTGTATTATAAGATTTTAAATGTCCCTGAACACTTAACCCAAGGGAAAAAAGGATATATTACACCATCACCACTTATTAGGTGGAAAAAAATAATTACATGAACTTGAGAAAGTTTTATATGATTTGGGTTCTATGAATTTCCTTGTATCTAATTCGTTGTATGTAACTATTGAATCACCACCGTAATAAATTTTAAGGAACATGGGTCTTATGGGGTATCCTATGCACCAAAATAATTTTCTTAGTGTGTAATAAATATCTACAGATACCTAATAAATTGTATAAGGGGAATTATTATGCCATCACAAATTCATAGGTGAAAAAATGTAGTGCAAGGTACACTTAATATTCAATCAACAATGTAGAATTTTTTATTTTATTTAGATTATAAAAATTAGAGTATATTCTTTTACATTTCTATAACTACCAAATCAGCTTCCCAATAGTAAAAAGAAGATATATGTGTGAAAACAACTAGTGATGAAATCATTTCAACCAAATTATTGGACTCTTCCCCAGTTAGCATGTGTGGGAGGATTGTAATATAAAAAATCATAATTCTTACCTAGGTATAATTTTATTATTTAATAGGCATGAAATTGATCTTATTATATCATAATCGCCTTAAATTATTAGAAATGGAAATATATCTTTATATCATGAACCATCCTACTCTATTATACAAATGTATGGAAAATTATAAATCACCTTTAGAAAATCCCTCAAATGGGTGTGTATTGATACCCAATAAATAAACACATCTTAATCAAGTGATTGAGAAAATGTAATGAGGTAACCTTGAGTAAATTCCAATAATAAGGGAGTATACCAATTTATTTCTTGGAGAATTTCCTATATATCCACAGGATAGTGAGGTAGAGTACTCAAAAGAATAAAAACCCGGTGTAACACTGTAATGCCCTAACCCTAGTTACCCAGAGTTGGTGAATTATTACAAAACATTGGTAGGATACAAGGAATCATGTCCCAAGAGACTGATCCATTTAGTAGCCTTGGAAGTACTAGATACATACATAAGTTTTACATCACATCATGATATAAAAACAACAATAACATTTTGTCACCTTTTAACACACTTATATTCCTTATCCTGTCCTTATCGGTCATCTATAAAATACTTTTCACATCCTAAGAAAAATAAAACATAGAATGGGGTGAGCTTAGGTGATCAGTAAGGATATCAATATAGAGGATACATTCTTAAATAAGAATAAATATTTAATTAAATGTATTAGACTAAAACAAAATCCTTTTAAACTTAAACTTCAGAATAATATGGAAAAGATAAATCAAATACTTCCATTTACTTATTCACATGGGTATTCTAATAGTCGAATAATCACATGTAATATCAAATATCCAATTTTACAACGATGGAATTCATTATTCCAGACATCAAAACCACAAAGTCAAGGCATCCTTCCAAGACTACAAATAAGATTTTGTCATGGCCCTATTCCAAGACACTCGTTTGTCTAATGATACCTACGATGCATGGAAAATCATTAGTAGTTTCCACCCATTACATACTAGGTCCAATGCATTCCTCGTATGAAACAGTTGAAACATAACATAAGCATTCGTATTAAAAATAGCATAAGAATTGATAATAATTTAACCATAAACCTTGAATGGTATAAAATAAGACATCCACATTAAAAAATATCACAAAACCTTCAATACAATATGGATGATTTTATCATAATAAATTAACTTCAAACAAGTGTAAAATCCATCAAAGATGTTGACATAGATGAAATCAAAACCATTTGAGAGAAATATCTCTTTTTATTTTGAAATCATTTAAAAGTCCCATAATTATAAAAGAAACCATTTATTTTCAAAATATTTTGAAAAGATTTTAAGGGAAGCTTCAAAGGTATTATAATAGCAGAAAATAGCCACACTCACCGTATAAGTTAAAAACATTCTTTCCTTAATTTTGTCAAAATGGTCGTAATGACCTTATTTGGAAACAATGGAAAGATTAATTTATAAAGATCATATAAAAAGCAAAAAAGGGTATAAATGACTTTAACCCATAGTCTATGAAATACTAAAAATGTATTGAAATACATTTTTAAGAATCACAGATGTAGATTATAAAGAGGTCCCAACAGATACAAACGTATAAACAACCTCAGATAATAAAGAGATTCTAAAATTAACCCTTAACTTGTAATTTAACTTAATCAAGGGTATGTTAAACTTTTGTATAATAGTTGAATCATTTTTATTAAATTACACAAGAACAAAATACAAAAAAATAATATCATATATGATCTTCTAATATTAAATTGTTAGTAATATTTGAGTAGTATCATTGTTTTAGGTTTTAACTAATTCATTTTCCTTTATATGTTTTGTTAAATAAGTTGTTTTTTTACAAATAGGATGTATTTAATTCCTATACATAATGATATTAATTTTTAAAACATTATTTTTAATCATAAAATGAATATTATTCTTGAATGGTTACGATGGGGAGTGAATCTCATCGTGTTCGTGGAGACAGTAATCCATACATACGCACGAGCGAAAATACCATTCTATTGATGGTGAAATAGTATCTAATTGGATGGTATATAATATATACATAATCCTTAACATGATATATTTATTATTTAAATCAGTTATACTCATTATTATACACATCCAAATAATGAAGTGTTTGAATAATAAACTACACCACGACGTGAAGAGGGTAATCCGTATGTACACAAGTATGGTGACTTGTCATTAATAATATAGATAAAATAATTAATATGGTTGTAAATTATTTATAATAAAATAAAATTATGTTTATGGTACTTGAGTTATTATTTTGGTATGTAAAAAACAAAGAAAGTTGAGGTTGAAGATGAAAATAACTTTGAAAGAGGTGGAGAAATTATTTCCTCTTCTTCATGTGTTTTTTATTGAGTTGATCAAAAGGGCTCTTTAGGATGGATTTATGATCAAAATAATTCCTCCCGATAAATGTTAGGGTTGTTGGGAGGATATTTGGTTAGGGTTTGGTAGAGAAAAATGGCATTGGAGGTGTGATTTTTAAGGAAGGGGGAGTACACTTTTATAAGAGAGGTGAGAGTGACTTTAGAAAAAGATTGAAATATTATTTTATTATACAAACAAAATATGTTTATAATGGCTCAAAAAAATTTTATTTAGAGGATAATATGGGTATGGGTTGAACAATTCTTAACCAATAGGTTTTAAAAAGGTTTAGGTTACTATATTAACCTTATCTTTTAGATTTAACTTAGTTAAATAGTTTAACTTTTACCATGTATTCTTGTATTATTATAATAAATGATTAGTAATATTACAATAAATAGACAAGAGAACCCCATGTGGATCATTATTGACATATATGACCTTATCTAAGTCCTTTTACTGAACTATATATTTTTAACAATATTATATCAATTAATAATAGAGTATTTGTTTTAAAAACTTTTTTAGGTCAATTTTGTCACAATTTGGTATTTTGTTTTTGTGAAAGTCAAACAAAATTTGTCTCTTTGAAAAAAATTATTTTAATAAACCCTAAAATTTCATATTAACCTATAAAATTAGTAAAATTCAACAAAAGTCTCAATTTTCATTTATTTGGATATTTATAATATCAATTATTTTAATCTTTCATTAATAAGTTAATTACTACATCATCATTGTATTATAACTAAATTTAATTATTTAATGTCAAAAAATTATAAATAATATACCATTATTTAGAATTTTTTTGGCTTTTTAATGAATTATTATAGTCCAATTTATCTTATATATAACCTAATATATAAAATTGTTTAATTATTAAACATTGAATTTAACACTTTTAACTTTTCTTGATATTAAATAATAATAAATGTCCTAATCTAATCCAACTAGACCAAAATGATCATATTTTATTCCTAGGGTTGATTTTGGTCGAGAAAAACATATCAGATAGAATTAGAACATGAGTTAGGGTAATTATAATATCATATTTACTTTTAATTAACCAATTTACTTTTAACTGTGGTAAATAAAAGTCAAAAGTTACAATTCATCAAAAATTATTTTCATCCTATTGAACAACATTTTACTTACTGATGTCAACCATGTGTCTCATATTTTTGAAATTTCACTCACAGAAGTGGCAAAATTATGTTTTCTGTAAATTTGCAAATACTTCTAAAAGGTGGGTAAAAGACAGTAAAAAGTTCAATAAAATGTTATATATCTAATATAATTATAAAATTAATCTAATGAATTATATTAAACATATATAGGTATTATGTATTTATTTTTTCCTAAAATAAATTTAAATAAAATAACTTATTATTTAAATAAAAATTTGGTTTTAAACAATAACGTCATGTTTTTCACTATTCATCAAAAATTGAATTTTTTCAGAAAAATACCAAAAATTCACACTAAGCTAATTTTGATAATATGAATCAAAAAATGAAGTCCATTTTGAAAATTAAAATGTATAAAATTTTAAAAGTGGGTATTACTATTCATAACGGCTAGTTTTATTGGTCATGGTGTGTTAAAACACCATGTTGTGCACAACACAAGCAATTGCATTATTCAAAGGGAAACATACTGTGGAAGATTGGGGTGTTACATTCTCCCCTCATTCAAATAATTTCATTCTCAAAATTTCTTAAATATTACTACATAAAAATATTCAGATGGTTCTTTATCATATGTTCCTTAGGTTCCCACGTTGCCTCTTTCATCTTATAGTTTCTCCAAAGAACTTTTACCAGGAAAGTCACCCAGTTTTTCAACAATTGTTCTCTGGTATAAAGAATTCAGATAGGCTTCTCGCAATAAGACAGGCCGGGTTCCGGATCTATTTCTTCATAGGTGAGTACATGTGTTGGGTGAGGCATGTATTTTTTTCAATAGTGATACACGGAATACATCATGAACATTGTAGATACTTGGCAGCATTTCCAAATGGTAAGCTACAACCCCAATTTGTTGTAGAATTTTGAAAGGTCTAATGTACCTGGTACATAATTTAACATTCTTACCAAATTGTATAATTTCATTCCATGGAGATACCTTAAAGAAAACACGATCTCCTACTTGAAATTCTAAATGGTTCCTTTGGTTATCAGCATAGCTCTTTTCCCTACTTTGAGATACTTTCATGTGGGTTTGGATAAACTTCACTTTTTATTATTGATTCCTCAACAAGTTCGGAGCCTATATGTTTTTTTCACTAAAATCATCCCAAAAAGTTGGTGTGGGACATCTATTTCAATATAATACTTCATATGGTACCATATGAGTACTTGAATGGAAGCTATTGTTATAGAAAAATTCTACAAGAGAAAAAAATACTAATACCACGTACGATGAATGTCCAGTGACCAAGATCTCAACATTCCTTCTTAGGTTTGAATAGTCCTTTATGATTTCCCATCGTTTTGAGGGTGGTAGGCAGTGCTCAAACTAATTTTAGTATCAAAGGCCTTTTGAATACTGTTCAGAATAATGATTTAAAATGGGGATCACAATCAGAAACAATCGATAGGGGTACTCCATGAAGTCTTTCAACATCATTAGTATATAGTCTTGTTAGATGTTCAAGTGGTAAATCTTTTATTATTGCAAGAAAATGTACTCACTTGTTAAAAAGAACAATAATGACCCATACTGCATCATTATTTATAGGATTATTTGGTATTCCCATGACAAAGTCTATCATAATATCATCTCATTTCCACTCAGGTATGGGAAGAAGTTGCATGAATCCTCTAAGATGTTGTCTTCCAACTTCCACATGTTGACAAACCATACATCACGACACATAATCATAAATATCTCTCCTCATGTTGTCCCACCAAAAATGTTCCTTCAAATATCTATACATATTAGTGCTACCATGGTGTATAAAAAAATTGGAGCTATGTGCACTGTAGATACCCGAAGCTTAACGTACATGGACATTACATTACATTTGCGGAATACTTAGTACATAACAAAAAACACACACACAAGGATCGTAATAGTTTAGTGTCTTTGGAAACTCGGAATAAAATCTTCTAATCATGGTGAAAGATCTTCAACATCTTCCATAAAGATCTTCTTTTTTTACCTAAATCCTTTCTTTATATCCTGGGGAAAAGAAAACATAAAAGGGTGAGCTCAAATGCTCATTAAGGGTAAACAAAAGAAATATCAATCACATCATATACATAAGCACATAACTTTTGGAAATCTTAACCTGCAAAAGAGATCATAATTTCATAACATGGGTTAAATCATGGCAGTGAAATGTAATCACAATAATCATAACTTAAAACATGAAACTTTGTGGCATTCACACATAATCATATAGAATCATTTCTTGTTAGTCCAGACTCATTGCCAAGACTATCTTAGTGGACAAAGTCCCTTTCTGAATCGAGTAACCCTCGTTTCAGTCCTGTTTCACTGAACCGGTATAACCTACCGTTCCAGCCCTGTCTATATCATGAGATATAAAATCTTACCCAATGCATTGGAGGGAGATATAGGTCCCACCCATCTCATAATGATACCATTCTTATGTGTGACACAAAATCATAAATCATACATCATTTCATAACCCATGTAATAAAAATGGGAATCTTAAACATCGTGACATCATAAAACATTTTATATAAGATAAAGGAATTCATAAAAATAATTCCATCACAACATGGTCAAATCAATGTAATAATAGGGATAAAAACAGAACCCTTTATTATCTTAGATGGAAAATAATTTTGATAAAACACTTGAACTCCATTCTTGAGGAAAATATCCTTTCTTCTTCAAAAAACATTTTTCCTTTCATAACATGTCATACGACTTTAAAATAAAAGAAGTTGATTAAAAATAAACTTGAAAACTTTTAAAGGAAGCTTCTTGGAAATAATGTTTTAAAAATCCATTCATGTCGTATAAGTTTAAAAAAAACATTCTTCGTACTTTTATCGGAAAAGTCAAAAAGTACCTCGTACGAAAAAATGACAAAAGATTCCTTTCATACATATTACTAAAAACTCACCGAAGGGTAAAATTGGATTTAAAATATTTTATGTGGATGGAAACAATATTACATTTTGAGGGAACATGGATGTGGATGATAAAATACACCCCAGTAAATACAAAAGTAAAAACAATCTCGGATAAAAATGAGATTGTGATATTTCCCTTACCTTAGGTCCGATTTGCTTCGTATGTGTCCGAACCTCCTGTATAATGATTTAAATAATGTCATTGACTTATTACAGAATCATATTCATTGTTATGATATCATATATGGTTCACTTATGACATTATATTTCCCGTTCTTTTGTAAATTCCATGTTAAAGAAGTGTTTTGCGTAAAATCGTTTCATTTATCGTAGGTGTTTTGACTTATTGTTCTTGACATTATTATTACTTATATCATGATTTACTTACTTCCAGAATATAAAATATGATTTATATATCATATATATTCAGTATATATATATATAATAGATAGATAAATGAAATGAAAAACACCGTTCATGGAGACGGTAGTCCGTACGTACGCATGAACGCTGTTTTCCTTTCCTTATGGAAGTAAGTAGATGACATACATACATATATATATATATACATAAATCCAGTAGCTTTATAATGTCATATATTTCATTATTATTTCTTATATATACTTTATAATCATTCTTAAATGGTTTACATGGAGAATGAATCTCATCGCGTCGTGGAGACGGTAGTCCGTACGTACGCACGAGCGATGATATCATTTCCATAAATATTGAATTGAATTGGAGTGGATTATACAATATATCAGAATCAATGTGATGTTGTAATAACTACGTATAGTTATTCTTTACACCATTATACCCATCCATTTAAGGTGGTGGTGGAAAATAGATTACACCACGGCGTGGAGACGGTATTCCGTACGTATGCACGCGCGGTGATTTCTTTTTCCGTAGGATGGGTAGATGGTGAAATAGGGTTGTTTCATACTTATAATAACATATCAGTATATGAGTGATACTGATGTTATTACTTCTTAATGAAACAACCTAATAAGAATAAGTGGAATAAGAAATAAAGATGAAAGAATTGGTAACGGTAATTACCTCTTCTTTGAAGCGCCTCTTTGAGACCTCCTATTAGGGAACTAAAATTGGTCTTTGAGGAATACCAGAACCTCTAGGATGTTTCTAGGGAAGTGGAGTAGATATTTTGGCAGGGTTTGGCCGAGCTTGAGTGCTCAAATTGGTGTGAGGAGGAGGGGGAGGAGGTGTCCTTTTATAAGGGAGGAGAGGGGCACCTTAGGAATATCTCAAAATATTATTTTATATTAAAGTCAAAATCGGTTTATAATGGTTCTAAAGGGTCTTATTTCGAAGGTAAAGTGGGGATGGGTCGAAATTCTATCAACCAATAGGATTTAGACAAGTTTAGGGTATTATTTTAACCTTATCAATTAGATTTAACTCTAAGTTAAATAATTTAACTTTTACCGTGTCTTTTTGTTTTCTTTCACTATATGGTTAATACACTTACTATAACATGCCAAACGAACCCCAAATTGTTTATTATTAATATATATATCCTTATCTAAGTCATTTGGCCTAACCATAGATTTTTAAGAATAAAATAACAATTAATAATATAATATTTTTTTTAAAAACTATTTTGTGTCAATTTTGACACTATTTGATATATGATATTTGTAAAAGTCATAACAGAATTATATGTTTGAACCAAGTTGATTAAATAAACACTAATATATCATAGTAACCTAGAAAATTAGTGTAATTCATAAAAAGTCTTAAATTACATTTATTTTGGTGTTTATAACATCAATTATGTCAATATTTCATTAATAAGATAATTACTGCATCATCATTGTGTCATAAATAAATTAAATTATTTATTGTCTAAAAATTAAAAATAAAATACCATTATGTAGGAAATATTTTTATATATCTAATGAAAATTTATAGTCTAATTTATCTTATGTATAACCTCATATTAAAATGATTTACTTATTAAACATTGATTTTAACTATTTTAACCCTTCTTTAAATAAATTAATAATAAATGTCCTAATCTAACCCAAGTGGGCCTAAATGGTCATATTTTATTCCTAAGTTTGTTTTTGGTCGAATTAAACTTATCCAATAGAATTAGGACATGTGTTAGGGTAATAGTAATATCATTTTACCCTTAGTTACCCTATTTACTATTAACCGCGGTAAAAAAAAGTAAAAAGTTACTATTCACCAAAAATTATTTTCATCTCATTGAACCACATTTTACTTACTGACATCAACTGTGTCTCTCGGATTTTTGAAATTCCATTCCCAGAAGCGGTAAAATTAAGATTTATGAAGAAATTAATTTTTTTAACTACCACTTAGTAGTTTCACTATTCATCAAAAATTGATGTTTTTCAGAACAATGCCAAAATTTTATCCTAAGCTATATTTCATATTCCGAATTCAAAAATGAAGTCTATTTTACCAAATTCATATCATAGAAGTTGCATTAATTAATTTTATAATTAAATCCCACTGTTAAAACAAATAGCGTGTTTTTAAGAAACAATATCTATCAAAAGACTGACACTTGTTTATGTCTGGTTTAAATGTAAAATTACATCCAATGACCAACATTGTATTAAATTGTAAAAATATATTCTAAATATACTTTAAAACCACTCAAATTAATAATTTATCACTATTAATTATTTCGATTGAAAAAGTTGTTTTTATCTAAAATTTAGTAATTTTCACTATTCATCAAAATATGAAAGTTATCCGAAAATTACCAAAATTTCACCCTAAGCTAATTTCGATATTCCAAATCCAAAAATGAAATCCATTTTGAATAATAAAATTTACAAAATTTCAAAAAGTGGTTATTACTATTCATAATGGCTAGTTTTAATAACATTTTAATAGCATATCGCTGTTTAGTGAAACTCGTTATTGCGTACTATACATGCTATCGAGGAAGGTCGCGATTGCGTGTAATACAAGGCAAGTCAAGGATGCGTGTTGTGCAATCTCCTTTTAGTGTAGCGTACAACACAAGACATTAGTGAAATTAAAAAGAATATTTTCCATAAAATCTCGGGCTGTTACATTCTACCCCCCTTAAAATGAATTTCGCCCTCAAAATTCGTCGGGGTTATAAATGGTTTACTATTCGAAAGTTTCTTTAATAGAAACCCACATCGTAAAAAGGAATACCAAAACTTGGCTTTAAAAACTAAAGTATGAAATGTAACGATTACCCAAATAAACTAATCACTGGGTTTCCACATAGGTGAAAATATGGGTATGGAAGAGAAATCTAACCATCATGTTCTGATGGAGAGTGGTAGAGAACATGGCTATGGAAAATCCAGTAATCACAAATCCATAAATTTGTGATGATCTAAGGTACTATCTGATTAATCAGGTATAAGATCACTAGGACAACATTTTTGGTTTTCAAGATCATTTCCCTAAAGTTGAAAATTTGAATTAGAATAAATACTTTCTTTATTTTGGTACAATCTCATTGTTGTTCATGCCTCCAATTCATCTCTTAAATAAATGATGTTGAATTTGTTATTCATGATGTGTTAGCAGATCATGTGACAGAATGACGGGTCATTCCATCTGTCTCAAACAAAAGGTTAGAAAAAATTATATACATATGTCGATCTATAGTGAGATTAATCATATATGGTTCCTAAAATGGACTTATACTTCATATATCATACTGCTTAATATAATAAAACTAGTTTCTACTAAACAGGGACTTCATGTAGGCCAGTGGTAGGCGATAAAGGCCAGTCGCACTTCAGTTGTGGGTTCGATTCCCACAGCCTTGTCCGACGTGATGGGCTGTCGCCCGTCCTGCAGGTTGTCCTTTTTCTAAAACTACATTACTATAACATCCCGTCAATAATATCGAATAAAAAAACTTCTATCCTTAAACAATACTCACTTATGTCCAACATAATCCATTTCAATCTTTAGGCTTATCCATAATACTGCAGTCCACTCTCATAACATAGTGAAAACGATTACCAGAGATTTAATACCATAATTGATCCCCATATATCATAAGATATGTTTTGTTGGTCACATTCCAAACATTCAAAGTCCTTAATCATGTATTCTCTTGAATACCTTAGTGAAAACATGAATGCAGTTTAAAGTTAACACTTTCCACATACCAAAATCCTCAAAATTCTATATACTCAAACCATGATATCACTTAGTCCTTATATCAATCATGAGCTCATGAATACTATTAAACATTTCATTTTCTCGTTTTCCCTTCATTATGCGCATATCATCTTATTTCCAAAAAAATATCTCAATCACTATGAATACCACATCAATAAATATTGCAATACTCAATGATACAACATTATTTTGGAATACCATTACATAAACACTTAATCATTCCACCACATCGTTGTCATATTCAACATTTCCAATAGTGATCGCATGTGACTTCACTTTCTCCTTTGCCTTCAGTGGTTTCTCATGTTGATCATCACTAACCCTTGGATTAGGGCATTTATTAGCATAATGCCCCATTTCCTTGCACTTGAAGCATTGAAGTGTTGGTGGTGTGTTTTCTGCAGTGTTTGCTTTATTCACATCATTAGAATCCCTTTTTCCATTACTTCGACACTCAGCTGCTCGATGACCTTCTTTTCCACACTTAAAACATTTTCTAGTCCCTTTAAGACAATCTCCACCATGCTTCTTTCCACAATTTGTGCATAAGGAAACATTCATCTTCTTTTCACCGTTATTTTGAGATTTCTCCTTGAACTCCATCTTTCGTTTCTTGTGAAAACCATGAGATGGATATGTAACACCAACTTCCATTTCTACCTTGATAGCACAACACACAATTTCTTCATAGCTACTGAAGTCTCTTATAGCTAATGCCCTTCGAAGACTTGGTTTTAAGCCACTGAAAAATCGATCAACTTTACTTTCAGGTTGGATGATAATGCCAGATGCATACCTTGCAAGTATTGTAAAATTCGCTTCGTATATACCAACAGATTCATCAACCTTTTGCTTTAGTTCAAGAAACTCCTTCTCCATCTTTGTTCGAAGAATACGAGGGAAGTACTTACTGAAAAATAAGTTCTTGAACTCGTCCAATTCCATGGACTCAATTTCATCCCTTTGCCTCGTATTCTTAATAAGATTCCACCATTGATCAGCATCACCTTCCAAACGATACACTGCTAAGATGACTTTATCATGTTCAGAACATTGAAGAACTGAAAATATCGTTTCAGTGTTACTGATCCATTGTTCAGCAACAAGTGGATCAGAAGACCCACTGAAAGATGGTGGACGTTGCCTCATGAAGGACTCAATAGAATATTGTTCCCTTCTCTGCTCATTTGGAAGTCCAGAATGATTCATAGCTTGTGTAAGTATAGCAATAAGATTTTGCACTCCATCTCCCATAACATTTGTTTGTTCAGGAGGACAATCATTGCATTGTCCATTGCATTGATCAACACGGTTCCTTCAGGTTCCAGCCATCGTCTAAAACCGAAAAAGAATAGTGTGAGAGGCAAAAATCATGCTAGGGAAAACAACATAATAAAGGGGGAGTACCTTCAATATCTAACATCTAAGGTTTAATTCTATGATCGTTAGCGTAATTCTAGTACTATAACCTATACGTATACTTAACCTTCAGGACATCCCTAGACATACCTTAGAAATATCTCTCGGGATCTCACTAAAGTTCGCGCATCCTAGTTTCCAAAGGTTGACTAAACCTTTCCTTTGATACCAACTGTAGAGACCCAAAGCTTAACGTACATGGACATTACATTACATTTGCGGAATACTTAGTACATAACAAAAAACACACACACAAGGATCGTAATAGTTTAGTGTCTTTGGAAACTCGGAATAAAATCTTCTAATCGTGGTGAAAGATCATCAACATCTCCCATAAAGATCTACTTTTTTTTACCTAAAACAATTCTTTATATCCCGGGGAAAAGAAAACATAAAAGGGTGAGCTCAAATGCTCAATAAGGGTAAACAAAAGAAATATCAATCACATCATATACATAAGCACATAACTTTTGGAAATCTTAACCTGCAAAAGAGATCATAATTCCATAACATGGGGTAAATCATGGCAGTAAAATGTAATCACAATAATCATAACTTAAAACATGAAACTTTGTGGCATTCACACATAATCATATAGAATCATTTCTTGTTAGTCAAGACTCATTGCCAAGACTATCTTAGTGGACAAAGTCCCTTTCTGAATCGAGTAACCCTCGTTTCAGTCCTGTTTCACTGAACCGGTATAACCTACCGTTCCAGCCCTATCTATCTCATGAGATATAAAATCTTTACCCAATGCATTGGAGGGAGATATAGGACCCACCCATCTCATAATTATACCATTCTTATGTGTTCCACAAAATCATAAATCATACATCATTGCATAACCCATGTAATAAAAATGGGAATCTTAAACATCGTGACATCATAAAACATTTCATATAAGATAAAGGAATTCATAAAAATAATTCCATCACAACATGATCAAATCAATGTAATAATAGGGATAAAAACAGAACCCTTTATTATCTTAGATGGAAAATAATTTTGATAAAACACTTGAACTCCATTCTTGAGGAAAATATCCTTTCTTCTTCAAAAAACATTTTTCCTTTCATAACGTGTCATACGACTTTAAAATAAAAGAAGTTGATTAAAAATAAACTTGAAAACTTTTAAAGGATTCTTCTTGGAAATAATGTTTTAAAAATCCATTCATGTCGTATAAGTTAAAAAAAACATTCTTCGTACTTTTATCGGAAAAGTCAAAAAGTACCTCATACGAAAAAACGACAAAAGATTCCTTTCATACATATTACTAAAAACTCACCGAAGGGTAAAATTGGATTTAAACTATTGTATGTGGATGGAAACAATATTACATTTTGAGGGAACATGGATGTGGATGATAAAATACACCCCAGTAAATACAAAAGTAAAAACAATCTCGGATAAAAATGAGATTGTGATATTTCTCTTACCTTAGGTATGATTTGCTTCGTATGTGTCCGAACCTCCTGTATGATGATTTAAATAATTTCATTGACTTATTAAAGAATCATATTCATTGTTATGATATCATATATGGTTCACTTATGACATTATATTACCCGTTCTTTTGTAAATTCCATGTTAAAGAAGCGTTTTGGGTAAAATCGTTTCATTTATCGTAGGTGTTTTGACTTATTGTTCTTGACATTATTATTACTCATATCATGATTTACTTAATTCCAGAATATAAAATATGATTTATATATCATATATATTCAGTATATATATATATATAATAGATAGATAAATGAAATGAAAAACACCGTTCATGGAGACGGTAGTCCGTACGTACGCATGAATGCTGTTTTCTTTTCCTTATGGAAGTAAGTAGATGACATACATACATATATATATATAAATCCAGTAGCTTTATAATGTCATATATTTCATTATTATTTCTTATATATACTTTATAATCATTATTAAATGGTTTACATGGAGAATGAATCTCATCGCGTCGTGGAGACGGTAGTCCGTACGTACGCACGAGCGATGATATCATTTCCATAAATATTGAATTGAATTGGAGTGGATTATACAATATATCAGAATCAATGTGATGTTGTAATAACTATGTATAGTTATTCTTTACACCATTATACCCATCCATGTAAGGTGGTGGTGGAAAATAGATTACACCACGGCGTGGAGACGGTATTCCGTACGTACGCACGCGCGGTGATTTCTTTTTCCGTAGGATGGATAGATGGTGAAATAGGGTTGTTTCATACTTATAATAACATATCGGTATATGAGTGATACTGATGTTATTACTTCTTAATGAAAAAACTAAGAAGAAGAAGTGGAAGAAGAAATAAAGATGAAAGAATTGGTAACGGTAATTACCTCTTCTTTGAAGCGCCTCTTTGAGACCTCCTCTTAGGGCACTAAAATTGGTCTTTGAGGAAGACCAGAACCTCTAGGATGTTTCTAGGGAAGTGGAGAGGAGATTTTGGCAGGGGTTGGCCGAGCTTGAGTTCTCAAATTGGTGTGAGGAGGAGGGGGAGGGGGTGTCCTTTTATAAGGGAGGAGAGGGGCACCTTAGGAATATCTGAAAATATTATTTTATATTAAAGTCAAAATCGGTTTATAATGGTTCCAAAGGGTCTTATTTCGAAGGTAAAGTGGGGATGGGTCGAAATCCTATCAACCAATAGGATTTAGACAAGTTTAGGGTATTATTTTAACCTTATCAATTAGATTTAACTCTAAGTTAAATAATTTAACTTTTACCGTGTCTTTTTGTTTTCTTTCACTATATGGTTAATAAACTTACTATAACATGCCAAACGAACCCCACATTGTTTATTATTAATATATATATCCTTATCTAAGTCATTTGGCCGAACCTTAGATTTTTAGGAAAAAAATAACAATTAATAATATAATATTTTATTTAAAAACTATTTTGTGTCAATTTTGACACTATTTGATATATGATTTTTGTGAAAGTCATAACAGAAATATATGTTTGAAAAAAGTTGATTAAATCAACACTAATATATCATAGTACCCTAGAAAATTAGTGTAATTCATAAAAAGTCTCAAATTACATTTATTTTGGTGTTTATAACATCAATTATGTCAATATTTCATTAATAAGACAATTACTGCATCATCATTGTGTCATAAATAAATTAAATTATTTATTGTCTAAAAATTAAAAATAAAATACCATTATGTAGGAAATATTTTTATCTTTCTAATGAATATTTATAGTCGAATTTAGCTTATGTATAACCCCATATTAAAAATGATTTACTTATTAAACATTGATTTTAACTATTTTAACCCTTCTTTAAATAAATTAATAATAAATGTCCTAATCTAACCCAAGTGGGCCTAAATGGTAATATTTTATTCCTAAGTTTGTTTTTGGTCGAATTAAACTTATCCAATAGAATTAGGACATGTGTTAGGGTAATAGTAATATCATTTTACCCTTAGTTACCCTATTTACTATTAACCGTGGTAAAAAAAAGTAAAAAGTTACTATTCACCAAAAATTATTTTCATCTCATTGAACCACATTTTACTTTCTGACATCAACCGTGTCTCTCGGATTTTTGAAATTCCATTCACAGAAGCGGTAAAATTAAGATTTATGAAGAAATTAATTTTCTTAACTACCACTTAGTAGTTTCACTATTCATCAAAAATTGATGTTTTTCAGAACAATGCCAAAATTTCATCCTAAGCTATATTTCATATTCCGAATCAAAAATGAAGTCTATTTTACCAAATTCATATCATAGAAGTTGCATTAATTAATTTTATAATTAAATCCCGCTGTTAAAACAAATAGCGTGTTTTTAAGAAACAATATCTATCAAAAGACTGACACTTGTTTATGTCTGGTTTAAATGTGAAATTACATCCAATGACCAACATTGTATTAAATTGTAAAAATATATTCTAAATATACTTTAAAACCACTCAAATTAATAATTTATCACTATTAATTATTTCGATTGAAATGTTTTTTTATCTAAAATTTAGTAATTTTCACTATTCATCAAAATATGAAAGTTATCCGAAAATTACCAAAATTTCACCCTAAGCTAATTTCGATATTCCGAATCCAAAAATGAAATCCATTTTGAATAATAAAATTTACAAAATTTCAAAAAGTGGTTATTACTATTCATAACGGCTAGTTTTAATAACATTTTAATAGCATATCGCTGTTTAGTGAAACTCGTTATTGCGTACTATACACGCTATCGAGGAAGGTCGCGATTGCGTGTAATACAAGGCAAGTCAAGGATGCGTGTTGTGCAAGATCCTTTTGGTGTAGCGTACAACACAAGACATTAGTGAAATTAAAAAAATATTTTTCATAAAATCTCGGGCTGTTACATGCACCATCCAACAATTCCCTTTTTAGATCTGGTGTGTTAGGAACATAATGTATCTTCCCAAATTTCAAAATATCAGCCTCATATACAAAGTTTATCAATATCCCATTGTTCACAACATTAATTTTCTTTTGAAAATCCTTATCATCAGTCTGAGAACATGTTATCCTTTCTAGTAAAGATGGTTTGAAAACCATTTGAAAAAGTATCAATATTTCACCTTCCATGATTATTCCCATATCCATCATTTCTATATCCAAGAACATAGTATCCCTTTAAACTCTCATCTTGTTCAAAAATCCCTGATCTTTTCTGCTCAAAGCATATTCCACCTTATTTTCATTCCTTGGGTGGTAGTGTATAGTGAAATCATAATCCTTGAGTAGTTCAATCCATCGTCTTTGCCTCATGTTGAATTGTTTTTCTGAGAAAATATACTTCAAACTCTTGTGATTAGTATATTTCTCAAATTTTTTACCATATAGATAGTGTATCCATATCTTTAATGAAAATATTATAGATACTAACTCAAGATCATGAGTGGGTTAGTTTTGTTCATTAATTTTTTTTTCTGTCGTGGGACATATGAAATAACTCTATCATTCTGCATAAGGACACAACCAAGCCATTTATTTTACGCATCACTATAAATAAAAAACCCATCATTCCCCGATGGTAGAGTCAAGATAAGATCATTGAATAATATTCTATTCGGTTCTTCAAAAAATTATTCACACTCTTTTTCCCAAATAAATTTAACCCCTTAACGTGTCAGCTTGGTTAATGGGTTTTCAATCAGGAAAAATTCTAGACGAAATGCTGATAATATCCTTCTAAACCAATAAAACTGCATAACTCAATTATAATCATTAGGGCTGGTGATAATTGTATTTCTCTTGTCCTAGAAGGATCAATAGATATTCCATCCTTATGGACAAAATGTCCAAGAAAAGTAATTTCTTGAAGCCAAAATTCACACTTTCTAAAGTTCCCATATAATTAATTTATTATGATGGTTTTTAGAATAGTGCACAAGTGATTTTAATGATCTTTGTAGATTTTTCTATATACCATGATATCATCAATAAATACAACTACAAAGTCATAAAAATATTCTTTGAAAACTCTGTTCATTAGATCCATGACGACAGAAGGTGAATTAGTCAATCCAAAAGGCATTACTGTAAACTCGAAATGCCCGTACTTGGTTCGAAATGCTGTTTTCAGAATGTCTTCAGTCTTCACACACAACTGATGAAATCTGTATATAAGGCCAATATTTGAAAAATATTGGCCTCCATGAAGTTCGCCGAATAATCATCAATGCGGCGTAGGGGATACATTTTCTTTATTGTTATAACATTGATCTTTCTGTAGTAAATGCACAATCTCATAGATCCATCTTTCTTCTTAACAAAAAGAATAGGGGCTCCCCATGGAGAAACACTAGGGTGAATAAATCCTTTATTACTCAATTTATATAGTTGTGTATTTAGTTCCACTAATTCCATAGTGGTCATTCTATAAGGGGTCTTCGATATGGTACTTGAACCAAGAATTAAATCAATGAAAAACTCAATTTCTCATTCTGGAGGATGTCCAGGTAAATCCTATGGAAACACATCAACATATTCTTGTACAATAGGTGCATACACTATTTGAACATTCTTTCCCTAACCCGTAGATATTTCATTCTCTTCCTCCCTAATAATAAAATTTAGTTGAACTACTGGGGGTGGATCTAGATAAGAATCTGGTTGTGACATTTTTCCTCTAAATATAATGTATTACAAAACACTAACCAAAATTGTAACCTCTTTCTTTTTATAACAAATTTTCACATCACAGTCCGAAATCCATTCCATTCTGATGATTATATCAAATTCAATCATGGGTATGATAATGAGATCAGCAGATAAAGAACATTTATATTCCCTAATGAGAACTGATTCAAAAAGATTTGTTTCAATGATACTTCCCTTAAGAGTTTTGACTGAAAACTCCCTTGTCAAATAAAATTAGAAATAACTAATTTTCTTAGAAAACTGGGATGATATGAAACAATATGATGATCTAGAATCAAATAAAGCATTTTCTAAACTTGAGGAAACCCTTAAATTACCTTCCACCCTGACTTTTGGAGCTTCAACCTTAGCAGTAGTGATCGCATAAGCTTGGTCATGGTCCCTTGGCCTTTTATAAGGTATGTTTCTTTGG
This sequence comes from Viscum album, assembly GCA_963277665.1. Taxonomy (NCBI): domain Eukaryota; kingdom Viridiplantae; phylum Streptophyta; class Magnoliopsida; order Santalales; family Viscaceae; genus Viscum; species Viscum album. The sequence goes on along the minus strand of OY728141.1, from coordinate 41,587,600 downwards.
TGCTTTGGACATTCATTTCCATAATTCCCCTTTTCTCTCAAATTGTATCATTCATTATTGACAACCTTTTTCTTTCCATTGCAATCATGAGCTTGGTGGCCTTTTTCACCACACTTATAACAGACTCCCATTCCCTTCAAGAATGTACCATGGCGTTTCTTCCTATATTTTCCACAGGATAGATATTCAAAATTTTCTTTCTTCCCCTTATTTCCATTTACGGAATGTTCAAAAAAGCTCTTCTTCTCTTACATTTCTTTTAAGTTGTAAGACTTAGATAATTCAATTTCGATCTTGATAGTAGAGGATACAATATCTTCATATGATGAGAAGGATTGTAAGACTAATGCTAGATGGAGAAATGGGTTTAACACTTCAAATAATTGATCAATCTTACTCCTTGGGTTATGTATATAATCTGTAGCATGCCTTGTTAACCTTGTAAAGTTAGCCTCATTCTTTGTGACATTCTCATCCTCCTTTTTCCTCAAACTCAGAAATTGTCTTTCCATATTCGCATGATGGTCACGAGGAAGTTATTTTTCTATGAAAAGAACTTTAAAATCCCTCCATTCCAAATTTTATACTTCTTCATCTTCCATTGTGTTTTTAATTATTGACCACCATTGATCTGTATCTCCCATGGGGAGATAAACTACCATGACAACTTTTTCCCTTTTGCTACTCCCCAAAGCATGAAATATTTTTTCTAAGGAACTTATCCATTGCGCAGCTACAAATATATTTTTAGTTGCATTGAATGTTGGTAGTTTTTTCCACATGAAGTGGTATAACATTGATCCTCCACGTTGTGGATCAGGGTGCTCCATATGGGTAAGGTTATTATTCATAACCTACGTGAGTTGTCCTAGTATAGTGATAAGCTGATCTGCACCTGTTGCATCACCAACTCCACTATAATTATCTTTATCTGGTGGGAAATCCCTAAAGTATTATGTGTGTTTATACAGTTTCTATTCCTTCCACTAGGCACCATTTCTAAACAATGGCATACACTAGATTATTTTATGAATCAAAATTCATAATTGAAAACTTTTAAAACACTTAAAAAAATTGTACAGTTTATGGATATAATCCATAATCATAAAAATGTTTTCCTTGAGCAGGTATATACACATAAATCCTTCATAATTATTTATAAATAAAATGTGGATTATCTTAAGCATATCCCCCAAGAGTGTCGTAACCAATAGTTCAGCAAGGCCCGTTGTCATGTACCAGGATACCCCATGTCAAGCCCAAAACTGCTTGTCAGAGTTTTCATTCCTTGGTACACATGTTCTAGATCCACCACTACTTGCTCATATCATGATAGAGACACACATCAAGGGAAAATCAAAAAATATTTACATTACCAAAATTCTAGGAAGTTATTCTATATTAATCCTCAAAGTGTATCTTAGGGTAATTTTATCTGATCTGAGTTTTTCTAAATATGGTTTCCAAGGTTTGTTTTAAACATTACTTGATGCCAAATGTAATTCCCTAACCCTAGTTACCCAGATTGAGTGCATTATTACACAACATATTAATGATACAAGGAATCTTGTTCTGAAAGACCGATCATTTTTGTATCTTTGGAAGTACTGGATAAATACATAAGTTTTACATTACATCATGAAATAAAAACAACAAAAACATCTTATCACCATTTAGCACACTTTTATTCCTTAGCCTATCCCTACAGGTCAACCATAAAATACATCTTCACATCCAGAGAAAAATAAAAAATAGAAAGGGTTGAGCTCAGATGCTCAGTTAGGGTAACAATATAGCAGAAACCTTCTTAAATAAACATAAACATCAAAGGAAACATATAGGACTAAAACACAAGCCATTTAAACTTAAAAAATAGCATAATATGGAAAGGATAAATAAAATAATTCCATTTACTTATTCCCATGGATATTCAAATAGTCGATTAATAACATATAATATCAAATAACCAATTTCACAATGATGGAATGCATAATGTGAGACTTCATAACCAAAAAGTCAAGGCCCTTTGAAAAGAATACAAATAATATTGTGTTAAGGCCTTGTTCCAAGACAATATTTTTTATTATGAGAACTACTGATTCATCAAGGAGAAATATTATGCTCCACACATTACTTACTATGTCCAACACATTCCTCATATGAAAGGTTCAAACCTAACATAAACATTTATATTAAAACTAGAATATGAAATGTTAATACTTTAATCATAAAACATGAATGGTATGAATATAATACATCCATAGTCAAACATATCATAATACATTTGGTACAATATGGAATATTGTATCATAATAAATTAACTTCAAACAAGTGTAAAATCCATCAAAGGATGTTGACATAGATAAAATCAAAACCATTTGAGATAAATGACTCTTTTTTTTTGAAATCATTTAAAAGTCACATAATTATAAAAGAAAAAATTTATTTTGAAAATATTTTTATATTCTTGTATGTTTTGATTCAAAGGTGTTATAACAGTGAAAAATAGCCACCCTCACTGTATAAGTTAAAAAACATTCTTTCCTAAATTTTGTCGAAAAAATCATAAAGAACCTTGTTTGGAAAATGACTAAAATACTCCTTTAAAAAATATTCTAAAAAGTAAAACAAGTTTTTAAATTATATTAAACCCTAGTCTAAGAAATAGTAAAAAAATTCTAAATAAATATTTATGAAACATGAATGTGGATGATAAAGAGGTCCTAGTAGATACTCACGTATAAACAACCTCAAATAATAAAGAGATTATAGAATTAACCCTTAACCTATACTTTTCCTTGAAAGAGGGTATGTAAAACTCTTTTATAATAGTTAAATAAATGTTATTAAATTATAACAGAACCACATACATAATTATGATATCATATATGATCTTCTAATATTGCTTTGTTAAAATTATTTTAGTAGTATCATTGTTTTCGGTGCTAACGGATTAATTTTCCTTTATATAGTTTGTTACATAAATCATGTTGGTTATGGGTAATAAGTATTTGATTCATTTCCTGAATAATATTATGTTCTTAAACATTTTTTTAATCATAACATGAAAATTATTCTAGAACGGTTACGATGGGGAATGAATCTCATCGTGTTCCTGGAGACGGTAATCTGTAGGTACGCACGAGCGCAAATACCATTTTATTGATTGTGAAATAATATGTAATTGGATAATATATCATAAATAAAGAATAATTAACATGTTATATTTATTATTTACAACATTTATACTCATTATTATACCCATCCCAATAATGAAGTGTCTGAATAACAAATTACACCACGACTTGGGGACAGTAAGTCGTACGTGCACACGTATGGTGACTTGTCATTAATAGGATGGAAAAAATAATGAATATGGTTGTTCCATATTAACAATAACATAAAAATATGTATATGGTACTGGATTTATTATTTTGGTATGGAAACAACAAAGAAAGAGGATGTGTAACAAGAAAAGAACTTTGAAAGAGGTGGTGAAATTATAACCTATTCATTGCGTGATTCTTTTTGAGATGATCAAAAGGGGTCCATAGGTTGGATTTATGATCAATGTATTTCCTCTATATCGAAGGGTGGGTAGTTGAGACGATATTTGAGTAGGGGTTTTCTGAGCCAAATGGCTTTGGAGGAGTGATTTTGAGAGAAGGGGAAGAACCTTTTTATAATAGAGGTGAGGGTCACATTATGAAAATTTTGAAATATTATTTTCTTATACAATCATAATCGGTTTATAATGTCTTCAAAATGATTTATTTCAAGGTTAAGGTGGGTATGGGTTGAAAAATTCTCAACCAATATGTTAAAGACAGGTTTATGTCACTATATTAACCTTATCTTTTAGATTTTACTCTTAGTTAATTAGTTTAACTTTACCATGTATTCTTGTATTATTCTAATAAATGGATAATAATCACTCTATAAAAAACCAAGAAAACCTCATGTGGTTCATTATTAATACATATAACTTTATCAATGTCATTTTGATGAAATTGAAATTTTTAGGAATATTATATCAATTAATAATACAATATTTGTTTTAAAGACTTATTTATGTAAATTTTGACACTATTTGGTATTTTGTTTTTGTGAAAGTCATAAAAACTTTATCACATTGAAAAAAAAATATTTAATAAACCCTAATATGTCATATTAACCTAGAAAATTAGTGGATTTTTCAAAAGTCTCAATTGACATTTATTTGGATTTTTATAATATCAATTATTTTAATCTTTCTTTAATAAGGTAATTATGGCATCATCATTTTATCACAAATAAATTTAATTATATAATGACCAAAAAGTATAAATAAAATACCATTATGTAGGAAATCATTTAATATTTATGATTAATAATTATAGTGTAATTTATCTTATGTATAACCCAATATTAAAAATGGTTTAGTTATCAAACATTAAATTTAACACTTTTAACTCTTATTGAAATAAAATAATAATAAATGTCCTAATCTAATCCAAGTGGACCGAAAGAATCATATTTTATTCCAATAGTTTATTTTGGTTGAAAACCACTTATCTAGTAGAATTAGTACCTGTGTTAGGGTAATTATAATATCATTTTTATCTCTAATTACACTATTTACTTTTAATCATGGTAAATAAAAGTCAAAAGTTACAATTAACCAAAAATTATTTTCATCTTTTTGAACCACATATTACTTTATGATTTTAACCATGTCACACGGATTTTTGAAATTCAACTCACAGAAGCGATAATATGATGTTTTATTCAAATTTGCAAATGCTCCTAGAAGGTGGGTAAAAGTCGGTAAATGTTAAATAAAATTTTATATATCTAATATTATGATAAAATCAATCCAATTAATTACATTGAAAATATATAGGTATTACGTATCTATTTGTACCTAATATAAATTTAAATAAAATAACTAATTATTTAAATATATAGTCTCTTTTAAACTATAACACAATGTTGTTTCAAAATTAATCAAAAATTGAATGTTTTTAGAAAAAAACCAAAAATTCACCTTTATCTAATTTTTATATTCTGAGTCTAAAAATGAAGTCCATTTTTAAAAATAATCTTTAAGAAATTTCAAAAATTTGGTACTACTATTCATAACAGCTATTTTGATTGGTCATGGTTTGTTAAAACTCCATGTTGCGTACAACGTAAGCTATTTCGTTATTCAAAGGGAAACATATTGTGGAAGCTTGGGGTTCTATACACACCTATATTAAGAATAATATATAGAATATAGTTGATAGATATAAAGTAGTTAAATAATAAAATGAATCAGGGTTTTAAAAAATGGTTTACATACCCCAGTGTATCACCATGGGGTGAACTAATGAACTTTTCCACGAAAAAATGGATCATGGAGATTATGTATCCACTACTATGATATTAACATGATTTGTAAAATGAAAAAGTATCTACTAATAAGTATTGGGGAATTTTTTTATTAACTTATAAGAGATAAATACTTTTCTTAAGCGGGTTTCCATTATGAATATCATCAAATAAAAAGATAGAGATAATATATTAAAAGAGAAGCTTTCTATATGGGATATAGACCCTATGAGTTCGTATTGATTCCATTTGGACACAAAAATTCCAATAAAATATTTGAGGAAATGACTAATAGAGTCATTAAATAATACTAAGATATGTTTGAGATGGTATTTATTGATGATATATCATATAATATATGATCAAGGAATAAAAAGAGTGATATATAATGATTTTCCAGGAAACATTATAAAAGGAGTGGTTTTACACTATTTTTACCATGTATTACTTTTAGATATAGAATGTGAAATTATTTGGACATGTGATCACATCTGATGCAGTATTTTTGGTTCCTTCAAGGGAAAAATAAAATCAAGGAATAAAACATAGCCAAAATTTATATGAAGATCTACATTTTTCTTATCTTATTTGGGTAATGCTTACTATTTAGGAGAAAAATATCATTCTTCTCTAGCCCACTAACTATGTTACTACAGAATGAGATAATTTCTGTATCTATCAAATAATGATAGAAATGCATCAATGAAGTCATTACTATTTTATCACTACATATATAATCACATACCTCTAAATTATTGAAGGGTTTTTGGATATACAGGGATGCTTCAAATAAAGATCAGTGTTATAGGCTCATGGAAAATGATAAAGTGACATTAATGAATCATGATACTTAAATATCAATGAGTTGAAATAACCAACATATTATTTGAAAAAACCAGTTATGATTTCTTCAATACATATTTTTATTCATTTCATCTATGGATATAAGTGTGACATATATACAAATTACAATAATATAATTTATATATTCACATATAAGGAGTTTAGTAAGAATTAAAAAAATATGTTTAGAGTTAATCATGGGCTATGGTTTCTAAATTCAAGACCATCTTAGAAAGGAAAATGAGGTAGTTAATTCTCTTACAAGAAACATACCTACTACCCTATCGATGTTGAATATTGAAAAAAATCTATATTAATGGTTATTTTAGGGAATGATCTAGAAATCCTTAAAGTATAGAATAAATCATACGTTGACCAATAAATTTCCAAAAAATCTATCCACGAATAAATCATGTTAGTATGATGGTATGAATTATAGCCTCAAAATAATGTGAGATAGATAATGGGATGGAAGATTTATTAACTCAACGTCAACCAACATAGAGTTATTTGATTTAGAACAAGATTTGGTGTTCCATCATTACTTGATATAATGAAAGAGTTATTATATTATTAAAAGTATCATCTTTTCACATCCATTATATAAATATCAAGATCTACCATGAACATTTAAGTAACTTTTGTTGACATAACATAAAGAAGGATATTAATGAGTAGACCATAACATGATTGGTATGTTATCAAGATATGTTATTCTATCAGAGGTATGAGGGAATAATCTGAACATTAACAATATCAACATGGAAATGGGAGAACATAATAATAGTCTTTTCATTGGGTCTTCCAATATTATATAAAAAGGTAAAAATTAAATATGAGTATTATTGGACTATCTTGATAAGATTAAACACCTCAATAATATTTGATAGTATTTCTCACTAAATCAAAATTTTAAGATATATGTTAAATGAGTTGTGAGGTTTCATGTTACACTGCATTTTATCATGACTGATCAGGATCCATGGTTCACTTGTTTGTTTTATATGAGCCTTTAATGTACCATTAATATTTAGTTGAAAATTAGTAGTTCCTATCACTCATATAATTATGGATAACCAAAAAAGAATATTCACAAAATTTTGGACATAATGAGAGTTCTATTAATGGAATAAAATGTGGTTCAAATAATCATATTCCATTATTTTTATTCTCAAAAAATTATATTTTCCACTCATGTATTCATATAGTACTAAATGAATATATATACATTAATAGATGAATAGCCCTATATATAAAGATAATGTTGTTGAATTGAACCTACCTTGATTGAAACTTTTGGTTGTCATGATTGTGAAGGTTTATTACACTCTAAAAAATATTAAATATTCTCAAAGTAAAAAGGATCAACAAATATACTTGGAGTTTGAAATTAGAGAAAAGGGGTTTCTTTGAATAACTCCCAGGAACAGGGTAAAGAGGACTATAAAAAAGGGAAAGATTAGCCCGAGATATATTTTCCACTTTGAGATCCTTGATCACTAATAATTCATGTCCTATAAACAACGAATTTCAAAAAAATTCTACAATCATGATGTGTTCTATATATATCACATAAAAAAGTGCATAATTTATCCCCCATTTGTACCGAATCTGTAGAAGGTATAACTGGAGTGTTCCCTCTCTGATAAGGAGTAAATTATAAAGATCTTAGACTATAGAGATAAAGTTCTATGTAATAATAAGACCCACATTGTAAAAATAATTTAGTGAAACCATAAGTATGAATAAGAAATATGGAAACATGAATATACCATGGAGGAATAGTACCCACATTTATTCTCAACCATGTTCATGAGTTGAAATTTCAAGGGCAAGATTTCTAAAGGGGGGAATGTAATAATTATACTAATATATATTGAATTTTACTTATAAATAAATGAATGTGTCATATATAAGAATATAAGATATTAAAAAGAGATCAAATATATAATAAAATATAATCTTACATTATTTCATTAAATTAAAAAAAATACATTTTGAGTATAAATATACTCAATAAAACTTAAAATTGCACAATGGTACCATAAATAAAAATATAACTATTTTTTGGATTATTTTTATGATCTACAATTTTCACACCCTTTTTCATAAAAAAAAATCTTTTTTTGGAATTGTGAAAAACTCCCAAGAATGACTGGTGGTCAAAATGTCCATTTGAATAAATATTTTAGATAAGGGTAGAGTTTTGAGAAACATTCTACCAGTTCTTGATACTTATTTAGAATTCACATAAATCGTGTTGCAAGAGCCTATAAAATAAGTTTTTGCACACGGAGTGAGTTTTGTGAATTCAATTATAATCATCTAAAAGGTATAGGCCATGAGTTTGTGAAACCTAATGTTATTTGAATAAAAGTTAGATAACATATAAAACTATTGAAAACACAATGGTTGAGGTTGATGAAATACTGTATTATTTTATAAAGGTTGTGGAAACTCTGATAGTAAGTAAAAGGTAAATGTGCCAAGATATTCTAGAAGTAATTACACCATAAATACTACTATGTAATATCTAACCACCAAAATTTGGAACAATTTAAAAGCATGATCTACTACTAAAATATGAAATTGAATAATTTCCTGAAAACATAATCAGAAGTTGGAAAGGTCATGTCCTAAAAATTAATGGAGGCATATGGAATTAATGTTACTGATAGATAAGTAATATAAATATTAAAAAACTTATATCTAAAATAACTTTATAAATAGATGAATATTAGCGAATTGGTCCATAAGATAAATAAAAATTGTTAATTAATAAAGATGAACTCTCTACAATATGTACTTGGAATGAAAAATCAGTATAATATTATAAAGATATAACTGAATGGTGAAAATGAAAGATGATTAGATTGAAGAAAAAATTAGAAATATTTATTATCATAGTTAAGGTTTCAAAAAATGAGTTGAAAATAAGTCACACCATATATATCCAAACAAAGAAGAGTTTTATGGATGTGAACCTATAGTGAATCTGAAAGAAGAGTTCTCTGATGGATCAATGGTTATGAGCTACAGGTTTTTTTCTAAACGTTGTAGGATAAGTGGTAAAACCTTCATTGGTTTATTAATAAAAAAATACCATTGTTTTTTTTGAGATAGATCTTCAAAATGTGAATCATATGAAAGAATTTACAAGTCTCAATGAATAAACATTAAGATAACAAAAATAACCTCGAGGATCATAAATATCATTGAACATTTTGAAGGGAGTTATGATAAGAATTTTAAAAAGTAATGAAGTGTAGTGTAAACATATATACCCCTATGTAATAAACATCACCAATATATATGATGAAAATAATGAGTTGAAAGATTTCAAAGAGATTAATCTGCTATGAGAGTTGAGATTTCAAAGCTGAAATAAATGCTCAAATATAAGTCATACATTTTTATGATATTTATTAATTGTTAAAACATCACATTTATCAAATACAAATAGTTTTCCAAGATAATTAGAATTGAAATATCTAATGGAAGTGTTTGAAAAAGGCATGCTCACTAAATATTAACTGTGTGTGTGTTGGCACCGAAAATGGTGTCTGGCCCATTCCACATAATTCAACGAAGTGATCAGAGGAAGTCGCCTCCAAGAATAGGTCAAAAAGAACCATCAAGCCCTATCCAGATGTACATGCATGAAGAAATCTATGTGGTGGGTGCATTTCCACACAGACGCCTCAGTGAGAGGATCCATGGCATCCTTACTTTGTGGGAGTCTAACACCGGCCGCGGCCCATCCGCGGCATCACTCCCCCTCCACGAGACCAACGTGGGACAATAGAACATTTCATTTCCATGTCGTCTATCATCTACATGTTGTCTCTCTTCTCCATGATGAGTTCTACGCCCCTCCGACTGGGGTTGCCTATAAATAGAAGGTACCCTCCACTTCCAAATCATTGTTACTATGATTTTTCATCTTCTTGTATCCAGAATCCCATAGAAATTCACGAATCCCTCAAATGGATTATCAAAGGTAATTGGACATTGCAATCCATACTCCTTTGTGTTCTTTTCAGCCTCCACCTATGGCGGAGATTCCCTCTGCGAAGGCCTATGCCCTTCATAGAGGAAGGGGCACCTTTGGGATGATCGAGCTTTCGTGAAGCATAGAGCCTTCACAAATTTCTCTGAAGGTTTCATGATGTATATAGCCTTCGTGAAGTTCTCTAAAAAAAGAGGTATTTTATAAGTCCAATCCCTACACCCTTAAGGGAAATGCTTCGTGAATCCTTGTCCTTTCACAAAGATCCCCCTCTTCGCGAGTGCCCTTGCCTTCATAAATTTCATTCTCTTCATGAAGAACATACAATTTAAAATGACTACCCTCATCGTGAAGCCCATTGTCTTCGCAAAACACCTCTTTCTAATACTTAATGCCTTTCACACCCCTTTCCCATACGTCCCTCCAGGTTTGTACGAAGTGATTTCAAGGTCCCTTTGGTGGTTCTTCACATTATGTTGCTTAGCCTTATGCTTCTTTTCATAGGCACACTAACAGCTATTACTTCTTCGCATATCCATGCTAACGTGGGACCCTCAGTGGTTCACTCCACAACACACCATTTCCATGGAATTTTTAGTACCTTCCATTCAACAAGTGTTAAATTGTGCTGGTTATATAAGTCCTAGGGGTGTGGAGCGAACCTGCATCATCCGAGCTGTCAGACATTAAACTACCAAGTTCCATCATCATCAGCACATGACATTAAGCTATGGCCTATCCTCAAGAAACACATGTGGGGATTCCATGTATCATACATTCAATATTCTCACTCGTCTCCATGGGAGTGATATATTTCTCACATGGAATGTCATCCTCTTTGATGGAGCAGTGTGTGTCTATGTGGGAGGGAAACCATATTGGTGTATGAACCGAGCCTTTATTGCGGGAGGCAGCACCCCTACTCCTCCTCTCTTCTTCTAAGATAAAGACCAGAGGAGATATGGGAATAAGGACTTTTTTATCTCGTCCAACTCTCTCCGGGCGTTGTCTCCATGAGGCCTCCATCCTAGAGTAAGTCCCAATCTCAATATCTCAGGGATTCTAACCATGAGTAAGGCCCTATTTAATATTTGGGTTTCTAACCAAAATTAATCTCATGTTTCTTCTTTGGGAGGCTAACCATGTGTATTCTCCATTCCTCTTCCCACAAATACACCTTTCGTGGCGTGATTGTCAGGTATTCATTGCCTCTTGTTTCTCACACTGAGAATGACTCATGTGGGATTTATGTAAGAATTGACCATGGAATTATTCGTGGTATGCCTTAGTGTGTAATCCCAAACCCTTCCCAAACTACGTGTACATTTATCCTTGTCTCCTAGGAAAGGTATGTTGGAATCCTCTCTCAGGTTCAAGCCCAAAAACTACTTGTCCTGACCACATCATGTGAGTTTACCTTTGTCCCGTATGATGCTAAATTTCATCCACTATCCCGAAATACGTGGAATTTTATCCTTGTCTCCTAGGAATGTCATGTCGGATTCCACCCCGAGTTTCAAGACCAACATTTCATTTTAATTTTCCCCATTCAATGTTAAGTTGTTTTACCCCATCCAGTGGTAAGTCATTGTGTCCAATCAGCAGTAAGTCGTTGTACCCCTTCAAGCTGTAAGCAACTGTGACACCAATTTCATATGAACTACGTGGGTTTGATCCCTATCTCCTAGAAATGGTATGTTGGAATCCTCCTTGAGGATCAATCCCAAATAATTCTAAACATTGGATTTCCCCTATTGGGACACACATTTCTGGTCCGCCCCTCAATTATCAAACCAACCTAGGTTGCTAACCATGCGTAAGTCCAGCATGCCTTTGGGGAGCTGTCCTCTATGCACACCCCAATTCCATGTCCCATACAGAACTATGTGGAATTTGATTCCTCGCCTCAAATGTACGTAGGAAGCCACCATGAGTTTCAATCCCATCACTCATATCCCATCGTGGCCTCTCTCCGTTGAGCATATGTGTTTTGGGAAGGTCATGCCCCATCCTGAAAGTTCAACTTCCTTCGGGTCCTAGCCATACATCCATTCTCATGGGTATACTTCTCAGGTGTCCCATCGCCCCATAAAACTACATAGACTTTTATTATATGACATGTGGATATCTAGGATGTCTCTTTTAAGGATCAATACCAACATCACTATCTCCCTCATGATGGTTCCATATCATTCACCATCCACTCAACAATCCATATCCGTCTTGATTCTTACCCAGGACACCACATCCCGGTGAGACCATGTCACCCAATTTCTCACTACTCATAGAAGTTATTGGGTAATTAACCATGCGTTATCACCAGTGTCAATGCTTTTTCCAAGGGTTGCACCTGTATGATCCACTCCCTTCAGTGTTCTGATCAATCGATTCATCTATTCTAGACATTAAACTCACAGCATACCTTGTGTTAAACAAGTGAATCTAAGGAAAAACTAATATACATTCTTATGGAATATAATTCCTCACATTCTCTGTGGGATGCCTCAGGATTCTGCACCCTCGAGAATCCCTATAATAAGGGGAAGAAATCCAGATGCACCAGTGATCTAGCATTAAGGCACACCAGCGATGTCCAACATGACTACTCCCCCAACCAAAGTTTGCTGGAATGACTAGACCCCTTCTAATGTCCTAATATAAGTAACATAATTAACTGGAATCCATGAAGACATGGCACTAGGAAGCGTTTCACAAACAATGTCTTAAGTCTATGAGGGAGACCTGGACTAGGAAATGAGTTCTGAGGAGAAATCCATGGAAGAGGGAACTGACAACCCATCATCCTGTTTTGATCAAGGATCAAAAATCCTTGAATAATAAATGGATGATACCCTCCATTAGAATAAGATAATGTAGGGAAATAGTTGCACGTCCTCCAAAACAAAGAGATGCCCACCCCAGTCAAAGTGTCAAAAATATAAATGGTGAACCCGATGTGATTTTATTCTACCCAATGTGGAGATTAGTAGTGTTAGAGACATCAATGGATTATCATGTCAACGAATCCAAGTTTCAAGTGCCAGTTCCTGCAAAAAAAGAGTGGTCTTAGCATGAAACTCACTAGAGAATTGGAGTAGTTAGATGTGGGACATCCCAGTCTGTGATTTTTTCAGTGTGGATCCTTCTTACCAACCATGGAAGTTGGAATGGTTCTAGGGAATTGGACATCGCTTTAATTATTTTAGCATTAATGGTCAAATCTATCTGCTTCATAGAACCCAAGATGTCATGATAAGAAACCAATAAACATACACCCAATGATGTAGGGGAAGGGGAAACGTCAATGAAAAAATCCCATGTGGCCTCATCTCCCCCATGGAGGCCTCCATGTCTGTGGATTCTAGGAACCCACGCCCCATCTCACCATTTTAATTTATTCAGAGAAGGGTAATTAACGACCTCGTTCGATTGTACAAGGAGAAGTGGATTATCCCAACCCATGATATGGACCGATGAGACATGGAGGCTTCTACACCTCGCCATCACCACCACTGCCCCCAAGGTCCACACAGGGAGCCATCACTCCCCACTCTGATGTATAATCATTTCGAGAGACTCTCCCTAGAATGCTTCAACGACTACCTCCCCTGTGCTAATGAGGAGAAAGATGTTTGGTCTAGCCCAGCCAGAATCCCATCCCAGGGGCCAATAAGGAGGACTCCCACCAGGCCGCGTCAGTGCCACTACATGGGCATGTGTGCTGAAGATTGGGTGAGCTAATCGCCTGCACCACCGACCTCGGTCCGATTAACCCAACGCCAGTATCAGGCGCATGCTGAGGACGGTGCCCACCGAGGGGCGTCAACATCAACGACTACCATGGCCCGGGACACCATTGACACATACCATCAGTTTCCTATTTATTCTGAGTATGGGAAGTCATACGCACGACCTGGTTCGAGGCCCCAACCACCACACGGGCAGGCTGGGCTGACTGACCTTATCGCGGATGCAGGTGGCATCCCTCGCGGGCCGTCATATGGTGATGTCATCCTGTACAAAGGTCATCCCTGTACCATCCCCAATGAGAGTACATGCCTTCCCTACTGCCAATCTCGACGTGGAGGTCCTCCCAATGCGACCTTCAATATGAATGAAGGTCCTCATAAGAAATCCACTTCTGCACCCATGACCTCGAGTATGGATCCATTTTTCCCATCATAGATAACCAATGTAAAGATTCTACCCGTCTGGTCAACCTTTAGTGTGAGGGTCTTCCTCATGTCCTTAAAGCAACCTAAAAAGGTCCCCCTCATCTCAATAATAAAAGAAGCTAAGGTTTTCCTCACTTCATGGTCACCCAACATGGTGGTCCTAACAGTGTTCAGCTCGATTAGTATGAGGACCCTCCTCATACCAATGCTACTAGAGGACATAGGCATGGAAGCACTTCCGATGCTCCAACTGACTACATTGGAGGTCCTACTAGCTTTGGAACTTCCCATAGAGATTCCCTCTACACGTCATCTAGTGCACAGAGAGTTCCTCCCCATGTTCCATTGGAAATTTTCCAGGTGCTCCTCGCACCCCACCTCACCCAGGCGGATGTCCTCTTCACCCTCAAATCAGTCCGACCGAAGTCCCTCCTCGATCAAAAAACCTACCCAATCCCGAAGAACCACACCAAGGAAAGAGGGAAGTTCGTTGTATCCATAAGAATAATAATTAGATGATTTAGAACATAATTAAACTCAACTTCTTCTTATATTTGTTTGGCGGAATTCAACTCAGCAATGGAACCCTCACCATGATCTTTTATGTTTGGGTTGGTGCTGGAAAGTGGCCTATCAACATCATCCTTTAAAATGGTGAGATCCACCATATTCCTTCCTCCCTCTGTAGATACATCTATGATGAGGAATATTTGGCCATTTTCGAGGTATTTTAAGTGCAATCCTCTCTATCATCAACTGGGTCATTAAATTCCTCAACCAGAGGTCATGGAGAGTTATTCTTGGTACCGGTAAAGAATGAACAGTAGAATGGCCATCATGAGAGACTGCAACCCCTATGCCAGAATCCTTGGTTTATGGCCATTATTACTGAGATGCAGTGGCTCAGCCATTTCATTCATCGCATGACAACCTGATATGTAGCTGATTGTCAGCTCATTCACCGTATTCTCCACCGATCAGCCTACCATCTCAATGGTTTTCTTCATTGTCATTTATAGTACCATAGTTGTCCTTATTAGATGAATGGGGCAACCAAGTTCCATATCCTGAGTCTAATCCAAGGACCTTTTTGTACATTCTCTCAACGGATCATTTCTCAGAGATGTTCTGGCCAATTGTGATCGCAAACATCAATGTGCCAGAATTTCTTACTCAGAAGGAAGTTTCTTACTTTCTCTAAACCCTATGGGTGACACACTTCTATATACATTATCAAATAGTGAATTACCACAATATTTAGGAACACTTTGAATATATTGACCAACAATGTCATATGGTCGACTTGGCTTCGCTCTCTATGGCCCATCGCCCTGAGTCGCTTGGTCACCACCGATCCATCCAACAACAATACATTTATAGATTTAATGTTCTCCATAGATTTATCATAGAGTCTTCCACCCATGTTCATGTCTGTGGTTGGGGGTAGTATGATTCCCTCCATTTTTGTTATATCTAGTGACAACACTATTTTCCATGTGATATTGAGGATATGCCTCCAGGTAGATTCAAAGTTAACATGTCTGGCCATCCAGGGGGAGAGAACAAGCTAGAGATCCTTAGAGGGGACTTACCCCCTGGGGGAGTTTCACACCTTTTGGATCCATTGGTATGGATCACTCGCTAGCAAATAAATTTACTAGGTTTTCCTGTACCTACTGAGTCATTAGCCCTCGGTTGGAATACCAATAATGGAAAAGAATATATTGGGGCTATAGAACCCTATGACCCATTTGGAACAGTTCAAAATAGAGAAGCTGATCCTAAAAAATCCATGTTGTGCCAATAGCTCATGTATCATTCAAAAATGGTCGATTACCTCCTTCCTGAACAAGCCACGAAGCGGAGACCAGACTACGGTGATCCCCAACCAGGGAAATAGGGGCATATACAAAATTCCCCTAGCGAATTACCTCTGGGTGACCCAGACCATCATACCCACATAGACAGAATAGAGGCCAGAACATATGGCAAGAGGGTGTGGTATGTGTCACCAAATCCACCTGAGCAGTGCGATAATCCCTAAGACCCAACTCAGGTTCCCCCAACTATTTCACATGTCATCCCACCTGCCGCTCCACAATACGTTGGGACTTCTTATCATGATGAAGAACCTTCCAACGAACTGGTGGTTAGGGATCCTCTCCAAGACAAGAATCCTCACCCAAATGATCAGATGGTGGCACTTATTTCTCGCCTCGAGGCACTGGAAACTCGACAGGTGACATTCCCTCCTGATGGAAATCCATATCTGGAATGAGTCGATGATATGCCAGCACACTCTAGTTTCTGAAATCCTACACTTTCATTTTTATGGGATGAGTGACCCGCTAAAGGATATTGCCCACATCATCATGATGTGTGGACCCATGCTGGGGACTCTGTCTCAATCAGAGGCTTCCAAACTCTAGTGTTTTGTACATAAATTGGAAGGGCCTTTATTTTTATAGTACATCTAGTTACCCATCAAATCAGTCACTAGCTGGGATGATCTCCTTACACAATTACTTTACTAGTTCAGCTCTACCACCTAGAAGAGGAGAATTTCAGACCACTTCAAGTGCAACCAGAGGAATGACGAGTGCATCGTGGACTTTGTCGCCCAATGGAAACACCTCACCTACTCCTTGGATATATCGCTAACTTAGGAACAACTGCTGACAATGTGTGTGGTTATTGTCAAGACCGAACTTTTCCCCTCTCTTATTACTCAAAATTACACTAGGGGATTCCAAAATTTATCTAACAAGGCCCAGAGACTAGAGGAAGCCTTGCAGTAGGCCAAGCAGGCACGTCTTTTGCCTCCTGCAACTTCTGTGAGTAAAGACACTAAGGCGGAGCCCGCCGCGGTGGCCCAAATAGAGGCACCTAGGAAATTGGAGTTATTACTAGTGGATCCACCTCTATAGAATCATAGTGTACCACCACTTTAGGCGCAACCTCGGCCCTAGCAGCGGCCACCTCAGAACCGGCCAATGCCCCCGCGTAACGCACTACGACACCCTAGGCGAGATAACCGGGTTCTACCTCCTCGAAAGGCTCCTCCAGCCTCGAGACAAGTATAGGCTCCCAAAGCCCCTTCCAAGATAGGGGAAAATGGACCAAATCATTCAATGAGGCTCAGTTCCCTGATTATTTCTAAAGTTCCTTGGAAAAAATAATTCTACGATTTCCTCAATGTAGGATGCCCGAAGAGGCGGATCTCACATATCGCCCCAAATACTTCCCCTATCATCAGATCCTGGGGAACACCCTTAAATAATGATATGTGTTCAAAGACTAAATTAAAGACCAGGTAGAAAATAATATAGCCAGGTTAGGCCCAACTTCAGCATAGGGGGCATGTGTATTCATGAAGCCCGATAGTGGCAGTGACAACGAAGGTGAGTGGCATCAGGTCCCAAACTGTGTGTCTCAAATGTATAATGACGGGATGGATTATAAGGTAGTTCCACATTACCATGGAAGTATATGTGAAAATTTTAATGGATTTGAGACTTCATAAGACATCGCGTCTCCCACAACAAGTACTTCTCCATTAATGGCTTAGCCTCCCTCTTCTCAGAAGAGAAAGCATCGACAATGTAAGGTAAAAAATGTCCCCCACTGATTCCATCATTATCCCATACTCTCCGCAACTTCATGACTCTGGATATGGAGATTCCCCCCGAAATCTATTCAATGGGGGAGGATTACTCATGTGATGATCAGGGGTACGACTCAATAAACACTATAGTGCTGGTAAACCCCTCCATGACTTTTGATAGAGAGGAGCGCCAGACAGATCCTCTCAAAATTCCTAGAAATCACCAACATCGATGAATCCATGACTATATCGGTCATCAGGATGCCTCAGTCAATACTTCCATCTAGGATGTGCATTCTACCAAAACCAGACAATAGGCCCAATGTAGAGCCAAGCATGCACGAACTTCTCATCTGTTGTCATCAGGTCTTCCATCATAGTTTTTTGTGTTACTTGATCAGGAAGAGCTACCTCGACAACGCCGTGATCTTCCACACTCTGTTACAGACCATCCTCAGTCATCTGATCCACATCTGGTAGTCACTCCATGAGTCTTTACTAGCAAGAAGTGGGAGATTTCTAGCACCAGTCAGCCACCCATTCAGTCAGAAGGGCCCATCATACCTCCTTCCATAGAAAGAAATCCAATTGGTAGAAGTTCTCACTTGGAACAGAAGTATGATAACCTTAAGAATCATTCCATCATTACAGCCAGGCTATATATCCTTGAGGCCCATCTCTCGTCAGCATATATGTGTGAAGCCCTCACCAAATCTCTATGAAGCCCCCTCCAGTTTGAGATGGAGGCAGCAGTTGTCGAAGCCTTCTATGTTGAGGTAGTTGAGAATGATGAATGTCATGTAATTATCTCATTCTCTAGATAAGATGCAGGATCTTCCATACAGTGGCACATGCACCAACTGTATATCATTGGACACTTCACTGGAGTGGAGGTTTATCACTGTCTGGTTGACATAGGATCTGGGATCAACCTAATCCCGACCTGGTCACTTCGAGAAACAGGGAATTGCGAGGATGATATGAGTCCCTCATACCTAAAAATTTAAGTTTATGATAGAATAAAACACTAACTTGTCATCAATATCCATCTGAAGACCCAGTTCAGTGGTTTGGTAGCCAGCACTGAGTTTATGGTTGTTTTATAGGACACTGCATACAACACGTTGATGGGTAGGCCATGGATTCACCTACATGCGGCGATCCCATTCATCATATTACTAGTGCCTCGAGTACTCCCTTAATGTTCGAGTGGGAATAATATATGGTGATGAATCTACATTTTTTTCTTTTTAATCCTCCTACCTAGATTTCGGCTATTGCAAGATCAAGGAAAAGTATATTCAGGCTAATGAGGTTTAACACGATTTAGCTGCGACCGACTCATGGACAAATCTGGATGATGCCTATATTATTCTGATCCACCGATCAGAGGATATAACCCCGGATTTGGGAAAATGATTTGTTTTTTCTAGAATGATAAGGGATAACTTTTCCATGTCCATGTGACGCTTTAAGATCAACTCATATTTCTACACAAATCATGCTTGGGTGATCCCAGAGCCCCTACCCCTATAAGGTATTGGGATATCCTCCCCATGGAAATGAAAATACATCATACATTCTTGTTTCTCCATTCTGGGATAAACCATATCAGGACGATGCACCACTATTTCTTCGATATCATCAAGCATGGCCCCTTAGGCCAAAGGCCATACCGAATCAGATCAATGACTTTCATCGATATGGTTTCGACAACACAAAAGTTCCCCAATGTAGTGTCTACCACCACTCAGGCTGGAATAAGCATCTCATCTGGATCTATTGACTCATAGGAATATCCTCCCACCAAGGATCCCTCCTCCATATGTGAAGAATATGATTTTGAGAACACACCTCCTACTTTTGAAGAGGGCGTCTTTGCCACGGTCAATGAACTGGTACTTGTGAACCTTGGTAGGAAGATAGATCCAAAACCCACATTGATCAGTGCTGATATGTATGTCAAAGAGAAAGAGCAGTATGTGGAATTATTGAAGTAACATCATGACATATTTCCCTAGAGTTATGATGAGATTACAAGACTAGATCCTTAGGTCAATGTCCACCGCCCAAGTCTACCAGGAAAATCACTACGGGTTCAAACAACCTCCCAGAAAGATGAACCTTCTCATAGTGCAATGATCGAGGCAAAAGTTGATAATCTCATCAGTGCCAATTTCATTATGGAGGTCTAGTACCCCATATGTCTAGATTACATTGTTCCCGTTAGAAAGAAGAATAGATTGATCTGATTCTGCATCAACTTCCGGGGTCTCAATCATTATTGTCTGAACGATGATTTTACCCTTACTGTGATGGAACTATTGGTTGAATCCATAGATAGGTTCTAGGACCTATCCTCCATGTATGGGTATTTCAGGTATAACCAGATCTTAATGGCCCCTAGGATGAGGAGTCCATAGCATTTAGGGTACCACAAGCTACTTTTTTCTACCAGGTAATTCCCTTCAGTCAAAAGAGTATAGGATCCACTGATCAGTGTTCCATAAACTGCGTATTTAACCCTATAATTGGGACATTGGTAGAATTATATGAGTACGATCGAGTGGTCAAATATCTCCATCATTAATACCATCTTAAAGATCTTGAGAAAGTGTTTGGATTCCTCTGTTCTCTCCATCTGATGTTGAACACCCTGAATTGTGCCTCCGAAGTCACCTCCGGAAATTTTCGTCGATTTTTTGTCAGATATAGGTGCATTAATATCGGTTTGGAGAAGATTAAGGCCATAATTCAGATATATTCTCTGAGAAACATTTGGGAGATTCAAGGATTTCATTTCCACTTGGCCTACATAAGCTGGTTCATTTCAAATTTGGCTGGTAATTGTAATCCCTTTTCTCGGCTCAAGAACAAAGGAACCGTCTATCAGTGGGATGAGGAATGTCAGAATTCTTTCTAGGAAATAAAGCAGTACCTATTGTAGCCTCCGGTCCTGATGAAACCTTTTTCTGGAAAGCCAATGGTCCTTTATGTGACTGCACTAGAATGATCTCTCGGTGCCCTTATTTATTAGAAAAACAATGAGGGAACATAGAAAAACCTATAATGTCTTAGCTACATGATCCTCGATATGGAGACCAGATACTCCCCCATTTAGAAGAGCTATCATGCGCTAGTATTCATAGTGCAGTAATTGAGACATTACATGAAACACCATGACGTGCAGCTAGTGTCCTGAGTGGATCCGCTCAAGTACATCCAAAACTGCCCCATGTTGACGGGCCTTCTAGCTCGGTGGGCAGTGATCCTACAGTAGTTTTACATTAGGTTTTTCCATCAAAATTTTATTAAGGGGAAAGAATTGGATGACTTTGTTTCTACCCAACTAGCTCTCATGAACTAGTCTCTAGATCGTGATTTTATCAATGATGCAATCCTCTCGGTAGACCAAGCCATTCTATGTTTTCATTTTCATTTGGATTGAGCTTCACAAAGTCGCACCGAAAGAAGACTTAATGTCCCCAGAATAAATAGAGTAGGCCTGGGAATTATCTTCATCATGAAATAACAAGATGTTTTTACATACTCACTCATGTTGTCAGAAGGTTGTACCAATAATGAGGCAGAGTACCAGGCTCTCATCACTGGCCTCAAGCTGACCCTTGAGATTGATGTTACACACATGCATGTGAAAGGGAACTACAAACTGGTCAAAAAGGAGATCAATGAGGACTATGTTGCTAGAAATATAGATCTTGTACCACTATTGGAACACACACTCTAGCTGATGGCCTAGTTCCAATCTCAGCTAGATGTTACCAGTGTCCCTCGATCCCAGAACAGTCGAGATAAAGCCCTATCTATCCTAGTTGCATCTCTTATAGAGGATAATCTAGATAATTTGATTATCCACATGGCACAATAGAGATTAATTACCCCTGACGACATTGATATCCCAAAAGTAAGACACCTTATCACCAGTTCCTCCATGTCAGGACCCTCAGATCCCCCTGCCATAGTGTTGGAATTGACTCCTAATTGAAGGACCCCATTTACCAAGTACCTCTAGGATGGCAGTCTCCCAACAGATCAAGCTGAAAGTGAGATTATCTAACACTATATGTTGTAGTTTACTCTTTAGAGTGGTCCCGGTCTTGAGTAGATCCTATACAGTTGAGGGTTTTCTGGGTTTCACCATTGTTGCATTCAAGGAGGTGAGATTTCTTAAGTCATGCAAGAGGATCATGATGGTTCATCCAGGGCTAATCATACCTAGCCAAAATTATCTCACCAGATCATGAGACTGTGTTATTTTTGGCCCTCCATGATCCGTGACTACATTGAATTTTCTAAGAGGTTTCTTGGGTGCCAAATTCATGCTAACTCTGTGCATCTTCCATCGGAGCCTCTCCACACTACAATGTACTCTTGGCCCTTTTCCGTCTGGGTACTTGATGTCGTGGGAACATATCCATTGGCAATAGCTTTCTAGTGCAGATTCATCATGACCACTACATATTTATTTTCCATGTGGGCTGAGGAAAATCTACTCAAGGAAGTCGAGGGCCTTTCTATCATTGAATTTTTGAGCTCTAACATCATATACTAATTTGGAGTCCCTCATGTCATCCTCACTGATAATTACACCATCTTCTAGGAAGCCAAGTTGAAGAAATTTTAGTCCAAGTATAACATCGGTTCTAACCAAACCTCTGGATATCAAGTGTAGGAAAATGGGTAGATCAGGGCGTCAAAAAAACCCTCTCCAACATCCTGTAAAAAATGGTTGGTCTGAACAAGAATATCTTTACAGAGAACCTTTTCAACACCCTCTGGGCTGATCAGACAATGACTCACAACTCCACATTGGTGACCTCATATGCCCTAGTGTATATAATGGAGGTCATCCTATCAATAGAAATTTCAATTTATATCATTACGAACAATTATATACGATCTGCGAGCACCAAATAATGTAGCAGAAATCCGTCTCGATGAATTGGAAGTACTCAACATGAATAGGCTTCGTTCCCTGCAAAATCTAGAAAGACATCTAAACAAGATATCTAGAGCTTTCAACAAGAGATTTATCCTCCGTTATTTCTTGCAAGGTGACCTGGTTTTGGCCCTAAGAACACCAATGATGCTTGGTAGGAAACCACCTAAGCTAGAGGCTAAATGGGAAGGACCATACATCATTCAAAAGGTTTACCCCAATGGTGCATCTTCCCTGGTTACCATGGATGGTGAGCATATGAATCCTCCCACAAATTCCAAGTTCTTCAAGAAATACTTTTTCTGAGTGAGCTATGGTCCTACATGACCTCAAACTCTTACGTCCTGCATGACATTAAACTAATTTTGGTCCCAAATAACGATAAAATGAGAACATTATTTGATATATGATAATAAACTAAAATCGATATGGTCCTGCATGACATTAAATTGTTTTGTCTTCTCCACGTGACGTTAAAATGTGTGATTCGTCTGAACTGAAGGACATAAAACTACTCAACATTCATCTTTCATGACATTAAACTGTGAGCAAAAGATACAAGGATATGGTTTGAGATATACATCCTTAAACTAAGATATACCCACCACTATCGTCTCGAAAGATGTTAAACTGCATCTCTAATAACTACGTATATCAGCCTTCCCATCCTCATGTGATACGAAGGAACACTCAGATGCCTCTTCTTGAGTTCAGACCCTAAACTCATCACCTTGACTACCCCCTTGGTGTAGTTCTCTTGGAGGGTCCCACATGGTGTAGTATATGATTATTTGGCCCCCACTCATATTGGGATTATGATGATCTCACCAAGTTCCCCTCCTCGTTCTTCTATCCTTCCATGTCCTCACCGCATGATGCCCAACAACATGGCCCATTCAGAATTATGTGTGACTTGATCCCATCCTCATGGGATACATAGGAATGTCCGGACATTTCATCTGTGGGCCCAACCCCCAACTTCAATATCTCCCCTTGGGTCAAAAAACATGGTTTGGGGCATGATTTTTCCCTCATTCATGTCATGTTCACCATGACCTCACCATATATCCCTCTCCCTAGATATCTACACCTCATCCATCATCCTTTCCGTAAGACGTTAAACTCCAAAATGGCTGGGACTTCGTATATCAGGTCCGTCAACATTTTTGGATCCCTGGCCCAAGTTATTATTTAAGACTATGAGGGGTGGTATTGACTCCATGTCCTCATTCATTCCAGGATATTTTTTACATTCCACGCATATTTTCTTGATATATCCATCATTCATCCCTCATCCTTGCTGCAAGACGTTAAACTGCACAAGCCTCACCATGCCTCTCTCTCACCATCATTTGGGTTTCCATCATTATTCACAACCAAAGTACCACTGCACGACATGGATGCTAGGCCCCAGGGATAACCTACCATTTCAGGACAATGTCCCCAAGGATCTAAAGCGATAAATTGATAAAAGTCCCCTGTTGGGAATATGGTCAACGATCGATGCTCATTTTCCCCCCCAATCCTTGGTCAGACAATACAGATATTGTGTTGTGAACATGGTGAGAAGTTGTCCTTGATTTTCTTTTTTGTTCTATGGTCTCCTACATAAAAGGATTGATGATTCACCCTTTCCACCCATCTATTCCATGGACATGAAATTAAAATGGGAATCTACGGTCTGAGAACTATGACCATAAACAAAGATCTATAACATCCTTACCATATAATGATAAAATACAAGACATATTGAGATCTACATATGGCTTGATTCCCATCTTCTTGGGATATGTAGAAAAACTCAGACATCTTATCTTCGGGTCCAGCTCAGGTTCATCCCCCCTTTCTCTCGGCCACCTAGTCTGCATTCTCTGTAGGAGTTAATAATGGTATGGCATATGGGGTCTTAGGTCCTCATTCACGTCAGGTTACTCTCTATCTTGTACACATTCCTCATTAAGATACCTTTCCCCAATTTTCACCCTTACCGCATGAATTAAAACTACATAACATCCTCTAGAACTACACGTGGATTGATTCCCATTCTCAAGGGATACGTTGGACCACCCGAACATTTAGCCTTTTGGTCCAGCCCCATTTCATTGAAGCCTCCTTATATTCCTAGCCCCCTGACCTTATTTCTTCCAAGAATGGGGCATGTGGTGTTGTATGGGTGTATGTCGTTATTAATGCCGGGTTTGTACCAACCACGCCATGTACCTCTTTCCCTTGAGAACTCTTCGTCCCTCATCTTTTCTGGTCAGCTGCTCTTAAGTTAGGCCCCTTGATGCGATTTGTAAATTCACCAACGTGCCCAGGAGAACTCTAGTTTAGGACCTAGAGTATTGGATTCTATATATACATGTTATTGCCTATTTTCATGCTTCATTTTTCTCTCCATTTTATATTTCATCATATTTCACATCCAAAAGGACCCCCAAATTATACTGATTCTTGACCTAAGGGCTATCCTATCATTTCTGGCCAACATCCTCGAGGATCTGAAATGAAAATTTGATATAAGTCCCACATTTTGAATATGGTCAGCAGTAGTAACTCATTTTTTCCCATTTCAAGTCACACAATATGGATGCTATGTTTCGAACATGGTCAAATGTCATCCTCCATCGTCACAACAACCCCATAAATCCATAAAATTCAGTTGCATGATTCGAATACTTTTTAACTTCATCAAGTCCATGTGTAATTTGGACACTATTGGAACTATCTCTCAGGGCACATTTTCACGTTAGGAGGACAAAGTCATGGTGAGGAATCATTCGGGGATCCACAACGATTTCCCCATTCTGTGTATTCCATGTGTTGTGAAGACCTTATCCACCTTTGTTTCCCACATTGAGTATAGATCAAGTGGGGTTAGGGATTCAGTTGAGGTTTGCATCCATTTGGAAGAGTCTTGCTTCTCTATTATCCAAGCTCTAAGACCTTAAACTACGATCTATTGGCATCCTTTCCAAATAACACAATAATTCCACTGACCAAACTACGTCTGGATTGATTACCATCTCCATGGGATATGTAGGAACACCTAGACGTTTCTTCTATGGGTTCAACCACATATTATTTTACCTTTTATAGCCCCTCAGCCTGAGGTTTATTCCCCAGAATTTCACGTGATGTGGTGTGGACCTCGTCCTCAATCAGGTTGGGTATGCTTTATCATGACATGGGTATGCCCAGACCATATGACATTAAACAATGCTTAATATTCTCAAAAAACATTAAAATATTGCATCATTACTGAAAGACATTAAAATCAAGGAGTTGGTACTATCCTATGACCCTAAACTTTGACATTATAGGCCAGGCCACACAATGAAAAAGGGAACCGTATTGTGATGTCCTCACCCGAGGGGACATAATGTTCGGTATCGATCATCTACCACACCATTTTTCAAGTCATACCTATGGAATGAGTTATGTAGAGATGACTAGATTTTGTTCCCTAGGTTTATCATGTCACAATAACAACACATCCACCCTAAAGAACAAACAAGATATATCAAATTACTATTCATTTGTTTTGTAGGCCAGACCCACATGACAATATTATCCCTCGAATTTTTAGCCTACCATAACACTTATATAACTATGTATGGATTGATCCCCATCATAATGGGGTATGTAAGAACACCTGAGAACTTTCCATTGGACCAATTTTAACTTTAAATTTCGGTCCCTTGACCAAAAAAACTTCCTCTATGGATATGTGGTGTGTTAACGACTCCTTATGTCCTCCTTCACGTCGGGTTTATAGCTACCACATCACGTACACCCATTTTGGGATCTCCCCCATCACTCAACATCATATCATATGAAGTTAAACTACAAAAGTCTGTATGTCCTCAATGCATGACACAAAACTGTGGTTCTACCCTGAAAAATTTCAGGATTCCCCATGTTAATTATGGGATGCGTCATCTTTGGCATCAAAGAGGATCATCCCTACCCGCATTGGTCTCTGACCACCCAATGCTTTGGGAACTATGTTCGGCTTGATTCCCATCCTCATGGGATACGTAGATATGCCCATGAAATTTTCCTTAGGACTACCCCCAAGTCCTTACTAGAGAGGTAATGTTTGGAAGTAGTTTTGATCTTTTATTAGACTGATGTGCTCACCTAATGTGCTTTCATCACAGAGGCCTAATTTTAAAAGTGATGGACTCCATTCAAACAACCCATCACCCCAACCTCCACGTTTTTCTTGTCCTTTTTTCGGACCCACTTCTTATTTCACATCTAAAAGAACCCCCTAACGGTGTGGATGCTTGACCTATGGATCGCCTAGTATTATGGGCCAATGTTCTAGAAGACTAATGGATAAATTTTTGAGCCACCCTCATGTTTCGAACATGGTCAGTGGTCGACCCTCATTTATTATCCCTATTTTAGGCTAACACAATAGGGTAACTATGTTTCGAACATGGTCAATAGTTATCCATCATTATCATGCAACCTCTATAGTGTTATGAATTTTGGTTATCACAGTTCAAACTTTCCACCCACTATGTTTGGATTGATTATAACGCCCCTATAATTATCCAAATCATGTACTAAATCACATTAGGAAAAGGAAACATTGACTGTTCCAAGAACATCATTCTCCAGTCATGCATCTCCCTTTTTTTAGAAAATTTGGATTATTTTTTAGACCCTGTATTCCCAAAGCATGGTCTGCACTCTCATATTCAGATGGAATAACATGGTGGTCATCCCTTTTTTCTCACGTTGGGCCCAACCCACCTGAGCATAGGGATTGATCTCTGGATATTTCACGGATACTGAAGACATGAAATAGACCAAAATAATATAACTCATGCATACATCTAGACAAGAAAAACAAGAAATTATATTTGTGAGATTACATACGATACAGTCCCAAGTATTATCCCATACCATGGATGGGTTGAACTCTTCAACGAAACGTTTCTAGTCCACCACCCTCTCGCTTGTGGCATCCATGATTTGTTATTTCCTATTTATCTAACATTCCTATTTGGTGGAAATGGGGTGTATTTCGTCAGCCTCGATCCATGCTCAATCCTCGTGGGCTCAGATATGGACCATATCTTCTAAGGCTCACCTCATCTATTCATTGGTCTCTTCCAACTATTACTTCAGGCATGATATGAGCCTTGTTTTCACCTCGAGGAAGGCAGACCATTCATTTGCCCATTCCCTCAAATGTTGGTTCTTGTGTTCATCCTTTTGAAGACTTTGAATATTGACACTTGTTCTCTACTGCCAGCCAACACTGAGACTGTTTACATCTTCCCACACCCTTTCAGAAATTTATTCACGAATGGGGGTTTCCGAGCGTTGGGAATTAACTCTTCCAGCACTTAGTTCACCTAGCTGGGTATGGAGCCTCCCCATCTGATCTATCCATTTTCCTTGTTGGGTCTCCGTGATAAATAGGATGATCTGATTCCATGATCGTTGATGAACGGATTTGTTTTCCTCCTTTTTAGAAGCAGTTTTTCTCAATCTACTGGGTCAGCAGGTTCATATGTGGGAAACTCCTCCAAGAGACCAGCAGCAGGGTCTTCCTTGGTCTGATCTTTGTTATTGGATTCCACTTTGATGATGTCTACCCAACCGATATTGATCTCTACCCCCCCCCCCCATGAAAAATCACCCTTCACCATTGCCCATTCATAGGAAACTACGACCTGGTTATCTAGGGAACTCATCATGATAGGGAGAGACACCTCGACTTGAAAAGGATCCTCGGGTCTTCCATCCATTTTCATTATTAACATAAGACCCATCCTAGAAACTGTATATGAAAAGGTTGTGTTATCTATTTTGACCGACCAGAAAATAGACATTGGTCTAGAGTATGAGACTTAATCTGGTCTTCACCTGGGTCTTTCCTCGGGTCTACCATCACATGGAGGCTGAGACGTAGTCCCCCAAATACAATTGTGGGCTCTGAGGATTTTGATAAGGACAACCCTGCTCCTCCAACATAATTGTACTCTATCACCATCATCTCCCTGGTTGCGGGTACCAATGTTGGGTCCTTTTCCAATTCCAAAATTTCATCCTCATTAGTGAGAGTGGCCAAATGAAGGTTCTATAATATATATAAGTGTTAGAGGAGATGGTAGAAAAAGGTAATAATAACATTATTTCACTAAAAGGGAGTGGAAAATTACATCCAAAGTTGTCACGAATTCTCCCAAGGAGATTCCCCCCGAGGCTGGTATCTCGCCTTCTTTAGGGGATGTTTCACTGGAGGTCCCCTCCACTTCTTGATGGGAATATCCTATTTCAACTTCTTCTCACTGTGATTTGTCTACATGGACATGCAAGGGAAAATTCTCTTCTAGTTGAGATTTCATCGGTTCTGCGGGAGTAGTCAAATTTAGAAACACCCTTTCCTAGTGTGAGATCAGCTACATGTTGCCATGAAAATGTATTACCACCTCTATATCCATTAAAAATTTTCTTCCCTTGAGAGGGGTAGCATTGAAACCACATTTCTCAAGTCCTAACTCCCCTAGAAACATCTCATGCATATTCGGGTTCATCGGTAAACCATTAATGCTGAAGTATTGTTTCTATTTTCATTGTATTTCCATGACTCTGGGAAGAGAGCATCATAGGGGATCGATATCTTATGCAACTACTTCCTAGGATCCTGAGGGAAAATCCTATGAAATCTCTAAGATGATTCACCTCCCTCCTGGGACCACCTAGATGGAGCCCCCTAGTCTGGAACAATCCCTTCACAATCTTCATTCCAAGACAGCACTGGCCTGGGATTTGTCGGTTCATGGAATTTTTCCTCTGTTGTAGTAGCTTTGCCACCCAGTAGAATATTTACACTACCTTCTTAATCCCCCTGGTCTCCACTGTCCGGGGTCGTAGTGTTGGAAACACCTTTATGGCTCTAATTCTCACTTGCTTCATCATTTCACTAGGGTAGGAAGCATCCAAATAATGTACATACTCATGGACCAATCCGAATGCAGCATCTTATAGGGGAAGATCATTCAAAATATTCTTATCCTCCCTTGTAAACATAATCTAAAGTTGCTGAATCACACAAGAGTGATTCTAATGGTGCACATTCATGTGCACCTAGGGGGTTAGCCTCTGTAGGCAACCGAATTGTTGGTAAAACCAATGTGGAGTGTATGTCACACATATGGGTTTTCAATCTACTCATGCCACTGACACACCACCACAAAAGTATGGAAGCTAAGATAGTTTCTCTATCGTATCTGTGCCATCATCAAAATAGGACCCGGTTGGCAATGAGAATGGATGAATGATGAACTTCTTTTCTCAGCCCATCTTACCCTGCACAGCCATGGAGTCCATCTTTAGTTGGGAGCTCGTTGAAATATTCAAAATAGCTATAATATAATGTATCCACAGTGGAGAAATGGGGTTAAGGTATTCATAACCCCCCATGTGCTTCACAATCTAGCTGTACAAAAATTGGAACGGCCTACACAATCGCATTAAACTCTTCCCCTCAATAATGTGCTGGGGCAGATGGTACAACTTTTCTATCACTGGTATACCCAGGTTAATGCAGTCCCCAATATCCAATTGAGCCTCCATGAAAAGTTTACTTTGTCTCACCCCATGTGGGCATCTCATACCGGTAATATCCATCTACAGATTAGTGCGGAGATAAACCCGACAATAATGACTATCAGTTGCTTCTCAATCTTGATACTGTAACCCCACAGATTCCACTGGATATCTTCCAAGATCCTCCATTATGAACCCTCTTTACCCTACAGATCCCCTCATGGAAAAATAGGGGGCCTCGCTAATAGTGTTCCCTCTTCTGAGGGGGAATTCGTGAAATAACCAATCCACTGCTTGAAGTGGATGTCTTAGGTGTTCTGTTTGTCCTTTTCCTTTCTTGGCACAAGACTTAGCAATTCCATCACCAAAGGAAACATTTTATCCCTATCTCTTGAGGTATTCATGGCGGGAAGGAATTCGTCATACATCCCTCCTAGGATTGGGATGTTGAAAATATTATGGAGGATCTAGAGGATGATGCCAAACTCTGCATGAGTCAGGTGGAACGTGTGCGTATTTGGCGACCACTTGCTCAGAACCTCCATTATAAATTCCTTTGATTGGGAGACTCTAAATTGAGAGGACCATGCCACTTCATATAATCCGACCCACCTTAGGAATTTTTTGAACTCTTCATTGGACACACATTCCCAGTAGGCCCAGACCTTTTCATCTGTGAAGTTACCACCCTAGAGCAATTCCCAGCTTATGATCCACCCCTTTTATATATTTTTGAGCCTCACCTTGATGATAGTCTTATATAGGGGTGTGTATATCTCATTCACCATTGTATTTCCATTGATGTTGTTGACATGATTATGCAGAAAATGCACTATGACCAGGGTATGATCTTTCCTAATGCACCCATCATCATCCCTATGCAACTGATATTGCTCGAGGGTACTCCTAAACTAGTAGGCTGGATCATCATTTCTATTATCGAGAATAAATAATTTTTCCCACAAGGTGAAACCATATAATTGAAAGATCATGCATAGTGGATATCCCCTCTGAACCTCTCTCAGCTTATCTGTCAGGGATTTATGATCAAAAGTGCTCAAGATGTACTTGACTATTTTTATATTATTGGTTAGAACCTCCCTCAGAGCAGCACCGGTAGGAATCCCTTTCACAGCCTCCCAATTTTCCATAGAGTCCAAGGAATTCGATAAAATTGTGGATGCGATACGGGAGTTGATTAAGAACCTTTCACAATGACCCTTCATGATGACCCTTCGCGAAGATGATCACATCTCCCCATTGTGTTGCAAAGAAGATGGGGGTTCTGCCTACATTGCAAAGAAATAAGTAGATTGTGATGCGCTAGTTCACAAAAAAGAGTTTCTGAAAGTAACATACCAAAGAATAAGGATCTCTAAAGCATTCTCCGAGAGAATATCTCATGAAGAGAGTGTGAGTAGTGTCATTAGAGATGATCCAAGTGTGGAAAAAACACTTTTGAGCCCCAATATATAGGTACCAAAGGGCTTTTCATCATGGAGATTCCCGTACTCTTTGTGGCGCCCTTGGCTTTGTGGTGAACCTTGCTCTCTTCAGAGTGACCCTGGGCTTTGTGGTGCACTCTGTGATTGGCATGATTCCCCCAAGTGCATCGCGGTGCCCTTTTACCAGAAGACCGCACCGACTTCACAAAGACACTTCACTAGAAGGGAAATGTGCCTCCCTTATTGAACCAGCTTCACCTCAACCTTCCTGATCCACCACGAGTTAAATCATCCAATTTTCTTCAGCATATTTCCCTCATAACGCGACCCTCTTCTTCCATCAGATCCACTTCTGATGGGGGTGAGGGGATTTTGTTGGCACCGAAAAAGGCGTTCGGACCATTCCACAGAATTCAATGAAGCGATCAGAGGAAGTCGCCTCCCTGAATGGATCAAAAAGCTCCTTCAGGCCCTCTCCAAATTTCCCTACATGATGAAATTAGTGTGGCGGGAACATTTCCACGCAGAACCCTCCGCGAGAGGCTGTACAACATTCCAGTTTAATGGGAGCATGATTCCGGCCATGACCACTCCCCATTATCATGCCCCCTCTGTGAGGCCAACGTAGGCCAACAAAATGGCACCTTTCTATAGTGTCACTCATCTCTGTAGCATCTCCCATCTCTGTGGTGAGTTCTGCACCCCTCCTACAAGGGATTCCTATATGTAGAAGGTTCTCCCCACTTCTAAACTATTTTTAATTTGAACATTAAACAACTCAGCTCCGGATCCGCATACAACTTTGTGAAAACGTAAAATGGATTGTCAAAGGTACTTGTCCTTTGGGAACTGTACCCCTTCATGTGCTTTTCAGCCTCCACCTTTGCTGGAGAAGCCCATCGCGAGGGCTTATTCCCTTCATAGAGGAAGGGGCCCCTTCGGGGTGATCAAGGTTTCTCAAATCATAGAGCCTTCATGGAATTCTCTATAGGTTTCATGAAGTGTAGATCCTTCGAAAAATTTACTCAATACAGAAAATGTATTCACTAATGCAAAACCCTATAGCATTATGGGTGGCACTTTCACAAGCATTGTCTTTTCTCAAAGAACCCCCTCTTAGTGAGGGCCCTTTACTTCGCGAATTAGATTCTCTTAACAAAGCCTATACACTTTGCGAAGACCAAACTCTTTTAGAAGCCCATAGTCTTCACGAATAACCACTTTCTGAGACTGAATGATTCATACACCCCTTTCATGTGCGGCCCTCTAGTTTGTAAGAAGTGATTTCAATGTCCCTTGGGTGGTGATTCACATTGTGTTTCTTATACACATGCTTCTTCACATAGGTATGATAAAAACTATTTCTTATTCATATAACCACACTAACATGGCCCCCTCAGTGGATCGCTGAAAAACACACCCTTGTCATGGGATTTCCAGTGTCATCACTTCACTAAAGGTTAAATAATTCCGGTTATGTAAGTCCTAGGGGTGCGGAGTGAACCCGCATCATCAGAGAAGGAGGACAAAAAACTGCCAATCACCATCATCCTCAGTATACGATGTTAACTTTTGGACTCTCCCCATGCAACACACATGGGGTGACCCATATCAGACAATATCTATGTATGCTCATCTCTATGGGAGTGAGATCTTCATCACATGGAATGAGATCCTCTTTGTCGAAGTGGGGTCTGTCCGCAGGGGAGGATAACCATATTGGTGTAAACCCGTAGCCTTTCTTGTGGGAGGTAGCACCACTTCTACTCCTCTCTTCTTTAGTGCCAAAGACCATAGGAGAGATGTGAACATTGACCTTTTTTATCATGTCCTTATCCCTCTAGGATTTTTCTCCACTGGGCCTCCATCCTAGAGTAAGTCCCATTTTCCATCTCCTTGGGCTGCAATACATGCGTAAGCCCCCATTTCTTCTATTGACATCTAACCATGTGTAATCCCCTATTTCCTCTTTGAGAATATAACCACATGTATTCCCCATTCCATTTCCCATGGATACACATTTTGTAACATGATCTTCAGGTATTTTCTGCCTCTTGTTTATCACACCAAGCATGAATCACGTGGTCTTAGAGTAAGCATTGACCATGTCATCCTTCATGGGTCGCCTTAGTGTGTAATCCAAAACCCCTTCCAAACTATCTAGACATTGATCCTCATATCATAGGCAAGGTATGTAGGAAGATTTCTTGTGGTTCAAGCCCAACACCTACTTGTCTCGACCATTTCATGCTGGTTCAGCTTTTTCCCATAGGATGTTAAAATGCATCCACCATCCCGAACTATGTGGACATCAATCCCTGTATCACAGACAAGGTACATAGGAAGCCTCCCTAAGGTTCTATCCCAGTGTTTAATTTTTTATCCCATCCAATGGTACTCCATTGTACCCCATCCAGCGGTAATCCATTGATCCCAATCTGCGGTAAGCCGTTGTACCCCATCCAGCGGTAATCCGTTGGGACCAAAATTTCATACGAACTACCTGGGTTTGATTCCTATCTCTTAGACATGAAACATAGGAAGAATCCCTAATGATCAATCCCAAACACATGTAAACTTCAGTGTCCCCCTGTTGGTACCCACATTTCTTGTCTTCCCATCGAGCGCCAGACCAACCCAGGCTACTAACCATGCATAAGTCCTAGTATGCCTTTGGATCGTTGTCCTCAACGTAGACCTCGATTCCATGTCCAATGTTGAACTATGAGAAATTTGATTCCCTACCTTGTGGGTACATGAAAATCCTCCCTGAGGTTCAATACCATAACTCATGTCCCATCACGACCTCTATCACTTGATCCTATGTGTTTCATGAAAGTTATGCCCCAACCAAGATGTTCTACTTCCTCCAGGTCCCAACTATGTGTCCATTCTCACAGGTCTCCTCTTAATGTGTCCCATTTCCCCACCAAACTACACAGACATTGATTCCTTTACACGAGGATACGTAAGAAGTCTCTTCGAGGCTCAACTCCAATAACATCATCACCCTCACAACGGTTCCATCTCATTCTCCATCCACTCAATAATCCATGTTTATCTTGATTCTTACATGGGCTGCCACATCTTTTTGAGATCATGTCACTCAATTTCTCGCAACTCCTAGTAGTAATCGGGTAATTAAACACTCGTTATCCCTTGCATCAATGCTTCTTCCGGAGGATTCACCTTTCTAATCCACTAAAGTCAATGTTCTGATATGTCTGATATCTCTATGTGAGATGTTAAACTCATGGAATACCCTATGTTAAAAAAGGGAAGCCGAGGAAAACCTCATATACATTCTTATGGCATATAATTCCCCACAATCAACCTGGGATGCCTCAGGCTTCCATGCCCTCAAGACTCCCTATAATACGGGGAAGAAACCCAGACACACTAGTGTTCCAGCATCAAGACCCACTAGCGATATCCAATGTGACTACTACACCGAAAAAATTTTGCTGCCCTGACTGGACCCTTTGGAATTTTCTGATAGAAGCAACGTAATTAACCGGCCTCCATGAAGACATGGCACTGGGAAGAGTTTTATGAACATTGTCATAAGTCCTTGTGGGAGACCTAGACTAGGAAACGAGATCCGACGAGAAATTCAAAGAAGGGGTAACTTACATCCCATTATCCCATTTTGATCAAAGAGAAAACATCATAGAATAAGCGATGGATGCCACCTGCCTTTGGAAAGATAGAATGCTTGTAAATAGTTGCACGTCCTACAAAACAGATGGATGAACGCCCCCATGAGAGTGTCCGAAACACTGTGTAAATGATCATTTTTTTGTTTAGTAGAAGATTAATCATAGATAAGAGACTGGATAAAAACTCAAAATATGAGTTTGTGGATGAAAAAAATAAAGGATGGTCGATTGGGAGTTATAAGACTAATCATTATTTTAAGCACAAAAAACTTTGATATATTGAGGAATATTTTTATATTTAATAGAATAAAATTTGATGGGTTTCCAAAAAAAGGTTATGGGAATCCTGATTCAAATATTTTTCAGAATATCAATATAGAGTAAAGACTAAATGAAGAATCACCATATGTTTAGATATCATAATGGTGGAACCGTGGGATAAACTGATAAGTTAGGTTGTGTTTAGATCAACATAATATCCAAAAACTAGAAGTATAAATAGGTGTTGAGTTGATAAAATGAATAATTTGGAAACTAATCTTCAGACCGTGTTATGGTGTAACAGATGGATGAGCACAAAATCATTGGAATCATATTAGAGGGTATTAAAAGTACTTTAGGTTGTGCAATATTATGATTTTCTGATATAGAGGAATAACCATAAAGAGAGCCTATATTTCATATGGGATCATGACCATGTAAGAAAATTTGATGATTAATAGTTTGTGATAACCTGCGGAAAATGTATTTCTAGAATTATACATCAAAATATAGTTCATGTATGAATTATTATAGTCCATGGAAGTAAGAGAACTAAAATATTTACAATGACTTCACATGAACATTTTGAAGTAAAAACTAATTGGGATAATGTTGAGTTATACATTCAACATTACAAATTTCATGAATGTAAGGTCATGATTCTAGATGAGTTATATAATAGAGTTAAATATTATTTACATCATGTTTTGTGGGACCTTTTATTGAGTTGAATTATGATTTATGAAAATGATATTGAATGTGGTCAATAAAATATTTGTAAAGGCATGAATTTCACATAGAAGACTCTATTTTTCTGAAATATATTTGTGGATTATTGGGTATAAAAATAGTTAAATAATTTGAGTAATAGTGAATAAAAAATTTAGTGGGAGATATTTACATTATGAATAAATGATAAAGTATAGTTTGAATATGGCCAATATTATTTTAGATTATCTGATTGTGTTGAAGAGTTGTGCAGACTGGAACATGATCTTTCTATGAATTGTGTATGACCTCAAGATTTAGTAGATCAATAGAAGGAGGTCAATAATTATATCAAGAACCAAACAATATATTTTTTAGATACCATAGATATGAGATCTTCAAACGTTCAATTTACTAGAATTTGAACAAGGATGACATGCATGTGAGTTCAACTAAATAATTAGTAGTGTTCAATGACCTATTAATGTTTGTGGGGAATATTGAAGAATGGGGGGAGTCAATATAATATAAAATCAGGTGTATTTTAGTATTTATAACACATTTGGGGTTAATTATAATATATCCACACAATAGGTTTATTTATAAAAATATTTTAGTGGAAAATTAATCACTCAGTGGGAGTCAACATAGAAAGAAGTAGGTTCTCACATTGAGGCCAATACATTTATAAATAATTTTGTACATTATCTATATAGATCAAGGGAAAATTATTGTGGATTATTTATTATGATACAGATATCCTAAATGATGATAGAGTTTTGATCAATATAAATTAACAAATTTATGTTTTACTAAATCAATAAAAGTTGGACACCCTTGATTCAACCCCAACCCCCAATCCCCTAGTGACTACATGAACCTCTAAGAATATCATACCATGTTACAAGAGCCATCAAGTGTCACATGAACATGGGAAATATATGAGATAAAATGAATATAAGTATGGAATCAATATATTCTTTCAAGGATGAACCATTGTAAGTATAAGGTTCACACTCTCTGATTTCACATCTGCCTATTTTGAGAATCCATACAACTAGGGATCCCCATGAATTCATATATGTGAGAAAATAAAATAAAATTCCTCATATAGGTACTTAAATTAATTTTCTTATGTTTCAAATTATTTCACACAACATTCATCAATTATGAATATAGTTATCACAAGAATTAATATATTTTCATAACTCTCTACACAATTCAACACCCAACATTCTTGAAATCTGTTCCTTGGATATCAATGAAATATAAATGTTATTGATATGATGGTTCAAAAAACTCTTTGAATTCATGAAAAATTTGAATCATCTGAACTCGACACTGGGGACCCCAACTTGATGCCTCGTGTTGCATTAAATAGGTTAAAAAAATTAGTTCCCATGGCCCCCATATCCATTCAATATAAGATTATTCATGCCAAATTCATACACAAAACACATTTCATTGACCTTAAAATCTGATCCACATATATGATTCATGAATTAGGTAGCGTCCATGACATTTTCATTCAAATAGAAACTACAATGAGTATGTGGAAGCCCTTACCATGGAATCATCGACAGTAAAAACCAACTTTTCTACAAGATAAGAATGTTTAGGATCATTATATACATATCTACTCATATCCTAAGTCTGATTGGTGAACTTAATTCATATACCCCA
This sequence comes from Viscum album, assembly GCA_963277665.1. NCBI lineage: Eukaryota > Viridiplantae > Streptophyta > Magnoliopsida > Santalales > Viscaceae > Viscum > Viscum album. The sequence goes on along the minus strand of OY728141.1, from coordinate 41,549,326 downwards.
AATGAATTTTTTTGTTGTACCCTTTTAAATATTCCTATACCTTTTTGAATTGAATTAAAAATCATCCAATGTACTCCCTAAAAAATGTTAAACTACATCCCCCATCCTATGTGAATGATGGTAAGCTACAACCTTTCCTTATTTGATGGATACAAGATTCCCTATATGAAGATCCTAGGACACCCCATGCGATGAGAATAAGACACCTCATGTGAAAATAATGATATAAACCCCATATTTTGAGTATTTGTAAGAATAATACCTGCACCATTTTTTGTATTCATTCTTTCTAAATACATCCATTCTAACCACATGACGTTAAATTTCATTATATGGTCCTATTATTTGACCATAGTCTTTAAATATGTAATATATTGGTTTTTAATCCTTTAAAAAATAGTTTTTATTAGAAAACTCAATGATATTACATCCCAAATATCTAAAGATCATGTTTCCCTATACAATTAGATTCCTTAAACGATGGTCTAATGACATCCCTAACATCTACAAAAAATAATACCATTATAATTTCACTTCTCCATGGAAGGTGGAATCTCTAAATTCTGATCATCATTATTGAATACATCAAAACTCTCACAAAAACCTCCTAAAGTCCTTGGTATGCTTTAACATCATCATTGTACATAAACTCATGACCTGCCCATAAGCGAAGAGCATATGTCAGACCATCTACAATGGAAATGGGAAATATGTTTTTACCATACATGATAAACATATGTGAGACCTAAACTATAGAAAATTAAACCAATAACCAACATATTCTTAATGATCATATTTGGGACTATCCACACTAGGATTTAAAACTATGACCAATCCATGTGTAACATGTGTATGTGGGTCTATCCCTACTAGAATTTGTATCTATTAATGACATATACTTTGAAAATATATATGGGACTGTCTCCACTGGACATTAAAACTATGATTAAACCATACATAATAGAAAATGTGGGACCTTCCCTACTAGAATTTGACACTATGGTTGACTTATATGTGATGATTATTTGTTGGATAATCCTCATTATACATTAATAATATGATATACTCATATGTGAAGATCATATATAGGATTTTACAACTAATATTTAAACTTTTAACCCTCTATTTAATAACGATATTATTTGGAACCTCCCTAAATTCATCAGAAAGACATTAAACGGTGGTGAGACAATGGATCCTTAGGCTATGAGCCTATAAATCCTATGTGATAAGCATAATATCTCTTCCCCCTATACATAGGTGACGAGCCTTAGATTATTACCTTGTGTTATGGGAATTGTATTCCTCTTGTGATGATTCATGGATTCATTTAGTGACAATCCAAACTTCACTTGTTTGGTAAGAATGGGATACCTCATGTGATGAGTATGAGTTTCCTCTATCGATTATCCAGGCCTTCCAAACAAAATGATACTGGGATGACTTATTTTATGAGAATATGCTTAATATTATGAAGAAAAGTAGATTACTTTGGGTTTAATCCAAATATTCCTTGTATGTTAGCATAATATGCCCACATGGAGTACACTATGAAATATACATAATATTCCTAATGTAATCAATGATGTTTGATAAATATCCATGACTCATCCACTCTTATATAAAGTGTTCACATAACTTAGGAATCCATTTATGTTTTAATAAAATTACACTTAAATATTATTCCTGGAACTATATTCAGAAGAAAGCATTAAATCTCTTAGAGAGAGTCTAATTATAAAAAGAACACCATAGAGGAATATATATAAGGAATGTCAAAAATTGAATCATCTAATTCCAATATATGAGTCAAAAACTTCACCCATATCATTGAAAGGCACCTTCCTTGGGTAAGAAAAAGTACAAGAAAAAATGATTGTGTATAATAAAATGTTGAAGTATAACATGTAAGAAGATTCAAAAGGGGGGAATATTGAATGGTTAACCCATCATAAATACCTTATCCTATGATAGTGATAGGAATAGTAATGTTGGGGATTATCCATCTCAAGTAGTCTGTATAATCTTGCATGTTTGTAATCATTGTAATTATAATTTTAATCATGGTTAGATTCAGAAATTTCATGAAAAATGTTATCCATCATTCATTATCATTAGGATTCCCTATCCAAAAACATGTGTGGGGTTATGATATCTACCTATGTAAAAATCCTACACCCAACTCTCAAGATATAATGAAAACATATCCAATTGATCCTGGGTGACATCCCCCATCTCTCCTACAGATATCATTTAGCATAGGTATATTAATTCCCATATACCATGATATGAGTTAGAGGGAATTTTTCCCACTCATGAAATGGATTGTAGAAACCACAAATTTGTGGCTCTACATCAGCATTGTCTCTAACAGGGGGGAGAAGGAGGAAATCCCCCCCCCCACCACCACATAGCACTAACAACGATTTTATGAGCATTTCCCTAAAACATTACAAGATAAATAACCTCTAATTAAAATAATTAGGGTATTTTAAATCTATGAAAACCCTCATTACCACCTAGGTGTCTCCATTATAGGCTCCCAGTGCTTGACATCATTGAAAAACACATGGTAGCACCATCAGTAGATAACCCGATTAATATTATCCCTGCTCAAACTTCCCCATAAAAGACTGTATGACACCCAAATTAGGAGTAGGATTCCAGAATTACCTGAAAAAACCATATCCTAATCATTTTTTGACTATTACACAATCAGCACACCCCATTCGATTTTCACAAAAACACTGGGATATTTTTTTCCAAGATGGAATTGAGACCCCAATCATCCACCAGGCATGTTGAGTCAACTCTCTTAGACATTATCCTCATATCAAGCCATCCAAGAGGACCTTTCTATGTTCTAGGTAATATCATATAGGGCCTCCCAATATCACTTCCAACCATCATGAATTTCATTATCATGATGTGAACCATAACACCCATGGTAGAACCCCCTATTACTCCTATGACCTCATATTCAGAGAACTCCGACATCATAATCCTAGATAAATTAGAGACACTGGCCCTAGGACACCCATTATCTCCTAAAATCATCAACATATGATGACTCGGGATAAATTTTTCTTCCTCAACCAACGACAATGAGGGAAGGCACCCATCAGTTAAGGATGTCCATTCTAGAATACATGGTCTATAAGATCTCAAGGACCCTCTAATAAAATCTATACATGGAGGCTATATTTGATCCCTTTAAAATACTCACCATGCATCTATCCTTACAACCATCAGAATAACATTGACCCACTTCCACAATAGAATTATGGGATAAATTAGTTTTAGGTACAAAATCATATAATGAGGAACATAATTTAGTCGATATATGGAAGATAGATGAATAACCTCATCAACTAGAAGTTGTGGAATATCTATCCAATAGAGACATAATGATGAATACAACATCACTTGAGAAGGAAGAATTCTTTTCAAGAAGAATATCCTCAATGATGCCTCTTCATCCAGATGGTCAATAATATAAGAGTTATGTGCTACTACCTCCTCCTATTTCCTAGTTTTCCAATATATTAGATTTGTATGATCAATTGTAGGAATAAAATATTGATTTATATCTATATTATGATATTCAATTGAAAGTTTTGTCTATATATGATATTGCAGTAAAGTTTTATCCATATAAAACCCCTATTTTTTCACATCCCAGAGTTTCTTGTTGAAAGTCACATAGCATGCCTCTAGAATAATCTTTATTCAAAATTACACTACATTTAGAGATATTTTTTACTTACCTATGAATAACTGAACACCTTCAGGCCCTTGATAAATAGTTTTTAAATATTGATGTAATTATTTTTTTGGTATCCCACCACCCTAATTCATCTGGGTACATTTAAATAATCTAATGAACCTGCATTGATTGAGTCAAAATATTGCGGCCGGTTTGGGAAGATAAATCTCTTGATATACATATCATGAGGATAGTTTAGTATGATACCATCTAATTTATTCCTATCATACAATGATAGTGGGCCTCCTAAGTTGGATCATCAGGTGACATAAAAAATTCTCCACAATTGAAAACCCCCATAGCGACTATTGTGAACACAAATCTCCATATTTTGTAAAAGTCTGATGTTATTTAAAAGAAGAATGAGTATGATGATCCACCTAGAGAGGATTGAAAAGGTTATATGAATATCCATACTATTGTTTATATCCGACATAAGAGACAATTCATGGTCCTTAGAAGTCATATTGAGGCACTCCCATCCATCTATATCCCCTTTTATATGGGTTAAGTATTAACAGAATCATCCCACGTTCTTGAGAGAGAGAACATAACTAAATTAGATGAAACAATTTATTGTCTACAATAATATCTTGAGGGATATAATAAAAACAGTATAAAACTCTTCAATAATTACTACCATAATTGGGAGGACATATAGGATGATCCCTTTATACTCCCAATAGATCTTAAATAACTAATTGTTCATGTTTGATCTACCAAAACTGAAGTGGGTAGTTATTTCCACCCAACCAGAACATAATCTAGTGGTACTTCTCATCTCATAAATGTCCTAAAATATACTAAGGATCTCACTTTATTAGATCAATTTGTCTTACCAACTCTAGATAATGACAATTTCACATCATTTTCCAGATGACCAATCTGAGGGAAGACACATACCAGCATCACCATGATGATGTGATCAGTTTTATTATTATTCACATTAAATCCATAGTGACAAAATGATCCATGATTTTCATAAAAGGAATCATTACATAGAATGGTAGGATCTCGACCATCCATCATTATTTACTATAAAATCAAGATTCTCCTCTTTCAATGTCATAGGTGATCCATATCATCACCTTCCCTACTTTATTTCCCAATTAATCCTAGTTTTATGAAATCTAATTAAGAAAGAGTAAACAATGTTAAGGCATTTCATATAGATTTTGGAAGGACATATGTTAATTTGGAAAAACAATCTTACACTAAGATACATCACTTGATGGGAGGATCTCTACTAATAGATCATTTATAACATAATATCCACTATATATATGATGAGTGTCACTAACATATCAAAGTGAAAACAATAATAAAATAAACATGTCTCCAATATCATTGCATAGTGGAAGGGACCCACATACTTCATTAACATCCACCTTCATTATAAATAGTTTTATGGTGTTTTTATAGATATCATTCAAGATTAGAAGGTTCTAACCCTCATCAATCTAAAGTACAAAATATGAATACTGGAATTCACTTAGAGGGATTAGTGTATGGAGGAATCCATACAATTGAAAAAGAATTGTTCTCTCTCATTTATTCCAATTACTCAATATTTTATGCATACTAGAGATTTTTTTTTTCAAATACTATGGCCCCTATTAAATAATAATCTAAGATCTACCTCAAAACACTACCCATTAAGAAAACCTAATATTTGGAATGATACAAAGGTCCCCCATCATATCCAAAAACATATAATTCCCTTCATTTATTACCAAAATCTGGCTTAATCCTTTAGGGATGAAATATTTCTTAGAATCATCCTATATTCCATAGGGAATAACCAAATCAGACTATTAATGATTGATAATCCAAAATAGGATAACATAATAAACCATCCCAATCATTTCCATTACCACAGTTTCTGCATACAAACTAATACATATTTCTTCATCTTTATTGATTGGCTATAAGATATGGTAACTTATGACATTGTAGATCAGGGGGACCATTCAGAACATTTCATGTCTATCCTTGAAACCCTTTATGATTCTAAATATATAGAGTAATTAAAATGATTATCTTATAATGAAGCTTGATAATTTGATTTTTGGTAGATAAATATTCAATCACCTGATCTATTACAGTCATTTGTACTCAGATTAGTCATCTAGATTTCTCTATGGCCATCCTCTCATCTCTAGTAGCACCATTAGCTTTACAAACCTCCACATCTCTCAAGAAACAACATTGAAATTGAAATGATAATATTGATCCTCTACATTTACCAAAGTGGGTCTAGACTCATATGTGATTAATTTCTCCTACATTTAGGGGATTTTCAATATCTCATATAATCTTGGAAGACACCTTTAATTAAGAGAACTATTAATCCTCTATCAACAAAAATAGGATAGTCAACTGTTGTGTAGTTCTCTAAAATTAATAATGAAAATACATTTCCTAAAGTTCCTTTAGAAAAAACTCAAAAAGAGTGGGAAATGACCAATTTATAATGAAATATTTCAAAAAATATATCCCTGATAATGATTTCTATGCTGGTGAGATTAGAAGACAAAAATTTATCATGGATAGGAATGTGCAGTCCTCCACATCTGCACCCTTTAGTGTAGCTCTAAATACCACCTGATTGGTTGATCACTTGTCTCAACCATAACAGTCCGAATCTCAAGCACATATATTCAAATGATAAAATAATGTTTTAGATGATTCATAGTAACCAAAATTATATCTCGTTTGATCCTTAACAATTACTTTTAATGATAGAGTGCTTGGGATAAATTAAATTACCTTATCTTAGAAGTATGACATGACCAAACACCTCATTAGAATTAAAACATTAATCAAAATCGTTGATATTATCATCTTATCCAAATAGATTTGTGAGGTTATCATCTAGGATTTGACGATCATTCAACTGTTTAAAACAGAGGTATCTACTGCTAAATACTTCTGTGTAGAAGAACATTAGAACAAATATTTTCAAGAAATAATTTCCTTTTCTAGATAATATTATGTTCTAATAAACCATTTTAAATTTATCCCCCTCAATATATCAGGTCATTTCAATGGATTATAACAATATCGATCCCTAGCAGACAACATCTCTCAGATAAATGTTATATCGAGTCAAAATGTTTGAAAAATGGGGTACACCAAATAAAATATAACCCTATCTATCCTAAAAATTAACGGGTAAAACAAGAATAAGTTGAATCTACTTTTTTACTATTATGATAAATACCAATTTTAATCATTTTATTTAAAATGTAGAATTCATGGTTGTATAAAAGGAAATGACCCTCAAGTCCTATTGGGTTGGTCCAGGCACCAGAAGAATGTGGGTGTCCCCTAATTATATCACCATGGATTCAATTACTCAAAGAATGGTACAGTTTGGGTTCTCTATGATGAATTATATCACTTTGAATCAAATAAATCCCACTAGATTATTGTTTGGAATTTTTTAGGGAAGGAGAGTGTCCCTAGATTAAAGATCCCAAGTATGTTAATCCTCCTAATGAAATGATGCCTTCTTGTATGGATCTTTATGAAGATTTTGAGAGATATTTTATTATTCCCATTCGATATCTGGAAGGAACAAACCAAAATATTAGTAAAAAGTTTATCATACCCATGAAAAGGTATTTTACTCAGATCACTGATTTTTTTAAAAAGTAATCAAGGCTCTAAATCCATAAATAACCAACCTAATTAGGTAAAAAAGGATTTTTCGATGGTTAATAGAAATAATATACACCATATATAACAAAGTATGGGAGTGGAATGTAACGCCCGATACTTTTATGAGAAATATTTTGTTTTTATCAAAGTAATCATTCACTACACACAACACTCGCTTGACTTGCTCTACACGTAACCGCGACATTCCTCGATAGCTTACGTCGTACGCAATACCGAGTTTCACTGAACAATGATATGCTACTAAAATATTATTAAAACTAGCCGTTATGAATAGTAATAACTGAATTTTTAATTTTATAACATTTTAATTCAACCTAAACATTTTCTAGAATGAGGTATAAAAGAAAAATTAGTTTTTTTGGATTAAAGAAATATTTTTCAAAAAATACAGTTTTGTCGCCTTTTGATTGCGCACCCACATTAAATATAGTTTTTTACATGTTTATAAGTTCAATTTGACAAAATAAAACTCTTATTTTGAATTAGGGTATAAAAATTTACTTTGGATAAATTTTTGATATTTTTCTGATAACTTTCATATTTTGATGAATAGTAAAAATACGCTAATTTTTAATTAAAAGAAACTTTTTTCATTGATATAGTTAATATGGATAAATTATAATATTGAATGGTTTTAAAGTATAAATAGAATATATTTTTACCATTTCATATAATGTATGTCATTATCATTAATTTTACATTGAATTCATAGGTAAAAACATTTCAATCTTTGGAAATGTTTTAACTTCTAAAACCCGTTTTCTTAAAAACAGGATTTATTTTAAATTAATTACTGCAACTTATATGTTTTGAATTTTGAAAAATGGATTCCATATTCAGAATTAGTGGGTCCAAATTATGTTAATAGGCTGCTTTTTATTTTTGGGCATTATGAATAGTAACTACGGTGAATTGTATTTACTATAGTTAAAGGTAAATTGGGTAATTAAGGGTAAATATAAGATTATAAAATTACCTTAAAACCTGAAAAAATCCTATTGGATGACTAAAGGTCGACCCATATCACCTAAGGGTGTGCTTTGATTTATTTAATGGACTTTGTTCCATGAAAATAATTTAATTATTATTAAAACCAAAGAATGTGACAACATGTCACTTTCTTAAATCTTATAAGTATAATAATTTTAATTTGGTTATAAACTTAATGAAACTTAGAACATTAATAGTATCCAGAAATCTAATAAAATTATCCAAATCATTGGAAATTATTTATAATTTTTAGGGATTAAATAATTATCATTTATTATGACACAATAGCGATGTTGAAATTATTTTATTAATTAAAATATCAAATAAATGGTTTTAAAAATAATAAAATAAATATTATATGAACTATTTAATGTGCTCCACTAATTTTCTAGATACATATGACATTTTATTAATCTATTAATGTTCTTAGTTCAAACATATCTTCTGTATATATATTTTTTTAAATTCAAATAAATGAATAGTGTCAAAATTGGCCCTATTGTTATTTTATAAACATAACATATTATAAAATTGTTTAAAAATCACAAAAATATTTAAAAATTATAAATTAAATTTTATATGGTCTACAATGTCATAAATTGTCAAATTATGGAAAATTTACAACAAATATGTAATTATTTATAATAATTCAAAATTTAGAATATTATTACCATAAATAAAATTAAATTGATAAATAAGGATAAATAAACTAGATAATGTTTTAAATACATTCCTAACATTTCTAAATTTTATTGGTTGATGAGATTACAACCCTATCTCATCTAATCTTCTAATATGACTAATTTTGGATGTATTTAAGTGGCGTTGTGATTTAATATAAACTAATATTTCTTATATTTCCAAAGGTGCCCCTCTCCTCCCTTATAAAAGGGAACCTCCTCCCTCTATTCCTCACACCACTTTGAGCCTTCAAGCTCGGCCTAACCCTGCCAATTTATTCTCTCCACTTCCCTAGAGACATCCTAGTGGTTATGGTCTTCTTCAAAGACCAATTTTAGTGCCCAAAAAGGAGGTCTCAAAGAAGCGCTTCAATGAAAAGGTAATGTCCGTTACCGATTCATTCATCTTTATTTCTTCTTCCACTTCTTCTTATATAGTTGTTTCATTATAAAGTAATAACATCAGTATCACTCATATACTGATATGTTATTATAAGTATGAAACAACCCTATTTCACCATCTATCCATCCTACTGAAAATGAAATCACCATGCGTGCGTATGTATGGAATACCGTCTCCACGCCGTGGTGTAATCTATTTTCCGCCACCACCATACTTGGATTGGTATAAGGGTGAAATTAATGAATATATATAATTATTTTAAAGTGGTATTGATTCTTAAATAGTATACATACAATCCAATACAATTCCACGTTCATTGGAACGATATCATCGCTCGTGCATACGTACGAAATACCGTCTCCACGTTGTGATGTGATTCGTTCTACATGATCTTCATTGCATAATGATTATATAAATAAATTGAATTAATGAATATGATATATATTACACTAATACCATTATGTAAATGAGGTATCTATAACCTAAAGAGAAGAATAAGAATTTATTCGACAAACACGCATAAGAACAAAAAGTAATAAACACCCGAATAACAAGTAGTAATGAAATATTACTAATAAGAAGCTAAGAATATTACCATATATGATATCATAACAATAAGTATGATTCTGTAATAAGTCAATAACATTATTTAAATCATTATACAGGAGTTTCAGACACTTACGAAGCAAATCAGACCTAAGGTAAGGGAAAATATCACAATCTCATTTTTATCCGAGATTGTTTATACTTTGGTATTTACTGGGGTGTATTTTATCATCCACATCCATGTTTCCTCAATATGTAATATTATTTCCATCCACCTACAATTGTTTAAATCCAATTTTACCCTTCGGTGAGTTTTTAGTAAAATATATGAAAGGAATCTTTTGTCATTTTTCGTACGAGGTACTTTTTGACTTTTTCGAAAAAAGTATGAGAAGAATTTTTTTTAACTTATACGGAATGAATGGATTTTTAAAACATTATTTCCAAGAATCTTCTTTTACAAGTTTTCAAGTTTATTTTTAATCAACTTCTTATAGTTTAAAACGGTATGACATGTTAAGAAAGGAAAATATTTTTGAAGTAGAAAGGATATTTTCCTCAAGAATGGAGTTCAAGTGTTTTATTAAAATTATTTTCCATCTAAGATAATATAGGGTTCTGTTTCTATCCCTATTATTACATTGATTTGATTATGTTGTGATGGAATTATTTTTTTGAATTCCTTTATATTATATGAATTGTTTTATGATGTCATGTTGTTTTAGAATCCCATTTTTATTACATGGGTTATGCAATGATGTTTGATTTATGATTTTGTGGAACAAATATGAATGTTATCATTATGAGATGGGTGGGACCTATATCTCCCTCCAATGCATTGGGTAAAGATTTTATATCTCATGAGATAGAAATGGCTGGAATGGCAGGTTAAAACGGTTCAGTGAAACAGGACTGAAATGAGGAGTGAACTCGGTTCAGAAATGGACTTTGTCCACTAAGATAGTCTTGGCATTGAGTCTTGACTAATAAGAAATGATTCTCTATGATTATGTGTGTATGCCACAATGTTTCATGTTTTATGTTATGATTATTGGGATTACATTTCACTACTATGATTTATCCCATGATATGAAATTATGATCTCCTTTGTAGGTTAAGATTTCTAAAAGTTGTGTTCTTTTGAATATGATATGATTGATATTTCTTTTGTTTACCCTTACTGAGCATTTGATCTCACCCTATTGTATGTTTTATTTCCCCCGGTCAGGAAGAAGGTTATTAACTAAGATATGTCAAAAGGGACTATAGATATGATGAAATTAATGGGAGACAATGTAGAAGCTTTATGAACCAGTTGTTTATGTTTTCCAGTTTCTAAAGACACTATACCTATACGGTCCATTCCTGGTTTTGTTATATGGTGTAAAAAGTGTGTTTCAATTCTGATGTAATAACAATGTATGTAAAGTATGGGTCGTTATAGTTGGTATCAGAGGAAAGGTACAATCAACCTTTTGAAACTCGGATGTGAAAGCCTTAGTAAGAACCCTAAGGATAAGTCTAAGCATATAAAATAGTCTTAGTGTTTTAGAAATGACCATGAATAACCTAGGATAATACCTTAAGTGTAAAATTTTATTCTTGATTATGTGGTTATCCTATTATAATTAGTGTTTCTCACACTATTCTTCTTGGTTTTAGTCAATGGATGGAATCCAAAGGAACCGTGTTAATGCGGAATGCGATGGGCAATGCAATGATTGTCCCCGTGAGCAACCAAACATTATGGGATATGGAATGAAAAATCTTGTATCCATGCTCACACAACTTTCTCAAGCTATGAATCATGCAGGACTTCCAAACAAGCAAAGGAAGGAGCAACATTCTGTTGAATCCTTCATAAGGCAGCGTCCACCTTCTTTCAGCGGGTGTACTGATCCACTAGTTGCTGAACAATGGATTAGTACTACTGAAAAGATATTTTCAGTTCTTCAATGTTCTGGACATGATAAAGTCATCATATCAGTGTATCGTTTGGAAGGAGATGCTGATCAATGGTGGAATCTTATTAAGAATATGAGGTAAAGGGATGAAATTGAGTCCATGGAATGGGACAAGTTCAAGAACTTATTTTTCAATAAGTACTTCCCTTTTATTCTCCGAACAAAGATGGAGAAAGAGTTTCTTGAACTGAAGCAAAAGGATGATGAATCTTTTGGTACTTATGAAGCAAATTTTACAAGACTTGCAAGTTACGCTTCTGGTATTATTATCCAACCTGAGAGTAAGATCGATCGATTCTTTAGTGTCTTAAAACCAAGTCTTCAAAGGGCGTTATCCATAAGGTACTTCAATAGATACGGGGAAATCGTTCGATGGCCTCTCAAAGTCGAGATGGAGATTGGAGTAACCCATCAGTCATATGGGTTTGATAAGAAGAGGGAAATGGAATTCAAAGGAAAATCTAAAGAGCACACAGAAAAGAAATGAGCTTTCCATTATGCTCAAAGTGTGGAAAGAAACATTGAGGGATTTGTCTTAAAAGGACATGTAAATGTTTCAAATGTGGAAAGGAAGGTCATCGGGCATTTGAATGCCGTAATGATGTGAAGAAGATGTATAATGATGAAAAAAAGGAAGGGACACCCAGAATGAACCTACTACACTTCAATTTTTCAAGTGTAAGGAGATGGGGAATTATGCCAACAAATGCCCTAATCCAAGGGTTGTTGATGATGATTGACATCAACAAAATCTTAAGGCTAAAGACAAAGAAAAGTCACATGCAATTTCTATCAGTGATGTGGAGTACGATAATGATGTGGTTAAAGGTACATATACCATCCACTCTAAAGTAGCAAATGTTTTATTTGATTCTGGATCCACCCACACTTTTATTTCTGAAGATTTTTCTAAGGGTATCACAGTATTACCTCAACAGTTAGATGTTGAGTTAGCTGTGACAACCCCTAATGGAAAAACAGTCGCATCAAAAGTTTATAATTCTTCTCCGATTGATGTTTGTGGGAAAGTGATTCCTAAAAATCTTGTGATCCTTCCTATAGTGGAATTTGATGTGATTCTTGGCATGGATTGTCTTTCTTTATATGGATCTCATATCAATTGCCAAAGAAGGGAAGTCACATTTCATATTCCAGATCAATCTATGATCGTCTATCGATGTAAGGATGAACATAACCTTCCAGTGGAAATTTATTCCATCTTATGGGTCTTGATTCCACTAAATGAGGGTTATTTATCTCAAATGGTTGGTGAGAAACTCATGATTTATAATATGCCCATTTTACCGGAGTTTGATGATGTCTTTCCGGAGGAATTGCCGGGTCTACCACCAAATCGTGAAGTTGAGTTTTCAATAGAACTCGTACCAGGTGCTTTTCCTATTTCAAAGACATCTTATAGAATGGCCCCAATTGAGTTGAAGGAATTGAAGAATCAACTCCAAGAGAATCTTGATAAGGGATTCATACGCCCTAGTGCATCACCATGGGGAGCACCTGTTCTCTTTGTTAAGAAGAAAGATGGATCAATGAGACTCTTCATTGATTATCGAGAACTTAACAAGATCACTACCAAGAAAAAATATCCTCTCCCACGCGTTGATGACTTATTTGACCAACTACGCGGAGCTCAATACTTTTCCAAGATTGATATTCATTCAGGGTATCATCAATTACGGGTCAAAAGGGAGGATATACCAAAGACGACTTTCCGTAAAGGTATGGAAACTATGAATTTATAGTGATTCCATTTGGTCTTACTAATGCCCCTGCTATCATCATGGATCTAATGAATAGAGTCTTTAGAGACTATCTTGATCAATTTGTGGTAGTCTTTATAGACGATATTCTTGTCTATTCAAAGATCAAGGAAGAACATTAAGATAACTTGATAATTATACTGAAGACCCTGAGAAAAGAGAATCTTTATTCCAAATTTACCAAGTGTGAATTTTGGCTTCAGAAAGTTGCATTTTTGGGTCACGTAATCTCAAAAGAGGGGATATCTGTGGATCCAGCAAAAACAGAGGTCATCGAAAGATGGTCGAGACCAACAACAGTAACTGAGATCCGATGTTTTCATGGTCTGTCTGAATGTTATCAACGTTCTGTGAATGATTTTTCACGATTATCTAATCCACTCACCAGGTTGACACGAAAAGGAGTTAAGTTTGTTTGGACGGAGTAATGTGAAGAGAATTTCAAGGAGTTGAAAAGAAGGTTATCCAGTGCACCTGTGCTCACACTGCCTTATAGTGGAGAAAGGTTTCTGATCTAAAGTGTTGCATCCAAGAAGGGGATGGGGTGTGTCCTTATGCAAAATGATATGGTGATAGCTTATGCCTCACGACAATTGAAAATCCATGAGCAAAATTACCCAACTCATGATTTGGAGTTTGCTGCGGTAATCTTTGCATTAAAGATTTGGAGGCATTATCTTTATGGAGAAAGGTGTGACATTTATATTGATCATAAAAGTTTAAAGTATCTTTTCACACAAAAGGAGCTGAATATGTGCCAAAGAATATGGTTGGAGATGATTAAGGATTACGACTGCTCAATTCATTACCACCCTTGGAAAGAAAACAAGGTGGCATATGCATTAAGTCGACAAGACCATGCCAGTTTATCCATGATGAGGATCACAAAAGATCCAATATTTATGGATTTACAAAGGATGGATCTTGGAATTATAATGGAAAGGATAAAATCTTATCTTTCTCAAATGAATGTTGAACCGTCTATACATGTGAAGATTAAAGAGGCACAGAAAGAAGATGTAGAGTTACAAAAGAATGTGAGAAATATTCCTGAATTCAACCTTGATTGTGATGGGATAATAAAGTTCAGGAATCGGGTTTGTGTTCCTCCCATCCCCGAATTAAAGAAGGATCTGTTGGATGAGGCTCATAGTTCTTCATTATCTATTCATCCTAGAAGCATGAAGACGTATAGGGACCTGAAAGGGTACTTCCGGTGGGATGGCAAGAAAAGAGATGTTGCTGAATATGTCTCTCGATGCTTGGGTTTTCAGAAAGTTAAAGCTGAGAGACAAAAGTCTAAGGGGATGTTACAACCATTACCCATACCCGAATTGAAATGGAAAAACATCACTATGGACTTTATCACAGGACTTCCTAAAACATCCAATGACAATAATGCTATCTGGGTCATAGTTGATCGCCTTAAAATGTCTTCACACTTCATTTATATTAGAGAGGATTTCTCTCTGGACCAGCTTTCCTGGATATATGTAAAGGAAGTGGTAAGATTAAATGGAGTACCACTTTATATTATATCTGATCGGGATCTGAGATTTACCTCAAAGTTCTGGAGAAGCCTTTAGCATACTCTGGATACAGAGTTGAGTTTCAGCACTGGTTATCATCCTCAAACAGATGGTTAGTCTGAGAGAACAATTAAATATCTAGAAGATATCTTGAGAGCTTGCTCTATGGATTTAAAGGTGGTTAGGATCAACAACTACCGTTGGTGGAATTTTCTTATAATAATAGCTTTCACTCCAGTATTCAGATGGCTCCTTATGAAGCTCTCTATGGAAAGAAATGCAGGACTCCAACTAGCTGGGATGAAGTTAGGGAAAGAAAGCTATTAGGACCTGATCTTGTTGACGAGATGGCAGAAAAGGTCCGATCTATTCAATAACACATAAGAGCAGCTCAGAGTCGACAGAAAAGTTATGCCGACAACCGAAGAAAAGACATAGAGTTTGAAGTGGGTGATAATGTGTTCTTACGAATATCTCCCTGGAAGAGGGTCATGAGATTTGAAAAGAAGGGGAAGTTGAGCCCTAGATATATCGGTCCTTTCGAAATACTGGATCTTGTTGGAAAGGTATCTTACCGATTGGCACTTCCACCGAATCTCTCTCAAGTTCACGATGTGTTCCATGTATCTCTCCTAAGAAATTACATACCTGATTCTTCACATGTACTCAGCTCAGAAGTTATACCGCTGGAGCAAGATCTTTCTTATGAAGAACAACCAATAGAGAGTCTGGATTGTAGCGAAAAAGTCCTACGAAACAAGACTGCTTGCTTGGTGAAAGTTTTACGGAGGAACCACCAATTAGAAGAAGTTAAATCGGAGGTTAAGGATATGATGAGGGAGAGGTATCCTCATCTGTTTGTCACAAAGTGACGAATTTTGAGGGAGAAATTCATTTTAAAGGGGGGTAGAATGTAACGCCAGAGACTTTTATGAGAAATATTTTGTTTTTATCAAAGGAATCTTTCACTACACACAACACTCGCTTGGCTTGCTTTACACGCAACTGCGGCCTTCCTCGATAGCTTGCGTCGTACGCAATACCGAGTTTCACTAAACAATGATATGCTACTAAAATATTATTAAAACTAGCCGTTATGAATATTAATAACTGAATTTTGAATTTTATAACATTTTAATTCAACTTATACATTTTCTAGAATGAGGTATAAAAGCAAAATCAGTTTTTTTGGATAAAATAAATATTTTTCAAAAAATACAGTTTTGTCGCCTTTTGATGTTGCACCCACATTAAATCTAGTTTTTGACATGTTTATATGTTAAATTTGAAAAAATAAAATTCTTATTTTGAATCAGGGTATAAAAATTTACTTTGGACAAATTTTTGATATTTTTCTGATAACTTTCATATTTTGATGAATAGTAAAAATACGCTAATTTTAATTTAAAAAAACATTTTTCATTGATATAATTTATATTGATAAATTATAATATTGAATGGTTTTAAAGTATAAATAGAATATATTTTTACCATTTAATATAATGTATGTCATTATCATTAATTTTACATTGAATTCACAGGTAAAAAAATTTGAATATTTGGCAATGTTTTAACTTCTAAAACCCGTTTTCTTAACAACGGGATTTATTTTAAATTAATTAATGCAACTTATATGTTTTGAATTTTGAAAAATGGATTCCATATTCAGAATCAGTGGGTCCAAATTATGTTAATAGGCTGTTTTTTATTTTTGGGCATTATGAATAGTAACTACGGTAAATTTTATTTACCATAGTTAAAGGTAAATCGGGTAATTAAGGGTAAATATAAGATTATAAAATTACCCTAACACCTGAAAAAATCCTATTGGATGACTAAAGGTTGACCCATATCCCCTATGGGTCGGATTATATTCATTTAATGGACTTTTTTCCAAGAAAATAATTTAATTATTATAAAAACCAAAGAATGTGACAACATGTCAGTTTCTTAAATTTTATACGTATAATAATTTTAATTTGGTGATAAACATAATGAAACTTCACACATGAATAGTCTCCAGAAATATCATACAATTATCTACATTATAAGAATTTATTTAGAATTTTTTGGTATTAAATAATTATCATTTATTATGACACAATAGCGATGTTGAAATTATTTTATTAATTAAAATATCAAATAAATGGTTTTAAAAAAATTAAATAAATATTATATGAACTATTTAATGTCCTCCACTAATTTTATAGGTACATATTAAATTTTATTAATCTATTAAAGCTTTTAGTTCGAACATATCTTCTGTATATATTTTATTTAAATTCAAATAAATTAATAGTGTCAAAATTGACACTATTGTTATTTTATAAAAATAACATATTATATAATTGTTTAAAAATCACAAAAATATTTAAAAATTATAAATTAAGTTTTATCTGGTAGAAACTGTCATAAAGTGTCAAATTATGGAAAATTCACAACACATATGTAATTATTTATAATAATTTAAAATTTAGAATATTATTACCACAAATAAAATTAAATTGATAAATAAGGATAAATCAAGTTGACAATGTTTAAAATAAATTCTTAACATGTCTAAATTTTATTAGATGATGAGATTAAAACCCTATCTCATGTAAGATTCGGATATGAGTAATTTTTTAAGTTTTTATGTGGGGTTGGGATTTAATATAAACTAATATTTCTTATATTTCCAAAGGTGCCCCTCTCCTCCCTTATAAAAGGGCACCACCTCCCTCTCTTCCTCACACCACTTTGAGCCTTAAACCTTGGACAACCCCTACCAATTTCTTCTCTCCACTTCCCTAGAGACATTCTAGAGGTTCTGGTCTTCTTCAAAGACCAATTTTAGTTCCCTAAAAGGAGGTCTAAAAGAAGCGCTTCAAAGAAGAGGTAATGTCCGTTACCGATTCTTTCATCTTTATTTCTTCTTCCACTTTTTCTTATATAGTTGTTTAATTATGAAGTAATAACATCAGTATCACTCATATACTGATATGTTATTATAAGTATGAAACAACCCTATTTCACCATCTATCCATCCTACGGAAATCGAAATCATCGCACCTGCGTACATACAGAATACCGTCTCCATGCCGTGGTGTAATCTATTTTCCACCACCACCTTACTTGGATGGTTATAAGGGTTAAATTAATGAATATATATGATTATTTTAAAGTTTTATTGATTATGAAATAGTATACATACACTCCAATACAATTCCACGATCATGGGAATGATATCATTGCTCGTGCGTATGTACGGAATACCGTCTCCACGATGTGATGTGATTCGTTCTACATGATCTTCATTGCATAATGATTATATAAATAAATTTAATTAATTAATATGATATATATTACACTAATAGAATTATGGAAATGAGGTATCTATAACCTAAAGAGAAGAATAAGAATTTATTCGACAAACATGCATACGAACAAAAAGAAATAAACACCCGAATAACAAATAGTAATGAAATATTACTAATAAGAAGCTAAGAATATGACCATATATGATATCATAACAATAATTATGATTCTGTAATAAGTCAATAACATTATTTAAATCATTATACAGGAGGTTCATACACTTACGAAGCAAATCGGACCTAAGGTAAGGGAAAATATCGCAATCACATTTTTATCCGAGATTGTTTATACTTTCGTATTTACTGGGGTGTATTTTATCATCCACATCCATGTTTCCTCAATATGTAATATTATTCATATCCACCTACAATTGTTTAAATCCAATAATACCCTTCTGTGAGTTTTTAGTATAATATATGAAAGGAATCTTTTGTCGTTTTTCGTACGAGGTACTTTTTGACTTTTCCGACAAAAGTACGAGAAGAATGTTTTTTTAACTTATACGGCATGAATGGATTTTTAAAACATTATTTCCAAGAATCTTCCTTTAAAAGTTTTCAAGTTTATTTTTAATCAACTTCTTATAGTTTAAAATGGTATGACATGTTAAGAAAGGAAAATGTTTTTGAAGTAGAAAGGATATTTTCCTCAAGAATGGAGTTCATGTGTTTTATCAAAATTATTTTCCATCTAAGATAATATAAGGTTCTGTTTCTATCCCTATTATTACATTTATTTGATTATGTTGTGATGGAATTATTTTTATGAATTCCTTTATATTATATGAATTGTTTTATGATGTCATGTTGTTTAAGAATCCCATTTTTATTACATGTGTTAGGCAATGATGTATGATTTATGATTTTGTGGCACACATATGAATGGTATCATTATGAGATGGGTGGGACCTATATCTCCCTCCAATTCATTGGGTAAATATTTTATATCTCATGAGATAGACATGGCTGGACCGGCAGGTTAAACCGGTTCAGTGAAACAGGACTGAAATGAGGAGTGAACTCGGTTCAGAAATGGACTTTGTCCACTAAGATAGGCTTGGCAATGAGTCTTGACTAATAAGAAATGATTCTCTATGATTATGTGTGTATTAAAAAAAGTTTCATGTTGTATGTTATGATTATTTGGATTAAATTTCACTACTATGATTTATCCAATGATATGAAATTATGATCTCCTTTGCAGGTTAAGATTTCTAAAAGTTATGTTCTTATAAATATGATATGATTGATATTTCTTTTGTTTAACCTTACTGAGAATTTGAGATCACCATTTTGTATGTTTTCATTCCCCAGGTCGGGAAGAAGGTTATTAAGTAAGATATGCCAAAAGGGACTATAGATATGATGAAATAAATGGGAGACAGTGTAGATGCTTTATGAACCAGTTGTTTATGTTTCCCAGTTTCTAAAGACACTATACCTATATGGTCCTTTCCTGGTTTTGTTATATGGTGTAATATGTGTGCTTCAATTCTAATGTAATAACAATGTATGTAAAGTATGGGTCGTTTTATGGAACATTAGATGTTGACTAATAAATATTTCGTCAATATCCGCGGTGGACCACACCGGTAGACACTTCAAAGAATCAAGGACTCAACCATTATTTATATTGTATCTATAGATACAGAAGGGTGTGATTCAACTTTAAAATAATATTCCATTGGATCATGGGATAAATTAATTCCGATTTCTCAAGTGGATTAGGATTTTTATCCTCCCTCATACCCTCATGATTTTGATGAAGAGAACCTCCATTTAGCTCCACCCTCATTTGAAGGAGTATCCACCATCCTCAATGATATAAAATGGGGGAACCATATAACCAAGGATTATTTGAGGACAATAATGATCAGTTATTTATGTCTTTTTATAATAAATACATGTTCATGTTATTCTTAAATAATCACCATGATTTATTCATATATAACTACACGGAGATGTTTGAGATAAACCACTATGTCAGCTTCTATTTATTAACCTTTCCATTAGGTTCTATACATTCAAGAAGGCACCTGGGGAAATGAATCTCTCCGATGGTGCCATGGTTAAGGCCATATATTATAAGATGATCAGGTCCAACATCCATAGGTATGTTAGGCACCCCAATTGGTTGGAAAGATCATTCTTGTCAAGAAGAATAACACATATATTATATTATATATAATATTCTTGAACTTAAACCTATATTTCATTATAAAAGGCTTCCCCATCCAAGTCATTGAGTTTTTTATTGATATTAAAACTATATTTTAGGCCCCCACCTTTATAGATGGGAATTATAGGTATCATAAAATCATGATCGATCTCGAATATTAAGAAGCCAATTATATTAGTTAATCGTAGGGGAATTTTTTCAACTGAGTGATTCATTTTGGATGGAAGGACATTAAGGGGACATAAAAATTCTCCATGAATAATATATTCAATAATATAGTTATAACAATGATTGAGATCTATGTCGATGACTTGGTGGTCTAATTACCTGAATTCTAGACTATCTCAAGGATCTCGAGAAACTATTGGATATGCTCCATGACCACCACATAAATATGAAACCCTTGAAATTTTTATTTGGGGATACCTATGGAAGGATTCATGGATTTAGAATCAAATATGAATTCATTGAGATCAAATTTAATAATATTGGATCTATCACTATAATTTTCCCTCCATGATATATATAAAGATTGTTAAGCCTCCAGACCTATATGTCTAACATATTGATTTTTCTCTACTTTTAAATAAAATTATAATCTATTTTATAATATAATGAGTAAAGTAATTACCGATTAGTGGTAAGAATATTGTGTTTCCATATTCAATGAAAAAAGAAATATTTTTTTGACTCCTGGTATTGATTCCACCCAACCCGAGGAATCTTTGGTTTATTTATATGGCCACCTAGGAATGATAATATGGTGTCCTCTTAGCTCAAATAATGGAAAATGTGTGAAGATAATTCTTTAAAATATCATTAAACATTTAATTTCAAAAATTAAATATATACATTGGTAAATAATAACTAACACACCTTTGGGTTCATAGTCCCAAAGACGTGGCACTCTATGTAGTATACTACGGACCAGTTGATCTCATGCAACGACTCACTAATGTACCTCATCAACCAATCAATATTGAAAGATATATTGGAATAGTGGGAAATTATTATTTAGTATTTTAACATAAATTGTATCCCTTAGAAGTTTATAAAGGTTCACACATTATATTGTTTTAGGGAACACCCAACCTATGAGTAATTTCCTCTAGATATTGACTTCCGAAAAGAGGCAATTCCTTTTTTATGTAGCAACACCATGTTGGAAGAAGAATTTTGATTTTGACTCTAAAATAGTAACTATGAGAATACTCAATAATCATAAACACAATAGGTCTGGTCTTGGAGTTATCTTCATCACTCCCTCAATGAACCTCAGGCCATACTCATTCCTCCTCTCAAAAGGATGTACCAAGAATAAGGACTAGTAAAAATCCATCATCACTAGTATCAAGCTAACCCTAGAGATTTAAATTGCACAACTACATGATAATAGTGACTCGAAGATGTTCATTAATCATATTAATGGTGACTATATGACCATAAATTAAGATCTCATTTCTAGTATTGAGCATGAAAGGACCTTTCAGGATATGTGTGGCCACTTAGACGGGTGGCAAATTTGTGGTTTTAAAATTTTATGTTCTCTTATTTAAAAACAACATTATGCTCCAGTTAGATTGTAAATAATCAGCTAAAACTTATCACATAATCACACCAATATTAATACATTATTTTACAAGGTTCAATCCTTAATAAGAGTATATTTTCTTTTGAATTGTTTGGAAACAATCTGAGATCACCCAGTCGATCAAAAATCAATATTTTTGGTTTATAAGTAGTGTATATCCATCATGTGGAAACCAAAACATTACATACATAAATATTAAGTATTATTATATTAATATTCATTATATATCTTTAAAATCTATCATATAAACATAATGTTTTATTATCTTTGGAAACATCAATACATAAAAAACTTATACATAAATGATCAATATCAACTCCCACATAGTTATTCAAAACTAGAACCCTCCCTAGAAATAACATACTGAAAACAATTATTCATATCCTTATAAAATAAAACATAATATATGGTGAGTTAATATGCTCAATATAGGTAAAAAATTGAGATTTCGATGATAATTTATGAATAAAATTAGTATAAGGGTATGGGAATATGATATTAACATTTTCAAACCATAGTAAAAAATTTAGAGTTCATAATGATCAATTATGTTATGAATTTTCTCATTATATAATATATAAATAATAAGGTAATAAAATAGAATGGGTCATGAGAGTAGAAAATAGGAATATGCTCATTTAATAAAATAGTGTTATAAAATGTATCATCATCACAAATAATGACATATTTTTTCAAGTTTACACCCTATGTCATTCATCATGTGTTAGGTTAGGGATATCCTCCCATGTACAAACTTGGGACTTCAGATAGCCACCCATCTACCCTCTATTTTAAATTTGGATAACAACTCATATACCCGTTAGGCTCATAAAACATTATTATTTAGAAATTTACAAGGGCTGATATAACATTTTCCCTCATCAAACAAGCATTATCAATTCATATATATTTTACAAGATCATAAAATTATTTTCAGTTCATCATAGAATAACCTATAAAAAATATTTAGGTTTCATAAATATTTTATCATCATCATAAAAATTCATCAAGTGAGAGAATACAGATGGTGTCATAGAATTATATCCCTAGTGAATCATAATTATCATTGAAGGATGTTATCATATATATATTACATTTAAAATATCATTGAAATATTTATTCATAAATTTACCCTCTTAATTTTGAAATAACTTATTTAAAATATAAAAAACTCTAAACCATTATGGAATATTTTGTTAACAACAACCATGAAAACATTCTATGTAATCATCATATAGAATATTATGCATGATAGTGGGAAATGTTGTTCATCCGGTATATTTTCTAAAAAATAGTATGTTAACACATCTGGTAAAAAGTACCTCCTTTGAAAAACAAAAATAATAATTCTTTTAATACTTATTATATAAAGAAAAAATGGGATAAAATGACTTCAAACATTAATTTTAAAATGGTGAAAACATCATTGAAAACACATTAAATAAAATTTATAAATAAATGTAAAATATTCTTCACTGAATAGATAAATAATGTGGGTAATTCGGTTGAAAAAAATGAATGAAAAACATATAATTTATAAAAATAACAATATCAGTATATAAATTAAAATATTTTGGATATATATATCACATAATTTCACAATCTTAAATTTAATGGTAGATAATCCTAGTAAAATGAGATTATAATGTATAATGATTACCTTAAGCTAGTAAAGATTTATAACCACTATAACCTCGTATATATATTTATATTTTTTAAAAATAAATAATTAAAACATATTCATACCTATAGTATAATATATTTTCAATTTATGACCTTAAATTTTCCATGTATTAATAATTATTTACTAAAATAATAATTCCCATGTGTTAACTATTTTTGCATGACAGTTTTGGTCAGGTTGTTATAATATTCATACTATGATTAAGGCTAAATATTGTCATGAATTTTAATTATGATATAAATATTCTATATATCATTTTTATCATTTACATAGATCCACAAAATTTATAGAAAAAGAAATTGATTACATCATTCATGGTGACATTAGTTTGTATATACGGATAAACATTGTTTTCATTTTCTAATGAAAATAAAAAAAGAAACAAAAAATATTTTATTATTCTAGAATCATAATTTTATCATATATTTCATATATATTTATCTAATACATAATTATATTAATAAATGTGATGCAGTGATAGAAAATTAGTCATATTTCTATGTCAGTGCGATAGTCCATTCCGACACATGAACAATGCATTCCTTTCCCATTTAATTAAAAATATTAGGGAAATTGTTTTGAAATCATTAAAATAAAATCTATATATATTTATGATACTATATTAACAATTTTATTATTTAAACAAAATTTTTAGGGAAGTTCAATGATGAAATAAAATTGGAAAAGGTTCATTGGGATCTGTACCTCTTCATTGAGAGACCAATTTTGGATTATGCCTTAATACATTAAATAAACGTCTTATGAGAATGAATTGAGGTATAGGATAAAATATTGAATTTCAGAAGGTAATAGGTTAGGAATTAACTCATATATAATACTAAAAATACATCAATAATGGAGGATATTAGGTTCCCTTTTATAAGTGGGTGAGATAACACACATGGAAATACTGAAATGATTTAAATATATTTAATGACATTATCATGCATTGTTCTTAAAAATATAATATGATTCAAATATTATATAATATATTTTCTAAATATTTTCAAAATAATAATATTATATATTTTTATTATTATTACCCTTATTTCGTAATTTAACCCCCACTAAATGCCTTTCAACATTAACTATGGTATCAAATTTTTATTATTTTTACAATTCATTAGGGAAAGAAATGAACGTTTCATAATTACCATAATTTTAAATGATGATTAAAAATATGGGATCCATTTTGTAAAATTAAATTCATATAAATTCCAAATATTCATTTTGAAGTAAAAATGAAAAATGGAAGGAAAATAGTTTTTTGAAAAATTCATTTTGCATTGACCCAAACAATATTAAATAAAATTACATTGTGATTGAATTAATTTCCCTATTGTGGTAGTGAAAAAAAACTATTATTTGGTTTCATCATATATAATTTAAAAAACCATAATTCATTATTTTACATAACAATATAGTGTTTTAACATTGATTATGTGATTAGTATCAATATAAGGTTATGATAAATCCAATAGAGAATGAAAAAAATGAAGTGGCCTCAAATAGTAGTATCATTCCCAGAGAATCCAATTTATTTGATATTTCAAGGGAGATAGAATCTTTGGGATTTTAAAATGACCAAGATCAATCGAAGACCCAAATACTAAAACTTGATCATGATTGTTTATGGGCGAAGCGAAATCACATCACGATCATGACACAAACCATGTACGTCAAACCACCCCATGAAAATCTCACGATCACACACCACACCCTTAAGATTTTTTGTGTAATAAAGAGATATGAATCTATACCCTTATAATGTAAATATGTATATTTTATTTTATTTATAATAAGGATTATATTTTCTTCTTATTTTTGTTACATTATAAAAGATTTTTATATTGATATGATAAAATCCAAAATGTATTTCTTTATAATATAAAGTTTCAATTAAGACATTTATTTTGGATAATTAATTGATTTTTTAAATAAAAAGTATCTAAATATTTTTTTTATATAATTATTATTTAATATAAATTCTAATTAACCTTTTATGATGTTAAATGTAATTATAATATGGGGGTTTAAACCTATTATTGTCAAAAAACCATGATTTTCTACAAAAATATTGAATATATTTTAAAAGTGAAAAGTAAAATATTTTTAAAAATACTTTTATGAAATACATATTATTATTGGAATCATTGTATTGATATTATCCAATGGTTAATTTTTCATTTTTTAGGTAATCAATTTTTTAGGTAAAATTTGAATATGGTATAAATATATTGGGTGCATATGACCTCATAATTACAAAAAAATGATGTAATAGAAGTTAAAAAAGGTATAAAAGAAAAAAAAACGTTTTACTATCAAAATAATTTTATTTTTAGGATATTTGGTTTATTTTAGAAGTCCATTATGAGTCCTACCATACCAAAAATATATTTTATGGTTTTAAAAACATCTCTTTAAGAGTATGAATCACTTCCACATCCCAGGTGTAATATTTTATTATATTCGGACCATGGACATATAAAATCAAGAAATCCACTTCTCTTGGGTTGAAAAATTGGGTAAAAATAATGCTAAGGTTTTATATTTTAATTTGATTATTATATAGTGACCAAAAACTATGTTTTGGAAATATTAAATAATTCCTCTCTCTTTTTGAATATAAACCACCCAGGATCCCCTTAATATTCAATAATTTTTTTAGTAGGCCCATAATATACCATACCCTACCCAAAGTCCTCCAAAGGTTCCCCAATGATCTCAATAATATCCTCTGAATCATTTGGAATCACCCTCTCATGGTAAAGGATCTACCACTCTTCTTTTTATTCAAGAATATATTTTATGGTATGCCTTTTAATTTATATTTTGTCATGTTTTTGTATAATTTTATACATCCTTATCACTATAAATTTTATTTACATGTGATTAGATACCCCCTTTAACTCCCATTTATCCCTCCTATAATCCTATAAGTACACTCGATATCATGCTGAAATTGTCCTGCTGTTTTTTTGAACCAAAAGTAAGGGGCCTATCTATTTATTATTTCTAATAAAATATCCTTGATTTTTTAGGATTTTAAACATATTTTTTTAATGATTTCAAAACCTTATAAATATATCTATGATTTAAAATTTATTTCCTAAAAATTAAATATCATTTATCCCCTCTCATTATAGAATTTACCAAGGGCGTTACTATGTCGAAATTTTGTAAGGGATCGACTCCTTATCCATTATATTCAAGAAACATATTAGTTTTATGATTTTTTTCCAATTAATATTGTTGTTATATGTTTCTAAACATCCCTATTACTGTTAATTTGTTTAAATAATTATTATAGACCAATTTTTCTCTCATTAATCCATTTTCATAATCTTTAAGTACTCCCATTATACTGTCAAAATTTCACGATATTGTTTCCATGTTAGACCTTTCCCATGAGAGTACCATTGTTATTTTTACTCAATGTTATTCACTTAGAAATATTTATAATTATATTATTAATGGATTACATTTAAATATTTCCCAATACTTTATCATTGAACTAAATGTGATGAAATACAATCCTATGTTGAATGAATTATGTCGCACACTAATCCATGTACATGATTTAAATGTGACGAGTGATCCCAAAATTTTATATTGATAATATAAATTGGGTAATGTTTTAGTCTCACGAGAAATAATTAATATTAATAGTGAGTAAATAAAATTTATCATGGTACTTTTTCAACCAGGTTATGATTACTTGGTGGTTATCCAGGACCTTGGTTAACGATGTCATGTTAAAAGTTGTTTCCAATTTCTTATTTTGAAATTATATAATATTTCTATATCATGAATCACTATTCATATTTATGATTACCACCCCATTTATGTCCAATTTAAAATCTTATTTTCAAAAATGTAATACATTCTTCATGTAATACTTTTTAGTCCCTTTTAGTGATTTATTGCTCACCCATTTCTTATATATTCTCTCAGGTTATCCCATTAATTTTTAAAAGATCGATGATTTATAAAAGAATTATAAAGAAGTTTTCATTAATTCATTTGTATCCCCTATTCATGAATTCATTCTATGTACCTAAATATTAATGATAATAAACATTACAATATTATGGTTGGTATTATTTGGATTCTTATGTAATATATTATTAAGTAATGCCTAATAAAGACAAGGGTTTTAATAGTTAGTTTTTTAATGTCCCGGGTTTTTCAAATATTATTTTTATATATTATATGGATTAAATTAGAGATAAATTGATAAAAATATGTTCAATTTTGAGTCTCAGAGCGTTCATAATAAATGTTTGAAATATATTATAATATTAAATATATTGCACGCATGGTTTTATTGAAAATGTGGAGTAACATCAATATGGTTGCTCAAATCATATATGTGAAAGAACTGTTTAGTTAATAAATGTACATTTACACTAGGTGTGATCTAACATTGGTCAGAACAAGTCGAATGTGGAAAGTCATCATAAACAATTAAGCTAACAAAAGAAATTATGAAAATTTATTTTATTTCATCGGTGTAATGACACAGTGACATGTTTATCTTTAAATAAACCATTTTTCAGAGATCTATGGTCATTATCATAACCTTGGAATCCAATAGAGACTGTGGAGAGAGAGATATGGATAATTATTTCGAGCATGTGACAACCGAACATAGAATTGATGATTGGAGGAAAGTGATCTTGAAAAATCTCACTAGTGATAATGACACAACGACCATTCATCATTAACAAGTGATTTGAATTTAGGAAGGATGTGTTCTCTGTAATTCCATTCCCCATTCCTGAAATCCTACGAAACACTCAGACTAATCCACAGATATATTAGCTCATGGATAGATCTTATTTGAGGGATGGATTACTTGAGGGATTTATTAGGAATGGATTCTTTGGATTTTCTTTGATTAATTTACCATTTTAATAGTGAGGAACCATGATCAACATGAACGTCAATAAAAATTGTTCCCTATCAATTTTTTGTGTTTTCTCCCCATGATTCTCGCATTTTTCATATGTGTTTTTCATTATTCCCTAAATTTGAACCCCTTTGTGAAAACTCGATCGTTACCCCCTTTGATTATTAGCACAATGATATGAAGCTATAGAGTTGACATCTGGGAGAATCAATGGAGGAACAATAGTGGGAACAATATCAGATCAAAAATTGGTGAATACCAAATCTGTTTTCTTTATAAGAAATAAAGAAAAAATTAAATCACTTTTTTTGAGATGATTAATGGTATGGATCCTATCTATTCAGTGTTAGATTATAAAAGAAATATCAGATATGATGTTTCTGGAAGAATAGACAACTGAAATAGAATTTGGGTGAATGAAGGTGTGAGTAGGAGGAAAAGACATGTTTATGGAATACCCGATAGACATGGTGTGTAGTCCCAACTGCACACTATGTGTCCCCCAGTTGGACAACTCAGTGTGTACATGGGAAGAACATGGAAATGGGGTCGAGTACATGGGTTTCTTACATGGTGTGTACTCCCCCACATGAATAGTCCCAGATTAGCTTCATGGGATACCTCATGTACTACTACATGGGAAGGGATACATGGGTTGAAGATTTGTATTGGCACACATTTGGAGTACACGGGTGGACCCCCAAATGCAGGGACAAATCATGAAGTTCACCTGACACATTTTATGCTCCTCTTTTACATGAATTCATTTGAATGAAACAGGTTGTTCTACATGGTCAATACTTGAGGTCAATGGACATATTGTTTGCCCTAACACATGTCGTGTACTACTTTTTGAAATGGATTGGTCCACTTTTCATATTTATCAATGAAATTTTTTTCTAGGGTGTGTCCCCTCCCTTGTTTACTTGAAGGTTTGTATGAATCGTTTCCTACTCAAAGGGATATGATACCTTCAACATTACTTCCTAGATAGAGTTATTAGAATCCTATGAGAGGCCTGGAGTAGGATCCTTTATTCATTTCATCATAACCTAGGTAAAGATACTGGTATCGACGTGACCAATAATATGAATACACCAATCCTCTACTTATTTGGTTAATCTAGATTGTTTTTTTGGTATCATGCCATGGCCATGGATGTTTTCTTCATCTATTGTATCGTATTCTCTTCAAAATACAACATATATTTCACATGGTAGTTTTTGATTAGATGTACTTCTCAGACGAACACCATCAGTGCTATCAAACTCAGAAGTGTTTTCTTTTGGATGACTGCTTCACGGAATCTTTGATCTGAAATCCGATGTACTGGTATATATTGGCTCTGACATACCCCTATACTTGGTGTCTTGGTTTAGTATATCGTGATATTTTTATCATATATGTTATAGAAATATACCTATGTAGTGATGACTGTATCATTCCTTTGTTTTATTGCTTTCATGTTTCAGGGTTTCCTACTGAGTATTATTATACTCACCCCTATATGATATTTTCATACACGTGTTGTGTCTTGTTAAAAAGATCAACATTTTTATGGAGCCCTAGATGTGCCATGACTAGACGGTGCTTTGTGAGGCTGGACAGACTGAGGTGTGTTTATGCAGCTATAGATAGTAGTCCTAGTACCTGTTTCTTATTGGTTATACTTTTGGTTATAGACTCTATGTATTATTCTTGTATTATGACCCCCTTACATTAATTTTCATCATACTTTGGTTGTGGGATATAGTGGTTTTCCTGAATTTTTTACTTAGTGGGATTTTACATTTCCGCATTTTTGGGGTTTGGATATTTTTGCGTTTATACAGATACATAGGAAATTACTTCCCTGTTAGTGATATAACTACTTTTTTTAGTCACCATCCTCTAGACAATTGGAGGTGGGATTGGGGATTCGGGACATAGTCCGCATTGGTATGGGTTGTGACTTATTGGTATCAAAGGAGTCAAGTCTACTTTTGGGTTGGGATTCTGTGAGAATGGTTTGGGGAAACACAATTAAGTGTTTAGAGTTTATTTTTCAAGACATATACTATAGTGTTGTTGAAGAAGATTATGTATCCATACACCATGACTTGGATAAAAATATTTTCAACTCTGTATGTGAGAACATTGGTTGTTGGGAAAATAATGGTACACGCATCATATATGATTGGGTTGTGGTTTCCATGTCCTTCTTTATTTCATCTCTCTAGATATAATCCTTTACCATGGTACATATTTTTTGTTTAGGATTAACCTTCAATGCATACCACCTAGAATTCACCAACTTGATCAAAGGGATTACCCCCTTAGTGACAAGACTTTAATACAAGGACCAATTCCTAGATGTTACCTCTAGGTGGTTCACCAGCCATACCACCACCTATAGAGCTGCATGTGGTATCACAATACCACTTGATGAAGAGATAATACTGAGTGAGATTCATGGGTTTCAGTAAAAAAGACCCATCAGGATCCAAGGTGAGCTCGACCCATAGGTATTTTAGGACTTCGTTGAGGTGGTCACACAAGTTTTTTTTATAGTTAGGACACAAGCAGAAAATCTTTTGGGTTGGGAGGTGAGTCATCTACATGGATCAGCAGGAAGATGGTGGAGTATGGCTATCCATACTTACAATGAGGTGAATCCTTCATGTAAAGAGTTCAAGTACCTATTCATAGAATAGTTCTCACTATTCCTACTAAGATCTGTGCATATCCAAGAGTTTCTTTAGCTCTAAAAGGGCAGCATGATAGTGTATGATTATTCATTGAGGCTCAACAATCTTTCTCGGTACTCAATATATATGGTTTGAGATTAATAATTTTGGTATTAGACCTTTTATTGAGGTATATCTAGAGATATTTGTGAAATAATTATCCCTATTTTTATTTATACATACGATGTGGTGCTTGAGAATGCTTTGGGGGTTGAATGATTATTGGATGAGTAGATACAACTCATGATAATCAGTAGTGTGAAATCTATAGTAGGGACGTCGAATACAGGGATGCGATGAAATTCCTAGGGACTAGGATGTGGGAGATGTTTTAGGAGGAGGTCCTAAGATATATGATCTATAGTTCAGGTGTCATAGGATGGGTCGAGTCAGACCAGAGAGAGACAATTCTATTCATGTGATTGAAGGGGATATCTCACCTGAGATTGTCTAACCCACTATATTACTGACATGAAGTCTATGGATGGACCACCAACTGAAGTAAATTTACAAGATAAGGTATATCCAAAGGGGTATGGATGTGTAAGAGGAGTTTTGAGAGAAGTAGGAGGTGGTCAATGATTCGACATGTTCCCACCACCATCGCAGGAGGTCCGCACCAGGCTCAAAGAGGTGTAGGATAAGGTGGGGACAAATGATTTCGATCGAGGCTTATTTACAAGGAGATCTAGGGAGGATTTAGGATGCAAATTTTCAATTTCCTACTTTAGATGCAATAATTATAAACATAGGTGCTATTCATTTATTTCTTTCCACATTTCTTGTATGAGACCTAGATATTCCAGTTGAACTATTGACTCAATCCTTACGATTAGAGACATCTATTGGGTACGACTTAATGATGAAAAACCTATGTCTAAACTGTGACCTAAAACATAGAGGTGATAGTTTCAGTTAGAACCTCTTGCCGGTACCATCGAGGCCTTTTGACATCATTCATGGTATGGATTGGTTATGACCAGATTGATTATTTTAGTAAAAAGGTGTGGTGTGTCCATTGTGATGGAATGAGGTTTACCTTTGTAGGTGAAATTGAAAATCAAGAAACACTGTATAGACTCATGCATTAGAGGGTGCAACTAATTACTCATCAGTTGGACAGCCGAACCTCCGATTTAGTGGATATTATGAGCTTACAATTTCTAGAAGTGGTGGCGGAGTACAGGGATGTATTTCCAAAAGATGTTCCATGTTTACCTCCTCACCGAGTGATAGAATTTGACATTAATTTACACCCTGGTAGGGAATTGATATTCGTCCCAACATATTGTATGGATCTCAAATATATTCCCATTATGAGGGTGTAGTTGGAGGACTTACATAATAAGGGATTTCGGAAACCCAGTGTTTCACCCTGGGACACCCCCATTTTGTTTCCCATAAAATGAATACATGAGCTTGAGGTTGTGAGTGTAATAGTAGCTCTTGAACTAGGTGACTTTGAAGAATAAGTGTCCACTACCAAGGATGGATGACCTATTTGATCAGTTATGAGGGGCCTGAAGGTTCTATAAGTTGAAATATGATAAATTTATCACCATATAAAAGTAATAGATAAGGATATATCGAATACTGCCTTCATATTTCGTTAAGGTCATTATAAGTACTTTGTGATTCCCTTTGGCATGAAGAATTCCCCAACAATGTTCATAAGAATCATATACTAGATATTTAATAATTACATTGAATAGTTTTTGATAGTCTTCAATGATAATATCCTTGTATAATCAGCATCTGAGGAGGAGCACACAAGACACTTAAGGATAGTTCTGGATGTACTATGAGAGAACATGATTTACCAAAGGATCATGAAGTTTGGGTTATATAATTAGGATATCCACTTTATGGGACATATTATCTCAATATATGGAGTGGAAGTAGACCTTGAAATGGTTGAGTCAATGTTAGCATGGGAAAAACCTAATAGTGTGATAGAGGAGCAGAGCTTCTTTAGGATAATAAGCTATTATCAGATATTCCTACCTGATTTCTCCAGGATATATACTCCTATAATAGATTTCACTTAGGCAGGGTAGTCTCTTGTGTGAACTAATAAGCTCTACTAGGATTTTCAGTACCTGGGGAAGAGTTTGAAGAGCGCTTTGATCATGAGATTTTCAGAGGAGGGTGTTGGGTACATAGTATTATGTGATGCATTAGGAACCAAGCTTGGTTGTGTCCTGATGTAGAGGCAATAGGTTACTTCCTATGGTTCACCTCACTGAAGAACAAATGAGTAGAACTATGTGACACATGATCTCCAATTAGCAGTGGTAGACTTCACTTTGACAATCTGGTCACACTACCTGATGGACGAGGGGTTTATCATCTACTAAAATCACAAGAGTCTAAAGTATATGTTCTTTCAAAAGGATATCAATTTGTGATAGATAATTTTGATAGATTTACTTCAGTATTATTTCATTGATATTGTTTATATTATTGGGAAGAGGAATGTGGTGGAAGATGCTCTCAGTAAGAGATCTAGTTCACAGTTGTTGAACAAGGAAAAAATGTTGTTTGCCTCATTGCAGTTATCCTTAGTGGATGGAGATGGGCCCTCTTATCTTCATTCAATGGTTGTCACCCCTATTCTCTTATAGTGAGTCAGGGAGGCACAACATGGGGATGATGACTGCGAGACCCTACACTCTCATATACTTATAGGGAATTCTCCTGATGTATATTCAAAAGGTGGGGACTGTGTCATTCTTTTTAGAGGACTTATGATAGTATCAGTGCTGTCATGAGAGGTGGTTTTGTGGTAATTTCAAATGTCCCCTTGTGCAGTATATGCAGGTGTAGAAATGTTTTTACCAGAACCTCCGACATTTCTTTTTGTGGTTATGAATAATAAAAGGAGTTGAGGATTTCATTTCTCAATATCTTACTTTTTAGCATGTGAAGGCTGAGCACTGAGATCCATTTGGATTATATCAACAACTTGATGTATTGGAATTGAAGTGGGATGACATATCTAAGGACTTTGTGATGGTATTATCATGTACTTTTGGGGGACAGAATTCCATTTGGGTGATTGTTGACCAACTCAAGAATTCATACAACATATTATCTATCTGAGATCATATTTTAGTAGAGAGATTGGGACGCCTCTAAATGATGGAGATAGTTTGACTGTGTAATAGCCCATGATTTTATGAAATATATTCATTTTAATTTCATAGATGTCTGGTTTTGTATGCAACACCATGATTAGCTTGGTTATACACAATAAAGTATTAACGTGTAGTATACGCAACAATATAATTGGCTTGCGTTGGACACAATTTCATTTTCTTTTGAAATAATTCTTTTCACACAACAATGAATTTAGAATGTGTTCATTGTACAAATGAACTAAGTTTCTATTATGTTATATGCCACACCAAAGGAATCTTTCTTGCATTACACGCAAGAGCGGCCTTCCTCGACAGCTTCTGTGGTACACAATCCCAAGTTTCACTAAACAATGATATATTACTAAAAAATTATATAAAATAGAAATTTTAAATAGTGTTAACAAAATTTTTAATATTATATAACATTCACATTAATCTTAAATAAGATATTAGAACAAAATCAATTTTTCAGATGAAGTATTTTTCAAAAAAATGTCGTTTCATCGCCTTTTGATGGCCCCCATTTTAAATCTAGTTTTTGACATGTTTATAAGTTAAATTGGACAAATTAAACTCATTATTTTTAGTAAAAATATAAAAATTTACTTTGGAGAATCTTTTGACATTTTTATGATAACTTTCATATTTTGATGTATAGTAAAAATATGATAAATTTTAATTAAAAACAACTTTATTCATCAAGATAATTTATATGGTTAATTTATAATATTTAATGGGTTTAAAGTATAAATAGAATATATTTTTACCAATTAATATAATTTATGTCATTTTAATTAATTTTACATTGAATTCATGGGTAAAAATATTTCAATATTTTGTAATGTTTTAACTTTTAAACCCCGTTTTCTCATTTCAGCAACATGATTAATTTTAAATTAATTACAGAAGCTTCTATGTATCAAATTTGAAAAAATGGATTCCATATCTAAAATCAGTAGGTCTAAATTATGTTAATATGCTACTTCTATTTTTGGACATTATTAATAGTAACTACAATAAATTTTATTTACCATAGTTAAAGCTAAATTAGGTAATTGAGGGTAAACAAATATATTATAAAATTACTATAACACTTGTATTAATATAATAAGATGATTTTATTTAGCCCTAAAAAATACTTGGTTCTAAATGGTATCTATTAGAACCCAATTGAATGAGATTAGGACATTAAATTTGTTTTATTTAAAGAAGAGTGAAATATGTCTCACTCAAACATTAATAATTAAATTATTTTTAATATAAGTTTATACAGAATATAAATTTAATTATAAATACTCATTTGAAATCTAAAATGTCTTTATTTAGCATGGTAATTTGTTTTCTATTTTTGTGAAATATATAATTTCCTTAATAGGTTATACATTAATGATGCAGACCTTATTTATTTAGTGAAAAATCAATAATATGGTTTTTAATGAAATACTAATACTTATCAAAAGGCCAAAAAACTTGACCAAACCTTATTGTTAGAGTATATCTAGATGATAAGAATCCAAGGGTCGACTTGTGGGCCATTTGGATCCGTATAAAATAGATTATGACATTTATATTATTTTATTTTAATTTATGTCAAAGTTGTCACTGTCATAATTTAATAAATATAACATTTTAAATGTTGGGTTTTTAGATGATAAATTCGAATAAAAGTATTGTTAAAAAAATATATTATATTCATCATATTCATTGTATTTTATTTTTAATTTTTCTGCAATAAATAAGTATATTAAATATTTATATAAAAAATGTTTTAGTAATTATTTTATTAAGAGAAATGAAAATAAATGGTTTTAAAAATATTAAAAACAATATTATATTAAATAATTAATGTGATATAAAAATTTTATATATTAATATGACATTTTATGAATCTATTAAATATTTTCTTGTGAATCTATCTTCTGTGGGGATTTTATTTAAATTCAAATAATTGAATAGTGTCAAAATTGAAACTATTGATATTTTATAAAAATAGCATATTATTAAATTATTTTAAAATAAAAAAAATATTTTTAAAAATTAATATTTTAATATTATATTGTATAAAATTCTTTTATGTATCCAATTATGGACAATTAACAACACATAAGTAAGTATTTATAACCATTTAAAATTTATAATATTATTACCACAAATAAAATTAAATAGAATAAATATGGAAAAAATTGAAATGATAAGGTTTAAAATAAAATAAAAACATATCTAAACATTAGTGGTTTATGATATCACAGCCCTATATCATATCATATTCAAATTTGAGTCATTTTGGAGGTTTTTACATGGGGGATGAGTTTATTATAAATTAATATTTTTGAAGTTTCAAAAAGTGCCCATTTCCTCTCTTAGAAAAGGGAACCTCCTCCCTCTCCTCTTCACTCCATTTTGAGGATTCAAAATCATCAAAAACTTGTCCATTTATATTATCCACTTCCCTAGAAACATAATAGAGGTTGTGGTTATCTTCAAAGGAAAAATGTTGTGCCCTAAGAGGAGGTTTAGAAGAGGCATGTCGACGAAGAGTTAATATCCTTTAACGATTCGTTCAAACTTCTTTGTTCTTATTTTTTAACTATATGATTTGTTTAATTATTATGTAATAACTCCAGTATGAATTTTATACTAATATGTTATTATGAATATGAAACCACCACATTCCATCTTCTATCCATCCTATGAAAAATGAAATCACTATGCGTCCGTACGTACGGCCTACTGTCTCCACGTCATGGTGTAATATGTTTTTCATCACCAATATACATGGATGGGTATAAAAATAAATGAAATTACTAAATATGAATATTGTAATATTATATTTATTCTTAAATATTATACACCATATACTTAAATACAATTCAATAATTATGGGAATGATATCGTCGCTCGTGCGTACGTATAGCCGGCCATCTCCACGATGTGATGAGATTCATTCTCCATGTAATCCATTCAAGAATGGTTATAAAGTATATATAATAAATATTCAGGAAATATATTACATAAAATTATACTGGATTTATATATATATATATATATTTCATTTACTTACTTTCATTCAATTTAATAAGGAAACGAAAATAGCGTTCATGCGTAAGTACGATCAACCGTCTCTATGGACGGTGTATTTCATTTCATTAATCTATATATTGTATATAAATATATATACATATATATATATATATATGAAAATATATGATATATAAATCATTTTTTACATCGTATAATTAAGTAAATCATGATATAAGTAATGATATCAAGAACAAAAAGTAAAAAAACATTCGATAAATGAAATGATTATTACCCAAAATATTGCATTAACATGGAATTGACCAATGAACGGATAATATAATGTCGTGAGGGAATCATATATGATATCTAAAACATTATTATGGGTCTTTTACAAGTTAATAATGTGTTTAAACCTACTATACAAGAGTTTCAGACATGTATATATGAACTTGGACCAAAGGTAAGGGAAAATTTTGCAATCTCATTTTTATCCGAGATTGTTTATACTTAAATATCTACTTGGGTTATATTTATAATCCATTCCCATGTTCTGTAAAAAAAATTCATAAAATGTTTACTATTATTTAAATCTCTCATATAGAATTATTTCCAGAAATATTGCTTTAAAAATTTTCATGTTTATTTTCAATTAACTTATTTTCTTTTAAAATTTCATGACATATTCATAAATGAATGTTTTTTTCAAGAAGAAAGGATATTTTATTAAAGAACTAAGTTCATGTGGTTTATCAAAATTATTTTCTATATACGAAGAGATAGGGTTATATTTATATCCCTATTATTACATTGATATGATTACATTATGATGGAATTGCTTCTATGAAGTCTTTTTATATTATATAGATTATGTTATGATGGCATGATTTTTAAGAACCCCATTTTCTTACATGGGTTATGCTATGATGTATGAGTTATGTTTTTGTGGAACACATTAGAATGGTTTAATTATGAGATGGGTTGGACCTATATCTCCCTCCAATGCATTGGGTAAATTTTTATATCTAATGATATTGACATGGCTGGAACAACAAGTTAATCTGGTTCAATGATACAAGACTGGAATGATGAGGGAAATCGTTTCATTAATGGACATTGTCCTCTATGATGATATTGGAAATGAGTATTGACTTATTTTAAATTATTTTATATTATTATGTTTGTATGGAAAAAAGTTTCATGTCCTATGTTATGATAATTGTGATTACACTAAATATCTAGGATTTATCCCATGACAAGAATTTATGATATATTATATAGGACATGATCTTAAAATGTTATGTTCTTATGAATATGATATGATTTATATTTCATTTGTTTACCCTTGCTGTGAATTTGAGCCCACCCTTTTTTATGATTCTTTTCCCCAGGACAAGATGAAGGGTATTGAATATGATATGCCAAAAAGGAGTCTAGTTATGATAAAATAAATGGGAGACAATGTAGATGTTTTACGAACCGTTTGTTTATGTTTCCCAGTTTTTAAATACACTATACATGTATCGTCCTTTCATGCGGTTTTTATATTTTGAAATGAATATTCTTCAATTTTGAATTAATATAAATGTATGGAATGTCTGGGTCATTAAAGTTTTTTATCTAAGGAAAGTTATAGATAACATTTTGGAAACTAGGATGCGAAAACATTAGTGAGTTCTCTAATGATATTTCCAAGGAATGTCTAGGCATGTCCCTAATGTAACGTATAACTATATGATACAGTCCTAGAATTATGATAACGATCATGAATAACCTAGGGTTAACCTAAGGATTCATTGATTAAATAATGTGTTATACGTTAAACAACATATGCGTGAATTTTTATGATTATGTGGTTCCTCATTATTTTAACTGTTTCATACAATATGGTTTTTGGTTTTAGTCAATGGAGGGAACCCGATGGAATTGGTTTAATATTGAATCCAATGGAAAAATTGGTGAATATGAACAAAAAAATTATATAATTCCTAGAGAGAAAGATATTGTAATTATTTCCAATCTGTCATCGCGATATTTGATTAACAAGGTGAGCTTTAGTAGTATTTCTAAGTCATCGAATAAGAGGAATATGGACTTTCTTTTATGTTCTAATGGTGAAGAACATAAGAGAAGGAAGATTAATCTATCAAGATATCAAGAAGAAGGGAAGAATAACCTTGATGAATACCTCAAATGGATGGGAAGATGTTATCCGTGTAGGGAAAAGGGTCATAGAGTGACATATTTTCATTAAGTTCAATGTCTTATATGTGGAGAACATTGGAATTACCCAACTCAATGGCCCTTCCTAAGAGGTTACTTCTAAATCAATGAAGGACCTATTTCATTCAATTATTTGAACATTATGAATTTAAGTTCTTATGTATTGGTTTTCAAGAATAATTTTTTTGAGGTACTTTTATGGTATTATGGAATGTTAGAATATATATGGTCGATTGTGGTTTTCCATAAAAATATGGTACCGGTAACCATGAAATGTGATAGAAATGTTTTTGGATGGAATATGATATGAACATAATGAAGGTATAAAGATAAAATGATATGTTTTATAGTATTAATTAGATCATTAATGATATAAGGACAAAGTGATATCATGGTTTGAGTATATTGAATTTTTGTGATTTTGGTGTCTGGAAAGAGTTATCTTTCGACAACATTCATCTTTTCACTAAGTTTCCATGGTAATTCATGTTTCAAGAAAATACATTATTAATGTATTCACTTGGATGTAATGTGACAACCAAGAACTTCCAAATGAGATATTGGGGAAAATGTTAAGTCGATTTAGTTCACCTTCTTCTAATGTTTTATATTTATAGTTTTTGGAAGGATTGTAATGTTATCCATTTATGGATAATATAATTCATATTCTAGTTGAGGTTTGTTAGATTAATGTATTATCTCATTATAGTTATACTTAATCATATTTAATAATAAGTTCTAAGCTTTTTTTGAGACATATGGAATGACCTATCATTCTATCGTATGACCTGCTAACACTTCAAAAATGAAAAATTCAATTTCATTTCTTTAAATTAGATATGAAGAAAAAATTGTTAAAGGCAAGACCACAGATGAGATTTTACTAAAATCAATTAAGTATTTATTCTCATGTTCTAATATATAGGGAAAGGATCATGAAAACAAATTTTTTTTCCAATTACCTTCATATCCAATTAACAAGATGGTACCTTAGATCATCCCAAATTATTGGATTTGTGATTATTGACTTTTTCTTAGCCATTTTATCTACCACTCTCTATCAAAACATGATGGTTAGATTTATCTTCAATATCCTTGTTTTCACTTCCCACCTATGTTATTATATTTGGAAACCAAGTGATGAGTTACTTTGGGTAACCATTATGTTCCTTACATTCCTTTTTAAAACCAAGTGTTAGTATTCCTTTTTTCGATGTGGGTTTCCATAAAATAAACATTAAAGTAGTAAACCATTTATAACCCCGATGAATTTTGAGGGAAGAATTCATTTTTAAGGGGGGTATAATTTAACACCCCAAGATTTAATGAGATTGATTTTTTTAATTTCATTGATGTCTTGTGTTGTACGCTACACCGAGATTAGCTTGCGCTATATACAACACTGTATTAGCTTGTAGAATACGCAACAATATAATTGGATTGTGTTGCATCGAATTTCAAGTTATTTTATATAATTAATTTAACATAACCATGAGTATAGATTTTGTTCAGTTTATAAATGGACTAAGTTTGTATTATGTTATACTCCGCACTAAAGGAAGCTTGCTTGAGTTTCATACAAGAGAGACCTTCATTGATAGCTTACATGGTCGACAATACCAAGTTCTACTAAACAATAATATATTTTTAAAATATTATATAAAATAGTCGTTAAGAGTAGTATTAACTACAATTCTAATTTTATATGACATTATCATTCATCTTACACATGATATGACAATAAAATCAATTTTTCTGATAAAGGTTGTATTTCTTAAAAAAATGTAGTTTTACAGCATTTTGATGGCGCAACCTTTTTAAATCCTTTTTTGAAATGTTTACAAGTCTTGTTTATCAAATTAAACATCTTATTTCGAATCAGGATATATAAATTTACTTTGGATAAAATTTTGATATTTTCCTTCTAACTTTCATATTTTGATGTATAGTAAAAATACACAAATTTTTAAATAAAAAAACTTTTTTCAACTAGATAATTTATATGCTTAAATTATAAAATTTAATTATTTTAATGTATAAATAGAATATATTTTTACCATTTAATATAATTTATATAATTAATATTAATTTTACATTAAATTCATAGGTAAATACATTTCAATATTTTGTAATGTTTTAACTTTCAAAACAAATTTTCTCATTTCAACAATGGGGTTAATATTAAATTTATTACTACAACATCTTTTACTAGAATTTGAAAAACTGGATTCCATATTTTGAATCATTAGGTCCAAATTTTGTTAATAGGCTAATTTTTTTGGACATTATGAATAGTAACCATGTTAAATTTTATTTACCACAGTTGAAGGTAAATCATGTAATTAAGTGTAAAAATAATATTATAAAATTACTCTAACACTAGTATTAATATAATAGGATGATTATATTTTTTCCTAAAACAAAATTGGGCAGAAATAGTATCTATTGGATCCCACATGGAAGAGATTAAGACATTTAGTTTATTTTATTTAATGAAAAGGGAAATATGTCTCACTCAAACTTTAATAATTAAATTAATTTTAATATAATGTTATAAATAATAAAAACTAGATAATAAATACTAATTTCAAAGATAAAAGGTTTTTCTATATTTAATAAATTTTTTTAATTTTTTGAAAATCTAAAATTACCTTAATATCTTATACATTAATGATGCATAAATTATTTATTTGGTGAAAAATCAATAATATAGGTTTTATTAAAATAATAATACCCATAAAAGGCCAAAAAACATGAAAAAACCTTATTTGTCGAGTATATCTAAACAATAAGCATCTAAGGGTATAATATTTTACCATTTGGAGCCTTATTAAAGATATTAAGACAATTATATTATATTATTTTAAATGACCTCAATGCTGTCACTTTCATAATTTACTAAATATAACATTTTAAATGTTGGGTTTTTGGAAGATAAATTCTACTAAACATATTCTTATTAAAAATATAAGATTTATCTTCAAGATAGTATTTTAGTTTTAATGTTTATGAATCAAATAATTATATTAAATAATTATACAAAAATGTTTTAGTAAATATTTTATTTAGAGGAATATCAAATAAATGGTTTTAAAAATATTAAAACAAATATTATATGAACTAATTAATGATCTCCACGAATTTTATATATTATTATTCCATGTTTTGAATCTATTGAATTTTCTATTGAATCTTTCTTATGTGTGGATTTTATTGAAATTAAAAAAAACAATAGTGTCAAAATTGAAAATATTGATATTTTATAAAAATAACACACTTTTAAATTGTTTAAAAATCATAAAAAATATTTAAAAATTACAAAATAAAAATTATATTGTCTAAAATTTCATAAATTATCTATTTATGGACAATTCAAAACACATAAGTAAGTATTTATAACTATTTAAAATTTAGAATATTATTACCACAAATAAAATTAAATAGATTAAATATGGATAAATAAAAATGATAACATATAAAATAAAATAAAAACATGCCTAAATTTTATTTTTTGATGAGCTTAAAAATCTATCTCATCGTATATTCTCTTTTGAGTAATTTTTTAGATTTTAATGTTGCGTTTTATTTTATTATAAATTAATATTTTTGAGGTTTTTGAATGAGCCCCTTCCTTCTATTATAAAAGGGCACCTCCTCCCTCTCCTCTTCACTCCATTTTCAGCCTTCATACATGGACATAACCTATCCATTTATATTATACACATACCTAAAAACATAATGGATGTACTGGTATTCTTGAAATACTATTTTAGTGCCCTATGTGGTGGTTTAGAGGAGGCACATCGAAGAAGAGGTAATATCCTTTAACGATTCATTCAAACTTCATTATTCTTATACATCCTCTGTATGAGTTATTTCATTATTAAACAATAACTCTAGTATCACTTGTATAATGATTTTTTGTTATGAATATAAAAAAACCATATTTCATTTTCTATCCATCATATGAAAAATGAAATCACCA
This sequence comes from Viscum album, assembly GCA_963277665.1. Classification (NCBI taxonomy): domain Eukaryota; kingdom Viridiplantae; phylum Streptophyta; class Magnoliopsida; order Santalales; family Viscaceae; genus Viscum; species Viscum album. Next base: position 41,505,172 of record OY728141.1, on the reverse strand, counting down.
TGCGTGCATACGTACAACCTACCATCTCTATGATGTGGTGTAATCGATTTTTCATCACCAATATATTTAGTTGGGTATAATAATGGTAGAAATAAATATATATGATTATGGTAAAATTATATTGACTCTGAAATATTATAAACCACACACTTAAATACAATTCTCTTATCATGGGAATGATATTGTCGCTCATGCATACATACGACCTACCGTCTCCACGATGCGATTAGATTCATTTTCCATGTTAACCATTCAAGAATGATCACAAAGTATATATAATCAATATTTATGAAATATATTACATGATAATTATATTTGATTTATTTATATATATTTTTAATTTAATTTCTTCCATTCTATTTATTAAATAAATGAAAACAAGATTCATGAGTACGTATGACTTACTGTGTCCATGAACGGTGTATTTCATTTCATTTATCTATATATTGTATATATATTTCTATATATACCTATATAGTGAATATATATTATATAAAAACAACTTTTACATTCTTTAATTAATTAAATCATGATATAAGTAATGATATCAATAACAACAAGTCCAAACACGTACGATAAATGAAACGATTAATACCCAAAACGTTTATTTAACATGGAATTGATGAATTAATGGGTAATATAATGTCATGAGTGAATCATATATGATATAATAAATATTATTATGGTTTTTTTACAAGTTAATAATATGTTTAAACACAATATACAATAGTTTCAGAGACATAGGAAAGAATTTTGTCCTATCGTAAGGGATAATTTTGCAATCTCCTTCTTATCTGAGATTGTTTATACGTAAGTATCTACTGAGGTTATATTAATCATACATGTCCATGTTTTATAAAATTGTTTTAATAAAATATTTACTATTATTTTATGTATATTTAAATTCATTTTCCTTTTTTTGACTTTTACTACATGTTGTGGAAGGAATGTTTATTTTGTTTACCATACGGGGTAATTTTGACTTTTCCGGTAAAAGTACGAGGAGAATGTTCTTGTAAATTATATGACATAAAGAGATTTTTCTGCTTGTAGTATGAATTATTTATATGAATCATCCTATAAATTTTTTCTGGTTTATTTTCAATTAACATATTTTCTTTTAAAATATCATGACATATTGAGAAAAGAAAATGTTTTTGAAGAATAAAGGATATTTTCTTCAAGAACTAGGATCAAGTGTTTTATGAACATTATTTTCCATATAAGATGACATATAGTTATGTTTCTATCCCTATTATTAAAATAATTAGAATTTGTTATGAAGAAATTACTTCTATGAAGCACTTTTATCTAATATCAATTATGTTATGTCGACCTGGTGTTTATGAATCCAATTTTATTACAAGGGTTATGCTGTGATGTATGATTTATGTTTTTGTGGAACACATATGAATGGTTTCATTATGAGATTTTTGGGACCTATATCTCCCTCCAATTCATTTGGTAATGATTTATATCTCATGAGAATGACATGGCTGGAATGGAAAGTTAATCTAGTTTAGTGATATTGGACTGGAACGAGGAGTAAACATGGATAAGTAATGGAATTTATCCACTATGATGGTCTTGGAAATGAGCCTTGACTAATATGAAATTATATTCTATGCATACGTGTGTATCACAAAAAGTTTCATGTCTTATGTTATGATTATTGGGATTACACTGCACTTCAATGATTTATCCCAGGACATGACATTATGATATCTTATGCATGATAAAATTTTCAAATGTTATGTTCTTATTAATATGATATGATTGATATTTCCTTTTTTTACCCTTACTAAGCACTTGAGTTCACCCTTTTGAATGTTTATTTTCCCTAGTTCAGGAATAAGTGTATTGAATATTATATTCCAAAAAGGAGTCCACTTATGATGAAATAAATGGAAGACAATGTAGATGTTTCATGTACTAGATGTTTATGTTTCATAGTTTCTAAAAACACTATACATGTATGGTACTTTCATGGGGTTTTAATATTTTGTAATGAATATTCTTAAATTTTGATGTAATATCAATGTATGTAAAGTATGGTACATTATAGACTCCATAGAGTTCCATCAACAATTATTTCATATAACGATACTCGTTTTATATATTTGTTGTGGAAGGGATTACATGAGGTTTTTGGGACCCATTTGCACTTAATCATAGAGTTTCACAAGTAAAATGATGGATATAATGAATATACAATTAGGGTTTTAGAGAACATTCTATAAAAATTCATGTTTTAATTTATCTGTAGTTGGGAGTATCTCTTACCACCAGTGGAGCTTTCGTTCAATAACAACTACCATTCCACCATTGCTATGGCACCACTCAAGGCATTGTACGGGTGACGCTATAGGTCCCCACATGGCTAGAAAGACCAAGGATATTTGGCACTCAAGGTCCAGAGATGGTGAGAGATACTATATAAAAGATTTATATCATTCATAAGAAGATTAAGACTTCACAGAGTCAACATAAGTCTTGCGATGATTGGCGATAGAGGCATTTAGAGTTCGATGAAGGAGAGCATGTATTCCTATAGGTTTCTCCTCAACATGGATTATGGAGATTTTTACGAGGCGACAAGCTATCAATGAAGTTCATTGAACCTTTTTAGATACTACATAGAGTTGGTGATGTGGTGTACCACTTATCTCTACCTTCACAATTGGATCAGGTACACAACATATTTCATTTTTTACAGTTGAGGAGGTGCAAGAATGATCCGTCACACGTCATCAACTGGGGAAAGATAGACATCAAAGATTGAGAGAATTTTGATAAGAACCCTATGGTGATCAAATATCAGAAGAATAAGATCCTTTTTTGGTGATCTATTCTTCTAACTTGTGTCTAGAGGTAGCATGAGAATCTCTCGGAGAGCCATAGGAGAGAGAGGCTCAGATTCGTATTCAATACCCTCATATTTTTTAGTATCCATTGTCTTTTATTTTTGAGGATGTAAATACCAATGGAAGGGAGAATATAATTTCTCATATTTTTCCAAATATTATTTTTAGATATTACTAGAATTAAATTCAAGACCATGAACTGAAATAGAATGTGATTCTGAGGCCTGGTGTGTCCAGGATAATTGTTTGAAATTTATTAAAATACTAAGTAGAATACATTCATGGTTTTTGTAAAACATTAGAATAATTTATATAAAAGTATATCAAATATAAATATAAGTGAACCATTGAGTTCATAACTATTTCATTACCCTAGGAGCGACCTAACATTGGTCAGCACAGGTCGATTGTGAAAATTAATCACAGGTGCTTAAATGAATAAAATAAATTAAGAAAATTTAATTTATTTCATCAGAGTAGAGACATATTTATATGTTTATTTTTAAATAAACCTTTTTTAGAGATACAAGGTTAGTTTCATAACTCTGGAATCCAATGGAGACCCTAGAGAGAGAGATCTAGAAAATTATCTCAAGTAGGCGATGACTAAACTTTAAATCAGTGATTGACAACCAACGATCATGATAGATCTCTCCAAATATGATGACTTATCAAACATTATTCATTATATAGTGGTCCAAATCTAGGTAGTATTTTTTATTTTGACTTCCTTTCCTTGTTCATGAACTCATATGACAAATATAGATTAATCCACGAAAAGATTTTTCCATGGATTGATCTTATTTATAGGATGGATTATATGGAGCATTTACCAGGAATTTATTCTAGAGTGTTTATTTGAATCATTTACCATTACAATAGTTCCGAACCCATATTGACATGAACATCGATTGAGGTTCATCCCTCTCTTTTTTGTGCTTTTCTCCCCCAATTCTTCCATTCTCCAAATTTGTTCTCTGTTATTCCTCGACATTAAACCCCATTTTGAACAGTCAATTGTTTTACCTTTGATTCTTGGTGAAATGATCTAAAACTCTATATCCAGAACTAGGACAACCCAAAGGAGGTGAGATTGTAGTCATGGAATCAGATCAAACACTGGTGTGTACTGAATTCATGTTCTTAGTTGTAATTGAAGAATGAATTCAATAGCATTTTACAAAACAATTGAAGGCCCAAATTCTGTCGATTCATTGTTAGAGTGGAAAAGAAATCTTAGATCTCGAGATTCAATGAAATTGGACCACCACAATGGAATATAGGTGATCAATGGTCAATTTGAGAGGAAGAATATGATTTTAAAGAAGACCTGATACATAGGACATGTAGTCCCGACCACATGGTTTTTGTCCCCCAATTATATGACTCTCTATGTACATGGGAAGTAAACAACACATTAGGTATGAATAAATGGGTTTTTTATACGGTCTGTACTCCACCACAAGACTTGGCCTAGATCAGCTACATGGGCTACCCTGTTTACTCATACATGGGAATGGATACATGGTTCAACTCCATGTAGTAGTAGATGACTTGATTAAATGGGCGGACCCCCAGATGAAAGGACACGGTGTGTAGTCCCCCTTACACACCATGTACTTCTTGTTTACACGACGTGATTTGAATAACACTAGACCTTCTACATGGGCAGTACCCAAGGTCAAGGGACACAACATATTCCCCTACTACATGCTATGTACTCCTTTATACCTGGATTGAGCTACTTTCCCTTTGTACCTTGGAAATTTTTTGTTAGGGTGCTACCCCTTCCTAGTTTACCTGAAGGTTGGTACAAATCATTCTATACTCATAAGACTATGATCCATTCAGTAGTAATTCCTATATAGAGTTGTTGTAATCTCCCAAGAGGCTCAAATTAGGATTCTATATTCCTTCTTTCATTCCCTTGGTGGAGTTACTAGTATCTTCACGACAAACACCATGTGGGAATCAATCACATACTTAGATGGTTAATCCAAATTCAGGTAACCCTAGATATGATCCATATCTGTCTTAGCATATTCTCTTTGTACTATTAGGGTATCATTCTTATTATTATTTCTGATGAGAAGTACCTCTTAGATGGACATCATCAGTGTAATTGGACTCCATAGAGTGTTCACCTAGATTAGTAATTCGGGGAATCACCTAGCTTAAGTCCTATGTGTTGTTATACAGTGGTTATGACTTACCTCTAGATGGTGTTTCTTGGTTGATTATATCTTGATATTATTGTTATATGTGTTGTAGACATATACATACGTAGATGTGACTATAGAGTTTATATATTTTATGGATTTTTGGTTTTACAGTGCTCTTATTAGGACTAATATACTCACCCCTGCATGGGTTTTTCCCGCACGTGTTATTTCTTCTGTAGTTGATCAACCTTTTGATGGAATCCTCAGTAGACCAAGACCATATGGTACTTTGTTAGATGTGGCAAGCCAATGTGTGTTTCTACAGCTACAGATAGTAGTCCTGATACATTTTTCCTATAGGTTGGACTTATTGTTACTAACTATTTGTGGTGGGATTGTATTCTAGCCATATTTACATTATTTTACTTTCCATCATACTCTAGTGGAGGGATATTTGTGTTTCCATGAATTTTTTACTTAGTGTTTTTTTACATTTCATCATTCTTTGGGCATGGAGATGTGTGCATACATACATGTACATAAGAAAATCCTATATTATAAGTGAAATTCGTACTCAGTTCTAGTCACCAACCCTCACCTATTAGAGGTGGTCTTGGGGAGTCATGGAATGACCCCCACTGGGCTGGGTCATAACAGTATTAATGTAATTATTATTTATATTTAATATTGGCATTATGAAACTATAGTAGAATCCTTTTTTAGAATACTACACATAATAAAACATCCCAAAATTCTAAAGAAGAAATTATTTGTTTTCCAGAAAAATAAATCCCTATATGGATAGTACAATTTGATTTGCCTTTGGCACAGAGGTAACTTCGGGTAATAATCCTTCATAGGGAAATTGAGATGGACACGATTTCCACCTAGTGAATAAAAATGGGCCTTACTACACACCTAGTTTGAAACTCTTAGGGGATATACTTTATCCAATTTATAATCACATTACAAAAATTAATTAGGGGAACAAAAATTCCCATAAGAGTCTGTGTGTGTAGATAGATCATGGATATCATACACTCAACCCTATAAATTTATAATTTAACAAAATATACACCATTTATAAATTATCCCTTTAATGTTATTGCATTCCTATTTATGTTTTCAATAGTTCAAAATTAATCATCTAAATGTTTTCCTTTAATCTAGATAATTGATAAAATTTGGAGGAACTAAGTAAAATCCAATGTGATGATTACCCAAATTTGTTTCCCAACCCAATGGGTGAAAAAATCACCAAATATGAGATGATAATATATTAGTTGACTGAGGTTTTAAATAGAAACATGAATCAAGAGGAACTCTCAAATATAATTAAGAAATAACAACCTACAATAGAAACCATTATATGAAAAATAACTCAAACATTAAATATATCATATGATCCCCTAATCACGGAATAATAGTTTAACTATATTGATAATACATTCTCCAATCTTCAATGATTCAATAAAGTGAAGATCATACCTTCTATTTATCATATAGATGACGAAACTAATTGGTTGTAGAGATTAATCAATAATATGAAGCCTCAAGATGATTTTGATGTGATGGGGTGAAATGAATTATGGAAAATGGTTTTGGAAAATATTTCCCTCACACCCTCTGATATAAAATGGGAAAAAATTTCCTTGAACTCAAGAAAAAAGATGATAAATCCATCAGGTCATATGAGGAAAACCTCACAAGACATGTCTGATACAGCTCTAGATTTTTTATTACCCTATAATGCAATATTGACCACTTCTAATTTGGGATAAAAGTGAGTCAATAAAATGCCCCAGTGATCCAAGATTTTTATAGCTCTGATGAAAATTTCTAGTGATCCCTCAAAGTTGAAAAGGATATTGGTGGATATCAATGATATCATGGGGATAAGAAGTAAAAAGTTTTTTTCATTATAGGGGTGTGATGAATAAATAAAATAGTGGAAATAAATTTAAATATCCTAATTATAAAAAGTGTAGAAACTAGACCCCAAGAAATTTCATAAAGGGGACAAAGAAATTATTTAGATGAATGAAGAAAGGTAACATTGCAAGTGAATTTTTATGGGAGAAACCACTCAATATAATAGAATAGAGTAATACCTTAGTAAAATTTTAAGCTATTTTATAATTTTTCAAATTCAAGGAATACAGGGACTTTTTAAACCAATGATCTAATACAAATGTGGTTGGAGACAATCAGTGCCAACAACCTCTAAGGCTTCACGGGTGAGAATATGCCATCATAATTATTAATGTGGATCCTCACAATGAATTGGTGATATTTATGTTAGTTATTCATTCTATAATATTGAATGTGCTTTTGTATTTTGGTTCTACGCATTACATTATATCATTCAATTTTAGTAGAACTATCAAAACACCACAAAAAATCATGGATGTAACGTTTTTGTTGAAAATGGGAAATGTGGTAATTATTTAGTCCTATTTAAACAACTCCTCCCCAATAAATAAATTCAGGCTAAAAATCCCATAAAACCTTATAATACACCCTTAAATGGAATTTGTTATATTGAACCAAGAAAAATTTCCATGAGAAGGAAATCACTCTCCATATCGAGAATCTACTTACAATTATGTACATGTGATAAGAGGTTGAATCTTTTTTATCCCCAACACCTCAATAATTGATATTATTTCCATATGGGAAAGTGTATCTAGATAAAATTATTTAGTATAAGGAAAATATTATCATTGAATACATGACCATTATATAATAATTCGATGATCTGTTTCCAAAGGAATTTTCTAGTCTCCCTCCTAGTGCAGAGTTAGAGTTTATAGTTAATCATACAGCTAGGTTTTTTACCATTCCCCAAGAATATATATATAATTTTTATTGTTAAACATAATGATTTTAAGAAAAAACAAAAATATAATTTGGATAAAATATTCATACTCCCAATTTCTTCACCCTGGGGTGCACCAGGAAAATTTTTCATAAATATTGATGTGTCATTGTTCAACTCGATTGATTTTCATCCACTCAACTATATCCCAATAAAGAAAATATATACTCTTCTATGAATTGATGAACTGTTACGTCATCTACATGGATCCCAATACATCCCCAAGGTGAATCTTCATTCATTGTAATATCATTTAAGGAAAAGGAAGGATATCCCCAAGACTTTGTTCCTTGGAATGGATTAGTATTATCGTCAATTGAATGAAATTTATCAAGATTATGAAACTCTTTAAATAAGATACCATAGAAGGAATTGATATTTATATGGAGTAATGAATGTGAATAATTCTTCAAGGAGTTGAAAAATAGGATTATCCCTACACCTGTACCTATGCTACCCACAAGTAGGGACCCTTTTATGGTATACATTGATGCTTCAAAGAAGGGTTTTGGGTGTGTAATAATGTATAATGACAAATTGATAGACGATTCCAAATGTAATAGATATTTCCTGAACAAAACTACCCAACACAAGACCTAGAGTTTGCTATTGTAATCTTTAAGTTGAAAATTTGATGGTATTATCTATTTGGATAGAATTTTGATATATATATGAAACATAAGAGTTTCGAGTATATATTCCCAAATAAAGAGTTGAATTTTCACTTACGAAGATGGTTAGAGATTATTATGGACAATGAATTCTCAATCCACTACCATCCTACAAATGTATATAAGGTGGAATTCATTATCAGTTGAAAGTATCTGACAATTTTATTATTGATTATAATGGAGAATGATCTAATCATATTGGTCTAAAAATTATGGACATGGGAATCATAAAGGAAAAAAATCCTAAATCCCTTCCTAAATGATTTTTCAACCATCTATTTGAGAAAAAGATAAAGGATGATCAAAGAGATTAAATAAAAATTAAAAATAAGGTGGAAGATATAAGAAAAAGGACATAGTTCAAAATTAATGAAGAAGGTGTTGTAATATTTTGGTCAAGACTATGTGTAGAATAAATTGCTCAGTTAAATAGAGAGTTGTTGGATGATGTACATAGCTTGAACTTCTACATCTATCTCGGGAGCACAAATATGTATCGAGATATCTGGGAGTACTATTGGTGGAACAATGTGAAGAAGGATACCACAAAATATACACAACGGTGTCTTCTATATCATCAGGTCAACAAAAAAAGGAATGTATCCAATGGTATGATGAAACCATTACAGATACCTACATATAAATAGGGAAAATTAACTATAGAATTTATCACTTGAATTATGAAAAACCTAGTTGAAATTATGCTATGGGTATTGGTGGATAATCTTACAAATAATTCTCATTTCATTGAAATATGAGGGGAATTTTCACCAGGCTAACTTTTAACGATATAAATAAAGATTTAGAAAGGCTTCATCAAACACCACTATCAATTGTATCTGATAGAGACCCATGATTTATGTAACAAACAACGCTTTTATTAATGAAAATCACTCCAGATATGATTAAATATATTACTATGTAAAATGGTTATATACGACATATGCACTTACTTGGTTTTATGTTTTTGGATTTTAAATTACCGTTAAGAATTGTTACTTATTTCTAATATAGTCATTGAATAGTTACCACATGGTTAGTATAAATATAGGGATTTAACAAATCCAATTTACCTGGGAAGAGGAAGTGGTGACATCATCCAGTAGAATTTATCTATTTGAAGCCCATTTGTCAGTGATCAGAAAGGCAGTAGTGTCACTGGGATTCACTTTTGACCAATTGAAATTAGAACTTCAACACGTATGCTATAATAGAACCAGGGTATGGGAGAAGTTAAAGTTAATTGAGATTACCACCCGAGCAATATTATATGAGCCTCCCCAAGTGTATTTCTCCATCGCACACCATACCCTTAGGTCTAATTCTAGTGTTTTAAGGGGTTATGTAACAAGACCCTAATATTATGATTATGTGTATTATATATTTATAGAGAATATACATTCATTTTATTATTGTTACTTTGTAAATATATTTTAAAGAACAAATAGTAGTTTTAGTTAATATTCAATAAATAAATATATTTTGATGAATTAATGGATTTTGGAATTAAATAAAATTTTAATAAAATATTATTACTAAATTACTTTTTATTAAATATTAATGATTGTATAATATTTTATGAATACAATTGTAATTTATTTAAGGTTTGAAAGATGTTATTGTCAAAACCCATGAATTTTGGAAAAATGTCAATTTTTATTTTAAAATTATTAATTCCCATATATAGAAAATTATATAGATAAAATGTATATTATTTTCGGAATCAGGGCATCAAAATTATCCAACAGTGAAATTTTCATTATTTTTTAAGACAGTCTAATTTTTGGGTAAAAATAAATACTCTTTAAATATATAATGTGACTTATTACATCATAATGTTTCAATAGAGATGTAACATAATTCTATAAAAATGTTGTTCAGCCAAAATATATTTTACCTTTAAAATAATGTTCTTTTATATTTGTTTGATTAGTTTTATGGTGCCTTCTTGGACCCTTTAAAACTTATCAAACATTTTAACTTTTAAAATGATTTTCTTCAGAGTGTGACTCACCTCCCCCTAAGAAAGCCTAATATTTTAATAAATTTGGTAGTTATACATATAAAATATTATTTTTTCACTCACATTTGGCTAAAAACATGGTAAAAACCCATAGGATAGCTTGTGTTTTTGATTTGATTAATGTGTGGTGTCCAAAACCTAAATAATAATGAATTTCCTCTCTTTTCCTACATAAACCCACCCAAGATCCCACTAATATTCACTGAAAACACTTAGAGAATAGCCATAATCTTCCATCCTCTTCTTAATATCCTCCCAAGGTTCCCCAAGCTCCAAATAAGCCTCTCTCAATGCTCTCCTGAGCCATTGGATCATACATCCAAATAATGGATCTTTAGTTTCTTTCCTTATTTATGTACAATTTTCCTTATATTTTTATGCCATTACATATTCAATTAAAAATTTTGGGGTAGTATTTATCACCTCCCCAATATTTATCTCATAATTTTTTAATGATGAGATACCCCTTTCTCTCTCATTAATTCCACCCATGTACACTCCTTACGATACTGAAACTTCGTAAGGGATTTCTTTCTTTCAGATTTTGGTCCAAATTTATTTATTTTGTTTTTCAATTTTATTTTCAATTAAAAATGATGGGGTGTTATTTTAAATATCCCTTATACTTCCCTCACTATTTCTGAATAATGATATACCACTTTCTTTTCCATTAATGCATCCCCTGTACACCCGTCACCATGCAGAAATTTTACAATGGATTTCTCTCTTCTCATGTATATTCAAAAAATTATTTTATATTATGAATCTAAATTCTATTACATATGCCATCAAATTTACCTATATAACCCCCTTACTTTCCATTTCATGTATATATGATGAGATACACCTTTCGCTCTCATAAATCATTTTTATGAATTCTTATGTCACACTGTTATGCTTCCGAAGTTGCACCACGATTCTCTAATCCAAAGTCATTTTATAGTGAATACCATGACCATTTCTATATCAAGGGTATTCACCTGTATGCATATTTACTTATTGATTATATAGTTTCATGTATAAATTCTTCATTCCTTTATCATGGAATAAATGATGTTGTTTAATGAATCTATATTGTATGATATTTTTGGCACACTTATGAATGAAATGAAATGATTTAGAAGGGTGTGTCCTGATAGCGCTCCAATGCATTGGGTAATGATTTGTATCATAATATGTCAAGTAAAATGAGGTTTTAATCCTGATAATTCTAGTTAAATGAGGGTTTACTCAATATTCATGTGCAATGAGCCTTTGATAATGCTAATATCATGGTAAATGTTATTGCCACATTTCTATGTTATGATTACCATGCTATATCATGAATTTGTGTTCATGTTTCTCTTATGCTCCATTGATATTCCTATAGCCAAACATGTACTGTATTCTTCATGTTATGCCTTATTTACTCCCTTATTGGGCTTTATAGCTTACCCTTTTCTCTGGTATGTCATTTGGTTATCCCATTTAATGCTAAGTATAAAATAATGTTTTGGTCATGTAAAAGAAGTTTATAATAAAGATATTGTGTTTTATGTACTAAGTTATTATGTAATGTTCATAATTTACCAAGACACTAGAACTATAGATCCTCAGAGTTTTATTAAGAGAAATTTTATGTAATAAATCCGGTTTATGTGTGTAATAAAGAGAAGGGTTGTTGTAGTTGGTATGAGAGGATACATTTAGTTATTTTTGGGGTTAGGATTAGAAAAAACTAGTGAAATACTTCGGGATAAGACTAAGAATAATAAAAACGTGCATAAATTTTGGTGAGTATTGTGTAATTTTTTTAATATAAAAATACAACCATATTTGGATACGAGTATATAGAGGCATCTGTGGAAAATTTTATTCTAGGGGTAAAACTGAAAAACATCACATTGTGTTAGAGTCGAATGAGAACTGGTAGACAACAGCAAGACATATTATACTCCTGGTTAAGAATCTCTTTGGGGAAATGCATTGGTAAATTCATAATCATAGTATGAACCATTATTAAGGGAATTAAAAAATTCCTCTAATAATATATGTTGGGAGTAGATCATGGATAACATAGATAAGTTACGGAAATACATGTAATTTATATGTTATCCATTTCTTTCATTGGATTCTCATTTATGAGTTACCCTTAACTTTTCTTTTATTCTAACCAATGTCTTGTAATATGATGACTTGAGCTAAACACAAATATGAAGATCAATGTGATGACTATTCTAATGAGATGCTGAATCCGATGGGAGTGGGAATCACAAACATTGTCATGATACTCTCTCAGTTAACTCATGTTTTGAGTAGAAACATTGGTCAAGAATAATTTTCAACCCCCCAACCCCCAAGAAAGAACAATCCATTATCGAGATCTTCATGAGAAAAAATCCTCATTCTTTTAATGGATCATGTGATCCCTAATTCACCGAAAAATGGATCGACTCCATTTGGATGATCTTCTCCATCCTTCAATGTTATGAAAAAGGGAAGGTACTTATCGCTGCTTATCATATGGACGGTGAAGCTAATCAGTGGTGGACATTGATCAAAAATTTTAATTCTAATGAGGAGATCGAGGTATTGGAATATAATGATTTCCAAAAAATGTTTTTTGATAAATATTTTCCCCACACCCTCCAACTTAAGATGGAAACTGACTTCCTTTCCATCATGCAAAAAAGTTGATGAATCCATCAGAGCGTATAAGGAAAACCTCATAAGTATTGAACAATACACCTTAAAATTTGTCATTACCACCAATTGCATGGCTGATAGCTTCTTTGGTGGGATAAAACCTAGCCCATGTAAATACCTAGCGATCTGTGACATCAAGAGATATGAGGAAATTGTCTTATGTGACATCATGTTTGAAATATAGATCGATGAATCTTTAGGGTATCATGGGGACAATAAGAATAAATATGAATTTATTTCTAGCGATCTAATGGATAAATCCAACAATTCTATGAAATTCCATCACCCCACATGCAAAAGCTATAGAAAGAATCACCCATGAAATTGCCTGAAGTGGATGAAGAAATTAATTAGGTGTGGAATAAAAGGGAACATGTCCATTAACTATTGAAAAAAATATGAGGCTGCGATAGAGGATAGGAATACTCCATTCTACCCTCAACAATTTTTTCATTTCATCAACTACAAAGAACTAGAGCACTTTGCAAACTAGTGCCTCAAACCGTGGGGTTTTTAAGGCAACCAAAAACCTATAAGGCATCAAGGGAGAGATTATTCCATAACTACCTTCGAAGTGAACCACAAAAACAATGTGGTGACAATTATTCTAGTTATTCATTAAATAATAGATAACATACTCCTTGATTCTAGATCTACACATTATTTTATATCCAAAAATGTTTATTAGTACAATCCCAACACCACAAAAAATCATAGAAGTAAAGATGTTAGTTTGAACAGAAAATGGGGAAATCATTAAATCCCATTACTTTAACTCTTCCCCTATAATAATTTGTGGATTGAACTTTCTTGTTAACCATTTCATACTCCCTCTGGTGGAATTTGGTATTATTGTCATGGATTGTCTTTCTATATATAGATCCACCATAAATTGTCATGAGAGGGAAAGCACTCTCCATATGGTGAGTCAACCCCTGATTTTGTACAAGTACAAGGAGGTGAATTATTATTCTCTACCACCATCATCTCACATGTGGATATTACATCCCTATGAGAATGTGTATGTTGCTCAAATGATTGAGTCTAAAGATGAAACCATCTTTAATGGCATGCCTATTGTGAGGGAATTCACTGAAGGGGTTATTAAGGAATTTTCTGGTCTTACTACTAAAAGAGATATTGATTTCTCAATTGATCTTATACCTGGGGAATTTCCAATATTCCAGACACCATATAGAATGGATATTGTGGAGCTTGCGGTGATGAAGAAAAAACTACATGACAATTTGGATAAAGGGTTTATTTGGCCAAGTTCTTCACCGAGGGGTGAACCAGTACTCTTTATCAAGAAGAATATTGAGTCAATGATCCTTTGAATTGATTATCGTGAGCTCAACAAAATCCTGATAATGAACAAGTATCCTCTACAACAATTTGAATAATTGTTCGATCAACAATGTGGAGCACAATACTTCTCCAAGGTGGATTTGCGATTGGGATATTACCATGTAAGAGTGAAGAAGGGGGATATCCCCAAGACTGATTTTCGTATAATATACGAGCACTATGAATTCATATTAATGCATTTGGACTCACTAATTCTCCAAAAATCATTATGTACTTGATAAATATAGCCTATAGAGATTACCTCGACAAATTTTTTGTAGTATTTATAGACTATATTCTAATATACTCTAAAACCAAGGAGGTGCATGAGGATCATCTAAGAACTGTACTAGAGAAATTTAGAAAGGATAATCTCTATGAAAAGTAATGAAAGTGTGAGTTCTCGTTAAAGGAGGAGTCATTCTTGGGTCATATCATCACATAAATTTGGATATATGTAGATCCCTCCAAGGCAACTACAATTGAGGGATGGTGAGGCCAACATCAGTGATGAATATCAGTATCTTCCTAGGGTTAGTTTGATATTATCTCTGATTTGTGAGAAATTTCTCATAATTCTCAAACCCTCTTACCAAGATAACTCAAAAGGGAGTCATGTTTTCTTGGAGTGATGAATGTGAAGATATCTTGAAAGAGTTTAAATGGTGGCTTATCACTACACATGTGCTCACACTACCCACAAGTGGAGAACTTTTTGTGGTATTTAGTTATGATTTGATGAAGGGAATAAGATATGTGTTGATGAAAAATGAAAAAGTCATTGCATATGCTTCTAGGAAATTGAAATTTCATTAAAAACACTATCCAACACATGATCTGGAGTTGTCTACAGTAATCTTCACTTTAAAAATTTGTGCGGCATTACCTCTTTTGGGAGAAATGATAAATATATATAGACCACAAAATCCTCAAGTATATATTAGAATAGAAATAGTTGAATATTCACCAATGAATATCATAAGATCTGATCAAAGACTATAAATGGTCAATCCATTACCACCCTAGGGATAGAAACAAGGTGGAAGATGATCAAACCAGAAAGGACCCCACAATTATATCATTAATGAGAATTGAAAAGGATCCAATATCCATAGATTTGATGAACATGGACATGGGAATAATAAATATGGTAACATCATCAATCCTTCCAAAAATTATTTATCAACTATCTCTTTTGGAATGGTTAAAGGATGATCAAAAGGATGATGTTAAAATTAAAGAGAATGTAGGAAAAATTATAAAAGGTAAATCCTCGTAGTTAAATGTTATTGAAGAAGCAGTTGTGACATTTGGGTCGAGACTTTGTGTTCCATCAAATATGGAGTCTAAGAGAGAAATTTTGGATGATGTACATAGTTTGAATTTCTCTATTCACCTAGGAAACACAAAGATGTATCAATATCTATAAGAGAATTATTAGTGGGATAACATGAAGAAGAAGATTGCTGAGTATACATAAAAGTGTCTGGAATATCAGAAAATGAAGGTTGATATGTAGTAGTCTAAGGGAATGATGAAACCATTACCCATACCTATGTGGAAATGGGAGAACATCACCATGGACTTCTTCAATGGATATACAAAGACAAACAAAGAAAACAATTCAATATGGGTTGTTGTAGACCATCTTACTAAGGGTGAACCCTTCATTAAAATTAAAGAGGATTTCTCATTGGATCAATAGGAACAGATATACATCAGATAAGTGGTAAGGCTTCATGGAGTCCCACTATATATTGTATCCAATCAAGATCCAAGATTCACATCTATGTTTTGGAATAGTGTCCAACATGAAGTGAATACTGAGATGAACTTCTGTATGACTTATCATCATCAAACAAATGGCCAACTTGAGCAGACTATCCAGACACTTGAGGACATGTTGAGAGCATGATCAATAGACCTTATAGGAGGATGAGATAAACATCTTCATCTAGTTGATTTCTATTACAATAATAATTTCCACTCAAGCATCCAAATGGCTCCTTATGAATCCCTTTATGGGAATAGGTGTAGAACACCAACATGTTGGGATGAAGTTGGGGAGTGAAAAATACTAGGTCCATAAATGGTTGAAGAAATTTTAGAGAATGTTAAAACCATATAGAAAAACATTAACGAAAATCATAGTCGAAAAAATGTTATGCTGATAATATTCGATAAGACCCAGAGTTTGATGTTGGAGACATAGTATTCCTTCCCATATCACTATGTAAGAGAGTTATGAGATTTGGGAAGAAGGGAAAGCTTATCCAAGATACATACACCCTTTTGATATCCTTGAGCGCAATATAGCAGTGGCGTATCAACTATCACTCCAACCCAACCTATCTCAAGTACATGATGAATTCCATGTATCACTCTTGAGGAAGTACATACCTAAACCATCGCATGTAATCAATCTAGAGATGGTACTATTGGAGAATGACCTATCCTATGAAGAGAATCCGGTGAAGATTTAGATCGTTGAGAAAAAGTTCTACAAAATAAGACAATTCCACTCATCAAGTTGTTGTGGAGAAAATAAAAGTTTGAAGAAGCAATGAGAAAATTAGAGGAAGTGATGAAGCAGGTTTAACCTCATCTGTTTCTTTGAGGGAAAATGAAATTTTGAGGGAGAAATATCGTAAGGGCGAAAGATTGTAACAACCTAAAATTGTATTAATAAAAATTCATATTGATATTATTAAATGTATTACTCTGTAAAATGGCTATATAAGAAAAATGCACTTCCTTGGATTTATGTTTTTGGATTTTAAAATACCATAATGAATTGTTACTATTTCTAATATACCTTTTGAGTAGGGACCACATGATTAGTATAAATATAGGGCTTTAACAAATCCAATTTACATAGAAAACAGAAGAAATGACCTCATCTGATAGAATTTCCCTATACGAAGCCCATTTTTCATAGCTCGAAAAGGATATAACATTAATGGGCTTCAATCTAGACCAAGCCCAAGCTAATCTTTAACATGGTTAGCTTGAACAGAACTGCCTATAGGAGAAGTGGAATTTAATTGAGATTACCACATGAGTGATGTTTTCTGATATTCCCCAAGAGTCTATCACCATCACACACCATACCCTTAGGTATTATGTGGGTGTTTTAAGGGGTTATGTGACATGAACCTAGCACTATGATTATATGCATTATTTTTTATTGAGAACATACAATAAATGTATCATTTTTACTTTGTAGATTGATTTTAAATCACAATATTTTCTTAGTTAATATTAAATTAAGAAATCCATTTTTATGAATTAATGGATTTTAGAATTAAATATTATTTTAATAAAATATTAATAATAAATTAATTTTTATTAAATATAAATGACCATATAAATTTTTATGAATACAATTGCAATTTTTATTATGGTTTGAAATCTTTTTTTACCAAAACCTATGAATTATTGATAAATGTTAGTTTTTATTTTAAAAGAAAAAATTCACATATTTATAAAATTATTTATATAAAATTAATATTATTTTTGGAATCAGTTCATCAAAATTGTCCAATAGTGAATTTTTCTTAATTTTTTAATACAGTCAAATTTTCGGGTAAAAATTAAATACTGTTTCAATATATAATGTGATTTATGACATCATAATGACCCAAGAATGATGTAATAAAATACTATAAATTTATTTTTGGCCAATTTATGTTTTTCCATTAATATAATATTATTTTATATTTTTTTCAATTAATTTTATAGTGCCTTAGCGGACCATCCAAGACTTATAAAACATTTTAAATTTTAAAATGATTTCTTTTAGAGTGTCACTCACCTCCACATTAGAAAGCAGAATATTTTAACAAGTTAGTACATTAGACTTATAAAATAATGTTTTCCACTCCCTTTGGAAAAACCCATTATCAAAAACCATGGGTTGGTTTGTGGTTTATATTAGTTTAATGTGTGGTTTCCAAAACCTAAATAACAAATAATTCTCTCTCTTTTCCTATATAAACCCTCCCATGATCCCAGTTCTCATCACTCAAAACACTTAGTTAACGTCCCTACTCATATATCTTATCTCCAGTATCCTACCAAGGATCCCCAATCTCCTAATAAGTCTCTCTTAAGCCTCTCCCAAGCCTTTTGGTCACACTTCCATCTAAGGGATCCTCACTTTCATTCCATCCTTATTTATGTCAAAGTTTCTTTATATTGTTATGCCATTTTATATTTGATTAAAAATTTTGGGGTATGATTTTGAACCTCCCCTATACTGACGTCATTATATTTTAATGATGAGAGACCCCTTTCTCTCTCATTAATTCCTCCCATGTCAAATTGTTACCATGGTGAAATTCCATAAACGATTTCTTCCTTTCCCGTTATTGTCCAAATTTATTTATGTTGTTATGTCCTTTTATTATCAAATAAAAATGTTGGGGTATAATTTTTCACCTCCCTTATCCTTCCCTCCTTATTTTTTAATGATGATATACCCCTTTATCTATCATTAATTCATCCCATGTACACCCATTACCATGCCGAAATTTCATAATGGATTTCTCTCTCCTCATTTACGTTCAAGAAATTATTTTATATTATGCATCTAAATGCCATTAAATATGTTGGGAAACATATCTATATGACCCCATTATTTTCCATTTCATATAAATATTATTATATTAGCCTTTCTCTATCATCAACTATTTTTATGAATTATTATGTTACACCGTTATGCGGCCAATATTGCACCGCGATTCATCAAGCCAAAGTCTTTGTGTATTGAATACCATGATCATTTCTCTATCAAGGGTATTCAACTTTATGCACATTTACTTATTGATTATATAAATTAATGTATTAATTCCACATTCCTTTATCATTAATAAATGATTATGTTTAATGAATCCATTTTGTGTGATCTATGTGCCACACTTATGCATGTAATGAAATGACTAAGAAAGGTGTGACCCGATAGTGCTCCAATGCATTGGGAAAAGATTAGTATCGAGATAATTTATGTGAAATGAGGGATTACACATTCTAATTCATGTTAAATCATGTTTGACTCATGATACTTGTGCAATGATCCTTAGATCATGCTAATATCATGTTAAATGTTGTTGCCACATTTCTATGTTATGATAACCAGGCTATATAACACCTTTATGTTCATGTTTCTTTGGTGATCCATTGATATTCCTATTTCATAACATGTATTTGATTCTTCATTTTATGCCTTGTTTACTACCATACTAGTATTTATAGACCACTCTTTTCATATGTATGTCTTCCGGTTATCCCATGTAATGCTAAGTATGAGGGAATGTTGTGGTCTTGTAAAAGATTTTTTCATAAAAGATATTGTGTTTTATATTATAAGCTATTATGTATTGTTCCTAATTTCCCATGACACTAGAACTCTCAATCCTCAATGTTTTATGAAGTTCAAGTTTATGTAATAAATCATGTTTAAGTGCGTAATAAAGTGTAGAGTTGTTATAATTTATATCCATGTTCTAGAATAGTCTCCAACATGATCAAAATAATTAGTTGAACTTCAGAAGGGATTGGAACCCTTAAACTAATAGCCAATATGATCAATATACCCAAATTCTTGATGAAATATAGAGAGAATACTAAATGTAATTCAATGAAGGATGGAATAAATATCTTTCTCTAGATGAGTTCTCATACGATAATACTTTTCACTCAAGAATCAAAATGGATACCTATAAATCCATTTATGGGATGAGGTATTTGACACCAACATACATGGATGAAATAGGGGAACAGAAACTGCTGGGTCCTAAAATGGTTGAAGAAATGGTGAAAATGTTCAAGAACACTAAAAAACACATCAAGTCTTGTTATTGTCGAAAGAATAATTATTACGACAATCATCAACAAGACCTAGAGTTTATGGTTAGAGATATGGTTTTCCTCCAGACATATCTATGAAATAATTTCATGGGATTTGGGAATAAGGGAAATATTATTTCAAGATACATTCATCCTTTTGACATCCTTGATTCCATCAGATCTATGACCTTTCTACAAACAATCCAACATATAATATCATAGTTACATGATGTGTTCCATGTATACATATTGAGTAAATATGTACTAGATCCATCACATGTACTCAATACATAGATGGTACCATTAGGTTTGATATTTTATTATGAGAATTAGTCATGGTAGATCTTTGATCGTGGAGATAATGTTCAATAAAATGAGACAATTCACCAACTCAAAGGGATATGGAGAATCCATAAGTTTGATAAAGCGATGCTGGAACTACAGGATGTGATGAGATAGAATTAACCACATATATTTTATTGTGTAAAATTAAATTTTTTATTGTGATATTTCTAGAAGGGGATATATTTTAAGGACTCGAAATGTTATAAATATATTTCTCTTTGTGATTGAATTAATTTCATTATTATGGAAATATAAAATACATATACTTATTTAGTTTTATCTTATATAATTAGAAATATAATTATGCACCATTACATGATAATATTTATTTATAACATTTATTATTTGATTATTATAAATATAAGGTTCTAAAAAATCTATTTTATACAAACAAAAAAAGTAATTCCCTCCAATGGAAGGATCTTGCCAAAAAAATCCCATTTATCACAACGTTCAATAAAGATATAATATTGGGTCATTTCCCTTCACTGTTACCAATCCTAGATCCAATAACTAATTCATGAGGAAAACCATTTATGGGAGAATCTTGGGCTTATTGAGAACATGACCACAACCTTGTGCATCGAACCACCCCTTAAAAATCTCACTTTCACGCACCACACCCTGAGGGAGTGTTCTGTTGTAATAAAGGTATATGTATCAAAAATATAATAATAAATATATGAATATTTATTTAAATGTAATAATGATTATATTTAAATATTATTTTTGTTACTTTAAAAATGATTTTTATTTTGGTATGATAAAACAAAAATTGTGTTTTTGGGTAACATGGAATTTTAATTAAAAAATTTAATTTAATGAATTAACATATTTTTGAAACAAAAAATATTTTAATAAAATATTATTATTATAATTATATTATTATTAAATATAAATTAAAATATAATTTTTATAAAGTCATTTATATTTTTTACGAGGGATCAAAAAATTTATTTTAAAATACCACTATTTCGCATTAAATGTTGATTTTTTTTTGAAAGTAAAAAATTATAATATTTAGAAAATTATTTTAATAAAATAAATATTATTGTTGGAATCATCTTGTCGAAAATATTTAATGGTTAATTATTCATAATATTCTAAGATAATTAAATTTTTGGGTAAAAATTAAGTACTGTATAAATATAAAGTGTTTATTATGACATCTTAATGAAAAAAAGCAATAAATGAAATAAAAGGTATCCAATAAAAAATATATGTTTCTCAATTAAAATAATTTCATTTTGAGGTAATTTTTTATAATTTTATAAATCATTTATGAATACTCCAAAACCAATATTATATTTGATGGTTTTAAAATCATGTATTTAAGAACATGACTCACTTACACATCACTATGTGCCATATTTTATTATGTTAGGCGCTTATCCGTATTAAATAATTAAAACCACTCAAATTTGGTAGAAACCATGGGTGAAAACTATTGGAAGGTTTAATTTTTTGATTACATTATTGTACACTTTCCAAAACCAATGTTTAGAAATTGATAAAGAAATGCCCTAAATTTTTCATATAAACACACATAATAACCCTTATATATTTACTCAAATACCTTGGATCACACCTATACTCTTTCTACACATCCACATAGTCCTCTGAATTTTCCCTAATCTTTCAATAATATCTTCCCAAGCATTTGGAATCACCCTCTCAATGTAATGGATATCACTCTTTTATTATTAATTAAATCACCTATTTTATGTTATCCATATAAATTTCTATTTTTTTGTATGTGTATGTTTTCGTACATCTCTATTACATCCCTTTTGGATTCCATTTTATGAGATACCCATTTAACTATCATTAAGCCCTCCCATAAATCATTATGTACACCCATTATGCTGTCAAAATTGTCTTGTGATTTTCCATACCAAATGTAATGGACCTGTCTATCTTTTGTTCAATTCATGAACCTTATATGGGTTTATCCTTTTAAATATAATTTGGTATAGTTTTTATGACCATATAATCATCCATCCACTACAAAATTGAATTTTTAAAAATTATATATCATTTATGCACTCTCATTATATCATTTACCCAAGCCATTACTATGAAAAACATTAGTAAGGGATCCTCTCCCTCTTCTCCTTATCCAAGAATCTTTACTTTAATCATTTTATTACCAATTAATAATTTTGGGATATTTTTTTTCATATCCCTATTACATTAAATTTTTTAAAAAAATATTTAGATACCCCTTTCCATTTCATTGAACCATTTTACGTATCTTTATGTACCACTGTTCTGTTGTGAAATTTCACTAGGATTTTTCTATGTTAAAACTTTGTAATATGAATACCATATCTATTAAAAATCAATGGAATTATCAAATAAATACCTTTAATTATTAGATTTGGTAATTAAATGTACTTAACTGACACTCCTTGATCCCGGAATTGAATGCGATTAACTATGATCTTGAGTTGAATGGTCTATGTGGAACACTTATGCATTTAAATGATATGAAAGTCACGGGTGCACTTGAAATTATTTATTACTTTATTGTATTGGATAATGTTTTAGTCTCATAAAATGCCATTAAAGGGATTAGTTATTGAACTTAATCCATCATAGGATATCTTCCACCATCTTATGATGACTTCATGGTTATCTGTGACCTATGTTTATGAAGACTTGTTTAATGGTTTTTCCACTTTCCCACATTTTCTTTATATTATTATACTATATCATGTCTTGTTGTTCATATTTATGATTCTAGCCCCTTTTATGTCATATAAGAATACATATTTACAAAAATTTAATATTTTATTCATGTTATTATTTGTTTACTCCCTTAATGGGCTTTATAGATCGAACCTTTCTATTGTTTGTCCCTAGAAAATCCAATGCATTTCTAGAAGATCAATGATTTAAAAGATCATTTTTTGGAAGTTTCTAGTAATTTTATTGTATCACATGTTCAGGATTTATTCTAATTACATAATTCAAAAATAAATTATACTTTCTAATCTTATGGGTTGTATTTTTTATTCATATATAATAAATAATGAATTAATGTGTAATTAATGTATAGTTTTTCTTACATTTTTATTAACAAAACTGAATTAACATTCATCCTTTTTCTATAAAAAAATATAAAACAAAAGAAAAAATATTTTTTTTGATTATATAATCTATTAATATAGTTAAAAAAATAAAAAATAATAATCTATTTAGTTAATTAGGTCAAAAACACATTGCACACATAAAAACAGTATTATGAAAAATAATTCTTTTTACCTTCAAATGATAAAAATATTCATTTATAGTCATTATATTGATAATATATGAATTATTATTGATTTATACATAAAAATTATAAATATATTTCATTAATTTTTTTTAACTATATATATGTTTACTTTTATTAGATAATAATACATAACTTGTATAAAAATACATTTCTTGAAGAAGAATATTCAAATATTGAAATGATTTTATTAATTTTTTTGATTATTTCAGAGGAATTATTTAATAAAATTTAAATAATGAATATATATATATATATAATAATGTGGTTAATAATATTCTTTTTCTTCAATCAAATGGCTAGGTTATAAAGTTATACTGTATCATTGTTTCATTTAGATTCAGGGTTGCATGTAAAGTAATATATCGAATAAATTAATATAATTTCCAAAATAAATACATATACAAAAATGGTGTATTAAGAGGACACCCCTAAGGGTAAAATATACCGTGGTATGAGATTCATATTATTTATGAAAATCATAACATTATTAGATTGATAAATTCACATGAATATATTCTCACCAACTTTGAATTCTAGATCTCACCTACAAATATTTGTATAAATTTTCTTTCAAAGATGATATTCTATGACGTGTTATTGAATAGATATAATCTTATCCACAACTTACAAAGATATACTAGGTCTAAATATATTTCTTTATTTAACTTTATATCATCACATTAGTTTTATACACTTTCTATCATAGATGGATTCATATGGATCCATTTTAATTCTCATGAAAACACAATGTTAGTATAAAAATTCTACTAAAAGAAGTTGTTATTATAAATCACCTTGAAATACAAATTGAATTCACTAAACAAGAATTATATAATTTTAATTTTCCTCTTATAATCACCATATTTCTTGTGATGATATACAATAATGAAACTCATCCCGGATTCTAAATCCTATTAATGATTTACCAATATTTTTGAGGTCAAACTTGAATAATGATTAGATACAATATAATGTGGTACTCTATGAAATCTTACTAATTATGTAATGTATATCATGGAATGATGATGAAGATAGAAATACTCCCTAATAGAAATAATATGTGATGATTTGATAAAGAGATTGAGTAAAACTAAATATTATTATAGAATTTTAATGATTTGGGGAATCCAGTAATGATATCCATGGTTATGTTTTCTCATTTCCTTTCTAGTATGGGTAATGGTTATACATAACATTAAAATTATATATCTACAAATTAAACTTTTAACATACCAAACATAGAGATATATATTCCGTAATAAATATCTTAATGTGTTCCCACCATAAATATTATTTTATATTTCTATACATCTTTTTTACTTCCTGGATGAATAGAGAATGGTGAGTAATGGGATTCATAGATAAACTTCTTCATCATTTATTTTATTGATGTTTAAGATACATAGTTCCTAAATATTGTCATTTAATCATCCTAACGGTTGAAATAGATAATTTTTCTCAACTTATTTTGCATACCCAGAAATTATTATTCACCTATTTAACAGTCACAATGATAGATTATGGAAAATAATTTTTTAAATATAATATTTATTTCCTTTGCTAAATATTTCAAGCTCTATCCTCTACAAATAAATAAATATGTGATCTTTTTAAATAATTATCAAATAAAAACTATAATAATTTTTTTAAATTATATAATTAGACACCGTTATCATCTTTTGAGGGTGGTAATGTATTAAACAGTCAAAAACATTAATCCACTCCAACCATCTTCATGGGTTCATATTCAACTATTTCCATGTGAATATAAACTTCATGATTATATAGTTAGTATAAATATAAAATCATCCATTATAAATAAAATGAATCTATACGTTAAATGAAAAAATTTACTTCCATTTCCAAATCATTATTTGGGTTATTTTTATTATTTATTTTGAATTAGAAAGAGGTATATAAATCACTATATAATTTTGAATAAGAACACATATCAATACCCTCTTTGACTCATCAAAAAATTTCACAAACCCCCTATTACAATAGTGTAGGGAAATTATAGGTTAATTGACCTACCACATCTTCATATTTTTTAAATTATCCTCACATTAATTTGGTCACAATAACGAAACTCTTGTCTAGGTCAATTAAATGATTATATTACATAGTCCGGATAAATAGCTCATTAAAAATATGTATTTTCCATCCAAACCAAGAAAACCATTGATCTCTATTACCACGGTTGGTCTAGAACATTTATTAATAACATTCATAATTGAAAGGTTCACAGATATAAACGTTATCAAGATTATTTAACCCATGCATGAAACATTGAATATCAAATATTAACACTTTTCAAATTCTACAAACAGATTCTCCTTTCTCAAGGTATTAGGAATAATTCTCAAATGATATTCATTCCCTTACTTACTCTTTGAATAAGTAAAAATATCATTTATAAATACAACCACAAACTAATCAAGGTAATATCTAAATAATTTATTCGCTAAATCCACAATAATAGTGGGCCAAGTTGTACCCCTAAATGTAATCACTATAAATTCATAATACAGATACCTTGTAAAAAACGTTTTCTTAATAATTTACTACTATTTGGACCTCAATTGATGCTAACCAGAATGAATTTTAGAAATTAAAAAAAATCTCTCTTTAGAATTGATCCATAAAATCGTTGATACAGGGAAGTGGGTACTTATTCTTGATAGAGATCTTGCAATGTTTTCAATAATCAATTCAAAGTCATATTTACATATCCTTATTTTTTAAAATAATAACATGTGCACCCTAGGGTGAAGAATGGGGATGAATTAATCCAGTACCATGATTCTCCTTGAGCTTCAGGTTGAAATATTTCTATACAATCAAGGATGTAATATATGGAGTCATTAAAATAGGTATAGCAATTGGTATGAGTTCAATTGAAATCTAAACATTACAATTTGGATGATGTCTTGGAAAATCCTATCTAATTATAAATAAACCACCATAAAATAGGCATATACTAAATGATGAGTTCACCCAAACAATATAAGATAAATAGCCCCTTTGAATAGTATTCAAGACCTAAAAAATTGACACAATTTAATTAGAGGTTCATAATTATCCTTACATCAATAAATGATCTTTGCATGGTTCATAATATCAAATGTAAATTCCATTTCAACAAAATTTTTATTATCAATTTACAATGAAAAAAAAATTATTCCCAAAATAACATAAAATTCAATTACTAATAGAGTAATGTGAAATGTAAGAATCACATTTCAATATACATCAATTAGAAAAGAATCATAGACTTGAGATGTGATAATAATACAAATAAGAGTTTTCATTTTTATTCAAAATATAATCATTTTGGTTATATGGTGATACCCTATGAAAATTATTTGGATATAAAATAATGGGTAGAAATAGAATCAAATAAGAAATTACTAGTAATAAAGTAGATGTTATGTATACCAGAAACCACTGTAGTCTAGTAATTAACAACAGGAATAATTATCACATGATATTTAACATTTTCTTTGGTCATATGAGGTTTATAATATCTATCACCACTATTAGCCCTCATTTTCCATGACTATTTAGTATAATTATCAAATTCATTTCTTTTTAATCCCTAGAGTATGGGTTGGTGCATTATTTATAGCCTTCTCTCAATTAGTTATTTTTTATATCACATCGACATTCCATTTCCTGATTAAAATCTTTACCACATTTAAATAATTTACTAGTCCCCGTCATAAAATTTACTCCAAGTTTCTTTCCACACTCCTTGTATAAAGGTACATACATATTATTTCCTCACTATTTTGTATTATTAATATTTCCTTTAGATTCCATTTTTTATTTTCTTATCAAAACCATGAGATTGATGGGTGATTCCAATATATATTTCTACCTTGAAATCACATAGAATGATTTATTAAAAGATATAGAGTACTATTATAGATAATGAATTTAAGAGACATAGTAATAATACATTGAGGAATTGATAAAACTTAATTTTCTTTTCATTGATAATACTAGATGTGTACTTTAAATGTCTTTTAAAATTCCTTGTATAGGTACTCATATATTAATAAAAATTCTTATTTAGATCAACAAATTATGTATCCATTTTCGTAAGAAAATTAGGATGAATTTACTTTTTGATGAATGACCTTATAAACTAATCCATCTCCATAGAGTCAAATTATTCCAATTGAATCATGTTCTTGAGAGAATTATACCATTTATATTCTTCACAATCGAAATTAAAATCATGAAAAACAAAAAATTCATAATCTTAGCAATAGAAAATAGAAAATATTTTTCCATGGTACTATTACATTACTCAATTATTAATGTATCATTAGATTCAATAAATGATGGTGGATTTTTATTGATAAACAACTAAACCAATTTTTCTTCCCATACATCTCATTTGGAATCTCATCACGTTTCATAGCTTGAAAAGGTTTCATAAGAATAAAAAAATACTTTTCATTCCAACTCCTATAATATTTGGTTTCCTAAGAGGAAAATAATTTAATTTTTTATCAAATTTTTCATTAACAAGGTTCCTCTGGGATCCATATATTTATTAAAACCAAAAAACATGGTATATGAAATAATATTCTTAGTGGGAAAAAAATGTAATCATTAAAAATCATTCCTAGGATATTTAAATCATCACTTCTTATTTTATGTCAATGAGAAAATTGGTTTATCTTCAGCCATCCATGTTAATCCTCTATTAAAATACATCATACTGGTTCATAAAAAATGTGAATTAACCCAAGCATTTCCCTTTATAGTATTTATCCATGAGTATAGTCTTAGTAAAACTCATCAAGGACTAGTAGAAATCGAGTTAATAAATAATCTATCACTTTTAATGTTGTTACCCCTAGGATCATTTATTCAATAGTCACATACACATGTTAGTAACCTGAAAGGGACATATTTTCTATGGAACCAACACTCTTTTAATTACCATAACTTAGTACGGTCACCTATATTTCGTCTTGTCCTATAGGAACTCACAAAAGTTTTCTCATCATCATTTCCAAAAATAACTAATTATTAATCTGATACCAACTGTAGTGAGAAAACCATTTGATAAAATTATATTACATTTTATTAGATGAAAATTCATTACATATGATTATGATATATGATATAACTATAATGTGTTAGTTTCATTGGAAAAATATATACATAACAAAATAGTGCTAAAAATTTCAACATCATCTACCACTAAGGTCATCAAAACTAACACCCTCCTTAGAAATATCATTCTTAAAATTATGTTTCATATCCTGAAGGAAATAAACACAATAAAGGGTGATTTCAGGTGCTCATTAAGAGTATAGAAGGGTGATATCAATTATCATTTACAAAAATGTATTTGCAATTGTATGCCAACATGATCCTAATATCGGAAAACCTTACATAGAGATTCATATTATTCTCTTGATTTGTGGAATAAAACTTCATAGTTCATAAGACATGAATCATACATAAATAAAATAAAATTTCATATGAGATCATAAAATTTGAATATGATCATTTCATAAAAGCGTTTAATAAAGTGTTTCATCATCGTAATCAAAGAAAAGTTATGAAAACACTACCCACCAAGGCATTTATCACATGTTATCCTAGGTCTAACCACCAGTGTACCTACTTCTAACTATGGATATCCTCTCATGTACCCTCTTGTTGGGCATAAAATAACCACTGATGTACTATTTGATCACATATGTCATTAATATTAACCTGATAAAATGGTTTTATACAGCACACCAACCTTTCAAAAAATCATAAACAATTTATATGTATTCTGTTTGAAAATTAAAAAATTTATCATTTCTTTATAGCTTAACCCAGGGAAAAGTAAATGTGCCCCATCAATATTTAGTCATCAGGATCATAAACCATCCATAGAAAAAAAGGATGGCATGACAAGATCATATCTCCATTTTAGAATAAGTATCATCAAATGATCTTATAATAGATAAAAAATCCCTTAAAATATCATTGGAATATTTCTTGAGTAAAATAACCATTTCATTTTAAAATCACTTTTATAAAATATTATAATTTCCCAAAAGTTTAGTAAAAAAATTTATTTAAAAAAGAACAATGGAAACATTCAAAATAAGCTTCAAAGAAAATGGTAGAAATAGTGGTTATAAAATCCATTCTTGTTTGTACAAATTAAAAAATATTTTGTTCTGACATTTTGTAAAAATTAAATTATTTTGAAAAAATTGCCAAGAATCTATTTTATGAATTATATAAAAATTAAAAAATTGATATAAATTATTTAAAAAATTCATATTTGTAACAAACCAGATTCTTATAAAATAATTTTTTACTATTCTATAATTATGTAGCTAAATTTATTATAAATTTTTAATGAAATAAGTTGCATTAATTAAAATTAATAAATTCAAACAGATGGAATTGTTACTTGAACTTAGAAACAGTAACAAGAAAATTAAGAATAGTAATATTTCCAATAGAATAACAACCTCACATATGATATTATAAATTAAATCTATGTATATTATAATTGAATAAACACTACATTTATATCAAGGAATAATTAAATAAATATTATGAAAATGATAAATTAAATGTTTGTATTTTTGTGACACATAAATTTTTATTTACAATTTTACAATTAATTTAATTATTTTTAAGAAAATTTATTTTCATAAAATAGATACATAAATTAATATTTTATTGTGTTATGATTATAAGATAATTTTAAGAGACCTTAATTAATATTTCAAAGTGTTATACAATGAGTTATAATTTAATAATGGTATTTTTTCAAAAAATTATGACATTAATTAATAATTAAATTTCTCAAATATATAAATTTATTTTTTTAAATTTGAGTTCATTTTTGAATTATATATTTAAAAAATGGTTATTTTGAGTAATTTTATTTTTCTAAAATAGTTGAATTTTTTATGAATAGTGAAATATGATAATTAATGGTATATAATAAATACATGATTTATTGAGTCATAAATGACGTATGGCTAATGTAAACCCATTATATAAAAATAAAATTAATTATTTTAATATATTAAGGTATAATTTTATACTATTCATATTCTTCAGTCAAAATAATAAAATAATGAATAAAATAATTAAAAAAACCCCTTGTCCTTGACTATATATAAAAACAATCACCACCTCTTATAATCACACCTTAAAGCCTTGTGTTTTACATAGTTTATACCCAATTCCCTTCCCCATACTCTTCCCCACATCAATATTTCCTGGTCTCCCCAAAATATCAAATCCAAGTGCCTGAAATAGGTTCTCATGGATTAGAAATCAAGAGGTAAATCATCATTCTTTTTCTATTATATTCTTTTCAATTTGTTTTCTTTTATTATTCTAACTTAACCTATCACTATTCAATAGTAATGAAATCTATAGTATCATATATATACTAGTATTTTATCATGTTTATGGACCAATTCATCATCGAACTCCTTCTCCTCTCCATTTGAGTAGAAAAATGAGAACATCATATGTGTTGTGGCAATTTACCGTAATTATGGATGATAAACTTTCATTTTCCATTAACATATTCAAGTATGGTAATAAAAAAATTATTATGTTAAATAATATTTTATTAAACATTTTTTAAGTTATATAATGTTCTATGACCATGATTTAAGCATGATATTTGATAAAATGATAGAAGTTCACGGTGGTTGTAAAAAACACCAAAATAAATTAGATTATTTTCATTAATGTTTTATCTAATGATTTATCCTCACATAAAAAAAATTGATATATGGTGTCATTTAAAATTATAGAATCTTATTAACAACATTTCATTCCACATCTAGAGTTTTCCGTGATTTCAATAAGAATATCCATATCAAATAGACCATGGAATCCATGAAATAAATGCACTCGAAACAATGGAAAAAATATTATTAATAAATTGGTGGAGATATATTATAACAAGAAAATATAATTAATTTTAAATATGAATATGGTTCTATAATATTTTAATAAAACTCTTTAAAAAATTATACAGGAGGGTCGAACACATTTTAACTAATATGATCCTATGTTAAAGGAAATTTTTTTACAATTCCTCTTCAAAATTTCTATATTTACAAAATTAAATATGAATGTTTTTATGAAAGTATTCTTGTATATGTATATATTCTCGTTCTTGGGATTTTTTTAATGATGAAAGGTGGGACATTTATCTCTATCAAATGCATTGGTTATGTTTATTTTGGGGGCTGACCGTATAGTTACTCTATGTGTAACTGTGATGGTTACACCATAAGTTAATATTGATGATAAGGTCATAAGGAAGCTATGAAGGTTACACTATAAAGTAGCCATTATGGTTACAAATCATATGGTATACATGATGGTTATAATTTTAGTAATAAATTTCCAATGTTACCTAAATGGTTTTGTTTATGTTTTCTATATTTTATGGAAGTCACTTGCTTTCACAAAGTTGGTGTCCAATACTTTATGGGTGAGAAGTATTCCTTTGTGAATTTTTTCTTATATTTTTATTAGTATTAATAGATTAATGGTTTTATTTATTTATTTTTATTTCCTTTACTGACATTTTCCTACTGATCCCAAGTTTTAAAATGATTGTTCACATTATTTTAAGGATGGGTAATAGAAAAGAAGAAGAAAAGATGAATGTGGTGAATATGTTTCAAAGAAGAATACATGTTTTATTAAAAAAAATATATTATGAGAGAAATATATATTTTATTAGTAGTACCAAATTTTAATGTTTTTTGGTTAATATTTATTAATTATGTCCTAATATTATAAAACTATAAACTGAAAAAATATTTCAGTATGTAAGGAATTTAATTCTAAAATAAATAATTTGATTATTTAATGTTTAAGGTCAGGTCCTTATATTTGGTATCAGAGCATGGTTTTGAAAACTCTAGGTAATAAGATGATGTTAATAAGAACAAGATAATGTATTTTTACCACATTTTTATTTTTAAATGATATTGAATTTAAATATTACCATGTTTCTTCATCTAAGATGTGTCTATTCAAAATCGTTTTCCATAGAAGAAATAAGGACGATGAAGTAGGAATGTATCAAAAGGATGGTATTATTCCAAATATACAATCTAGAATGGTTGGAATTGGAATTGATTTGTTTGTGATAGGGATGAATAAATTTATGTAGGGTATAGATTGTGGTGTAATCTATACTTGAGAAAAACTAGATCTACCATAAAGAAAAATGACGATGGTGGAAAATTTAATGTGGAAACACCCACATGATTTCAGTTGATCTTCTAACGTAGTTGTCGCTAAAATATGGTTTAAATCCCTTGAAAAGATATTTTTTGTCATGGGGTGTTCAAATAATGAAAATTACTGTTTTCATACTTATCATATTTTTGGTGAAGCCAATTGGTGGTGTTCAATGTTTAAGAATATTAGAAACAATGATGATATTGATGCCTTGAAATGTGATGAATTTTTGAATCTATTGCCTGATAAATAATTACTTAAGTTGGTTTGACATAGGATGGAAAATTGATTCATTTAATTAAATGAAAATAAATAATACTGAGTGGAAGTGTATGATGCAAACTTCACCTTATTATCAAGGTATGTTCGAAATATAGTTTGATATCTTGATAGTGAAATATATCATTTCGATAACATCTTAAATCCAAGATATCGAAGGCCTTTGGCCTCCCATGAATAAAAAAGTTTTGTGAAACATGTTCCATGTGATAAGAGGGTATAAATGGATTTTTCTAATGATAATTTATTTTTTGAAAACATGAAGATGTGTTCTGGATGGAAACAATGGGTAATACTCAATGAAAAAGAATCTAAAGTTAAGTAAGTTCAGTTTCTAGTTTGTGGTAGGTGTGGTAAAAATCACCCTTTGGAATGCCTTAACAAATACAAAAAGTGTTTTTGATGTTGGAAGTTTATATATAAGGCCTATGATTATAATGAAAAAGATAGTTGTGATGGTATGTTTAATTTTGATAAAAAAACTATAAAGTGTTTCAAATGTGATGAGATGAGTTATTATGAAAATACATACCTAAATAACGATCTGAATTATTGGAAGCCTAAAAATTGTATTTAGAAAGGAGAAGTGAAATATTTTTCGAATAATTCATTAGATTTTGGGACATCCAATGAAGTGGTATCATGTACTTTTATTGCTGACTTTGATTTTTCTATCGCTCCATTTGATATAGGGTCGATACATTCCTTTATTTTTTATGATTTGTTTAGTAAATTGAAAATTTCACCTTAATAAATTAAGTAAGAGATTATGTGTAAAACAATAGGGGTAATATTATGGAAAATGGTATTATAAGATTTTTCTTGTTGTTATCTATGGAATTATATTACAAGATTTTTTTGTTCTTCCCTTCTAAGACTTTTATTTTATATTGCATATTAATTTCATTTTTTTATCATGATAAAATGATTGTAGAAAAAATGAATTTGTTTTCATAAATTTTTTAGTTTTTATACAGGAATGAACTCAAAATATTGGTAAAATATCAGAAAATTTAGAAACTATTAAAATATAGAAATGGGAGTTATCTTGTTCATATTGCTGAAAAGAAGGTAACTATTCCAATTAATAATGTTCTAGTGGTAAATGAATACATGAATATTTTCCTCTTTGTTTTCCTAGTGTTATACTTTCTCAGGAATTTTAATTTACAATTAATTTATTTCATTATGCTAATAAAATTTCAAAACCCCCTTATTGAATTTCTCATGTAGAACTTCTTGAATTTAAAAAGTTGTTGCAAGAGTTTCTTGATAACGGTTTCATTCATCCTAGGTCTTAACCATGAGATTATCTTATTTTTTTTTGTTAAAAATAAATATGGTTTCATGAAAATTTTCATTTATTATTATGATTTAAATAACATTAATGTTACAAATAGGTATTTATTTCCTTTTTTTTGACTTGTTTGATCAGATCTATGGGGATGAGTATTTCTCCAAGATTGACATGAGATCCAGGTACCATTTGTTGATGGTGAAGGAGGATGAAATTTCAAAAAATATTTCCATTCTAGATATGGATATTATTAGTTTTTTTTATTCTACTTGGTTTGAAAAATTTTCCTACTGTATTCATAGATATTATAAATATAATCTTCTGTGAGTACTTAAATCAGGTTGTTGTTTTTTTATTGATGATTTCTTTTCTTTTAAAAAAAGTTATGATGATCATGAAAAACCTTTTTGTTTTTTTCAAACACTCAATGAAAATAAGTGATATGGGAATTTTAGGAAATGGTATTTTTGGTTGCATCATATTTATTTTCATAGGAACATTTTCAATAAGGATGAAATAATTTTTTATCCCTAAAAAAGTGGTTAATGAATTACTAGGACCTAAAAATGTTACATAGATTCATAGTTTTCTTCGATTAAAAGGCTATTAATGATAGTTTGTTAAGACAAATTCATAGTTATATATCTTATTCACTAAGTTAACATAAAAGGTGTAAAATTTATTTGGATATATGACTATGAAACTATATTTCAGGAACTAAATAAAATATTTTTAAATGGTCCAATTTTGGATCTTCCTTATAGAAATGGTGACTTTATTCATCTACAATGACAATTCATTAAAGGGACATGGTTGTTTTATCATGAAGAATGATCAGGAAATTTTATAGGCTTCAAGAAAACTAAAACCTCATGAGTTAAATTATACCACAAATGATTTTTAATTAACAGCAGTGGGGTTTTCTTTAAAAATATGGAGACATCATTTTTATGGAGTCAAATGTGAAATGTATAGTTACCGTAAAAATTTGAATTTTTTTTTCACTCAGAATAAATTGAACATGAGGCAGAGAATAGGGATTGAAATAATAAAACATTATGATTACATAATCAATTACTATCATGGAGAAGAAATAATGCAGTATATGCATTTAGTTGAAAAAAAATGCATTATTAACAATGTTACATTTAGAACATGATCCCTGGGTTTATGATTTGATAAATTTTGGCTTGGGAGTTATTGGTGCAGAAAATTAAATTAATTTGTTTTAGGTTTTAGTATATTCATATCTAGTAGAAAGAATTAAGAAAGCACAAAAAGTAGAACGTGAGTTATAGAAAATGATAGAATTTGTGAGAAAGGGTAACATTCTAAAATATAAAATCAATAAAGTCAGTTTTGTTTTTGAGATTTTGGAAGAGGTTATGTGTGAATTTTGATTCAAAGTTAAAGAAAGAGTTGTTATGTTAAGTTCATATATCTTATTTTCAGTTTATCTTGGAGTCAATAAGATGTATAGATACCATAGGGAGTAAAAATAATGGTATAGAATGAAAATAGATATTGATGATTTTATAATGAAATGTTTGACTTTTTAATAGGTTAAAGAATACAAAAAATTAATGAGGGGATTCTTCAGCCTTTTCTAGTGCCAAAGGGGAAATTTGAAAATATAACCATATATATTTTGGTGGGACAACCAATGGATTTTCATGTTAAAAATTCAATTTTGGCGATTGTTATCTCACTGACTAAATCTTCTCTTTTTATTTTTATTCAAGATATAATTTTTATAGGTCATTTTTCTCGACTATACCTGAAAGTAATTTTTAGGTTACATGGAGTTACTCTCTCAATTATATTTGGCTATTATCCTAAGTGCACTTTCATATTTTGTAAATTCCTTTAGATATAGTTGGTAAATGAATTAAATTTCAGCACAACCATTCATCCCCAATATGATGGACTATGAGAGTGAACTATTTAGATAGTGGTTGATATGTTTTGAGCTTGTTCAGTGAATTTCTAGGGATGTTCGGATCAATATATTTCTTTAGTTGAGTTTTAATATAAAAATTGTTTTCATTTTAGTATATAGATGACACCATTTATAGAATTATTTTAAAATCAATTTCAACCTACATCATTTTGGGATGATGTTTGGGAAAGAAAGACGATGGGAAAATAATTAGTAGAGTATGTAAGTAAGAAATTGAAGATCATCCAACAACACATGAGGAAATCTTAGAGTAGGTACAAAAGTTATTCAGATAATAGGATGAATGAGTTTTCTTTCATGGTAGGTGATCATGTTTTTCTTAGAATATCACCTTGGGAAAGTATTATGTGTTTGAGGAAATTAAATCTAACTCCATTGTTCATTGTACCTATTGAAATCCTGGAGAATGTTCAACTAGTTTCTTACTATGTAGCTTTTCCTCTGAGTTTATCTCAGGTACATAATATTTTATTATGTTCCGATGTTGAGAAAGTATGTTCCCAATTCATAAAAAATTTTGATCCCAGAAGTAGTTTATCTAAAAAAGAAACTTTATTATAAAGAGAAACATGTTTAAATTCTTCATCATAGAGAGAAAGTGTTGTGTTATAAGGAAATTCAACAGGTTGTGGGTTTTTTGAGAAATTATATGATGTAATTAGCAACATGGGAATTTGAAAATTATATAAGGGAAAGGTATCCTCACTATTTTAATAAGTGAATAAAAATTGTGAGGATGTAGTTTTCAGTATGTGGGAAGAGTGTGACAACTAAGGTACTTATAAATTTTTTCATTCTAGAATTAATTAGTAATATTTTTTATAAATGTGTAATGAAATAAGGGTCATTTATAGAAATTAATGAATTCATATTAATAGATAAATACCATGGTCTTAGGAATAATAATTTTAACATTTGGAATAGAAATATATCCAATATAATAGTAAACTCACCTCTGTAAGTATAAATAAAATTTAGGTATCTTATAGAGAAAATATGATATATTTATATAGTGAAATAAATAAATATATATTTTGAAAATGATATATTTAGTGTTGGTATTTTTGTAACACATAATGTTTTATTTACAATTTCATTATTAATATAATTATTTAAAAGAAAATTTATCATAATAAAATAGATTCACCGATTAATATTTTATTGTCTTATGATTATAAGATAGTTCTGTGAGACCTTAATTAATTTTTAAATGTGTTATAAAATAAGTTATAGATTAAAAAATGTATTTTTAGAATAAATTATGATTTTAATTAGCAAATAAATTTCTCATATATCGAACTTTTTCCATAAAATGGACTTTATTTTTGAATTCTACATGTCAAAAAATATTAGGGTTAAATTTTGGTATTTTTCAAAAGAGTTGAATTTTAGTGAATAGTAAAATATAGTATTGGACAAATACATGAATTATTTTGTTATGGATGATGTATGCATGATATAAGACCATAATATTGAACTAAAAATCATTATTTTAATATATTTAGTAATAAATCAAAAATTATTCATAGTCTTGGTCCAAATTAATAAACTATGGAATAAAATAATAAAAAATCACCCCTCTCCTCCCCTATAAATACCACACCCCACCACTACTTCTCATCACACCTAAATTCCATATAATATACTAAATTTCTTCCCAATTCCCTTACAAATACTCTTCAACATGTCTGAGACATCCTGCTTTCCGGAAAATTCCAAAACCAAGTTCTTCAAGGTGGTTCTCTAGGAGAGGATTTAAAGAGGTAAAATACAATCTATTTTTCTTTTATTTTATTTTCAATTTATTTTCTTTTATTATTCTATCCCAAAATCCCCTTAAACAAATTGGAATGAAAAACTAGTATCATATATATAATTAATCTTTATCATATTAATGTTAAAATTCAACATCAAACTCTTTTTCCTCTCCCTTTTATTCTAAAAATGAGAACATCGTCTCTGATGTGTTGATTTACCTCTATCAGGGACGATACACTTTGATTTTCCATTACCATATTCAAGGCTAGTAAAAAATCCATTATTATGGTTAAATAAATATTATTTAAACATATTATAATTTATTTAATGTTTTACAACCAATATATAAACAACTTATAGAATAAAATAATATAACTTCGTAATGGTCATAAAAACTACAAAAATAAATTAAATCATTTTCATTAATGTTTTATCTAATGATTCATCCTCATATTAGAAAAATAATCACATATGGTATCACTTAAAATTATGGAAACATATTAACATAATTCCATTCCACTTCATTATTTTTTCTTCATTTCGATAAGAAAATCCAAAACGAACCGACCATTGAAACTCTGAAATAAATGCACCTGAAACAATGAAAATAACAATGTATTATTAATATATGGGTAAAAATATTTTATAATAATATTATATAAGTAATTATAAATATTAATATGGTTATATAATATTCTAATAACACCTTTTAACCCATTATACATGAGTTTTGAACACATTTCAAGTAAGTGGAATCATAGGTAAGGGACTTTTCTATAAAAATTATCTTTTAATTTTCTATATTTACAAAATTAAAAAGGATTGTTTTTATGAAATTATTACTGATTTATGGTTATTTTATAGTTATTTTTAATTTTTAATTATAAATTGTGGGACCTATATATCCCTCAAATGCATTGATTATGTCTATGATGGAGGCTGAAAGTATAGTTACTCCAAGTGTAACTACGGTGGTTATACTATAAGGTAGTTGTGGGGGTTATATTATAAGGTAGTCTTAAGGGTAACATTTTATGTAATCCACGAGGGTTAAATGTAATATGGTATCAACTAGGTTTACAATATTAATTAATTAATTCCCTGAGTTACCTATATCGTTTTATTTATATTTTTTATGTTTAATAGAAATCATTTTAAAAAAATTATATGATACTTTATGGGTGATAATTATTTCTTTGTGAAAATTATTTCAAATGTTTATAAGTATTCATGGACTAGAAGCTTATTTTCTTCTTTTTGTGTCCCTTAATGATCTTTTTGTGCTCATACCATGTTTTAAAATGTTATTCATAGGGATTTAAGGAAGGGTAAAAGAAAATAAGAATCTAAGAAAAACGATTCCAAAATTTTTACATAGAGGAATACATTTTATATTAAAAACAAATGTACTATGGAATAAATGGATATTATTTTAGTAGTACCCAATTTGTTTTCTTATGGGTTGATATGTATAAATTATGTCCAAAGCATCTAAAATCAAAAATAAAAAATCTTTGTGAATGTATGCAAAGGAATTATAATAGAATTTACTATATTATTTAATGTTAAAGGATGGGTCGTTATAATATTATAATAATAAAAACATTTTTTGAAAACATTTTAAATAAGTTTGGGACATGGAAGAAAATTATTCCAGACTGAAGGGAGAAATAAAGCCTATTTTCCATTAAAAAATTATTTCAAAATTTTGAGTCGTTTTGGAGTGGAAAATTAAAGGAAAGAGTTTTATTTCCTTAAATGAAAATATTATATGAAAATTAATGATATTTTTTATTGATAGATCACATAATTTCATCCTAAAAATTTATTCATAAAAAATCTACGCAAAAATGTGATTATCAAGAGAAACCATTATTTCCAGTCAGTTTTCTTCATAACCACTACAAAATCCTGTATAATAAATTTGAATTTATTATAGTATTAGAAATAACCATATTAATATATACAATACGATATATGATCCATTTATACCATTTTACTGATATTTATTAATTAATATTTATTAAAATCATCATTCTTGAGTGTTAACTATTTCATATTTTATAATAGTTTAGGCTCCTCAGTTCCAGTACATATACATTTTTCATCGTGAAGGCATCTAAGTGAAACATGGGAATTGATTCATATGCAATTAGATATATAATGATACCTATATCTATCATTTTGGGCCTAACCACAGGTTTTGTACCCATGCCCTATTGATTAGGGTGATGGGAATTTCACTAATGTCTATCAGGATTTAGAAAATCCTTTTTAATAGAGAATATGTTCCTTTTATGACCCATTGTTTTATGAGTAAAATATATGAAAAATTATTATTCCCAATAGAAATATATATGGATTTATTCATACACCATGGGATATGTATCGATGCTTGGATTTCCAATCCTAATCCCAGTTATAAGACTTTTATTTCCTCTTCCATGTATTTACCCTTGATAATTATTCTTTAGGTCATAATGCCCACATGTGAATCAAGGCAGTGATGCACCTATTTAAAATTTCCTAATTCAAGAAACACTAAAATATATGTAAACTATGATCCACACATCATTACCTCAAACTATGTTCCTTTATCCCCTCTAGGTAATCATTATTACCATTCGAAATTCCATTCACATTAGGTTACATCACCCTTAATGCTACATAGAAGACCTCATATGGTTTATATATGATAAGATTAGATTTTATGTTTGTTTCATCGATGAAAGGAACTAGGTGTTTCTAATCTAAATTTTTCTATTCCATCCTTCCTTTAAATTAACTACATCATTAATTTTTTCTAAGCTCAAAAAATATAAAATGGTAGCACCACATTTGTAAAGGTTAAATGACCCTGAACCCCAATTTTTTTTACAAAGATGGGAAATCATAAGACCTATACCTCAATAGTCCAATTATCATGAATTTGAACTACCCTAAGAAATAGACATAAAGTCTTACCATGACCAAAATAAAAAAAAGGAGACGTAACAAAAAGTCAACCCTCTACTCATCATCTCCTATAATATTATGTTTTGGTAAAAAGTGAAATAATCAATATAAAAGAAATAAATCTCATGTTATTTATCATATAACCCCATTAAATTATTATTTATTATTTATAGAATTAGTAGTCTAAGAAAATAGTTGATGTTAATCCCAAAACCTTTACACATAGTATTAATAATATGAATTTAAACTACACTGTGTCTGGTCCAAACATCATTA
Source organism: Viscum album (assembly GCA_963277665.1). NCBI lineage: Eukaryota > Viridiplantae > Streptophyta > Magnoliopsida > Santalales > Viscaceae > Viscum > Viscum album. The sequence continues at coordinate 41,463,284 of OY728141.1, read as the reverse complement.
TCATAAAATGTGTGTTTTATGACTTAAGTGGATCTGCCTTGAAATAGTCCCCTCAATTATTGATGGGTTTTCCCAATATCATGTCATGAATATTTTTTTACTCTTCATTAATTGATGTATAACCTTAAACCATCCATATCGACTTTATCCGTATTGTATAAAATTAAAATTCACACCCTTACAGTATAAGAACCAATATTATAAATATTTTGTGCATAATCCCTAGGGTTTTTAGAATGGAATCACATTTTCAATTTGCATTAAGTTAATTCCAATATTCAACCATATAAAAACCACTTAGTGTCTAAGAATAATCAATTTAAATTAATTCATTTTCCCTTATATAGTTTATGTATCATCATTAACATTTCCAATTCTTGTTATGTTTTTCATTTTCCCAATTCTATATATAAAATATCTCACCTAGACCCAAGATCAACCACACTAATCGAGTAGAAACCCTTATTTTAAACTAGATAATCTTAAACTCGATGACATCATGGAATGGATCATCCTTCACTAAAACACAGTGAAACCTACTTCCCCATTCACTTGGTGGGTTCAACACACCATCAATCTTGGAAAACCTCTTTGGAAATTCTAATTCATGAAAGGTGCAACCAAATTGTGCTCAGAAATTGTTTTGGGTATTTTCAATAATCTCTAAACATTGGGTTAATGGATTTTGAATCACCCAATAATCCTTTATTATCTAAAAATATTCCCTTATGGTGATATAACAATGCTCCAAAATCTTACATACTATCCTGGGAATATATCCTAGAGGATTATTTCTAGAAAAATAAAGGTGTCAAGATTTTGAATACATGATCAAAGTTCAAGAATAAATTTATAACCTTTATTATTGATGGTGTGGTAGTTTAATATGAGTTTTTAATTTAATAAAAAGTCATCTATGGTTTATCTATCACTCTACCTGAGATTCTGATTCTCGAAGGAATAATTTTCCAGCATCTGCCATATTTATCTTAAGAGGAGTCTTGCACCCTTGGTGTCACACTTTCATAACTCTTTGTATACTCTGAGGGGTAAATGAATTTGGGGAATCTCACCCAACCTGCATCCCCATCATCAGGGATTCATTTAGTGATCTAATCCCTTTATGAACCAAGACCATTAATTTTTTCCCGCACACATATTTATGTTGAGTATCCCTCTATTTCCACATGTTTCACACATAGAGTATGACACATGTGGGCTTAAAGGTTTTGAATCACCCATATTTTTAAGCATGGTTGAGTTACGTTCCAACTCTTCATCATTGTACGATGCGAAACTAAATGTTTAATAATATTTTTTATATAACATTAAACTACATGATATTCTATATATAACGTAATTAATAACATCATGATACCTTAGTCATCTCCCTTTAAGGAAACCCCAATGTTGTGTTGTTCTTCTACCATGAAAATTTCTAGTAATATGTGTGTCTTGATTGTAGAAAAATGGGACTCTTGGTAACATCTAGAAACCCCACTCTCATTCCAACCCCAAATTTCACTTTTTTTATAATTTTTTGGATATTTAATAGCCTCAGGTTAGGCCCCTGCCCAGCCTATATCCGGGAAGATTCCATTTTCTTTGAGTATGATCAATATATACATGAGAGGTTTTCATGGCCATTGTCTAATGATGAGGCCATGCCACAATTTATGATAGGTCTTAATTCCTAGTGAATTAATTATCAGTCTCTTAAACATGAGTGCATTTTCTAAATTTATTTACAAGTCCAAGCATCATTCCCTAATACTTGGTGAACTCATCATGGATTTAACTAATTTTTCATTTGGGTTTCTAAGTATTTTCTAGTTTTCCATGATCTTAGTTTCAAAGATGGATACCCCAAGTCCCCCATATCTATTCCACAGGATGTAAATTTCCACTACCATGGTCCTGGTTGCATAAAAATAAAATTAATGCTTTTGGTCCATGGTACATGAATATAAAATATAATCCAAATTGGTCAAAATTCAATGACAAAAAAATTCATAAATTCCCTTGGATATTTATTATATGACCCAAAAATATATTCCCCAATATTGGTGAGACTATTTAAACTATCATTAGACCCCTATAGGTCCTTTTATATGCATCGGGTTATTTTTTCTCAACAAATAAAAACTTTCTAAATCCTCTAACATTAACTATATGAATATAAAAAGTATCCACTTTCAGGTCGAATCTATGATACTATAGACTAAGATGTTTTGAGATCCCCTTAATCTAAACCTTAGATAATGACCAAATCCCATTATTTTGAATCTCACCTGGTCTCCATATGAATTATTCCCACTGGAATACATGCCTTCTATATGCTTGGTATGCCCCGTTTATACACCTGATGCATGATGGCGTAACCCTTAGTGTACTAAAATTCTTGTTGAGTATCTCACTCCCTTATAGGAACGCTTTGTATACCTTTATTTTGATAAATGGCCATTTTCATGGTCAAATAGTCTTCCATATAGTAATCAAACAACACTCTAAAGTTCCACATCCCATATAGGGTACTCACCCATGAGGAACCATGTTTATCATCATTAAATGAAATCATATATTATGATGGAATTTATCTCCAAAATCCTTCCTCCCATCCATGGTACAAAACTGAAATAAGATATATTTAGACTTATAGTAGGGGAAACCATTTTTTAAATTAAGAAAATAGTCATCATCTATCAATTTATTCACTCCCATCCATCGATAAAAACTATTGGAGTCATAGTTTTCATTAATACATATTCCATCTTCATGAGTGGAACTCGGACACCTTTGGTATTACATCCTCGTGAATCCCATATATTTTTTTGTAAATAATATCCTCAGAATCACACCAACATGGTTCCTCATCCCCTCGGGTTTTAAATAGATATTTAAATAATATTTTTACCCTAATCTATCCACCCATGTCTAAAACTCTCATGTAATTAAACAGTCATCTATAGTCTCTCATTACTCATATTGGGCATGAATCACTTGTGGACCCTTCTGTAATATATGAATTCTATACTCATATAGAATCCTCTACCTTATTTCAAAATAACGTCCATATTATTCAAATTGAGTGAAAACCCATCCTATCATGGATATCATCTATTGAGATTATTTATTTTGTACTAGCAACCTAGAAAGATATATAAAATCCTTCTCATCATGGGTGAAAAATTCATCCACTTACACCTTTATAATTTCTTGCCCATCCTTATATACAGTCACATGAGATGCTCCATGATCCACCTCATACGTGATCAATACTAATAGTTCCACTAGGCGGTAGATGTCCTCCTCTATTACTTACATGATAACATACTAATAATGTGATCCTTTATCCTTTTGAGAATCCTCTATTTAATCCTTATAAATAGTGTTTATGACCTTGGGATATATTCTTAGTTGACATTATTAATCTATCACTAATTCAGACACAACCATTTGGCCTAGAAGTATCAAAATTGTGTATGAAGGGCGTGATTTTTAAACCTAATGATCCCTAGGATCACCAACATGTGCTGAGAAGATCCCATATGACCTACCGACTTGACCAATGTTGTGTGTTTGTTAATGTTTCTGAAACTCCTCTATTCCCTACACTATATTTCATAGTTCTCCTCACCAACATCTAATATAGGTCATCTATTTCCTCTATGGTAGACATGTACTTGGGAAAGTCCATGAGCACCTCAGTGGCGGGGTCCTCTTTTTGAATCCTCTCTAAAGTGTTATTCTTCATGTTGAGGGTAGGAATAAACTATGCAGAACCATCTTGGATATTTACACCACAAAATTGTAACATCCATAAGTTAAGTCTCATCCAACTGCTCATATTCGTCCATTTTCATGACTCGCTAATCCTTCAGAGCTAAATATTCTTACAGTTTAGTTTCAGGAACCCCAATTCAGGTTCGTATCATGGATATGAAGAAAGTTTCTTCATAAATAGTAAAAAACTATTTTAATATTGTATATTTCCATCCAACCCTAGTGGTGGTGTCGAAAGACTCAGTTCCCTTCAATGTGTTAGGTTTCTACTCCTATAAAAGGATTTATTCATAGATAACTCGAAAAAATGGTTGAAATGTAGTCCAAATGTGGTAATATCAAAGGAAAATAGATGTTATTACTCTAAATACATATATTATATGAATATGTCAACCATTTTTCCTTAGTTTGAAAGAGTTGTCCCTAATAATATATTCTCTTTAGTGTTTGATACATATTCATACAGGTTGAGATCAAGGGTGTCATAGGGGGTATCCACTATTTGAGGCCCCTCTATATTAGTGGTCACCTAATAGCATCCACAAGATTCTACATCTCTAAGTGTCCTACCTCTATTCAAGGAAACGTAATTAGGTCTATTCATACAATTAATAAGGTATTCAATATTTTATAATAAAAATAAGTAAATATCTATTTTTTCTTTTGGGGCTCATGGGGATTCAAATTATCAACCACCCTGCATTCCATTTCCCATAGAAAGATGGAATCAATTCCATGATTCCAAGGCATGGCTCCAAAAAAATGAATATGATTATTTGGGAATTTGGATATTGATTTATGAATATTTCTACTATCATCCCTACTAGTTATTCCAGAGAAGATCTAGTGGAATGAACCTTATCACCAGAAGGGGAATTATTCTTATTATCATTAAAGGTATCCTCCTCCTCACCCGTGGTGGTGATTTTCTCCTCACGTAAAAATTCCTACTCAAAATATTGGATGAAAGATAGAACTACCTAAATATTAACCACACCATTGAATCTAGAAGATTAATAATTACTTCTCTTGGAATAAGTTCATTCGATCCATATTTATGCACGATATACTAACTTATAGTCTAGGATTCACAATGTAAAACACTTCATAAAGAGTCATAATCTTTAGGACCACCCATATATCCCTTGCAAGCTAGAAATTATGAATTATAAGATTCCAGAGTTGAAAAATTCTAATCTAGTATGTTTCAAGATTATTCCACTCTAGTAATTATCTAGGAATGTTTTATACTCAAACACTATAGGGATTTAACAAATCATGAAAATGAACCATAGCCTCGTTCATGGAGATATAGTCAAACCATTTCTTCCAATAGATCCTAGTTTTAAGTTAGTTGATACTATTAGTTGCAGAATCCAATAAATCTCTTTTAATATTATGGAACTACTTTAAAATTATGAGACATAGTGAAAGATAATCCAACTCCTCTAGGATTATTCAAAACATTTATTATCTAAAACAATTACGAGGTTGCATAAACACTTCCCGGAAGCCACACCCGATCCAGTGGTGGATTCCTTGTAGCATTAACCTATTTCTAGCCCCCTTTTTTTAGGGTTCTACTTGTCTATGGGTATGATAGAATCATAATCCCAACATAAATTATTATATTAAAACATTGGGGATAACCTATTAGTTTTTGCTACCATATTGATGGATTTTTACAATCCCAAATACTTAAAATGAACCCATGAATCCAAAACTCCAACTATCATTATATCCTTGGGAACCTTCACATGGTCTTCCTAGATCATCAATAGATTTCATCTACACCCTGAAAAAATTGAGGAGTGATGGCTTATAGTTTGTACTTATAGCAGTGATGAGGTTTTGGAACTAATACCCCCGAAATATTTTTTCAACACATCCCTAGGAGAATTGGATGCGACCACATTGTATCCCAGGCATATAACCTCTACTGTTGTTTCCTAACTAATCATACGTTCAATATTGCACTCGAACAGAAAGGTTAAAATTTTTCATGGATTATTATATTTACTCCATCACTAGACTGCATGTCTACACCCCATTTGGAAATCTATAGTGGAATGTAGCCACACTTTCAATAATTCTACCAGGAAAATAGTGTATCTGGCCTTTGGGAGTTAGCCCTTAATTTTGTGGCCCAAATTCACAAACTAGAATTACTAGGGGATGAACCACTGTGAACCCTTATTCTAACATTGAAAAACCAATATGATCTACTTTGGTCACCCAACAATTTTACTCTTTTTGTTCATGAAAATTTATTAAAACACATATTGAACTAGTTTTCTTGCTAAAGAGAGGGGTGGTGTCACAAAATCTTTATTTGGGTATCCTGTAATAACCTCCCATGTATTGTAATCTGCTACACATCCCCATAGAAATTTTTTACTAGGAGGAACTCATAATAGCAAATATTAGTGGTTGTTTTACCACCAAGGTAGTAAAGATCATACAGTATAATCCCTAACTCCCCATGATGGAGGTGGAATGTATTGGTGTCTATGTACCAGCTACTCAGTATCCTTATATGTATGTCTAACTAATGGTAGATATGGAATTGATATATCCACATGTCTTCATAAAAACATACTTGATGTAGCTAAAGCCCTAATTTTGTGCATGTATAGAGGACCCATTATGCCCAGGGATACTCATTTGTGGTGTTTCTTCCCACACATGGATATTATATATCAATGGAACCATGAAAATTTCCTATTAAATATACCATAAAATTATAATATAATTAGTAGGGAGGTATTTTTGTATGATTTGTTCATTAATAACTAAAATATCTCATTTTCCAAGGATTTTTCCAATTTTATGTTTATGTTACATCTCCACAAGAAAAAAAACCATGTTCTACCATTTGAATTGAAGAAGGTGCACAAACCAACACACTAGAGTGTAGAAGTACATATAAAAAATAATGGGATCATATTAAAAACCAAATTCATAAAAAAGAAACTATTTTCTTATAAAATAATCCTTATAAATCTCCATGAGTAGGTTTACCAGCATTTATTTACCACACGCGAGTCTCTAGGCCATATATATATTGGGTTTCTCAGTTATGCCATTTATATTCTTATTTATAACTTCTTTATATTATATGCACAACTATGAGGTAATTTTAGAGTCACCAAAGTCTATTTCATGATACTTTTATCTAATTAATTCATCTTAATTTCATGCATTTATAACTTACTGAAATCCCAAGATAATATGGATGAATTCTAATCAGTAAAAATGTCATCTCAAAACCCGATTCATGTAAATAATAATTTCACAAACACTAAGGTTGGGCATCCTAGGGACACAATGTATTATTTTTTTGAAAAGATATTGTTTAAAAAATATATTAAATACAATGCAATGTATTTTACAACCTCACTTATTTAAAGTCAATATTTGAACCTAGGTTTTTGAAAATCTTATAAAGGATCTGTGTGAACCTAGTTACTGTTTCTGAAGATAATGGAAATGTTGAAACATTATCATTTAACTCAAATTTTATGCTTATCATCACCATTAGATCTCATTATGAGGGGTGAAATTGGTTGATGCTGAAAATATGAAAATATATCATTGAGAAACATACCTAAGAAATATTAATTGAGAAAATTGTCATCATATGAAATTATTGACAAAAGAAAAATGTTTCACACAACATTCCTCCAGTCAACTAGTCCATCTTTTCTATGTTTTATCCACTACATTGTTCCATTATTTAATAAAAAATTATTCTCTCCCATATATCACCATACTAATCAAATTTTTTATTTAGATTAGTAAAGTGTATAAATAGAATATGAGGGAGTCTAGTTTCAGATGGTCATGAACACTCGATTGGGAAGATTATAAATTTTTACTATTATACAAGGTGAGATTTGGTGTACTAAATAGATCTACATGATTCACTAATATAGAAAACATATGTATAGGATGATAGTTAATGTATAATGGGTTTCTTTATCAAATTATTTTTTGTATTATTAAACTTTAAAATTATAGAACCTATATGGCCAAACCTAGGGTTCAATTTTTTTCTGGTAACTCTTATATTGATTTCCTAATTTTATCTTATTCCTTTTTTCTCATTCAAAAACCAATCCCAAAACCATTATTTTTATTTTAAATATATTAAAAATACAAATAATATTAATAATGTGATTGGAATAATAAGTGTTCGATTAAAATATATCTCTGAGAGATGACCTTGATTAGCGACTGTATTTCACTAGGAGTAATTAAAAAAATATTTTATACCACCTAGATGGTGTTTCATAATTTATTATCATTTCAAATAATCGAACTTGATTATTTTTTTCACTCTTGTACACATTTCTTATAATTCATTTTTTTATAATAAAAAAGAAAATTTGTTCGATGATGATTTTTTTGAAGAACCATTTTTTTCATGAAACGAAAAATCTCATGTATTAAAAGATGTATTTTATTATTCAAGAACATCCTAGTTACAATGTTTCTAGGAAAATATATGGGAGATAAATCAGAAAATGAAATTGAAATAAGAATACTTCCATGTATAAAATGAACTATATATAGAACAATAAGTACCAGAACTAGTAGAGGATGTACTTTCACAAATTAATTTTTAAGTGGATGAATGAAAGGTGGATAAGAAGGAATAACAAGAACAACTACTTTTACATCTCAATTTTACCATTTAAAAATTATATCAATAACGTAGAACATCGATATGACACATAAATGGGAGATATAAATCTCTTTGATATATAATTGAGTAAATTAATATAGAGTAACCTGCAACACGACTCTTGCATATTCAAATAAGAACATTCATTTCCAATTAATCTCCATATGGTATTGGATGATTGATACACCATTGAGGTTGTGAGTTTTGAAGGGAGAATCAAAGGGTATTTCTACTTGAAACCAAATCTGTAAACATATATAGGGGTGGAACTGATAAAATATAGATATGTTGAATTTGATCCAATAAAGGGTGAAAATATATTCTCAGACTCATTTCTATTAATTTTTTTAAGAATGAATAGATCACGAACACACCCATTTCTGAATTCTCAGATACATCCAATGAAAGTATTACTCTAGTGAGTGAAAATAAAAAATAATTATCACTTGAAGAGTAATATATGAAGCTCTATAAACCTATAAAACATTTTATTAAGGGTGTATAATACCCATTTTCCCTCCATGAAGAGGCATAATTACAAAATAAACATATAGAGGGGGGGGGGGGGTTCAATTTAAATGTATATACTATTTTTTATTTAAATATACCCTTTCAATGAATCCCCCATGTTTGGAAATTTTCAATAAGAACTATTTTAGTAGTCACTAGAGGGATAATGTGATCAAGATGTGGAAAAAGAGGTGCATGAACCATAATTACTCTTACCCCCATAATGAAAATTTTAACTCATTTTCAATGGGATAGATATATTGACCATTAATATAGGTTTCCCATATATCTACTGTTGGAATATTCACACAATATGGAAATAAATGTTGTAGGTTTTGTTAAAAAACCCTTCCCACTATAAATTTTTTATAATAGTTGGTGCAATACTGTTAAGGAAGGTAAAAAACATATTCTCATATGGTTGTTCAAAACAAGTCATATTTCACTTTATATTTATTTTTAGATTCATTTATTAATACAATTTTCATGGTTTTTTTATTTTTAGGTTTTGAAAGGTTTAATTTCAGAACCTAACTGAGGCTTCTAGATGTAGAATAAAACTCGGTTGTATTTCTCCAATATATTATGTTCACTACCCAAATTTTTAAAATTTTCACTTCATGAATGGTTAGTAAAATTTATATATAGAGAATTTATAACCAATTTTTAAGTGTTTTTTATTTTCAATTTCATTTTAAAAAAATTTGATCCAAAAATAATATCTTGCATTATTTTTCACTTTTGAGTTGATATAGAGATATTTTACTCGGGTTTTGGGAAAAAAATTAACTTTTTAATGATTAGTAATATAAAATATTTACTTGAAAATGATTTTCATACAGGTTTATGAGATTGATAATATTTTAATATTTATATCAATAAAACATTAACACATACTATTTTTCCTATTCTAAGATATTTTCTAAACAGGTGTGTAAATTTCCCCTGTAATAGAATCCCATTTAGGAGAGAAACATGGAGCATTTATGAAGACTAAAACATTTTATTATTTTATTTACAAATAAATGGGTTCCTAATATAGTTTATCACAATTGAAGAAATTCACTAAAAATACAATTTTTTTATTTGAGACCAACATTTACATCAATAGTAGGTGCGATTATAGAAAACCATGAATTTCCATATATGTTTATGTTATATTACAAGACAATTTATCCTTAAATTCCCTCACTCTTAATATATTTTCCAAATTGTATAATGTTTGAGTATAAAGGATGTTACTACCATGTGTTTTTTCCTTTGGAAGTTGTTTATTGTTGTGTTATGTGAGAGGTGTGTTTCATTATTAATGGAATTAGAAGATAAAAATAGTCATGAGTCAATATTTTCTCTTTAATTTAATTATTATTATTATATTATCTTAAATATAAATAAATAAATTATGAAAATAAGTGATATGATATTGAATAAATAATTTAGTTATATGACTCAATACCCTAATAAAAAAAATGGATTGAATCATCGTTCATCACATTCCTTTTTCGTCCCATCCTCTTTGGAAAAAAATAATGGAAAAGAAAAAAAATAAAAAATGGAGGAGAATATGAATGAAGATATTAATTTATTATATACCTGACTCATATCCCATTCCACAAGAATATGTGGAATGGTGTCCCACATTATGAGGGTAATTGAGTTATTCATTGTGTTACTTGAATCTTTATGAATTATATTTATGAGTATCACCCACACTTTTCCTATTTAATTTTTAAAATATCATTCCCTCTAAACTATTTACACTAAAATTACCGTGAAAAAACCCCCAGCATTAAAACATATTATCACATCTCGTAGTGTACAAAATTATAATATTTATAATACTATTTTAATAATTGAATTTTTTATGTAATAGTATAACTATTATTAAAATTAAATTAGGTGAATAGTGAAATATATTCAAGGATAGGTAGGTTGTGATCAGGTCATGGGTGAATTATTAATATTTAACATATTTAAATGTAATATAAGAAAATTAAATGAAAATGAATTATATATATGAGACATCATAGAATATTATTTCTAAATAGAACATCTAAAATTATCTCATTTTTTATGTTTTCTATGGATTTAAAAATGGATATATAATTCTTGAAGAAGTGAAAAAATATTTGTCTAAGGGAGTGATGAAAAATAAAAATCATATATTTTCCATCATAATTAATATGTTCTAATCCCACCAATTTCACAAATTTTTGTTAAATATCACATTTCAAATTTATTTAATGTTTTTGGTGATTTTTACAGAAATATCATAAAATAATGAATTATAAATGATTTTTTTATAATTAATATTTTTCTATGTTCCCAAACATTAATTTGGTTTTGTACTAATGTTTTGGTAGTATGTTCTAAAATCACAGAAAATCCAAAAGTAAATAAAATTCTAGACAAGATACGAAACATGTATTTAAAAGTGGTTTTAGATGATAATATGTAGTGGTCTAAAATATTCATTCAGATTAGATGTCTTGGTGTTTCAAAACATAACATCAAGATACTAGTGATATTTGGATGCAAATATAGTATATTATATGAATGTTTTTTCCTATAAAATAATTAATTAGATTGAAAAAAATGATTATTTTGAAAGAATTATCAATCCAAAATATCCTTGGTATATAAGGGTCAAATCATGGGAGAAAATAATATGTGAGATTGATCCCATATAATTAAAGGATATGTATGATCTAGTCAACTTTATAATGGGGTTTGGATGATTAAATTAATCAAAAACATTGATTTCAAAAACTAATCCCTTGTAAAAGAAGACTTCATTCAATTAAATCTAAATCCAACTAATACTTGAGATAAATAGGCCACTTAAAAAGCACCATATGAATCATTATCATGGTGAGTCACACATAAGAGTAATAAATATTAATAAGACTCCATGTCCAGTAAAGAATGGATATAAAAATCTCTTCTAAAAATATAATAACCTCATGTAAGATTCATTCCCCAGGCCGAGAACTATAAAAGAAAAATAGTTCCACTACATCCATGATGCAAGTATATAAATGACTTGAACCACAAGATTATCCCCTCAATATGTATTTGAAACTTAGAGCATTATGTCAAGTGAAGCATGTATTGAATCATTATATCTTAGACCATTATTTTTTTACATATCTTCTATTTACCAAGTGCATTCATTCAAATGTTAATAAGAATTTTAATACCAATTACTAATGGGAGATTTGAAATAACAAAAATCTAAGAAGAATATAAAATAATAATAATTAGATAAGCTCTAATTTTTGGCATTTCATGTGTAGAATATATTAAATATTAGAATAAAGTATCACATATTTTTATTTAAATCATTTTACATCCATTGAAAATAATATAAGGTACCTCGGCCATGTGATTTTAGAGGCGTGTTTTCTATATTATTTTTAATTTGACTACTGCATATTAATAATAAGGTTTTATCTCTCTCTCTATCTCTATATTCTATAATTTTTCTGGTTTTTTCAACAATAACATCTTTGATACCCATAATAGGGAGAAACTAACATGGGAAGTGATCTCAATAGAAAATTTATTGGTGTTACCAAATCCCTATTCTATAATTATTAATTGTTTTAATTATTTTTTAACAATTCAATTGATTTGATGAGGATTTATAAATCAATTTTTCATCTTTACAATGTATTATACACTATCTTGTTCCATTCACTACCTAAATGTTATTAACTCCATTATATTTGACTACTCTTCATATTATGGAGCTAGTTAGTTCAATAGATGAAATAGAAAATGATGGAATCAGGTTTAGGATTGTTACATATACTCGATTAATTTATATTTATCATTATTTACTATTGGGCGAGGTGATACATTGTTTACTGAAGAGATACCCAATGTTTTCAAATCCTTACAACATACGTAAATTATTTTAGCTCATGTATTGTATACTGAGTTATAAAATGAATTTTAAATAATTACAATAGATAATTAAGGATCCCTAATATCTGAATGTAAGATTCACCTATTTCCTTCTAAAAGTTGTGTTTATTTACTAATTTTATTTTATTTTATTCATTATATTGAAATAATAAACCCCCAAAATTATATATATATTTATTATATTTAAAATACTAAAAATATTACTAAATTTATAGGAATAAAGAGTTAGTTGATAAATGGATTCCCTAAAATATGACTATGGTCAGCCACTATGTTGCAATAAGGATTACGTAAACATTATTTTAAACCGACCTATAACAAGAAAGTCAATACATGGGTACTAAAATAATGAGATAATAGACAAAATCAGAGAAGATTACATTAGTTTTGATCCCAAGATAGAGAGTTCCATGAGGAAATATACAAAATAATAAAACAAGGTAGGTGTGGATCGAGAAAGAGGGAGAAAAATGAATAAAAAAATATTGATAGAGTAGGGATCACCATCATGAGTGATGTATAACCAAGTATCGTACTTTCTATGGTTATTTTGAATCAATTTGAGATAATTTTTAGATAAATTCATGTGAACAAAAACCCATTTTAATTCAATAAACTTCCACAAGGCAATTAGAATGAAAATTTTGAATGTTTTTCTAAACTCTATAATACATTATAATTAAATATTGTCTCCAATTAAACATTAATTTTTAGGCTTTTCAATATTTAAAGAGTGGATTAAATTCATTTCACCACATTATATTACAACATTGGTTGATATGGAATATTATTTTATATTAGATTCATTTCCCCATTAATATATATAAATACTGTGTCATAAAAATTAAAATTAAAAAAATGAATTATAGTCACTTTATATGATAAGGGACATGTTTAATGAGTTATTAATGAAGTTTTAAAATCATGATCAAGAGTTTTTGTTATTTATGAATAAATATTATGATGGATTGTGTCAAGGGGATATGATCACTATAGATGTTCCATAGGAGGAACATTGATGAAAAAATGGATAGAAGAGAGTATTTACTTAATGAGTTATAGGTATAAAAATATTTTTCAATTGTGATATGAGGAAGTAAAATAACAGTAATGATATCATGTGGTCAATACTAATTTAAAAAGATAAAATAATTCAGAATTAGTTTCTATGATTATATTGGTTAGGAAGAACAATAAAAGATACATGCATCGATGATCTAAATCACACTCAAATTAATATCAAAATAATTTTCTAGGAATGTTTCAAAATAGAAATCAAGGATTTCAACAAAGGGAACATGGACCACCATCAATGAGTTGAAATCATATTCTAAAATCAAATGGCATCCATGGTAAATATTTTTTTTAAATTTGAGAAAATTAAAAATTCATTTAAGGAGGGACCATTAGAAGGATAGTTAATTGACATATAGTTCATACAATATAGAAAATATAAGTCCATAACTCATAAAATTCAATAAATATAGAGTATGGTTATTGCGAAAATGAGGATATATAATAAGAATAATATATAAAATCAGAAAAATAGGATGAAAATAATAAGGAAATGAAAATGGAACATGAGAAGGAAGCTTTAGACAAATATTTAACTCCTCAGAAAACAGCTCCAACATTCATAAAAATTATTATATAATTGATTATAAGGACAAATGGAGTAAATTTCTATAAATTTTTAAGAAACATCACTATAATATTAACATTATAAAAGCATTAGTGAACCTGACCATATATAAAATGTTCATGAATGTCTTGTTTTAAAATAATAGAACTATTGAAGACATGTGTACAATACAACATATAATAAAATGTTAATTTGTAGTATCAAGAAGTTTACAAAAATACAAAACAAGAGACTATTACTTCTCTAATTCTGATAAAAAAATTATCTTATGTGTTTGAAAAATATTTAGGAGATATATTAGTGGGTGTGAACCTAATTTCATAATTTTTACTAATAATCGTTAGATTATTGGAGATAAATACCATAAAAGTTTTAATTCAAACACAAGATACAATGTTGAGGTTCCCATGAGCCTTAATTGACGATATTTTAGTGAAGGTGGATAAATTTTATTATCTGTTGAAATTTATTAAGCTTTAGATTGATAAAGAAAAAAAACAAATATTCTTGAAAGTCCTTTTATAGAAAAGGTAATGGTATTAATTAATGTTAAAAGGTGGGTTATCATTATGAAATTGTGGTGATAATTTAAAATTCAATATCAATAAAGTAATGAATAATTTTGATATCTAATATGATGTTTGGATAAGGATAGTAGATCAGTAGCTAAGAATGTTGTTTCAATAGATGAATCTAAATAAGGATATACTTTTAGGAAGAAATAGAAAAAAATAAATTGAGGTAAAACCAATAATAGTGGGTTGATTAAAAGGTTTTAGGGTTTTTGAAATTCTATTGAGAAATTAGTGATAAACGAGGGCCAACATGTTTTCTTATTCTATATATTAAACCATAATTTTTCAGGAGTGTATTTTGTTTTGTTTATTGGTCCTATAGATATATAGAATATTTTATTATATGTAAAAGTAAATATTATATCAAATAATAGAAAAAGAACCATATATTGAGAGGAATATCAAATAAAAATATTCATTGATCCAAACTAGATAAGTTATTTCCATTATTTTTTCACATGTATTAGTAGGGACATGTCTAACTAAAACACATTATGAAAAGAAAACATTATTGCCATTTTTTTGTTTCTTTCTTATGAATTAGTCTGTATGAATTTATTTTTGGATCTTTTTTTACTATAATTCAATCAACCTTATATATTTTTTCTTTATTAAAATATTTATTATAACTTCACAAGTTTATTTTTCTTTAAAAGGTATATAATGATATAAAGGTACAACATTTCAAGTATAATGAATGATTATATCTCCAGTTGATTGGGATGTGTTTCTATAAATTATTTATGATTTTATATTTATTATATAATTTTATTCATATAATTTTTAGAATATAGTAATGTTCATTCAAAAATTATATTTCTTTCTATATTATCTATTTGGTATAAATTGATATTCACACCATTTTATAATTTTCATTCATGATAATATTGAATGATTATGATTATTAGAGGATGAATGAAGATAAGCATGAAATCATTTATTTGATAAACTATGATTTTATAGAGATTGGTTAATTTATGTGTATTTAATTTCTAAAAAACCTTTATGATTTTATTTTATAATGTTTATATAAATTGAAATATTATTATTATTTATTCCATGAATGATTTTCAAAAATTAAAATTATTAATTGACAGGTATCCAAATTAATTTTTAAATTTTTGTTCAAATACACCATTTTTTAAGATATTATGGGGATATACATCTCAACTAGAACATTCATATTTAGATTATCAAAATAAGAAAATTATAAAGGACATTAAAATGAGTGGGGAATTTTATTGATTATTTTTACACCCTTATACATTTCATAAAAACATATTTTTTGATATTTTGTAATGAATTAGAGACCATGAATTACTTTGATATGTGCGACACTATGAGAACCTATTTTTTAATATACATTAATTCATGATTCATTACATAAAAGAAAACATAATACAATAATAGATGTTTATGAGGCCTAGTTCATTTGGTAAATTTGGTATATATCAAATTAACATAAACATTTGGTACAATGACATTAATTAAAAACTCTACAAATTGCTCTCAAAATTTGATCCTTTTTCTAAAACAATATGTGATAGCCTTGGGGAATGCATAAGAATGTGGTGGGATATAAAGCCTAGTAAGGGAAAACGAAAATCATATCATAAGGTAAAATAGCACATGTTCATCATGAGTTATATCAAGGTAACATATGATGGGTTTGAATCATAAAAATGAACATCGAAGCATGATGTATGAATATAACATAATGGAATCATGGGAATGATGAAACAACATAAATAATAACATCATCAACAAAACTCAAGGATGACCATAAATAAATAACAAAATAGTGTGCTTACTATAACCTCTCAAGAACCATATATGGTACCTCATTGGATAAAAAAATTATCCACTACATTATATCTCTATAAATATCTAAGATAACATGTCACATTCATATCATGTACATATATAATTGTGGAACATAGATCATACAAAATAAATATGTATTTCAACAGTTTTTATCCCTTTATTAGGAATTTTGGGATACATATATGGAATTCCATAATCAATGATGGATAATTACATATAGGTGACTACACATGAGTGAAAATAGGGATGTGTATTCACTATGCTATTGTTTTTCATGGAATATCACATGATAATTTCATTAATATAAATGAGGTATATATAGATTCATGGAAGGGTTTAATGTTAGTGAAACGGGTCTATCATCACATGTAAATCATGAGGATTATAAAATAGATGTTTAAAAACAAATTCTAATATGAAAAATTGGAAATAAAAAGGCATCATAAAAAATATGATCTTGAATAATGAGGAGGATTGAATCCCTTACATTGACATAGTAATATATTATCTAAAAAAATATAACAATAAGGGATAAATGATTAATAATTCATAAGGAATTATTTTAAATATAAAGGTATATTTATATATCCATTGAATAATAATCATTTGATATTGAAAAGGATAAATACATATATGATACTTGGATTGAAAAGAATAGATATATCACTTATTAAAATTGGGAACTTGAAAAATCTTGGGGGATCTTCTTAAGAACGTGGTAACTCCGTAAGAAGAAATATGGAGGGACATTTAGAGTAGATTTGTGATTTAATGGTTTTTATTGAATATTAGCATGAGTTTAAGGGGGGTTTTTTATAAAAGCGTGGTTAATTATTTATTAATTTATAAACAAAGGTTTTAGTATCTATAAGATAAAATAATCAAAAACCAAAAACCTTCCCATGAGTTTTCCTATGGATTCTTCAAAATAGAAGTTTTTTTTATTTATATTATAAGTCTTAGTACCCATATCATTAAAATAATACCCATGGTTCTATGGATGTGAGTCATGTTCATAAGTAATTAATTCTAATACATTATAGGTTTTGGACGATTTATAAAGGGTTTCTAAAATTAATCAAATAACATCAATTATACATTTTTATGGGAAATCATAATTTTTATCATGGATGCTCTTTATAGTATCTATTACATCACTTTTTGGATTTTTTTATGTCTTAATACATATAGTATATTTAAATTGTATTTAATTTGTACCAAAAAATTCTTTTGTCTCTAAAAATTATGAAGAAATAACCTATGGGTGATTCCAACATTAATATTTAAAATATAATATTTATTTTATCAAAATAGTATAATAAATATACAAATTTACTCATTTATATCATAAATATATATTCTTGATGAAATTATTTTTATGACGATATTTTTTTAATTCTTAAAAAAATTGCATTTGACTTTATAAGATGATATTATGATTTTTATTTAAATAATTATTATCTAATAAGAATATTTTATTAACATAACATTTATTTCAAAAATTATTGAATTCAAAACAGAGTGTCTCTTTTGAAACTATATATTTCCCAAAAATATTATTTCAGCTTCATGTGATCAAAATATAATTTTTAAAAACCTCATTATTTAGTTATTTATACAGTAAAAATAGAAGGGATAAATATAATAGTTATTTTATTAAAAAAGTAAATATAAAAATATATAATGTTAGATTCTATATATATAACAGCTTTCTAACACTAGCATTTTCTATAAGTCTGAGGTGTGTGATGGTGGCCCTTTCTTAGGATAGTTTGATGAACATGGCTTGAATCATGATCTAGATATTCTTGAAATTCCCTCATAAATGGAATCTCTCTTTTCTTAGTTGTTATATCTCATCTTTTTCTTGTCCAAGAGAAAATCTATGAGATTCCATATCCCTCATAAGCTCTAAAAATTGGATTCATATGGTACAATGATACTTTTCATGCCCATAACTTCTTCTAATTGTGCCAATTTGATTTTATCATAACCCATAATATATAATAACCATATAAGTGATTTCACAAAGGTAATATTATAAATTTTTGAGATTTATAAAGGTATTTTAAATTAAAATATATGTAATTATTAAAATTCTAAATATCTAATGTAGGGCATGTGTTTTCTATAAATATATTTCTTAATAAGGAATTTATTCTTTTAAAAAGATAATTTCATTCATAAAAATTATGGTCATCACATTAGTCCCCAATTCGAAAAAATTTATTTTGAAGGTTCATATCGTACCCTAAAACAGATGTTGGTAGTTTTATTTCATCACCAATTTCTGTCACCATGTTTCTCCCTCAAACATGTGGTTATGCCACAAGACCTTTTGAATGAAAGTTTCATTACTTCTAGAACATTGTATCTATGATCTAAGATCTTCACAGACTACTCCTCATATAATATATCATCCACTAAGGGTAAAAAATTAAGATTCAATACTTGTGAGGGGTATAGTATGTAATTTCAAAAGAAGGATTTGTGGAATAGACCATGTACCTGAGACTTGTTAGATGGGAGTTCAAGTTGATAGGCCACAACTCCAACGTGTTCAAGGATATTAAAGGTGAAAATGTACCTTATACTATGATTTCCCTTATTCTCAAACATTATAACATTATTTCATAGAGATATATGAAGGAACACCGTATATATGACCACAAAATCCAGATCTCATTGATGATCGTCAGTATTTATTTTATGTCCATATTTAATTGATTTCATATGAAATTGAATGTTTTGAATGTTCTCTAAAATCTCTTAGATAATTGCAGGCTCCATAAATTACAATCTTCCAAATTCATCTCATCATATTGGAGTCTAAAACAACTTTCTGTACAGTTCCCTATAAGGTTTCATTGAAATTTTAGAATGAAAAATGTTTTTATATGATAACATCACTATGGTAAGGTGTTGATACCAAAATCCTTATAAATAATTTGAAAAATATATCTGAAAATAATTTATAGATTTAAAGGATCTCTTAGACTAACAACCCATATTAGGTTGATATGTAGTAATGAAACAAAACTTTGTATCCAATTATTTATAATGGTTTCTTTAGAACCATGAGGTAATACCTAGAACATGACCATATAATGGATAGTAGAACAAAATGAAATGTATCCACTTATCTTATGTATATATTGGCTGTTTGGTTATCATAAAAATGCTTAGAATTTATTTACATAGAAAAATTACTTGAAAATTGGGTATACTGACTCTTTAAAAACTCCACAACATGCACTAAATATACCCTTAATCTTTTAAAACTATATTGTATAACATGGGTATATGAATAAAAAAGGGTAACCATTAAGGCCTAGTAAAATAATAATCATGGAATACAATAAGGTAAATCACTATATATGTTTGAAGTGACACATAAAGGTAATATAAGAGTGGTGAGAATCATAAAATTTAACATCTAAGAATGGTATAATATAATAACATAAAGGTGTCAGGGGAATTTTCCAATAAAATAAAACCTGAAATCATAATAATTGGTCAAGGATAATATTTGAGATATTATAACATGGTGTTCTAAGAATAACCTTCTATGAACCATACATGGTATCTCATGAGATAAAAATAGAACACAATGTATTGGAGGGATATATAATTATGGGCCCACCCATCCCATTAATATCATGTACATGCATAGGCGTGACACATAGATCATATAAAATAAATATTTATTTCATCAATTTTAATGTAATGATTATAGTGAGTGGATTATATGCATGGATTCCCTAAACAAAATAAGGATAGGATCACATAGGTGATTATCTTTGATAGGAAATGGGGATTGGTATTTAGTACACAATCTTTTAAGGGAAATCATTAGATAATTTCAGAAGTATAATAAGGGTATATAATTATTAATGGAAGGGTTTAATGAGAGTGAAATGGGGCTATCGTCACTTCAAAATCATAATAATTGTAATATGTGGGCTTAAAAACATACAACAACATGAAAAACTAATTGAAAATGCATAGTAAAAAAGGAAGTGTTTGAGTAAATAGGGCGAGATAATCCCTTAATTTGGCATAGTAATAGCTTAGGTCAAGTATTTAAAGAGATAGGATAAATTATTACCCATTTATAAAGTTTAAATTGGACAATAAAGGTATATTTTTATAGTTATGATAATATAATCAATAGAGATTAAAAAGGATAAATACAAAGAAGGTGAGTGAATGGAAAAGAATAGAGAGAGATCCACTACCTTAAGAGGGTGTTTCTAATAGATTGAGAGGATATTAATAAGTGAAATAGAAGAGCTTAGTAAGGAACTATAGAGGGAAATACATAGAAAATAACTTCTCAAATGATTTTTTATATAAGTGTAATGTGTGTTTGGGAGGGGTTTTTTCACAAAATATAGGGGAATTATATTTTAATTTCTAAAAATTGGATTCGGACTATATATGATAATAAAATCAACACCAAAAACCTTCCCATGGGGTTTTCATTAATTTCTTATAAAGAGTATTGGTTTTTAATAATTTTTATGTATTGAAACAAAAATTATTAAAATAATACCATTAGTGATGGGGAAGTGACTATTGTTGATAACGAATTAATTTTAGAACCTTAAAAAAATATAGGTTTTGAAAATTTATTAAATTGGGAAACATCATATACTATTGGATACTCTTCATAGTATTTATTAAATCACTTTTAGGATTTTATGATGTTATAATAGATATCATATATTTTTAATGTATTTATTTTTTTCCGAAAAATTGGGTTGTCTTGAATATTTATGGAAGAATCACCATTGGCTCATTTTGATGTACCAATATCAAAAATAATGTCTATTTTATAAATTTATTTTTATAAGTATAAATATTTACTCATTTAAATAAAAGTATCTACTTATTGAAAAATAAATGTTTTAAAATGTTAATAGTTTTCTGGTCCATATAGAAATTACATTTGACTTTAGAGAATTATATTATAATTTATACTTAAATATTTTTTTAATAATTTTTTTATTAAAATTATTTTTTTAAAAAAAATAAGAATTGACCTAATTGCATGTCTATATTGGAGCCATATATTTCAAAAAATATTTATATTGAGTTACATCTTATCCAAATATAGTTTTTAACAAAATCAGTGTTAAATAGTTTACAATGAAATATGAAATGGGATAAATATAATCATTATTTTATTAAAGGTATAAATACAAAAATTTATACTATTATGGTCAAGATACATAACCCCTTTATTAGACTTGTGTATTCCACAAGGGTATAGTGTGTGATTCTATGAAAATCCTTAGGTGTAAAAGAAAACAATGATTGGATCCTGGTCTTCATAAGATTGAAAATGTCCCATAAATGATTTCACTCATGGTTCAGGTTTTTAATCTCAACCTAGGCTTGCTAGAGTGGAAATCCCAATTATTCCCTCTCACTTAGAGTCTTATATAAATGGTTTTCATAGGGTGTGATTCTACTAGTCGAGGTCATCATTTTTTCCATCCATGTATATTGGATTTTATCCTAACACTGAAGATATAATATTCATATCGGTTGTTGTTAAAATACAATATTATTAATGGTTAAGATGATTTATATTATTTTAAATTCAATTATATTTAATTTAAAAGGGTACAAAATATCCATATCCTTCATGTGTTTTCTATAACTTTATTACATAATTAGTAATTTTTTCATTTTAAAATAGAATCTAATTTATAAAACATTGGTCTAATACATTATTACCCCCATTAGAAATATTACCTTAAAATTTTCATTTTATATACTAAAATAAATGAGGGTTCATCTATTTCATCACCTCTTTAGGTTCCCAAGATGATCCCTCAAACTTATGGTTCAACCATAACACTTAAACAAGGTAGTTTTCTTTGTTCATATAACTTTGTCTATATGATCAAACATCTTCACTAGATTCTTCTTATATGATAGATAATACCCCAAAGGTACCAACTATGGCTTCATTAAATGTGAGGAATCTTATGTGTTTTTTTCTCAACAGGGATACATGGAACATATCATGTAGTTGAGATAGGTTAGCTGGGATTTCAAGTTAATATACCACAACTCTGATGAGATAAACGATCTCAAAGGTACTGATGTATCATGGACTAATTATTCTTTTATTCCAAAACCAAAATAACTTTTACACAGAGATATACATAGGAAACCCTTATCTCCAACTTAAAAATAAAGATCTTAACAATCATTATTTTCATATCGTTTTTGTCCACTTTTTTTGTATTTCATATGAAATTTAATGGTTTTAACCTTTTATATCATCTCTTGGATAGGATCATGTCCCTTATGCTTCATATCTTTAACTTTATCCTAACATATTAGACTATGACTCCCCTTTTCCTATAGAGAAACATAAAAATATATTATAATTATAGAATGAAAACTATTTTTATACGAAAAATAAATTTAGGAATGTTTTTTATCCCACCATACATGTAAATCCATTGACCAATATAAAAACAAATCCTTTATATTTTGACTGGTTCTCTTAGAATTACCATCTATTTGAGGGTGATAATTTGTACTGAAACATATCTCCATTTCTAATTCTTGTTTAAGTCTTCTCTAGAAACTCAAGGTTAAAATCATATCATGAACAGATACAATGGGGATTTGAAATTCATGTAGTATTACTACATATATTATGTATATCTTGTTGAGTTGGTGGAGGTAGAAATATTATTTATTGGAAATGAAATTCAGTAAATTTATATGGAAACTGAATATGAGAAGATGGAATTATTACCTTTATATATCGTAGGGATTTTGACGATGAAATAAATTTTTATTTTTTCTCATATTCCAACATGTATGGGAAATGTTTTTATAATACCCTTACACTTATATCATCAACCCTTGACTTATTAACATACCATGAACTGATACATAACTTTTGAAATATCTCTCTTCATTTTACCCCACTAAAATCATTACTTTAGATCACTATACATCTTTTTACCTTAACAAATAATAGAGAAAGTTGTGTTATGTCCATCATCCAGATATTCCCAATTCAATCCTAATTTTGATGGGACCCATATCTTGGTACCAAACATTATAACTCATGATTTATCAAAATTAAACACTATAATATAAGAAACCTTTTTCTATAAAACCTCATAATCATTCAGAACTCTTTGATTTCTCATAAAAGGATGTTTGAGGAGTTATTTGAGAGATGTAAGATGATTTTTCATTTATTATTCCCATTTCTATTATTTTTAGGAACAAGATTATTTGATCCCTTACAATACTCGTCATGGATAGGGTTGTTAGATCCCTTTTACTTATAGCATCTACCAATTTTTTCTCCATATCTGGATGGTAATGGGTTGAACAATCACAATCCACGATAATATCAAACCAAAATTTTCGGTGTATCTTGAGATCCTATAGTGTGAATGTATAATTTAGTCATCTATGATACCCACTTAGATAATTTCACCAATTACTCAAAGTGAATATCACTTAATTCAATTCATGGTCATGTATTTGTTATTTCTACTCTGGGGTCATTAATTTTTGGGTTGCATGGATATCACTTTGTCATCTTGCAAGAGTAAAAAACCTAATACTTTTCGAACACATTATTTTAGATCAAATGTCCTTCAATAATGGTGTGTAATGTTATCCTAGGATCAATGATAAAACTCTCATTTTACTCTATAAATATATCCTCACATACATCAGTAGAGAAAATCATTTCTCTGTTATGATTTTGCATGGTTAGTGGGAATAAAAATTGTGAGAAGTTTCTCGTAAATTGATGTTAGTTCCTAGCAATGATAAGTAAACAACAAATATAAATCATAGATGTTGGTCTAGGAAATCTTTTAATTACATATTTTTTATAGATCCATAGATATGCCTTTTTAGAGGTATAATTTCACAGGAATGGAAAATACTCAATCCAAAAATCACAAATATTTTACTTTTCAGAAAATATTTCCTTTCACAAGGAGTTCAATACAGTATTAAAATTCCCCTTATGATCCTCCTTGATTTTGGATTAGATAAGAATATTTTCTATTAAAACAAAAAAAATTGTTGAGGTAATTACTAATTATTTTTATTCATTATGTACATGAAAAACCTAGAAAATTATTGATTCAAAAAGGAATAACTATGAACACATTATCCTAGAGACTTTTATAAAAATAGTATTGGGGATATCCCCTCATTCATTACCTTTACTAGACAATATTCAAGCTTAAGACCCACTTAAGAGAATAATTGGTCCCACAATGATACTAGAATAATTCATCAATCTAAACATGAAGATAATTGTTATTTATCATGATTTTTTTGTTCTCTCAATAATCAATGAACATGAGGATTAACCCATACTTCTTTTTGACAAAGAGGATTGGTGAACCGCATGGTAAAGAACATGGGTGTATGAACCGTTTATATTGATTTTTGTATAGTTTATTTATTAATTATTTAATTCAAATATTGGATATTCAATATAGATTCGTTGATATTGGAAAATATCTGGGTATATTAATTATTTATAAGTCACCCTCATGGATTTTAAGAAGATGAATAAATTCAGTAAGAAACACATCAACATATTTCCACATAATTCTACTATAATTAGGGGAGATCCTTTCTATATTCAAAATCATTTGATCAATATATTCTATCTCATATGAACATAATATTAATGGTTGAGATAATAATGGGAAATTATATACATCATGATCAATTTAATTGTATATAATCTGAGAGTAATATTAAACATGGTGTTTGATCTCCTTCTCTCAGCAATATAGTTAGATATTTACTAGGAAATCCATTCCATACCCAGAATAGCATTGAAATTTCCTAAAGGGAGTGTCACATGGTTTGATTTAGAATTAATACAAAAAAAATTAAAGGGAATTTGTTATATGATTGGGATCCAAATTTTTTACCATTTTACATATTTATTGACAAACTGAATTCTATGTTTTGAGGTGGTGTTTGAATAGTTCTACTAAACATTCATGATATGGTATAATATGTAGCTCCAGAATAAAATTTCACATTACATATCCTTGGATAAATAACTATAGTATGTGTGATTACTTTTTTTGCGATCCACTTTATAAGTTGTGATAACATAAGCTCCCCCTTACTGTATAGGCCTTGGAGGTTGTCATCATTGACCATCACTGACAACCCTTGTCTTAGTGCATTGATTCAAATATTGTTCATAGTATTTATTGTTGAGACATTGGATAACATGATGAGGGTTTAATGGATCAATCCTTTCTTATATCACATTAGTGGGTTTCTCCTTTTTGAATTCACAAGCTAGGTTCCCTTCCTTCCCATACCTAAATCATTTCCATATCCCCTACGATAAATTACCTAGATGATTTTTAACACACAATTTAAAAGTGGGATGTTTGAAATTATTTCAACCATGATATTTCTCTATCATTACACCAGAATTAAAATACAGTATCTAATTCAAATCTCTAATCCGATGAGACCTATGATATTTAAATATCCCCATTTGTACTTTTATGGAATATTAGATAATTCTCTCAAAGTGGTAAAGTACTTGAATCGCAAAATCCATTCATTTATTTTTTATCCCAATAATAAAATATTAACCTTAATTTTGGGTCAATGACAAATATGGACATGTATTGTGAATGTCTTATGATGTTCACCTCATACAACCCGATGGATTTAACATCCTTTAATATGAGGAAAAATAAATACCTCTCCATTTTGTGTCAGGGAGTTCAATGAAAATATTGATACAAAACTTTCATATTTATTTCTAATACATCACTTCAATCTTCTCCTCTTTATTATCATTTTTTATCAATTTCCACCACTAATCTGTTTCTTTGTCTATGAGATAAAAAATCATCGTGAACTTCTCCCTTTGAGATAATTGATAGACATAGAAAACCATTACAATGGACTCGAAATATTATTATATGATTAAGGGATTGAAAGTTCAATTTTATGTCAAAGGAAATTTTCATATAATGTCTTAATTGTAACTTTTAATTTCATAGGGGATGTGGTTGTTCATCCAGATTAATTTTTCAATTCCAAAAATGAGGTAATTGGGTATTTAATGTTATAATTTTATGGACTCCTTCTGTAATTAGGTTGGCGATATCATTTTGGTAGTGATCATATTTCCCCTCATACAAATTTCTCAAACAACTTATCTTATTTCACGCCATTTAATTAAATGGAAGGAAATTTGGGGATTATAATTTTTAAAATATTAAGCACATAAATGGGGAAACATGACAATTAAATGGAAATCTAAAAAATGAAATCTATTCCCAATCCTATGAATTTATATGTTTCAAAAAATGTTATCCATGATTTATTCTCTATCATAAAATATTATGGGCGTTTTTAATCTATTAATAATGGTTTATAAGGATCTTGTGAAGCTACCAAATTATATACTTAGGGAGTTCAAACTAGGTGTGCAAAAAGGCCTCATTTTTGTGCCCCATGTGATCATAAATTCAAACCTAATGTACACCATTTAGGGTTATTTCCCCCAGGTAAAATATATCAAAAGCTACATCTACATGTAGAATCTACATATGGATAATTTTTCTTGGAAACAACATAATCCATATTTTTTAGAAATTTAGGGATGTTTTCCTACTTTTAGTATTATTTCAAAGGCATCAAATAAGTTTTTATAAACCTAATCCCAAAATATTAGTAGACTTTCCTATGATACCAATTATTAAAACACATATTTTAATACACCATAATTCATGATTGGTTATATAAATGTGAAAATAATAAAATCTTTGAATATCATGAGGATAATTGTATTTGAGAAATTAGAAATATAAAATTGAAATGGAAAACATGGGTATGCAGACATTGTTTATAAACTCAACAACATGACCCTAAGACACCATTTCTCTTCTAAAACGACATGGGTTAACCAGGTAATGTACATGACAAAGGGTTATATATAATGCCCAGTAAGAGAATAATAAATGTATATCATAAGGTAATGTTACACATTTAATTCAAGAGATATATCTAGATAACAAAACGTGGTTGAGAATTATATACCTGAATTTTAAAGAATTATATAAAATGATGATATGGGAATTTTAAAACAATATAAAACATGAAATAATCAACATAAGTCAAGGTTAACTGTTTAGATAAAATAAAAATGTGTGCTTATGATAATCGATCATGAACCATACATGGTATCTAAGGAGATGATACCATTAACCAATGCATTGGATTGATATATAATTATGGGCCCACCTATCACATTCATATCATGTATATTAATAAATTTTTCACAAAATGTAGGACCCCAAAGCACCCTAATAGGGGATGAGTTAATCAGTGTGTCAACAATATCTTTTAAAATAATGGATATTGTTTCCAAATTTCTCGTAACTTCTTAAACCTTTCTAAAAGAATTTTATGGTAATTAAAATTTAACATGCATAGAGATAACACAATGGTTTTACATGGTTCACCATTATGTACTAATACAACTATCATATGATTAATGTGTCTCGGTCATTCCATCTTCCATTAATATTCACTAGTTGTGAAATGAAAAAGTTCCAACATAGTTACTCTGTTCTAGGAACAATGTCATTACATCATTTCTGGGATAGCACACTGCCTACTTTGAAACACTCCCATAGACTTCCCTATATCACTACATTGGTTGAACAATTACTCAGTTTAATAAATTTAAGACAAATTCAGTATAATGGAACTTATGTCCCTACCCCTGATTAGAACAAAAATTTTCTTTCAATGATTTCTAGAGTTTATGCACATGAAAGCACTATAAACATAAATTAAATTTCAACACTATTGTTAGTGAACTGATTGGAATTCAAAAAAAAAATCATTATGTTTAAAAAAAATAAAATCCTTCATGAATCCAGACACTTCTATGAAGATACCTTCCTTCTTGAAGCCAACATCCTATGTGGAAAAAACTTTTTAAGGAAGCTTCCTACCTTTAAAGAACAATCTACCTTCACGAATATCACTACCCTCATGGACCAAATATCTTTTTTTAAGCTCACACATTTTATTGAATAATAGTTCTTTTTGAAACTACCACTCTTCATAAAAATCCCATAACTCAAAATCATTGGCATCCATCAGTACTAAACTAGTCATTTTACAATGCTCAAGCTCACACAGAGATTTATGTTGACAATGTTAACAAACATTGTGAAATCAAATATATTTAACCTTTTCTAAAATTCTTAATGTGTAAAATGAATTGGGGGTAGATGCCTATTTATAGACACATCCCTTTTAGAATATCCAAAGCATCCAGAAGAATTTTCAGAAACCTCCAAAATCATGTTTTATATTTTCCTCGATTCAAAAATATTTAGTGAAAATTAACCAATTCGAAAAGATTCTCATAGTGGTGAAGATTCACCATAAGCCATAATGGAATATCGATGGTTTTCAAAATTAAAAATAACACCATCTTTCCATCATACATTTGAAAATATCCATTCCATTGTGAAGCTCAAACTTCTGAGAAAAACAATCTTCAAGAAACCTAATCAATAAAAAACTCAATCCTTTACAATATTTGAGATTAGTTAATCCTATAAAACAACCTTTCATAAGGATTTTTCCATTATACTAATTTTGAGCTCAAAAATTTGGAAAACATTGGGAAATTAACCCACCTAAAACACTATATCCATATTGTACTATAATATCACATTCCTTGAAACCTTCTTAATCAGACTAGTGTGGATGGAAAAAAAACTAGACTATGTTTCTAATTTTTAAAGGCCTGGGTACCAAAAATTCCCTCTTTTAATTTATTGTAAATCTGTAAATAAGTTTAATAAATAACCACTCTCAAACAAGAAACTAATATATGTTAGAGAACTCATCCATAACTCTAATTCTATGTGATTAAATATCAATTTATAAAACCATATTAGAAAAATAGAATTTCATACTTCCAAAGAACACTATCCAATAATGAAAACAAGTAGTTTAAAATCATTGAATTTCACTTATATCCCCATCAAAAATAAACCCAATGAACCTATATTAGTAGGCTTAGAGCTCAATAAAACTCCCCTTTGATCATATACCCCTCATAAACCTATATCACATCCACAAATAGATTAAAATTGTTAATAGAAATGGGGAGAGGGGCTGAACCACAACGTTGTCATGCACTAGGATGTGGATGAACAATGAGTTTCAACCTCTTTTTCATGAACATTTGTGCCACTGAAGGCTTAGTAAAATGTAATCCACTTTTTTCATCGGTTAAAAAATGATCCACTATAATAACACCTCATTCAACATTTTCATTAATGAAGTGATATACTATCTCAATATGTTTAATATGAGTGTGATGAACCAAATTATTCATAAGATCGACTGCTATCTTATTATAATAGATAATCATCATTTTTTGTTTCACCTCATCACCAATATTTTTTACTTTTTGATTAATCCAAAATATATTATTTTATTCCTTTGTAGTAGATATAAACACTGATTCATCTATAATAAGAGATGTGTTTTCTTATATAGTAATCAACCAACCATTACATTTATTTCCAATGAAAAATGATCCACCACTTATGGACCTTCTATCCACCACATCTTCAGCAATATCAGCATCGAAAAATACTGATAGATAATTATCTCTTCATGGAGTAATGTATATTCCAAAATTGAGTGTACCTTGAATATTCCTCATGATTCATTAACAACATTCAAATGCTCTTTATTTGTATTATTGATAGTGGTCCACTGAGCATATTTGTAAGATGATATCTAGTCTTGTGGCAGTAAAATATAAGAAGCTCCCAATTATTGTTATGTACAAGGTGGGACATACATATGTCTCATCCTCATGCTTCTAATGGTTTATCCTAATCACAATCAAAGTCAACATCAGTTTCGAGTTATTCATGTAAAATATCGTTAGAAGAACACTTTCATATTTTACTAGAGAAATGATGGTGAAATACTTATTTTGAACCATTAATATCTACTTACCTTTTAAATTAAATATTATTCCAATGAGAATAAAAAACATGGGGTACCTGCTTCATAACATAGAGAGCCTTCTATGTGGTTCTGCTGATGTTTCCTTAGTAATAGTTTCCTCTTCTGATTCTTCATCTGAATTATCTTATTTTGGTAATCCTTGAATATTTTATTAGACTTCCACTATTTCAACATCTGCATATATCCCTTTTATACATTCATTTCCATAATCTATCTTATCAAAATTTTATATCATAAATGTATTTATGGGTTTAACATAAATGATCCTAACACCACTTCATTACACAATTCTTCCAATTATATTATTATAACATTTGTAGGCTTTACTCTTCATTGAATATCCTTGGAATATTCCCTCATCTCGCCATCAAATTACTTTCATTGAATGGATTCTTAGTTCTTAATGAAAATTCACTTCTAAAAAAATTAAAATACTTCAGTGACAGATTCCTTTAGTACTATAACCAATACGGTGACTTCATTTATCCCTTCAAAATCCATGTTAAATTTTTAGTGTACACTATTACATAAACAAACTCTTTCTAGTAATGATGTCTAATACAACTCTCTATCAACAATGTTCTATCCATATTTTCACCTATCAATTTCCACATTCAACGAAATCATTTTTTCATTAGGGTTATAAATGTATGCACCTCATGATTTATTAAATTATTTTCTAGTAATTTTCAACTAAATGGGTGTGTATTCCCCACCATTTTCTAATCTCTAAATCTTGATTGTGCAGCCATCTCCATACTCAAAAAATCATTGTTAACTCTTCATGAAATCAAGAAATAGTTTTTCCCCTCTACAATAATTACACAAGAAATTATAAAAATATCATAAATATAAATAATAATGTACATATCTCCATATGTTCTAGACTAATTTATTGAACCACATACATCTCGGTAGAGGAGATCAAGAATATTTGATTCGCATTTGTTCTTCTTTCAATATAAACTCCCAACCATCCTTCCTCCACTACTGGAAAAACGCCCTCTACCCACCATTCAAAACCATGGGTATAGCCCCCAAAACTGTGGGTATAGGCTATACCCACGGTTTTTGGAACCGTGGGCTGGAACGACGTCGGGATAGGTCCCCAGCCTATACCCACGGTTTTCCAAAACCGTGGGTATAGGTGTTGTGCCACCATGTCACTGAAATATAGTCAATTTCCACGGTGTCAACGGCCTATACCCACGGTTTCAAAACCATGGGTATAGGTCCTAAAATAATGCTGGCGTGGAGTTTTTATCCCGCAACCTCTTCGCTACAAACACCGCATCTAACCACTACACTAACATCACACACACATATATATATAGATAGTTAAATATAGTTATAATAACCTTGGGTATAGATGGATGATCTGTGAGTATATGGTTTCCGCCAAAAAACAATTCCTTCCCACGGAAACAAAAAGTCCTGCGCACACAAAAGTGACCCATACCCACGGTTTTTAATAACCGTGGGTATATGTATTCTA
This sequence comes from Viscum album, assembly GCA_963277665.1. Taxonomy (NCBI): domain Eukaryota; kingdom Viridiplantae; phylum Streptophyta; class Magnoliopsida; order Santalales; family Viscaceae; genus Viscum; species Viscum album. The sequence goes on along the minus strand of OY728141.1, from coordinate 41,430,765 downwards.
GCCCAGACCTATCCCCACGGTTTTCCGCAAAACTGAGGGGATAGGTACCCCTATACCCACGGTTTTGGGCAATCGTGGGTATAGGTCACTTTTCAGGACCTATCCCCATGGTTTTGGAAAACTGTGGGGATATACCCCCCTATACCCACAGTTTTGGAAAACCGTGGGTATAGGTCTTGAAAAGTAACATATACCCACGGTTTTCCAGAACCGTGGGTACAGGGGGGTCTATCCCCATGGGTTTCTCCAAAACTGTGGGGATATGTCAATTTTCCAGTAGTGCTCACATGAAATAATCATATATATATTTCCTCTAAAATTCATTATTTTTGGAATACCTAAAATAAATTTCATATTAGATATATTTTCCATGCTCTATTGAGTAATGTGACAGATGATCTGGTTCCACAAGTTGTTTTCTTCTTCAAATATTAAGAAACAAATGTTCTCTTTACACATTAGGCTAGTATAAATTTTCATTTGTTCTATATACTTTATTGAGTTAATTCCATGTATTTCCTTTAATATCTCACCCCTTTTGAATAAATGTCACTATCCGACGTGTGTTATAAATATAAATCACCCAGAGAAGATAGTGATGCGAACTGTCCAAATAGATAACTTTATTTTTCCTATGATTGTCATTTTCCAGTTCTGTACTTATACTAGCATTGATCCTCAAATCACCATCATTTCAAAACCTAACTATTCTATCAATGATTTTCATATGATTATTCAATAAATATACATTTTTTTTCTAATATGATGGGTATATTCCATCAAGAATCTATTTCCAACTATTCATTAAAACTTTTAGATTTATTTCCACATGGTTGTATTTCTCAATTTTCTTCTTTTCCTTCCATAAAATTCTTATTTTATTGGAGACTCAAGATATCCTTTCCAATATTTTTTTCCAGATTCATGGGTTCATAAAACTCATAAATGTTTTTATAGAAGAATAACTATTTATAAGAGTAAATTTTTTTAGTTGGTGGGTATTGAATTTTCTCAAAGTTATGCAGGTTATGTTCCTACTTTTCCTCTTCATGTAATAAATAACTTTATGGCCATAGTTAGAATAGTGAAAAAATTATCCATAGAATCTATTTATTCTATATGATGAAGGATATGGTCTAATCATCCTTTATTTTTTTCTAAGTTCTTCCCCATTAAGATAGCTCTTCGCCTCTTCATATTATGATATGTTATGGCCTTGAAACCCATTGAATTGATATTTCAGAAGATAAAATGACTTCTCACTTCCATTTATCCTCATGTCTCCTTATTTAGTAAAATACTTCTACTGGTGATTATCTCTAGATACATGAAGATAATTTTCATCTCCCTTTTCTATTTTATTTGAAGCTTCGTTTTTTAGTATATTAGGTGCCTTTGTGATATGTATATCTTTATTTTTTAATTTATTTTATCATATCCTGTTTTCGGCCATCTATGTTTCTAAATCATAGCCAATTATACATTTTCTCATACATCTAGATCTCTGATCATTCAAGGCCTTCTATTTTTCTTCAAAATAAATTTAGTTTTTTAATAGCAATTCATATGATAATATTACAAATTTTAATGTCTTCTTTTTTACCAAGATTTTGGATTAATTTTCAGTTTACTCCATAGATTAAAAACTTCTTATTCTGGTCCCTCGACTTTATTATCGTTCTCCTCTAGTCCTTACGTATGTTCATTAATGAATTTTCCCTCGTCTTTAATCACGATGTTAACTTCCAAAACATCTTTCAAGTATTGTATGATTTTAATTTTTTTTGTACGCCTTCTTGTAATCTATCAATTTATGCTTTTTGAAGACCAAAACACTATAATGAATCTTTTAGAATGTCTCTCATCTGTAAATTACTATTTTATTGACTAAAAACCTTATCAAGTGAACCCTCAAGTTGAACTTTGAGAAGAAAAACATTTATAAACAAATTATATTTACCTTTTGAAGGTTATAACCTTTCAATAATATCCACTATAGATGCTTGGGGTTCATAAATAAGCTCGAGTTCTTCAACCTCCAAAATTCATTATCATATTTTTATTATTTATAGAAGAAAATATATCATTCCGAATACTTTCTTGATTTTTAGTCTCCCTTTTGGTTGATCCTTTTATTAGGATTATACATGATTTATTCTTTTCATTCTTTGTTATCAAACTCCCTTGAACAATGAGAGGAAATACACCCAAGTCCATCACATGGAATACATGCCGAAGCAATATTTCCTTCAAATATCCCTTTTCATCTCCTAAATTTATTTGACAAATTGTTAAATAAGTTCATCTAACTTATTATCATAATTTATAGTACCTCTAAAAAGAATAAGTATTTACATGTCTTCAAATTCCATTTCCTTACTTACTCGAGTAGTTGGATCTTATTTTTTGAATATCATTTCACAATCCACTAGACTAAATTTTAGGTAAACAAGAGAATGATTAGATATATCCCTTTCCTTAAGGGATGACACTTTCGGATTGTGCATATGTGGAAGTCATCTCATGATTTTCTTCACAAAGTCAACATCTTCAAATTCTTCACCGAGTCATCTAATTTCACCAGAAAATATGTAATTAAATTAAAACCAGTATCTATATTTTCATTAGGATGGGGTTTATATCATTAAACCTATTGTGAAAAAACATGGAGTTAGGAATCTTTTACTTTTTGTCCACTTCTTATATATTTTCCTATTTTTTATCACATTGACATGGATGAAGTGAAGAGGATCACCATTATATAATTTTTATCATATAGAGCTTCATTAAGCGAATTATATTCTTTTTCATTTTGAGAATGAATTTTATTATCCGTTTTAGTCGGAGATAGTCATGTGGTATTAGTGACCTAAATCCCAAGAGTAGTGAAAAAACTTCTATCCCAAGGGATCTCAGAAGATAACACATCCTATTTTTCCAAATTTGGAGGTTTCTTCCATCAAATAGTGGGAATCCCTTGAAATTAACAGAATTAACCATGAAAAAAGAAAAAAATAAATTTAACTCCAAATACCTACCTCTGAAATCAATTGTAGGTCCCCATATCACCCTGATAGAGGATGGTGAATTAGGGTGTTATATTTTTAATTTAAAATAATGGATCATTTTACCAAATTGTTAGGAACATGTTAAACCTATCTAAAAGAATCGTATAGTAATATGACATTCACATGCAGAGATAAAGAACAACAGTTTTACTTGGTTCACCACTAAGGGATGGTCCAATGAGCATATGCCGATAGTGTTTTGGTCATACCAAAATTCAATAATATTCACCTATTGTGAAGAATATAGGTTAATACATAGTCACTATATTTTATCCAGAAACATTTGCTTTATAATATTTTAGGGATAACATCGTACCTCTCTCATAATGATTCTATCGAATCCCCCTAGCCCACTACATTGGGTGAAGTCTTACTCAGTTTAAAAAATGTGACTATCACATTAATATATTTTAATTTATGTATTTTTCCCTGAATAGCATGAGACAATTCTTGTACCGATGTCCTATGTTGATGCACTTGAAATCATTATTCACTTAAACTAGATGTATAACACTACTATTTCAAAACCTCTATGGCTTTGTGAAACTTATTTTACATTTCAATGAAATACGAAACTTTATGGACCGAAACATTTTCTGGAATCTCCCAAAATATTTGAATCTTAAATCATTTGTAGAAAAACATACCATTGTGATACTCATGGACTTCGCGGAACCAATTGCCTTTTTGAAACTCACTGCCTTTACAGAATGAACTACCTTCATAAAGCTCACTAAACTCCAAGAACTCTAAATCTTATTGAAACTATGAGTAGTTATTAATCCCCCATAACTAAAAATAATTTTCATTGGTTAAGACTTAACTATAATTTTTATGATTCTCAATCTTGCATAGATTTATTAATTTGTGAAGCTCCAAACCTTCAGGAAATCCGATCAATTTTTTCTTTCATCTAATTATCTTCATGAAAAATGTAGTTGGGGTAGTCACCAATTTTTAAGAACAAAAAATTGGGATGATTCAATACCTTTATTTTCATTTTTTCAATATTCCAAAAACATTTTCACAATGCTCCTCTATTAGTGAATATATATTTGAAATGAACCCATTCATGAAGCGTATCATAATTGAAATCAATCATCGTCAACCCATCACCCAATTGTGATGCTTATCATAGTTTTAAAGAACATATCATTTCCATCACACTTTCATGAAGCTCCACACCATCTCATTGCTCAGCCTTTTGAGAAAACTAGTATTCTTGAATCCCAGTCATTATGAAACTCATTAATTTACCATGTTTTATAGGATTAAATCCCAAAAAACAACTTTTCCTAAAGCTTGATCCTTCTTGATTTTGGGCCCAAAAATTTACTAAACACTTGGAAATGATTCCAACTTCAACACTGTAACCATATTGTATTTTAAGACCTCTTTCAATGAAATTCCTCAAATCAACCCGTAGTGTATTGACAACAATCACCAATTAGACTCATTTATAGCATGGAATGGTCGTGGTTCCAACACATAAATCATACAACATAAGGATTTATTTAATGAAACTTAATTCCATGAATATGTAGTGTTGTTTTTATAAATTTTTGTCCTAATTCAATGAAGTATTAGTTCATTTAGTTAAATAGACTCGATTATAAATGGGTATGGGTATTCAATACACAAATGTTTGGCATGGAAAATCATAGGATATTTTTAAATGTATAACAAGGTTTTATATGGATTAATGGAATGTATTAATTATAATTAAAGGGGTATCTAATAACATTCACACAATAAGGATATTAATAGGGTTGTTTAAAACCCTATTCCAATATAAAAAACTGGAAAACAAAAATTCAAAAGCAATATGGAAGTGCTTGAGTAAATAGGTGGATAGAATCCCATACATTAGAAAAGTAACAGCTAAGATAATATATATATAAAGATGGGATAAATGATATGTCAATCATAGAACATAAATTGGGTATTGGGGAGGAATTAACAAATTCATGAAAATATATTCCATTGAGATTGAAAAAGATAAATTCAAAATAATGTCCTTGAAAAGAAAAAAAAAAGCAATGCAGAGACCTCTTACCTTGAGAGGAAACATTTAAAAGGTTACAGGGAGCATTTTAAGATAATTAAAAAACCTGGGGTTGGATATAGAGAGTGAAAGGTAGAGTAAAATTATTTTAATTGGGTTTCGAGTAAAAATGAATGTTAGGTTGGGTGGTTTTTTGATGCAAAAGAGATGGGAATTCATCAATAATTTCTAAACATTGGTTTTGGACTCTATAAGATAAAATAATCAAAACCGAAAAACATACCATGGTTTTTGACAATTTTTTATTCCAAAGAAATTTTTTTTTAGTTATATTATTATTCTATAAATTTAAATCACTATAATATATAATATGGTCATGTTTTAGTGTGTCATGTTCATATGGAATAATTTATGAAACATAAAAATATATTATTGATTTTGGAGGATTCAATAAGGGTTTATAATATTAATAAAATTACTTAAAACACCAAATTTGAAAGGGGAAACATTATTTTGGTCTTGTATAATCATTATAGTATTTATGAAATCAATTTTGGGATTTTATGATTTTATTTATGCATACTGTATATTTATACCATATTTATTTATTACCAAAAAATCTGAATATCTTTGAATATTGTGAAAAAATCACTATTGGGTTAATTTTGATGCATAGATTTAAAAAATAAATCTAATTTTAACAACATATTTATATTAATATAATTTTTTTTACTTTAAGTCAAATAACTCCATTTAATGAAAAATAATGATTTTTACAAAAATAATAGTTTTCTGGAATTTAAAAAAATACATTTGTCATTATAAACTTATTGTCACAACCAGACCCTACCCGGGCTCGAGCAACAACTACCCCAAGCCGTCCTCCATAGGCCAGGGGCTGGTGACTAGCACCGAAGGCACAACTACTCGGGGTGTACTTTGCCTAAGTACCTGTACACACACACACAACACACTCAATGCAAAATTGCAGAGTAAAAGAATAGACAAGTAAAGAAAAAGGGAAACTGCTATATATAAACCAAAAAGTGCATCGACCTCTAACATTACAATTAAAGTGATGAAAAAGAAATTAGGGAAAAACACGCGCCCAACTAGAAAAGGTTCCACAACCCGGCAACAGGTAAACAAAAGAAACAGCTGACGGGTCTCCCACCTGGAACCCGGCTACGACCACCGCACTCGGTCCAAGCTCCCAAGCTTCTATGCTCCACTGAAGTCACCCTCCACCTGTTCGTCGTCTGTAAGGGCACACCAAGTGCTGGAAAATCCCATGTAGGGTTGAGTATAATAATACTCAGTAGGATACCCCGAAGGATCGAGGGAGCAACAATGGTGGTACCGAAGGGTGAGCAGTAGAGCGAACAGGGAAAACTAAAGGATTACAACCAAAAAGTTCTATAAAGAGTACAATAAAGAGTCTAGTTCAACCCAACAAGAGAAAGGAGGTAGACTCGTCCAGACACAAGGAGCTGGAAACAGTGATAAGATGAACTTCTCGTTGAGTCTTCACTACCTATAGAAGGAGAGAAGACTCGTCCAACCACGAGAAGCTTGAAAAGTAAAGAATGTGCCATACCCCACGCGTCTTCGCCTCTCCTGGAAGGAGAATAACCAAAACCAAGAATTGGGTAATAGAACAAGGTATATACATATACTTATGCTCAATCAAGAAGCCCGAACAACGTCGTAAGGGGATCTTCGTCCCATAGATCAGCCCAAGAGAAGTGAGTCTCCAACAGTCCCAGAAGTAAACTCCATTGATGCCCAGCATCCCGCACGTCTGCCCTGCACCGTAATCCAACGGGCTCAATCACCACACCTCGACACTATCCGCTTTGGGCGTCACAGACTCGCTCGCATGGTTTTTGGTCGCGTCACAAGGACGCGTATCGGTGGGGGAAAGCGCTCCTCGTACATGAGAGTTCTGGGGGAACGTCAACCACAACTCGTCAATGCCCCGCAGTCGAGATGTCTGCTCAAATTCGACAGGGGACCCACTGCCCAGCCCCGTTGGAGGGTCCCTAGAAGTCAACGGGTTCCCACTACAGGGAGACCAGGAAAGTCGACGAGTGCCACACTGCCCAGTCCTGTAACATGGAAATCCACTGGAGGGCGACCCAGCTAAATTCGGCGACATGACCACTACCCAACCCATCTAGAGGTAACCCGACATCGGGGACCACTGCCCAGCCTAGGTGGAAGTAAGCCCAGCATCGGGGACCACTGCCCAGCCCAGCTAGAGGTAAGCCCGACATCGGGGACCACTGCCCAGCCCCGCTTGAGGTAAGCCCGGCATTGGGGTCCACTGCCCAGCCTAGCTGGAGGTAAGCCCAGAACTGCTCTGGCCATCCCTGCCGGATGGTACTGCTCGTTGAACACCGCTGTACTGGCCATCCCTGCTGGATGGTAACCCACTGGCGAGCATTGCACAAAACAACCTCAGCCTTGCTGGAAACAACCTCAACCCTGCTGGAAACAACCTCACCCATGCTGGAAACCACCTTAGCCCTGCTGGAAACAACCGCATACCTACTAAAAACCACCTCAGCCCTGTTGGAAACAACCTCCTAGGAAGAGGATCGGTGCCCGCGCAAAGTGTTGGTCACACCGAAACCACAAGAACACTATCAGGGAACACGGAGCAATGAGAGAAACTCCCTAGGCCTCTAAAGGCGATAACACTCCAATCCGCTGAGTCACTATCGGAGCGGACCGAGACATCTCATCCCAGATAGTGGGGAAAACAACCATGCTGCACGAACACCTGTAGTTGCAAACGGTGCCATAGTCCGATGAAAGGTGCACGACACTGAAACCCCTTACAGCTGAGGAAAACAGAGGAACCAAACTATCTCTGCCAGCCAAAACCATCGAGAAGAGGACTAGGGGAAAAATCAACCTTGCTGGTCAACAAATGAGAACAAAGGGGCCCTCTACGTCACGAGAGGTCAAAAGTAAGCAATGAATATCATGGAATGCACGTGGGTCCCACACGACGTGTGGCTCCAAGTTAACCCCAACCGAGCACACAAATGTTCTCAGGTACAACCATCCACATGTACCTCCCAGCAATCTCGCATACTCCCAGAGTATGCCACGTCTCCAGCCCACAGGCTAACATGCACCCGACCCCCAACATCAACGCGAAGGTGTGTACATATCAACTCCACCATAAAGGCCCAGGCACGACCAACCACATCTTATGAACCATTTATATCACTCTCCCAAGAGTGCGTGATCACACGCCAAGGGTTCGCTATAAACACAGTAGAAGTACTGCCACTGGAGAACCTTCCATGATTCCATATTTAATAAGATCGTGTATGAGGCTCCGCTCGCAGGAACATATTACACCGTTGTAATCCTCGAGGAAAATCACGCGAGATCGACTACTTATTCGACTCAAACAGATATCCGACGACAAAGTCACCAACACCGCCACACACCCGAACGACATCCCATGATCCCGAGCCCCGGGCCCGAAAACAGTCAGGCGCATCGCACCATTGCGATCCCCTCGAGAAAACACATCTAAAAGACTGTTCACTTGAGTGCAACGGATATCCGGAGAAAAAGTGCATTCTGGCACACCGCACACGGGCGGTGCTTCGTGGGACCCGCAAACCGGTCCCGAAACACAATGGTCGGATTGCACCTTTGTGATCCTCTCGAAAAAACGCACAAGGTGGACTACTCACTTGTCCAAAAAGGTAGCCCAATGATAGAGATGGAAAAATCACCGTTGACGCCCAAACGGCCCACGTGGGGCCAGCACCACCTTGCAGAATTAAAGCGGGCAGATTGTGCCATTGCAATGCCCTAAAAACACCCAGAATCAAATACTCAAACACCCCAAATGAATGTCGGGTGAAAAAGTGGTGTTTCACCATAAAACGTGTGAAGTAGGCCCCATGGGGCTCGCACCTCATCTCCAACCTGAATGCGTTGGAAAGCTCCTTAAAAGGTATGTACGACCACTTGGATCACACTGTCACTGACAGCGCCACAATCAGACATCCCAAGCAGGAGTTAGGTCCGACACAACAACTAGTTAATTAAATAATTAATTAATTAATTATTCACATTGTGTTTCGTGCCGTAGAGTGACGAAACCAACCCGCAAAGGTTCCGAACCACATTGGAAGGACCGTCTCAGCCTCAGGGACACAACGCCTCTGACTGCGCGTCAAACAGACGTCTAGTTCATGAGCCACGTCCGTCGCAACTTTAATAATAAATTAATATTATTAAATTAAATCTCTCAGGTCACCCACCTTCGGGCGCATATCCAAAAAACCCCTAGACCCACCTTATAGGGACCGCCTCATCAACACAGTCCCAACAGTAGATGGCGAGTCAATCGGGCGCGCCGTTTAAGAGTTACGGCCCCCCCGAATGCAAGGGGGCCTAACCGGGCCAGTCCACCTCGGCCGGCCCGATCCGAGCAGCCGGCCCGCGGCCCAGCCGTGGGTTTGGCCCAGTCCGCCGCGGCCCGCTAGCCACGTCCTGCCTCAAACTGTCGGACCCGAGCAGGTCTGGCCCTCCTCAACCGACCGGCCAAAAGGCCGGTCTCCGCCACAATGCAGGACCCGCATTAGGCGGGTCGTTGCTGCCTCTGAAACAGACCTGCCGAAGCCTGTCTTCTTTGACCCCAGGAGGACCCGCGCGGCGTGAGTCCTTCCTCTTACGCTGGACGCGACCGACGCCCTCAGCCGGCCTCCTCCGCGGCCACTCCGCCTCAACGCCAGCCGCCGACCGCCTGCGCTGCCCCGCTGCCGAGACGCCGCCTCAGCCTGGAGCCGCTCCGCCACCGTCCGGCTCACCGCGCCACCGCTTGGTATGGGCGGTCACCGCGCCTACCCTCTGGAACACCATAGAACTCCTCCACAAACCCGCAATCTTCAGCGAATGATTGCGGATTCCTCATAACTCCAAAACTGAATCCGAAAGATGTTTCGGATAGCTCATGAAGGCTAATTCATGATCATTTGCTTTGATTCAACAATCTTACAACAACTGATGCATATAATTGAGATTTAAATAAGGTTCAGAAATTAAAACGCAACCAAAACCTCCTACCTCACTGGGCTTCGCTCGGAGCTTCCCGTCGATCCGCCGGCATCACCACTCCTCGCCGGAGTCACCTCACCAGACCGTCTCCCCGGAGATGGAGGCGGAGAGGGGAAATGGTTTCTCCATGGGGGTTCAATGGGGAGGAAGGGAAGGGGTGTTTGTTTATTTAAGGGGAAATTAATTAAATTTTAATTAAATAAAAAACCCCCAAATTTAACCCGCATCTGAAACATACGATGGGGTCGAGGTTAAGCCTCCCCTAGGGTAAAAACCATGATCTGAGCGCAAAGGAGGTCTCAGAATTTCAATCTGATTCCCCGTTCAGTAGTTATAAATCTCAACGCCTGAGGCTTCCAAATTACGAAAACGACCCTGGGGCCATTTTTCACAGACGGGCCGCGCCCGCAAAACATACACATCTCCTAGGGTAAACAGCACACTCCAAACTCAATGGTGCCCTCAGTTTTCCAATCCGAGCCACTGTTTAAGAGATACATGCGTTTAAACATTAAAATAATTAATTAATTAATTAATTTATCCGTTTAACGTTCCGAAAGCGAGCGAGGGGTCCAAACATCCCACGACGATGAGTTTTATGTCGTTACTAGGTTAAAACGCCGTTATGGACCCATCCGTACACTCGGATCTCTAATCTGGATCACCGTCTAGGATTTATGACATTTATTTGGCGTTTCTAGTGTGAACGCACTGAAAATTTAATTCCAGCCACTCTGGGGCTCGGAATCACACGCCGTCTGAAGGCGTTGCTCTAAAATAACATCAAGAATATTCCAAAGTCCTTCCAAACAAAAACCGGGTTCTTACATCATTCCCACCTGCAAGATTTTCATCCCCGAAAAGAAAAAATAGGGAGCAACACAAGGTACTAGGCCCACACTTGGCTCTTCCGTACCCATAAGAACTCTCGTACAGCTCTGTGCCACCGCACACAAACCAATGGATTGATCTGTTCGTTCGAGGTCGGCCCTTGCCGATGTCGTGCACCCAATCCAGAATTTGGGGTCAGGGAAAGGCAGTAGGGAACCTCTCCATCCCTTTGTATGGTCTCAAATGGCCCGAAGGCCCTCGGGGGTAGCTCACCTCCCCGTACGAACTTCTGTGTCACACGCTGGGACTAGAATCACCGCCCGCACCTGGAACAAGGCCTGGTGATTCCCTCCTTCAGAATATCCATATGGTGGAACACCCAAAGATATCTGGTCACACAATATTCCATAGTTGATGTCTCACATCAAAGGCCCTCTTACATGCTTGGAAGTGAAGGAGTCCACATCATCAACTAAAGGAAAAGTTCCCACGCCTTTTATCATACCAACACAAGGTTACACGGACACCCCGCGCCACCCCGATAACACCTCAAGCAAGGAACATGGAAGAAAGCTGTTCACACACAGAGTCTAACAATTATATTGAAAAAAGTAGAAGAGATGTAGAGGGTACCTCTTGCCACCTCATTCTCTACAAGGTCGTAGACATCCAAAGCTCACGAATGTCCGCAGTCCCAACTGTCAGCTCCCGGAGCCTGACGTGGACTTCCTAGTGGTGATGGGAAGACCTCATAAATTCATACCCCACTACCAGCTCCTCCTGCTCCTCTGCTAGCAACACCTCTCTGGGTACTACTCTGATCACGGCGTTTCCTCTCCCGTGGTGGTGTGCCTGCTGCCTACCCGAAGCACTCAGTAACTCGGGTCGGGCAGTCTCATGCCAGGTGATCTCTCCCATTACAAGCATAGCATCGCCGCTCCCTGAGCTGTTATGGTGCCCTTAGGCGCCACTTTGATGTAAAACCATGGCCCGAAGCCCACTCACAGAAGGGAACCTTCGGCTGAGGCCCTGCGCCTTTTCGCCACAATGTTATATGACCACGTCTCTGAAACCGGCAGTGGGAAGGCCACCTGCATCGAGGTTCTATCTTCCGACGCCTGCTAGCTATGACAGACGTCTCGGCTCCAATGTGCCTGCTGTCACCACCAATTCTAGAAGGTCACAGGAAGCTGTCTGTCACCAGTTCCTGCTCTAGAAACCCGGTATATGTGGAAATTCCAAAGGGTAATATGACAGCATGAATCTCTCGGCGGAGACCTTGCTCAAACATCCACGATCGGATGTTGTCATCATGGACCACGTCCAGGTAAAAGCGTACACGACCTACAAAACAAGCCGCGTACTCGGCCACCGTCATCCCTCCATATTGAAACTACAGGAGCTTCTGAATCCGAATAGAGTGAAAGTAGGAGGGGAAAAACACCTCATGGAACAACAACAGAAAGTCGCCCCACGAAAGCGACGACTCGTCAACAAACTAAGTCACCAGACTCCACTAACGCCAAGATGATCCACAGAATAGTTTGTCTGCGAAAGACACTCTCCAATCGGTTGGCGTCTGCACAAGCCTGAAAAGGAAAACCACTACCACGATCCAAAACACTGCTGCCTGAGGGTCTGGGTCACCACTGAACCTCAGTGGTCTTTGCCGCTGGAACTCATGGAGCACGCACAACCTGCTCTCAAGCACAGCCTGCCCTACTAAAACTGCCTGCTACTCAACGGGTGGGGGTGCTGCTACCGGCCCACTCGGAGAAAAGGGGATCGCATGATGGGTCCTTGATGGTGGCCTCGTACCTCAAAGGGTCGTCGTCATAAACCAAAGCTTGTATCTTGAATGGCAGTCTTTGTGGAGATATCCTGAATATTATCATGGAGTGCCTCGGTCATATGAGCATAATGTATATACCAACAAAAACAAAGATGGGGAGCTGACTCAAGAAGGACAGTCAAGACTCAGTCCTATGTGATGCAAAAACAAATTACCCTGCAACAAGTGTCTCAGCATGCCAAGTCGACATGCGTGTTATGAGGGTCCTGTTGAATGGATACGTCGGCCGCCGCACCATCACTGGACTCCCTGGCCTGAGAGCTGCTCTCGAGACATGTTAACACAATTTCCCTAAATCCCAACCAATTCCTTTTTAGGGACATCTGCACAACGCCCAAAGAAACGAACCACCTTTGATACCACTTTGTCATGACCCGACCCTACCTGGGATCGAGTCGCAACTACTCCAAGCCCACCTCCATAGGCCAAGGGATGGAGACTAGCACTGAAGGAACAACAAATCAGGGAGGCCTTTGCCTAAGTACATATACACACACACACACACACACACAACACACTCAATGCAAAAGTGAAGAGTAAAAGAAAACACATGTAAAGAAAAAGGGAAAGTGCTATATATAAACCACAGAGTGCATCGAACACTAACAGTACAAGTAAAGTGATGAAAAGAAAAATGGGGAAAAACCTGCGGCCAACCAGAAAAGGTTCCACAACCCAGAAACAGGTAAACAAAAGAAACAGCTGACGGGTCTCCCACCTGGAACCCGGCTACGACCACCACACGTGGTCCAAGATCCCAAGCTCCTAAAATCCACTAAATTCACGCTCCACCTATCCGTCGTCTGCAAGGGCACACCAAGTGCGGGCAAAGCCCAAGCAGGGGTGAGTATAAGAATACTCAGTAGGATACCCTGATGTCTCGAGGGAGCAACAAAGGAGGTATCGAAGGGTGATCAGTAGAGGGAATAGGGAAAATTAAAGGAGTAAAACCGAATGGTTTAGTAAAGAGTACAATAGAGAGTCCAGATCAACCCAACAAGAGAAAAGAGGTAGACTCGTCCAGACAAAAGGAGTTGGAAACGGTGTGAAGATGAACTTCTAATCGATTATTTGCTACCTATAGCAAGAGAGAAGACTCATCCAACCACGAGAAGATATACATGGAAAGCACGTGGCATTCCCCGCACGTCTTCACCTCTCCAGGAAGGAGAGTAACCAAACCCAAGAATTGGGTACTAGAATAAAATATATACATATCCTTATGCTCAATCAAGAAGCCCGAACAATGTCGTAATGGGATCATCATCCCGTATCTCAGCCCAAGAAAAGTGAGTCGCCAACAGTCCCAGAAGTAAACTCCATCGATGCCCAGCATCCCGCACGTCTGCCCCAAACCGCAATACAAGGGGCTCAATCACCACACCTCGACACTATCCGCTTTGGGCGGCACTGACTCGCCCGCACAGTTTTAGGTCGCGTCACAAGGACTCATCTCAGTGGGGGAAAGTGTCTCCCTTACATGAGAGTTCGGGGGGAACGTCATCCACAACTCGTCACTACCCCGCAGTCGAGAGGTCTGCTCAAAGTCAACAGGCGACCCCCTGCCCAGCCCCGCTGGTGGTTCCCTAGAAGTCGACGGGTTCCCACTACAGGGAGACTCGGAATGTCGATGGGTGCCACACTGCCGAGTCCCGTAACAGGGTAATCCACTGGAGGGCGACCTGGATAAAGTTGGTGATGGGACCACTGCGCAGCCTAGATGGAGGTAACTCGGAATCAGGGACCACTGCCCAGCCCAGCTAGAGGTAAGCCTAGCATCAGAGACCACTGCCCAGCCCAGATGGAGGTAAGCCTGCCATCAGGGACCACTGCCCAGCCCTGCGGGAGGTAAGCCCATCATCGGGGACCATTGCCCAGCCCAGCTGGAGGTAAGCCCGGAACTGCTTTGGCCATCCCTGCCAGATGGTACTGCTCGGTGAACACTGCTGTACTGGCCATCCCTGCTGGATGGTAACCCACTGGCGAGCTCTGCATAAAACAACCTCAGCCCTGCTGGTAACAACCTCAGCCCTACTGGAAACCACCTCAGCCCTGCGGGAAACCACCTTAGCCCCGCTGAAAACAACCTCAGCTCTTTTGGAAACCACCTCAGCCCTACTGGAAACAACCTCCTAGGTAGAGGATCGGTGCCCGTGCAAAGTGTTGGTCACACTGAAACCACAAGAACTCTACCAGGGAACATAGAGCAATGGGAGAAACTCCCCAGGCCTCTCAAGAAGATCACACTCGAATCCGCTAAGTCACATTCGAAGAAGACCGAGATATCTCATCCCAAAAAGTGGGGAAAACACCCACGCTGCACGAACACCCATAGTTGCAAACGATGTTGCAATCCGATGAAAGGGGAACGACACTGAAACCCCTTACAACTGAGGAAAACAGAGGAACCAAACCATCTCTGCCAGCCAAAACCACCGAGAAGAGGACCAGGGGAAAACTCAACCCTGCTGGTCAAGAAACAAGATCAAAGGGGCCCTCTACATCATGAGAGGTCAAATGTACGCAAAGCAGATCATGGCACGCACGTGGGGCCCACATTATTTGTGGCCCCAAGTCAACCCCAACCGAGAACACAAATGTTCTCATGTACATCCATCCACATGTACCTCCCAACATTCTCACATACTCCCAGAGTATGCCACGTCTCTATCCCAAAGGGTAACGTGCACCCGGAACCCAACGTAAACGCGAAGGTGTGAACGTAAAATCTCCACCTCAAAGGCCCAGGCATGAACAACAATATCTTATGAACCATTTATATCACTCTCCCAAGAGTGCGTGATCACACGCCAAGGGTTCGCTATAAACTTGGTAGAAGAACCTCCACCGGAGCACCTTCCATGCTTCCATATTTAATAAGATCTCTTATGAGGCTCCGCTCGCATGAACATATTACACCGTTGTAATCCTCGCGGAAAAAAATGCGAGATCGACTACTTACTCGCTTCAAACGGATATCCGACAAAAACGTCACCAACACCGCCTCACGCCCGAACGACGTCCCGTGATCCCGAGCCTCGGCCCCGAAAACAGTCGGGCGCATCGCACCATTGTGATCCCCTCGAGAAAACACATCAAAAATACTTCTCACTTGTGCGCAATAGATATCCGGAGAAAAAGTGCATTCTGGCGCACCACACACGGGCGGTGCATCATGGGACCCGCAACCCAGTCCCGAAACACAACGGTCGGATCGCACCATTGTGATCCTCTCGAAAAAGCGCACAAGGTGGACTACTCACTTGTCCAAAACGGTCACCAGGTGATAGAGATGGAAAAATCACCGTCGACGCCCAAACGACCATCATGGGGCCCGCACCACCGTGCGTAATTAAAGCGGGCGGATTGCGCCATTGCAATGCCCTCGAAAAAACACCCAGAATCAAATACTCAAACACCCCAAATGGATGTCGTGTGAAAAAGTGATGTTTCACCATAAAACATGCGAAGTAGGCCCCATGGGGCCCGCACGTCATCTCTAACCCGAATGCTTTGAAAGCTCCTCAAAAATTATGTACGAGGACATGGATCATGCTGCCACTGACAGCGGGTCAATCAGACATCCCAAGTAGGAGTTAGGTCCGACACAACAACTAGTTAATTAATTAAATAATTAATTAATTATTCAGATTGTGTTTCATGCCGCAGAGTGATGAAACCAACCCGCAAAGTTTCCAAACCACATTATAAGGATCGTCTCAGCCCCAGGGCCACAATGCCTCTGACGACGCGTCAAACGAACGTCTGGCTCGCGAGCCACGTCCGTCGTAACTTTAATAATAAATTGATATTATTAAATTAAAACTCTCAGGCCACCCACCTTTGTGCGCATAGCCAAAAAACCACTAGACCCACCTTAAAGGGACCGCCTCGTCAACATGGCCCCACAGCTGTAGACGGCGCCTCAATCTGACGCGCCGTTTAAGAGTTACGGCCCCCCGAATGCAACGGGGCCTAACCGGGCCGATCCACCCCGGCCGGCCTGGTCCGAGCCGCTGGCCCGCGGCCCAGCCGCGGGTCCGGCCCAGTCCGATGCGGCCCGCTGGCCGCGACCCACCTCCGACCGTCAGACTCGAGCGGGTCCGGCCCTCCCCAACCAACTGGCCAAAAGGCCGATCTCCGCCACAACGCAGGACCCGCATGAGGCGGGTCCTTGCCTCCTCTGAAACCGACCGGCCGAAGTCGGTCTTCATTGAACACAGGAAGACCAGCGTGGCGTGTGTCTTTCCTCCTCCGCCGGACGCGACCGGCACCCTCAGCCGGCCTCCTCCGTGGCGGCTCCGCCCCAACGCCAGCCGCCGACCGCCCGTGCTGCCCTGCTGCCGGGATGCCGCCTCAGCCTGGAGTCGGTCCGCCACCGTCCGACTCACAGCGCCGCCGCCTTGTATGGCCGACCGCCGCGCCTACCCTCCCGAACACCCTAGAACTCATCCACAAACTCGCAATCTTCGGCGAATGATTGAGGGTTCCTCATAACTCCAAAACCGAATCCGAAAATTGCGTCAGATAGCTCATAAATACTACTACGTGCTCATGGGATTTGATTCGACAATCGAACAACAATCGACGCATATAATTGAGATTGAAATAAGGTTTCGAAATTAAAGCACAACCAAAACCTCCTACCTCGCTGCTCTTCGCTCGGAGCTTCGCGTCGATCCGCCGACATCACCGCACCTCACCCGAGTCGCCTCACCGGACCGTCTCGCCGGAGATGGAGGAGGATAGGGGAGAGGGTTCCTCCAAGGGGTCCAATGGGGAGGAAGTGAAGGGGTGTTTGTTTATTTAAGGGGAAATTAATTAAATTTAAATTTATTAAAAAAACCCCAAATTTAACCCGCGTCTGAAACATCCGACGGGGTCGAGGTTAAGCCTCCCCTAGGGTAAACACCATGCTCTGAGCACAACCACGGTCTCAGAGTTTTAATCTGAGGCCCTGTTCAAAATTTATAAAGCTCAACTCTCAAGGCTTCAAAATTTCGAAAACACCCCTGGGGCCATTTTTCATAGAAGGGTCACACCCGCAAAACATACACCTCACCTAGGGTAAACGACACTCTCCAAACACAACAGTGCCCATGGTTTTCCAATCTGAGCCACCTTTAAAGAGATACCTGCGTTTCAATATTAAACAAATAAATAAATTAATTAATTTATCCATTTAATGTTCCGAAAGTGAGCGAGGGGTCCAAACATCTTGTGCCGACAAGTTTTATGTCGTTCCTAGGGTAAAAAACCCATTACAGACCCATATGTAGACTCGGATCTCTAATCAGGATCACTGTCTAGGAGTTATCACATTTATTTGGCGTTTCTAGTGTGAACGCACTGAAAATTTAATTCCGGCCACTCCGGGGCTCGGAATCGCACACCGTTAGAAGGCATTGCTCTGGAATAACTTCAAGAATATTCCAAAGTCCTTCACAGCAAAAACCGGGTTCTTACATCTATATTATTATTTATATTTATGTAAATATTACTTAATAGTATTATTTTCTAAAAATAAAATTTCTCTCAATATTTAATGAATTCATCCAAAATAGTGTCGTTATTGAAACTATTTATCTCCCAAAAATAGATTTTGAGTTGCATCATATTGAAATATGATTTTTATGAATCTCATTATTTGTTCTTTTATATAGTAACAATTTTTATAAATATAATAAATATTTTATTCAAAATCTATATATAATATTTATATTGGTATGTTTTAGATACATAACACCTTATTACACCATTGTATTCCTTAAGGGTAATTTGAGTGATGGTGGAATTTTCTTGCAGCGGGACCACAAATATGGTTTGGTCCATGATCTCAATAAGCATGAAATTTTCTCACAATTAGTTTTTCTCATTTTTTAATGTTGAATCTTATCTTTGGCTTGGTCAAGGAAAAACCTCAGGGATTCCATCTCCCTTGTATGTTCTTATAAATTGGATTCAAATGATATGCTCATATTGGATAAGTATATTGAATATTCAATCCTTCTAGATTGGATTTTATCATAACACTTATTATATAATAATCCTAATTGTCCATGTAAAATGGAAATATTAACAATTTTAAGGTGCTTAATGGTCTTTTAAATCATAAAAATATAATTTATAATGGTATGAAGTTTCCCAGTAGTCCATGTCTTCTCTATAACCACATTACATAATAAAAAATTTATTTATCTAAAAATTAATTTTTTTGAATAAAATATTAGGTTGTTAAAAACACCCCTTTATTGTTCATTGAGACCAATTCAATGTAATACATGAAGTTTTGTTCACCTCCCCACCTGAAATATGTTTTCTAATAATAGAAAGGGCCTAATTCATAAATATTATGGATACTATCCCTTTGATAATAAGTAAATAAAAAAAAGAGAAGAAACAATTATAAAAATGAAAATAGAAATATAAACATGGTGAATGAAAATAGTTAATGTCTATTTAAATAATAAAATGAGATATAACCACTATTACAACTAATTCAAAACGTATTCAAACAAGTAATGGATCAATATATACAATCAATAAAAAACAAAATAATTACAGAGGGAAAAAAATATAATAGCATGTTTTCGAATCTCTTCAATTCTATCTAAATTTATGTTCGTGGCATCCCATCCTAATGCCCTTTCAATTTTTTAGATCTCTAATAATAATGTATACTTGATCACTAAGGAACTCATGTAGGTTTTGAGTCATAAAACCTAGTATGACACTAGTAACAAATCATTAAAATAAGTAAATCGAGAATATAAAGGTGTATATAATGATAAAAATAAATATATATCAAGAATAAAACTCTTTTGGGTTGTCATGTTCTTACAAGGACACCATGAACCTTATGAATAATTTCTTTGGCTTTATACTGGAAGGATAAATAACCATAAAACACGAACCTGACACTAGTAATCTAGAGTGATCCAGGAAAGCATCACAATATTTAATGTATTTTTCATAAGATAAAATTTCTGCTAAGGGAAAAGTCACATTGGCTAAGCCTTATATCAAAAAAAGTGGTGTATGGAGATAATATTAATATGGATCCTAAAAAAAATCTAAACTATTCACTAGGTGAATTGTCCCATGCCTAAACAAAAAATATTCCTTCCTAAGGAAGTCACATGATGAAGGTATCACGATATCATACCACACACATTTGTCAAGGCATCCCCTCAGGGAAAGGTCCGATAATTATGTCACACTCCATGATATCATAACCCCAAAACCTCTCACTCAGTGAGGGTTGAAAATCATTGATCATAACAAAGAAAAAGGAATATAGAAGAAATAAAAAATAAAAAATAATAATGATCAAAACTTTCCCATTATCCCACTCTAATTGATAGAAACATAATAATAATCCTATGAACCCTCTTTTATTAACCCATTAGGTTACTCATATCAATGATTTTGACATACTTATCACCTTCATAGGTTAAGGAACATAATACATACACTCAATACAACACAAATAGTTTACCTTGTCCTTAACCAAACTTGAATAGATAATTCAAGACCAAAATTACCCTAGAAGACAACCCTACCTCTCACTAAAAAATAAGGTGGGATTCCACCATTTCTAATACATTAACCAATATTCCCCCCTCCACAGGGTCAAAAAATCAATATAGTCCGACCCTATCACATTGATTATAAAATGAGGACTCTATAGGTATAACACTTTCACCCACATGTAAGTCAAGCCATAATAGTTTATATAAATGTTATAATATTGAAAAGATCTAATACCAAGGGAATGATGAAGGGTGTGTGTTGAGACATGCTCTATGGTTCTGTCTTGGACACTCAATACCCTAAAATGATCCCTCAAACCCTCCTAATTTTGGTGTTTAAGTAGGATAAAGTAATACATATAAGAAGTGAAATATAAGTCATATTAATATTTATACAACAAATGAGATAACCATTCCGATCAATGACACTTCAAATGAATAATAAGAGATAATTGAGGAGCCTAAGATTCCATGAAGGGTCTCATAAATTGGTTAAAAATGAGAGATGCTCGAGGGAGATGAAAAATATATGCTAAATGGTTCCCATGATTAATTTCCAAATCATACCCTAATGAATTTTTCATGGTGTAAACATGATGCTCACACTGTGATGTATCCCTCCCAATTCCACCTTACATTATAGAATTTAATTCATCGTGAAACCACCATCCAAACTATAGAGATACTAACCTCAAAATACAACAATCACATCATATAATACTTCACCATTTCAAGGCACCCGACCTTTAAGACTACCTTCACCATATATTGGATCAATAGTGATAGAAATAATGACTATAGGGGGTGAATATTGGTTTTTTTTCATAAATCAATAAGTGTTTATAAAATAATTATATATTATGAATTCAATGTACTTGAAATGATGTAAAATAGAAATAAAATGGTAGAACTTGAAGATATATAGTGGTTTGGTACCATGAGATCATATTCCACTCCTCAACCATCTCAAATCAGTGAGAAGAATGGTACCCACTTAGAACCTCAATTTTAAAGGTTTCAAAACCTATTATAGACTCTACCTTTTACAAATACATAGAATCACAACCCAAACATTTTATAGGAGGCTAAACCTAGTACATGAACTAACATTTGCTTTTAATTATTATCATATACTTATTTTTTGTTGTTGGATAACTTGATAAGGCAATAATTTAATTTTATTATGAAAATCATAAACCAGACATGAAAAAATAAAAATAGAAGAAATATGGCCTAACAAAAAAAAATAAAAAAAAATAAAAACCTATAAAATATCAAATTATTATGAAATGATTAACCTTAATAATTTTTGTTAATTTCAATGGAAGAAGGTTGAACATTAATTTTATTCTAAAATTATTTCCATGTAATAGAAGTCTTAATATTTCCTGGATTGCATTAGAGTAGCGAGTGTTAAAATTCTATGAAAAATGATATATATGAATTTAGTTTTATTACATGAATACATCTATAATAAAATATCTTTCTACATTATAAAAAATGTTATTCCTATAGAATCTACATTACAAATAGTTTCATTACATGAGTTAGTGCATAAAAAAAATATAATATTACCATTACCATTTTTTAAAATTCTGCGATGAATAAGAAAGATTTTTTCTTCTCATTATTTTTTAATAAAATATCTTTATAAAAGATCATGTATGTTATGTAGAATAAATATATAAAATACCTATTTATAAAATAGTAAAAATAAAAATAAAAGAAATTCTATTTCATAAATAATATCATAAAACATAACATCATAATAATATATTATGCATGAAAATATGTACATCACATATGATGAAAATAATTTATATGCATCAGGTAATTATTATTTTTTTCATAAATGTAATACAGCAGTATAAAAGTAATATTTATCCCAATGGAAATAATAAGAATAACACCAAAAATAATTAGTGGAAATGAATTTCAACTGCAATAATTTAAAAATAAAATACCTTGCAGAAAATTGTGTTTTTATGACTATAAATGATCTATCATTTATTAAGATCTACCATATAGTATGATCTATTATTATGTGATATATCATCTGTTGAACTACCGTTAAAAAACGGAGGAACTATTATTCGAAATGATCTATCATTAGTAGGAGAACTACCATTAGAGGTTGATCTAACATTGATTGAAAAGGATTATACCACTACTTATGCAGTCAATATGCATGATCAATATGGTAAAAACATCCACTTATAGTTCCCCTATGAAAGAGGAAAGTATAACAGTAGAATGGTCGATTGTTGATGTGATCTAAAAATAACCTAATATCTATCATTATAGTTGAGTAATAAATAGATAATCAACCATTCATAAGAGATTTATATTTAGAAAATGATCCATCATTATCAAGAGGTCTACCAGTGGTGTGTGGTGATGAAAATAGGAAGAGAGCTACTACCACAACACTGTGAAACTTTATGAGATATATCACTATTACATGAAGATGCTACCATTGTTACACGGATCTACAGGTGAAGGAGAGATATATCATCATAAGAACATTTGACCATTTATGTTATCTTATGTCAAACAGATATTTATCATTTTCAAACAGTAAATTGATATACTATTGAAAATGATAAAAAGACTTCCACAACCCTCAAATAAAATCCTCAGTTAATGATCAACCTTCAACATAATGCATTTCTATATGTAATAGTTATATCGATGTGTGGTAGATGTGAAATGGGAAGAATATAGGTTCTTTTAGTCATTCTGAGAGTTCAGGAGAACTTGATAAATATGGTGACTAGATCAATAATCGATGAACAAGATGATAATTGGTGGAAATTAGAGGACTCATGTGAAAGAGATCATATAAAGAAGGTAATATCCATATCATTAAATTATAGATGAATAGGGAATGTAACTTTTCATTTCATGCCTAAGAATCACAGTATGGTGATCCACTGCTATATCAATTAGCTCATCCAATTAAATTGTCAAGGTGACATCAGGGGATCAACACCTACACACCAATTCACCTATATATGGGAAATGGTCTGGCGGGATAACTAGGATCAATAATTTTACTCCTCTAGTTGCATTCCATCATGACTTATATATATGTTCACTTGAACACCTACCTCTATACAGCCTTCTATAGCTATAACTCCCATGATGCTGACCATTGGTCTCCAATATGTGGTGTTGGGATAACCAAATAGGCTTGTATGAATGACCTATTGTTTTACTTAATTCATTACATAAATTAATATCATTAACAACATAATGTAAATTTAAAATAATAAAAGTAATCAATCAATTAAATACACTAGAACATGTACATAAAAATAAAAAATTTTGATGATAATTTGAATTTAATTAAATGTAATGAAATAATAATTTATCAAAACTAAGAAAACTATTTAGAAATTGATATAAAATTTCAAATACTAACTATCTCTCCCTGGTTTTAAATTACTAAACAAAATATTTATTAATTTTTCAAAAATAACCTCCCCATTTATGAAATTTATCTAAAATTATTTTAAAATTATATTTTTAAATCATTCTTCCTTTTATAGAGTAGAATAGAATCGATTTAATTGAGTAAATAACAAATAATATTATTTATAACACTCATGTAAATATAACCACAATTATTTTAATCATATTAGAAAATATACTAAACATACCTTTTAACTTTCTACCATTCTTAATTAAAAACTAATTATCTCAAAATTTCACCGAATCTATTAGATTGTTGAAAACTTTATTCAACTATTATTCAGCGGGAATAATTTATAAAAAAATATCACTTATATTTACAAGATCATTAAGATAATAAAATATAACATCTATACGTTTTTTAGAGTATTTAAGTTGGTTTTTAGAAAATATAAAATCACTTGACTTATCCTAGAAAATTAGAAATTTATCAAAGTAAATATTAAAATAGTATATATTTTGTTTAATTTATATTCTATATGAAAACCAACAAGCAGTAGAAACATACTCAACCTCAGTTGTTGATAAATCTACTGATACTTGTTTCTTATAACTTCATGTTATTATAATTTTACCTAAAATAACACATACCTGACGTTTTTTTATGTTCATGTATTCAATATCCAAAGTTATAATCATAGTAAGATAGTATATCAAAAAAATTATCATTATAATAGAATAATATAGTAAAAATAATACCATTAATATATCTAATATCACTATTATTATGTTTAATAATATTTTATTTAGGGTTTTACTCAAATCTATCTAACAAATAGATCGATAACATTATGTATGGTCGACATGCAATGGGATAAAATTAATTTCCTCATGCCTCGTTAGAGTTAAATTTCATCTACCCTTCCAGACTCATCTAAATACAGTTTTTAATTAGGGTTCATTGGTTTTTTTCCATAGTTTTATTAGAATCAATTCCAAACCTTTTAACATGTTTTTAGAATATTTTAAATGATTTAAGAAAATAAAATCATTCCGCTAAGGAATTTTTAATCCTTGGAAAGATATTAGTTCTACCATTAATCTCATATAAAATTCACTTATCATGAGTTTTGAAAAATATTTACACAATAAATTATTTTTTGAAACAAATATTATATTATCAATATAAATCTGTATAATTATTATAACATTTGATACTCTTTTTATAAAAAAGGTTGGATCAACCTAACATTTAAAAAATCATTTTATAATAAAAATATTTATTATTATTTCATTCCATGATTTTGATGATTTCTAAATACCATATAAATATTTATTAGGTTTTAAAAAATATATTTTAAAACTCACATTTAAAAATATAAGCAATTGTCTCACATAAATTTCTTCTGAAATTGTTCTATTTTAAAAAGAACCTTTTTACATCCATTTGAAATAATTTGATGTTTTTTGAATAAGAATAGTATAATAGAATTAAAATTTTTCCATCCAAGAAATAGATGTAAGATAATCATAAATATAAATTCCCACTTCTTTGGAATATCCTTTAGATAAAAGTCTTTATTTATTATTACCAATGTTTCCAGCTTCATCATGCTTAGTCTGAAAAATACATTTTCTTCCTATTAGAGCATTATGTAAGGGTAATGAAACTAGATCCCACAATTTATTCCTCTCAAATTTATTTAATTCATCATGCATTTTATTTATGAAAGGTTTACCATCACAAATCTAGTAACAGAAGCAGATGTTTCATAATAAATTAAAATATTTTTTCATGTTTGTATACCAATTTCAATATTTCTAATTAATTTTAAAATTGGATGATATTTAAGTGTACTGAATTATATAGGATCTATTTGAAAATAGATATGATCCCACTAAACTCATGAATTCTTATTTTCTAGGTTATTAGCTCCACCTAAATTAAATTCCAAACATTCACCATTTTCATTATTTGAATCAGAACCTTCATTGTTAGTATTATTTTCATTAAACATAACATGCACATAATAATTAACAACTAAAGTATTCTTATTAAAAAATCTATGGTTTTTTATTATTTTAATATCATAAAAATACCCCTTCATCACTTTTAGAATTAAATTTGTCTAAATTATAATTTTTATCTATGATATAGAACATGAATCCTAAAACTATAAATTATAAAACATTAGGTTTAAATACATTAAACATTTTATAAGGGGTCTTATTTAAAAATATTCTAATAGAAACTCTTTTTAAAACATGTAAATACCTACCAAAAACATTTTTCTAATTGTATTTAGGTATAATAAATTCCATTAGCATTGACTAATTCATTTCTTGAAAATACCGGTTCTTTTATTTCTACCACACCATTATGGTGTGGTGTCTTAGTGGTCAAAAATTAATTTTCAAATACTTTTACTTAAAAAAATATTATAAAATTATAAATTAAATTTTTTATCCTATATCACTTATTATTGGTATGATTGATATATTTTTTAAATTTTTTATAATTTTACATACTGTATAACATTTTGTTTATGTTTCATTTTTATGAGATAATAAATAAATCTAAGTTTTTCTGCTATAATGATCTACAATTAAAAATACAAACCTTATACAAAAAAACTAACATGTTTTATGAGTCCAAAAAATTAATGATGAAATAAATCTAAACATATTTAAATACTAACATAATTTATATATTCAACAAAACAATTTGTGCCACTTACCTTTTAAAAAGAAATAACTCTGAATGTATTTACTTGTAAGTAATTTTGGAAATTGTATAACTTAATTATGCTTTAAAAGGATGTGTAATAGTCTGAAATTTTTATTATTGAGCCTCCTCTTCCACATAATATCACAGTCATATATATCATTTAAACACTGAACCTTTTGTTTGTTTAGATCATAGCAATCAATCGTGCAAAAATTTTCTTTTCTATTTACAGAAAAGAAAATATATTTAATTTTCAAAACAATAAGTTTATAATTTTCAAAAATAAAATTTAATTTATTATCCCATGGCAATGATATATAAATTATAATATTTTTTAAAGAATTTATATATAATAATTTTGAAAGAATTTCAGATTTATAAAAACACCATATCAAATTCCTTAAATATGACCTTTAGAGTTATCTTTAAATGTGACGGGGATTACATAAAATTAATTTAATGATATGAACATTGAAATATCACCTTTCATGTGTTTGGAGTATAAACTATCAAAATATCATGTTTCTTTTAGACTTTAATGGATGGTTTCTCAAAATAAAAAAAATTCAAATAGGCTTTTTGGTTAGTCCTGCTAACTTGTGTCAAAATGGATTAATAAAATAACTTTTTAGATCCCAAATGGATTTAAGGAATTTTTTAGTGGGTTGTTTTTAAAATAAATATATATAAATGAGAGATATATTATATACAAATTATTTTTAAAATATTAGTGAGTAGTCAATTTCATAGTGACCATTCATTCAATATTTAAAATAAGTTACACCATAAATAATTGCTTTTAATATTTTATCAAATATTGTCTTATTTATCCTTGATAATAAATTTTTGTTACAAAAACCATTATAATTTTTTTAGTTTTATCAATGAAATCATTTTATCATATTATTTTTTTAACTTTAACAAATGAATAAAAAATATCTTTAGGAATGAAAAAATAATTTTTTCAAATTCATATTGTCTTTTGAATAGTCTTTAAATCTGCAGAACATATCTCATCAGATCTAGAAAATGTGTTTCTAAATTTTTTATTTCCATTCTTAAGTTTCTTATTTTTGTTTTCAACTACAGTTAAATTAACCACAACTAAACTAAATCATGTTTCTTGATATTTATCATTCACTGCTAGAAATGTTTTAACAGTTTCAGTTTCCTATTTCAGTTTTAAGAACTCAAAATAATAATTCTATTTAGATATATCATTTTGGGAAACAAATATTATCATATTATTGCATTATATTTATATTTTATCTTTTTATTTAAACATATCCTTATTTTAAATTATTATATCATTATATTTTTCTATTATCCTACATTCTCCATTTCGTAATAATTCATTTTAATTATGAAATTATATAATTTTGGAACAAACAAAATAATATTTAGCACTCGAATAAGAATTATTTTCATCATAATTTTTTTTATTATTATCATTATTTTCAAGAGTTATTAAATTAGTAAACAGTGAATCATTTACCTCACATTGTATACTAGTCATGTCGAGATTATTTGTCTCTTGTTTCCTTCCAGAATCACTTATAGAGTCAAAATTGTATTATCATTCCAAACCTCCAAAAAAATATTTAATTTATGTTATTATTTTCCCTATGTATTTCATTGGATGTTTGAGTTTAGAGGAGTCCTCCCACATGTGCACTTTTTTCTTGCACTCGTAAAATGATTATGTTGAAAAATAATAAATATTACTAGTATTTACTTTCTTATTTTCATTCATTCACATCCTTTCAATACCATTATTTACACATTTGTTTCATAAACATGAAAAAATTATTAATAAATTCGTCCATTTTCTTGTCACTTTCTATGAACTTAAACTCAAAGGGATTAGAGGAATCAAAAACATTATATTTAAATTCAATACATTTTATCGTTATAGAATCCACATAAATAATGTTTTGATACACTAATTCACACTCTAATAAATTGAATACTACTTCCTCTGAGGTACACTATATATAATTATTACTCTCCTTGATGGATGAATTTTTTTGAATGAAATATTTTTGGAAGAGATCTCAAAACTCGTTCAACGTGATATGTGTTGTCCAAAACTTATTTAAGATAACTCATATATTTTTTAATAGCTATAACCATATGGAAGATCTGATTTAGTGATCATTATTCTCCCATATTGATGTCTTGGTATTCTTCTTGGTACATTTATACATTGGTTATCTTGATCGTGTCAGTACCATAGTGACTCACTTGAATTATTCCCTATATATAATAGGTATTATTACTATTTTTTACATGGCTATAAGGAATTGTTCTTATAACATAGTATAAAATATCTTTACCTTTATAATTAAAAACATATTTTACCATGCCATTAATAATATGTGTCTCTGAATCAACATTTTGTACCTTATATAGCTTAACCCGTATTGTAAAGTTATCCATAATCAATTATTACATGTATGCTTCCATTACAACTTTCTATTAATCATTGTCACTTCAATTAAAGATTGGGGGTTATTGTGGGATCCATCCGTTATTAGAATTTACACCTTCCATATTAAAATATCATTTTGTTTTATTATTTATAATGTTATTTATTGGATATCAGGTTATTATAGATTTATGAATAAACATCATTAATATTCATAGACCCTAAATATCTTTTTAATGAATCACCTTCTTCGATACCAAATTTTTGGTCAAAAGAAATGGAAATAAAGACTAGAGTTGTTGTGAATATTAATTAAAAAACTCTTAAAAGAAATCAATCGGATTTTATAAAATAATTATCTACTATGTGTCCTTTACTTTTTCAAATGAAGTTTAGTGGATATAATAAAAATAAACACAAATAACTATACTATTTCAGATCCCCTGGATCCTAGCCCACTCTATAAACATATTTACAACAGAAGAAGATTACTAACCACCAAGAAACTCAATTTTAATGGTGTGAGAACCAATTAAAGACACTTTCCTTTACAAATACCTAAGTGCACAACCTAGTTTCTTTATTGGAGACTAAACAAATTTTCTGAACTAACATTTATTTGATAGTCAAAGCCTAGAATTTTATTTGGGTGCGGGAGGATCCATACAAGATAAATATTAATTTTTTTTATGAATATAATAAAACAAAATCGAAATATTATAAATATAAGAACTAAAATATATCACAAAGAAACAAAAATAAAAACCAACAAAAGATCCAATGTTATTGAATATGATGAAGCTCGTTGATCATTGAACCCATCAATGGAATAATTTTTAACATTGAAGTTATTCTAAGATTACATCTGATGAAAAAATATTGTTGTAGTTTCTTGATTGTATGAGAACAATAATAATTGTGTTAAATTTTTATAATAGGTGATCTACATGAATGTAATTTTATGCCTTTATTACATCACTAACAAATTAATCTGACATCACTATAAATAATAAATTACTATAGCATCTACATAAAAAATAATTGTAGGCGATGAGATTGCACATAAAAAATATAATATTACCATTGACTTTATTTTTAAATGCCAGGCTCGATAAAAAGGAACATATTCCCTCATTATTGAATAATTAAATTTTATTAGAAATATTTAAATATGTTGTGTATAATATATTAACTATACATAAAATAGTTTAAATAAAAATAATAAACTTATAGTTCATTAAAACAAAAAAAATAGAGAATTATAAGAATATATACAGCGTCTATATATGTTTATCACATATTCTCAAAATATTTTTTATGTTTTAGAAAATTATATTTTCAAAAAAATTGTAATATCACTGTATTTTAAAAAAAATATTTCCAAAATAGTAATGAAAATAATAAAAAATAAATTGAAAAGAAAATAATTTCAATAGTAGGTAGATTAAAATAAAATACCTGGAGGTAACATAGTGTTTCCTCTACTACGAATGACCTACCATTTAGTACGATATATCATTATGATATCTATCATTTGGAAATCTACCATTAAAAAAATTGGAACCACTTTCAAAAATTATATACCATTAAAATGGAATATAGTGTTTCATAATGATGTATTGTAGAGTGAAAAGGCTTCTACAATTGTTTTTGTAGCCCGTATACATGAACAAGCAAGTGAAAACATCATCTTATAGTGATTATGTGAATGAGGAATATAGAATGGTTGAACAATAAACTATTTTTTGATCTTTGAAAAAATAAAATTCTAAAGTTGGATTCAAGTGGTAGATAGATAATATACCATTATAAAGATATCTAAAGGTAGAAATTGATCTCCTATTGCCAATAGATCTACTAGTGGTGTAAGGATATGCCAATATGAAGAGAGGTACAACCAAGATATTGGGTAACATTTGGATATCTATTGTTACAACATGAAGTTACTACCATTTATATATGGTTCTATCTATGAAGGATAAATATAAAATCACATAAAAAATCAATCAATGATGTGATCTATCATCACCAAGAGATCTACCATTATCCAACTATAGATTAATCTATTTTTGAAATATAAACTGGTGCTTCCACCATGTGAATAAAAGATCCACCATCGAATAGAAACCTCTAGTGATGATTAGCCTTCAAATTCATAAATTACTATAGGGAAAGGTATTATATATGTGAGATAAATTTAGAAGAGTATGAAGAGATGTGATGCTAGTATGGCTGAGAGTTCTGGAAAAATAAATAACTCTAAAAACTAGATTAATAATAGAAAAAGAAAATAATAATCAGTGGAAATCCTAAGGTACATATGAAAGAGATCTTATTGAATATGTTATATTTTTATCATTTAATTTCATATGATAAGTGATCGGAAGTTTATATGTCCCACATCAGAATCATGGTAGGGTAATCCACCGTTATATTAATCAACTCAGCTTAGGCCACTATTGAGCTTCTAGTGGGTGATCATCACCAACACACCCATTCACCTATAAACTGGCTATGGCCCAGCAAGACAACTCTTCTCAATTCATGTGCCCCTCTAGTTACATTCCAGTGGGGCTTATATATGGGATCTCCTTCATATATGCCTTTATGTTTTCATTTATGGTTGGAAATCTCATGGGGTTGACCATATGTCTACTATATATGGTTAATAGGCTTTACCAATAGGTTTGTACGGAAATCCTAGATTTTATGAAATCAATTACCTAAATAATTTCCATTTACAAGAAAATGTATACTAAAAAAACAAATAATTAGAAAGTTAAAAAAATTAAAATGTGTATATAAGAAAAGACTGTTTTTAAATAAAAGTTTAATTAAAATAAATATGATAAAATAGAATTTAATCAAAAAAATGTTATTGTATTATAATGAAATTTCAAATACTAATTATCAGCTTCATTGAATAATATAAGAGAGAAAAAAAATTATTATATTTTCAAAATTAATTTCTGTTTTTTAAAATTCATTATAATGTATTATAAAATAAGATTTAAAAAAAATATTCCTCTTCTAAATAAACAATGAATAATTTCAAGATAGTAAAAAATGAATTGTTATTTACTATAATCATGTAAATAAAGTAGAGATAATTTTTATCAAATTATTAAATATACTAAAAATTACTTTTATAATTTCTTAATCCCCAATTCAAACATAATTGACTGAAATTTATCAAAATCTAATGTTTTAGTGAAAATTTCAATGACCTATTTTTTAGTTGGTAAAAATTATTAGAAATATCTCCTTCATCTATATGATCCATAAGAAAATTATGTCAGACATATTTGTGATTTTATAGCATCGATGTGGATTTTTATAAATTAAAATAATACATGAATTATCATATAAAATTGCAAAGTTATAAATATAAATAATAAAATAATATTCTGTGTCTTTAATCTATATACCATGTGAAAAAACAAGTAGCAACAACATACTTAGCCTCAGTTGTTGTTAAAGAAACCGAATTTTTTTTATTATAACTCTATGAGATTAAAATTTTCCCTAAAATGGAACATAACTATAGTGATTTTATAATCAAGTATAAAACCTCCAGATTTAAAATCATAATTAGATAATAAATAAAAACAGATCTCATTAGTATATAATAATCCAGTACAAATAGTACTATTGATATATCTAATTACTCGATTGAATTGTTTAAGAAGGGTTTCATTAATGTTGTCCTAAAATTTTGAACAAAATAAACTATGAATAATATTTTTGGCCTAGATATCATGAGATGTAACAAAACTTTTATCATACCCCTAAAATGTTTAACATCTGATGTATTTATAGACTAATCTAAATCCAATTTAAATATATTACTCATTAGTGTTTTAAATATCTTACAATAATGAATTCAAAAACGTTTAATAAGTTCATTATTATATTTAACCTGATTAAATAAATACTTTATTTCCTTTGATTAATTTTTATAACATTGAAAAAATTTAGTTCTCTCATCACACTCATATAGAATTCACTTTTTAGGGGTTTATAAAAATCATTTCACAATAAACAATTTTCTGAAAAAATATTATATCATTAACATAAATCTATGTAATCTATATATCATTTGAAAAAAATTTTAAACAAGTTTTTATCAACTATACCATTAATAAAATAATTTTTTATTAATAATTGTGTTAATATTTCATACCAATATCTTGGAGCTTATTTAAGACCATATAAAAAAATATTGGCTATAAAAACATAATTTAGAATCATTTCATTATCATATCTAGGTTATTATCTATCATAGACATCATCATGAAATATTTTTTAAAAAATAAATTTTATATCAATTTAAAATAATTTGATTTTTTGAAAACAAGAATAGGCTAATGGAATTCTATTTTCTGACATCACTATAATAGGATTAAGATAACATTCAGCATCGATTCCCTCTTACTAGTAATAACATTGATCTTTAAGTCTTTCTTTATTTTTAACAATTTTTCTTGGCTTCATCAACATTATTCTGAAAAATCCATTTAGTTCTTATTAATGGTTTATCTTATGGTAATTCATCAATATCCAAACATTTCTTCCTTTCAAATTGATTTAATTAAACATGAAATTTATTTACCCAATTTGAATCAATTAAAGAATTATCAATGTTTAAACATACATATTATGAAAAAAAGAAAAATTTTCATTGTAAAGTGAAACAAGTATTCCAATTCGTTTCTAGATTCACATTACTAATTAATTTTTCAATAAGTTTATATCAATGTGTTATAAATTATTTAGGATCATTTTCAGATGATATATTTTCACCCACAAATAATACATTCTCATTATATTGGTAATTATCTTTACCAAAAATTAAATCTCTAAATTCATTATTAACCTTTTTTAAAACATGATCTTTCTTGTAAGAATTATTTTCATTAAACTTAACATGAATATAATCTTCAAAAACTAATGTTTTCTTATTGAAAACACTGTAAGATTTTCATGTATAATAATATCATAGAAATATACTTTCATCAATTTTATATTAAGAATTTTCTTTATTATTATTGTTATTTAAGATGTAAACTAAACATATGATTACTATAAAGTATCCAACTTTAGGTTAAAACCCATTAAACAATTCATAATATATCTTAAATAAATTTTTCTAATATAAAATCTATTAAATACTTATAAACTATTATTTACAACTTCTTCCCAAAATTATTTAATTATAATAAGTTCTATTATCATTGATATATCCATTTCATGAATTTACATGTCCTTTCTTTCTTAGAATCCATATTGTTGTTCTTTCCTATAAGATAAAAAATAATGTTAATAAAAATTTACATCAAAAAATTTATCATGTTCTATATTAAAATATTCATCACCTCTATAACATATTATAGATTTTATTGATAGTTAGTTTAATTTCCCTATATGTTTTGAGAAGGAAAATAATTGGTTAACTTTTTTGTTTAATGGGATAAGAAATAAATCATGATAATTTTGTTGAAATAAACAATGATTAAAAATTAAAAATTCTTACAAAAAACATGTTGTATTGGAATATGAAATTAAATATGTAATAGTTATAAAAATATTTCTATAATAACATCATTTATAATTTTAAATTTTTCTTTTTGTTGGTTACATTTTAAACATGAATCACACATAAAGTACATATAAGAAATTTTGGCAATTACATAACTTTTTCGTGCATTGATAGTTGTTGTAAAAACATGAAATTTGCACAACCATGTCTAATTTTCCATATAATATCATTTTCATCAATAAAATTCCATCACTTAACCTTTTTTGGGTTAGATTATAAAAATAAATATTGAAACAATTTTCTTTTCTATTTTCATAGAATAAAAATTATATATTATATAACACAAATTTTATAAATTTCAAAAATAACATTTCATCAATCATTGAACTAATATTATGTATTTATTATATTATTTTTTAAACAGTTTACATATAATAATTTTAAAAAAATTAATGTTTTAGAAAAACAATGTTCAAAAATACATTTAATTTCCCCTTTCGATTTTCCTCAAAATGTTACATTGCTACCATCACAGAAATTGAAGGATAGAAATTTTTAAGTATCCCATGTCATGTTTCTAGAGAATCCATTTTATAAATACCAAGAGTATTTGAGAGTTATAAGTTTGACTTCCAAAATTTAAAAAATTCAAATAGATTACTTTGGAACCTATGATAACTTGGGATCAACTGTATTAGTAGTTGAAAATTTTTGGACCAAAATTTATTTAAAATATTTATTAGTGGTTAGTTTAGAAAATATATCTCCAAAATTGAAATTTATCGTACGTAGAATTTTGTTTAAATATCATTAAAATATTGAAAAATTTCTCTTTCATTATACATTTGAAACAATTTACAGTAGAAATACATTCTTTCAAGTTCTTAATAAAGTTAGTCTTATTTATCCTGGTTGAAAATCCTTTATAACAAAACCATAATTATTTTTGTTTAAATGAATTATTGAAATAATTTTATCATATTTTTATCTTCCATTTACAAATATAGATAAATTTTAACTTATATTGAAAACATATTTTTCCAAATTCATATTCTCTATTTTACTAGTCTCTAAATTTGTACAAACATTCTCATTAGATCTAAAATCTATGTTTCCGAATTTATTATCTTCAAGATTAAGATTCATATAATAATTTTTCACTATATTTAAATCATCCCGAACTAAATTCAATATTGTATATTGATCTTTAACATTCAATTCTAGAAGGTTTTTAAATATGTTATTTTCCTCCTTCAGTCTTAAAAGCATTCAATTATAATTTTTGATAGATATATCATTATAGGAAACAAATGAAATTATATTATTATATTCACTTTATATTTTATCAATTTATTTAATAACCATCTAATTTTTGAATTTTTATATCATTATATTTTTCTATTATCTTTACTCCATTATTTCATAATTCTATATTTTCTTTAAGAAATTTATTAATTTAGGAATTAGAAAAATCATAATTAGAACATGAATTATAATCATTCTCATTATCAGAAATGTTATTATAATCAACATTTCCTAAATTTATTAAATGAGTAAAGAGTGAATCATTTACCCTTAATAGTATATCCATTAGAGAAATACTACTTATTGATTTTTTACTTCCAGAATCACAGATAGAGTCAAAACTGTTTTAGAAATCTCAACCACCAATCTGTTATTGATTTTATTTTATTATTTTATATGTTTATTTATTTGGATGTTTACTTTTAGGAAATTTATTCCTTATATTCCTTTTATTCCTAAACTCAAAACATTTTATTTATCAAATATCATTATTATTACTGTTATTAAATTTCATATATTAGTTTATGAACTTTCTATTAAACTAATTCCTTCCACATTTGTTTTTAAAAAAATTGAGAAACTTATTACTAAAGTGATATATATACTTTCCACATTTCTAAAACATAGACTCAATGGATTTAGAGGAACCAATAAAATTATATTTTAATGCAATACATTTTATCTTTGTAGAATCCCCATCTACGATGTTTTCAACTCAAATGCATTGTGAAATAGAAATCATATTTGTTCATATATATTATAATATTTTAAATTATTACACTCATTGATGACCACCTTCCATGGATTCCATGTTTTTCAAATAACTCGCAATAATCGTTCAACATGATCTTTGTTGCCCAATACTATGATAATATAACTAATCCCATTTTTAAAAATTTTAAATTGATGGAAAATATAGGTTTATAATCCATTATATACCAACATGATGTCTTTGTATTCTTCTTGGAACATTACTACTTTGGTTGTCTTTTATTTTTTCAGTCGCATAGTGAGTCACTTGAAGTATTCTATATATATCATGGTTTTTATTACATGATGATACATGGATTTAGACACTTCTACTTATATCATATTATAACATATTTATATATTTATAATTCAAAACATATTTTACCATCTTATTACCTACCCGTATCTCCAGATCAACTTTGGGTATCTCATATGGCTTATCCATGATCACCTAGTGATATACAATCAACTATATCAATTAGTCTTCAATTATTTATTTCCACTAATTATAGTAACTTCCATTGATGAATTTGTGTTTTTTCAGAATCCATCCATCATTTGATTTTTCACATTCCATATTAAAATAATCTTCTATTCTATTCCTAACATTGTTAATTATATGATATCAAGTTATCATATAGTTAATAATAAACAACAACAAAATAAGAATGTCTAAATATCCTTTTAAGGAATTGCCTGATATGATACCAATTATTGGATCAATAACGATGGAAGTAAATACTATAGCGGTGGTGAATAGTAATCTAAAATCATCTAATAGAATTGAATCATAGTTTATAGTGTAATGACATATAATAAGTAATTTTTTCTTGAAATTAATTTCAATATAAATAAAGAAAATAGAACAAAAATATTTATAATGGTTCAGATCACCATAAACATAGTCAAATCCTTCACATTATATAGTCCATTAGAATATTGGAACACTCTATGAACCTCACATTTAGAGGTGTGATAACATATTATAGACACATGTATTTACAATTACCCATAGTTATAAACTTTTCTTTTTAAGGAGACTAATCTTAGTATATGACATGAATTTTGATTAGGATTCAAAACCAATACATCCTTTTTTGGTTAAATAACTAGATACTGAAATACCTTTTATTGATTATAGAAATCATAAAACAATCTCAAACAATTACAAATAGAATAAAAATATAAAAATAAGATAACAAATAAAAACATGAAGAATATCAAATTATTTTTATGATGGTGTGGCTAAATGATCATTGATCACTTCAATACAGGAATGTCGATCATTTATGTTCTTATGTGATTATATCCAAGGAACATATGTCACAAAATATTCTTGAGTTTATGAGAGATTCAATAATTATGTTATTGTTTTATAATGATTGATCTACAAGAATGTTTTAATGACTTGAATATACCTATAACAAATTAATCTTTCTTCTTTAAAACAATGATCTTTCAACATTTTCTATATAAATAATATTCAACTTCACTAGTTAGTGTATAAGAAATATGATATAGTCATTAACTTTGTTTTTAAATGTTGTTATGAATAACCATATTCTTTAATTATCTTTATTTCTTCATGAAAAATAAATATAATACATAAATTATATTTAGTACAATAAATATATATAATTCAAATTTATAAAATATTTAAAGTAAAAATATTAAACATTTAGTTTATTAAAACATAAATAAAATCATAAAATATAGCATCATAATAATATATACTACATATATGTAACTACATCACATATTATCAAAATAATTTTTAATCACCATGTAATTATATATTTTAAGAAAATGTACAAAAACTATATTTAATGAAATTTTATTACATCTTTAGTAGTTAAAATAATACCAAATAATTTTATAGAATTATAGAATCTCAATTATAGTAGATAAAAATAAAATCCATGGTAGTAGTGTGGTGTTTATACCACTACGAATGATATACCTTTTGGTAATATTAACCATTCATTGTGATATAAATTAATGAAATATACTATTAGATGAACCACTATTAAGAAACTCAGGAATTTTCATCATAATTAATCTTTCATTAAAAGTAGATCAACTATTGTAATTTGATCTTCCATTGAGAGTAAAGGCTACAACCATTGATTATGAATATGGTATGCATGGAAAAGATGTTGAAAACATCAAAAAATAGTGCTTGTGTAAATGAGGAATGGAGAATGGTCATATGAAAGATTGTTAGTGTGATATCTATATAACCGAAGATCTAAAAATGGAGCCTTTCAGTTGTTAGTGAATCTACCTTCTATAAGAGATCTACTGGTGGAAAATGATCTTCCATTTTTAAGATATCTACTTGTGAGGCATGGTGATGAAACTATGAAAAGAGTTTCAATAATGACACATTGAGACATTAATATATCTATTATTATAGGATGAAGCTAATACTATTGAAACATTGATCTATAATTGAAGGAGTGATCAAGTATCACATTAATTAAAAACTATTGATGTGATCTAAAGTCAAAAAAAAAATCTATCATTGACCACTGGTAGATTGAACTATTATTAAAATTGAGAATGAAGATTATTCCATAAGAAGAAAAGTGCCATCATAGAACATAAGCCCGGGGTGATGATCCTCCTTCTACTATTAGAATTATTATTAAGAATTGTATTACTAATGGGAGTTATATGAATGATAAAAAGAGGAGATGTGCTTATGGTCAAGTTTAGAGTTCCAATGAACTAGAGAACATTGATGACTGAATTAATACTAGTGGAAGAAGAAGATTACAAGTAAAAACTCGGCAATACATGTGATAGAGATCGTATGACAAATGTTATATATGTATCATTAAATTATGGATGAATTTTTACCACAACGTCACACATCCCTCATCGGAATCACAATAGAGTGATCCACCATTATATTAAACAAATCACCTCATTCCATTATCGAGCTATTAGTGGGGGATCTTCACCCGCACACACATCCAACTATAAATGGTTTACAACCCAATGAGCTAACTATAACCAATTCATGCACTCCTATAGTCACATTATAGTGGGCCTTATACATAGGATCACTTTCATAACTGCATCTAAAATGGATTCTAGTGTCATACCTCCCATGTGGTTGACCATTGGTCTCCTATATATGGTTGGTCGGATGTAAAAATAGTATTTTATGGATGGATTAAATTTTTACTTAATAAAGTAATTTAATCCTTTTATCCATAAGATAAAGTAAATTTTAAAAAATAAAAAATAGTAATCAATTCAAAACATTTAAACATGTATTTAAGAATGATTATTTTTAAGACAATTTGGATTAAATTTTATGTGATGATAAAGTAATTTATTAAAACAATGAAAATTGTTAAATTATTGAAATCAAATTTCAAATACTAAAATCATCATGTCTTGGAACTCTTTTTAATGTCATGTCCACACTTTAATGTAAATCCTATATGCAAGATCAATACATAAGGGTAAAATACATTTCCATTTCAATAACTCTAGGATTCATGTCATGGTTCCCCACTATTATTCAATGAACTCATTCTTCAAACCATTCATTATTATAGGGTGCCTCCTAACCATGATATGACCATAGTTCAATAACTTTTCCAACTGGAAGTCCCCATATTCATACCATGAAAACATATCAATAGAATAATATCATCTCCAAACGAATCCCAACTCCATAGAACACATGTATTAGTCATCACTATGAAAATGAACAATGAAATCTCTTAAAAATGAATAAGTTTAAAAAACAATGTTAAAAAAAACACACATTTATATTTAAGGGGAATTTTAGGGGATTCTGATCCTCGAGTAACATATATTAGGACTCTAAATGAATAGTTGTAACCACTATACCAAAATATTTGTCCCCCAATCCAAATTCAATTTTTATATATGGTTTTTTCTATAATACTCATAAAATAGGCACTAACATCCCGAACAACAACTTAATTCTTTTGTATTCTATCTACAGTATGTTCCCCCCAAATTATGTATTTTACTCTAACTTGAAATACTTATTATAGATCATAAAAAATTATTATACTCCAATATACTCCATAATCAAAAATATATTGACAAACCATGATGTGACCTTTGTCTTCCTCCTCAAACATTGACTCCCCAATCAGGGAAATACCTAAATGAATAATAAGTATCCCATGGGGAAATACAAGAGTCACCACCTCTAGTTATAATATGATCACCAACGAATCTTGGTGGTACCAAACCATATTTATATCAATTACACATTCTCAATGGTATATTATACCATGCTCAGTTAAATCACCACTAACCCACTAAACCCTAACTAGAACAACAGTGAGAGGTATGGAAAACAATAATGATCCTTAAAGGGAGTCATCTAGATCATATCTTAGAAGCAATGTTTTATGAAAAATGTATCATGGAAAGATGGTATAGTGACCCAAGCTTTTCATTCATGGATATTAAATATTTTTAGAATAATATTCATTACAATACACAAACACATTCTTGAGGGTCATAATAGTTTAGTTCCATTTGAAACTTGTAAAAAAATATTCGTAATTAACTATATATCTTCAATGTCTCCCATACTGATCTTCCCCTCTAGTAATCCTATTTAAAATCATTGTTCATAACCTAGTGAAATAAAACATAAGAAAAAATGATCTTAGATACTGAGTAAGGATACATAATGGAGATATGTAAGAATAAAATCAACATAAGCAATTTGATAACATAATAATAACATTTGAAAACCATACCCTAAATATCAAATATCACAATATTATGTAATTGAATAAATATTGAATGTTCAGAAGACATGAATCATAAGGGAATCAAAGAACAATATCCATGAGAGCATAACATTTGAATAACACATATATTTGTGGAATACATATAAGTATAGAAAATATTATTCCAAAGATACCAACCAATATATTCATAACATGTTATACATGGTCTAACCACCATGGTACATGATTTGGGCATGGACTAACCACCTGTGTACCATATTTTTATACTTGGGCTAACCACTCATGTACTCCTCATTTTGGGCTTGGGCAAACCACCCATGTACTCTGATTTTTGGGATTGGGCTAAACATACATGTACAAGTTGATCTCATAGAAAAATTATCATTATCCAATGAATTTTAGGGATTTATTGTTTCCACCCTTCACATAATTAAAAGCATACACATGTGTTTTATAAGATCAAAAGACATTCATCATGTTATAAACAAATAAATGAAATCGGTTTCATAAAAATTTAATCATATTATAACCTATGGAAAATTAAAATGTTTTATAATCTTTTTATCATTTCATTATAGAATAAACCATTGTAAATTAAGTGGGTCTCATATGAGTTTTATTATTTTATAACCCAAGGTAGAGAATCAAGTTTCATAAAAATATTTTTACCATAGATTTTAACTATTCATAGAAAAG
Source organism: Viscum album (assembly GCA_963277665.1). NCBI lineage: Eukaryota > Viridiplantae > Streptophyta > Magnoliopsida > Santalales > Viscaceae > Viscum > Viscum album. Next base: position 41,388,769 of record OY728141.1, on the reverse strand, counting down.
ATATGAATGATATAATTGGATCATAAAACTATTTAAGCATAATTAACAACAGTGGATAAAATATTTTTTGGAAAATTATTTCGAAATATCACAAATATCATTTCTTGGAATGAAAATAACTTTTCGTTAAACATATCATTTTAAAGCTCATAACATTTAAAAAATTATATTAATTGAAAATTAAATTGAAAACATAAAAATGAATCATTAAGAAAAATTTAAAATTTTTTATAAAAAATATAGTTTCCAATTAGAAAAAAATTTTAGAACAACAAACATTTTGAAAATATTTTTAGAAAACATAGTTTGATAGAAATATTTTTTTAACCAAAAGGATTATTTTTCTTAAAAATATTATTTTTTGAACTCTTCAATACATTAATAAAGAAAAATAATGGGGAAAACGTATTCTCATGTGACAACTAGTAGATACGGAAATTAATTATTTTAATGAGATATGGAAAATAATATTTTACCATCTTAAACATAATCATAAAAAATCCAAATAAATGATGATATTGTAACATAAAATCTTCAGCACTTTGGTAACTTTGAAACGTAATCCCCATGGAAGTGAGATCCTTAAATGGATATGTAAATCCAAATAATTTTAATTTTAAAAAAAGAAAATGCATTCATGTCCCATATATACAACACATAAAATAAATATGTGGTGAATATTGCATGAGTATCATAGAAGTAAGAAAGTGACACAAAAATCCCTTACACCATTGTAAAATTTTGAATAATAAATAACTATAAACAATAACATCAAATGGAAAATAAATAAAATTAAAATAATAGTATTACTAATATAACAAGTCAATGGGTCATTATATATTCCACACAAAAGAAACAACTGGTGAATTTTCATATATCTGAGAATTAAAAGAGAGAGTAGAATATCAATTACCTTACGTCTTGACTTCCTTCATACGCATTAAAAAATCCTTGATAATAAATATAATATCATTATTATTCTATTCAAGAGTAATATTTATAAATAAAATACCATATATTATTTTCTTATTACATTTTTTAAATCATTTATTAACAATTCCATGTTAATGTTATGTTTCGGGTAGTAATTGCTTTGGTTTTTATATAGGTTTTTATTTTTTTTATTTTTGGTCTTTATATTTTGATCATAATTTCAGAATATCAAGAGTTTTAAACATGATATATATATCATATATAATCATTATATATGTACATATAGTAATCCATTAAATTTGGTGAAGGAAAATGAAATAAATTATTTATGGAGACGGTGGGTCTTATATTTGCATGAAAGTTGTTTCTATTTTCCTAATGTATTGATGTAAATAATGGTAAATGATATATTTCAATTAAGTAATAATTTTTATGTCATATATATCACATATTTTTGTTAAAACCATATTTAATACCTTACATGTAAGGCATTAATGAATCACGTCACTTAATGAGGCATTATTTCATTATACACAAAAGAGATGTTATCGTATTCCCAAAAAATGGAGAGTTTGAAGAAATGAGGTATATAATAATTATGATAATATAAAAATATTAAAAATTTAATATAGATTAAAAAATAGATAATTATTTTTATATTTTAGATTTGGTAATGGGAAAGATAATGGAATCTGTTTCTGAGGCGGAAGTTCATCGTACAGATGAATAGTGATTTCGAAATTCATTTGATGGAAGAGGAGATGGTTGTAGGTAAATAAATTAGCCTAAAAACTTATCAGTATGTGAAATATAATTAGGTTATTATATTATAATGGTATATTAAATATTTAATTATTTTTATGAAGAAATAAAACAGAAACACTCATTGATGAACGTTACATATTTTTTTGTGTATCCTCTTTAGCTTTTCACTAAAACCATTCACTAGTTGAATTTATGTACAAAATAAATCATATAATAGTAGAGGAGGGATGTTTGGAAGTTATTTGATATTGTATATTATGAACCAAATTGGTTTTATGGTTTTAATAAGTAATGTATAGTGGTGACCTTTTATAAGTGGCAGAAATGAATATACTTGGAAATTACTAAGAAAATTCCAAAAATAAATGAAAAATTATACTCATTCCCAATAAAAAACATCTAAATGACCCTATATTATAAATTTGGAAGTTTAATATGGTAATATTGAAATAAAATAGTATTTACACAAGTTTTATTTCATTTTTATCCATTATAATTTTAGTATAACTCCTCAATAATCCTTTTTTCCCTTAACTACGGTAAATATTTATTATTGTTTTCAATATTAATTTTGGAAAAAAATTAAGCTAAAAATAATAGATAATAAAAATTATTCATATGGATAATATGGGAATTTTTTTTCCAAATTCCAGTCAAGAAATTATGAAAATTTAATTTAATAATAATAAAAAATATTTGATGAGAAATCAGGTTTTTAAAGAGAAAATGTTTAAAAGTCCAAAAAATATTATATGAAATTTCAACATAAAGTGACTAAAATAAACTAAATTATATTAATGAATATATATTTGAGATTCCTTTATTATAAAATTATCATAAAATATAATTTCATATTATTAATAAATAAATCAAAAATCTAATTTCTGAATAAAATATTTTATTTTTCTCTAATCATAATAAAATTAAACGTTTAAGAATAATCCACAAAATTCAACCCAAAATATTTTTAACTTATAATTTCCAAAATTATGTATATTTTTTCAAATTATTTTTTTAAATGTGGGAAAAAATTAATTTTAATTATTGTTCATAAGAATAAAAACTGCATTTTTTTGATAAAATAGTATTTTTCCAAAATATAAAGACTTTGTTGAAAATAAAATGATTTTTAATCTATATATTTTTTTATATAAAACCATTATAATTTTAAAAAATATATTTATTACTATTAATATATCTATGTAAATTATCTAGTTTACGATGGATTCATTTAAATTATTATATTAATAATATATCATGGTTTTGTTAAAAATCAGTGTTGCATGTAACACAAGTTAACCCAGTAGTTGAGTGTATTTAAACATTAAATTGGTGTTCTTTGTAACAAAATATATTGAATTAATTTAATTTATTCTAAAATAATTCATAAAAACTCAATGGGTTACATTCTACCACCATTAAAATTAATTTCTCCCTCAGAATTCTTCACAAAAAAAAAGAGTTATTAATAATTATACCACATTATATCCTCAAGTTCTCATGTAGCTTCCTCCAACTAGTTCTTTCAGCACTAAACATTGACCAGGTATGCAGTATTACCTCATATAAATTCCTCTATTTGATCCAAGATCAATATGAATTATTCCTTAAAAGAATATGATGCATCAAGGGTACATCCTATGAGTTCAGTATATGTGATAGATCTAGTATGTAAGTTCTCATGAGTGATAGATGGAACAAATCATGAAACTGAGATATATTTAGTGAAATCTAATAGATTTGTTTCCCTAGAACCAACTTATTTTGTAATTTATGATAATTTATATTTATGTTTTTTGATGTTAATAAATTCCTTATTAAATCATGATTATTCTTCTACATGACATTGCATGTGATAATGTCCCAAGAGTTATTATCACACTAAAAGGACATATCATTTCTCCTCTATGATGAGAACCTAAATATTCTGTGAAACTATTATAAAATAAATATTCTATGGCATGATCATATCATTTGACAGACCCAAATGATACATTCTATCAGGGGTGGAGACTCATGGGACTTCATGGAACCTTCTCATGGTAAATACCCTTGGTAAGGTCAAGGTGGATATTATCGTAATGAGACCCGCCAGAAAAAAATCCAAATTTATAAGTTTCATTCGATGTTACAGTCTACATTTGTGTTTATTGGTCCTTAGAATATAAGATTATTATTAATGGGTACCATGAATCATGCACGTAGATGTATTGGCAAAAACCATGGAAACATATGTTCACAACGAGGTAGGACATATTGGGTGTGTTATGTGTAATACTCCATTAATGAATAATTCAAAAAGATATTTTTCCATTATGTTCCATAACAGAAGTTGATATCTTAGGCCCTTTTATGGAAATGATTTAACCTAAATAATTACATGTCCACAATGTTCTATAGGTAAGTTCAATTTTTAGAAAGTCAAAGAATGTGAAATCAAGAACTTGGGTTGATGGAACTCGCATTCAACCTATTTGGTTGGAGATATCGAGAAAAAGGGATTATATTATATGGTATGCATATGTATGATGTGACTTGTCTTTGAAAAATTAAATTCATTTTATAAGGGTTCCTTGGCATGTTACTAGACGCAAACATTAGATTTTAGGTTATTCCGCCCATTTCCACTGAGAAAGAGGCCTAGAGGGCCACACAATAAGTGTATCCAATATCACAGATAAATAATATACTATCTATTATCTAACAAGTTTAAAAAATACTATTCATGGTTGGGGTTTAATAATTATTCAAGGATGTCTGATCACATTTATTTCAAAACTAGTTATTCAAGAGAATATATTGGGAGCAGAATAATTAATAATTATTTATTTAATTTTTAGTGTATATAATATTTATATATTTATTGGTGGATAATGTAGATATATTTATTTAATAAATAAATATCCATTATTCAAGGTTTAATAAATATGGTGGATTATTAGAGGACTAAGTTAAGGGTCCAGAGAGAAATAATAATATAGAATATTATTTGATTAAATAATATTTTATTATTACTCACAAGTTAAGCACATGTCAGGAAATAATAATGTCGATGTTATTATTTGACAGGGGGTTTCTTAAGGACTAATAAAATAATTTAGGCACTTCTACAAATAATTTACTATTAACCTGTTGAATTAAATGCTTGGTTATATTATTCTCTTATTATCCAAGCATTATCCAAGAGATTCTAATGGTGTTTTGCATAAAAAAAATTTGATAATAACTCTCAATCCTATAGATTCTATCCCTATCCATGAATAATATCAAAAAACAAGAGATATCATCATCCACTAGATCAAGACGAATGCTTTGGAATCATTTCGCAGGGTGATTAAAGGCAAACATCACAAGCGCTATGATATTCCGGGCTAGGACCTAGAAACTCCTTCGGAGATGTCCAATGATATGTGGAACATGAGTGGATCATCACTAAAGGAGAACTACCCTTGATCTCTATAATGAAATAATGGTACACCAGCAGATCTATAACTGAACGCATCAACGAGTAAAGAATAAACCCTATAGGTAATTCTTAATTAATTAAATTAATTATAAAAAACATATGTTGATCCTCTATCTTAGTTCGGAGCATCTATTATTTTTTTCCAATTTCATTGACTCAATTATGTGGATCACAACATTCATCGTCACATATATCCTGAATGTTTCATTGAATATGAAAGAAATAATGTTGGGCCCCATCTCTCCCATGATTTCGCTACTCCTAGAACCTACAAGTGGAATCCGAGAGGGAATATTATTGTTTAAAATTATTTAATAATCATTGGTGATTTGAGAATTTATAATTTATTTTTTCAATTCCAGTTGAGTCGTTCCTTTTTAATCTTAATTCTGATATCTTTTTTCATCCTTTACTGTTTCTCACATATCTAATAGAAACAATTAATCTTATGATTAAAATTATATCGAGGATCTCATCCGGAGTTGCCAAATATTAGTTCTACGTAACACAACAGTACACATCATGTAATTGTAACTACACACCATGTAGATTTGTTCAATGCATCATGAGTAGTTCATCAATTACTAAACCTATGTGTATTAATGGCACGCGGTGTAGTTAATTCTTAATCCATATGGTCACTGGGATAGACTGGTGCACGGTCATCTAGACTACAAACTATGTATCCCAGTAGACACGGTGCGTAGTCCCTTTTGGGTCAGGGACAGGTCGTGTATCCCAATCAAGTCTTAGCTGACCGGTGACTATGATATGCAGAGTCAAGACAGTGTGTGGCCCACTTAACATGTTTTGAACTCTGAAATTTCCTAAGTATTCCCCACATGTTGAGTCCCTAGGAATGTATTTCAGATAGATAGTGAATATATTATACACCGTGTTGATTGGATCTACATGCCACGTACATTACAAAATTATGTATAATTAAAACATTAATATTTATATTATTTCAAAATCATTATATCCTTTATAATTCATATTTATGGTAGTTACTCTAAGTGAATTGAATCAAAACATGTGGATGAAAGATCATGTAATACATGTAATCAATCGTGAAGTACACATCATTAAAGTCCATGATAGGTCTTGTATTCTATATATCATAAGAGTAAAATAGTTAATGATCGTAATACATGTTGGGTAGGTTTTCATGGGTATTCATCGGGTTACCTCCAAGGTACAAGTTATGTACAAGGTAAATTTTTGATGAATTATAATTTCATTAAAATTATAATGGATGAGAATCTCTAGGAAATTCAAGAAAGTATTAAGATAAAATAATTGATTAACTAAAGATAATAATTAATCGATCATGGGAAATTTATATTAAATATGATCGATTTAATAATTGATAGATAGTTTTATTAAAATTTTAAATTCATTGAATGTATGTGGATGATCATGAGTGTAGATACCCAAGCTTAATGCACATGTACATTACATTAATTTTTCAAAATACTTAATACATAACAAAAATAGGCACCCAAAGACAGAATTAGTTCAATATCATTGGAAAGTCAAAATAATATTCTAATCATGGTGAATGATCTTCAACATATCCCATAATAATAATAACCTTTTTTCCAACCTAAAACAATTCTTTATATACTCAGGAAGAGAAAACTTAATATGGGTGAGCACAAATTATAAGTAAGGGTAAACATGGAGAACATAAAACATTCCATAAACATTTGAACAGAAAAACACGAAAATAATGTTTAAACATAAATATCATGATTTATGAAATTAATCTTGGTAGTAAATAAGTCATAAATCATAAAGGAACATTAATGATGATAAAATAGATTTGGAATGAATCATGGAAATGTGGAAAACCATTAAGCACATAATATTATTTCTATAGTATCCAAGGCATTGTTTCTAAGACCATCAAAGTGGTCTAAGTTCATTACTAAACCGAGTTTACATGCCGTTACAACCATATATATATCATGATATATAAATAATTACCCTATGAATTTGAGGGAGATATAGATCCCACCCATCTCATAATGAAATAATTCTTATGTATTCCACAAAATAAATATAAATCATTCATCATAACCCGACTAATAAAAAGGGTTTCATAAACATCATCCCATCATAACATAATCCATATAAAACAAATGGATATAATTTCATAATAAACAAAATAAAACCATATAAATAATAGGGACATTATACTTGAAACATAACCATATAAAATAATGTCATCTTAGATATAATTGTTTTGAATAAAACACTTCAAATGAATCCTTGAGGAAAATATCCTTTCTTCTTCAAAATCATTTTCTATTCTAAAAATGCCATGAAATATTTAGATAATAGAATTTTTTAAAAATAATCATGAAATATGTTATAGTAAGCTTCATGTAAATAAGGCATTAATAAATAGTAAAAATATTTTCATTACGTATAGGTTAAAAAAACATTATTCTCATACATTTGCCGAAAAAGTCAAAAACATATCCCGTACCAAAGTTGAAAAAATATTACATTAATATATTTTTATAAAAAATATCCAATGGGTAAAATTGGATTTAAAAAATATTAATAGGATATAAATAATATTACATATTTAGGAAACATGTAAAAGGATTATAAATATTTCCCAGTAAATACTTTAGTGTAAACAATCTCAGATAAAATTAGATTATTAGATTTCCCCTAACATTAGGTCTGATATGATTTGTACATATCTGAACCTCATGTAAAATGATATAAATAATGTTAATAACTTATTCAAGAATCATTTTAATTTTTATGATATCATATATGGTCATAATATAATCTTTTTATTAGTAACATTTCATTATTACTCGTTATTCGAGTGTTAACTGCCTTATGTTATTACGCATGTTTTGTCGAATAAATTCTTATTGGATTTTTAGGATATTGTTATATCATTTAAAGAATGGTATTAGTACAATATATGTCATATTTATTAATTAAATTCATTTATATAATTATTTTTCAATGAATATCATGTTGAATGAATCACATCACATTATGAAGACAGTAGGACGTACACACGCGCGAGCAACGATATCATTCCAATGATTGTGGAATTGTATTGAATTGTATGGTGTATAATATTTTAGAATATATATAATTTTTCAATAATAATATATAGTTATTTTTCTAATCATTATAACCATCCAAGTATGTAGGTGATGAAAAAAAATTACACCACGACGTGGAGATGGTAGGTCGTACGTATGCACGTTTGGTGATTTCATTTTTCATTGGATTGATAGAAGATAGAATATGGTTGTTTTATATTCATAATAACATATCTATATAAAAGTGATACTGGATTTATTACATAATAATTAAACCACTATTATATGTGATGTATATGAAAAAAGATGTTTGAAAGAATTAGTAAAGTATATTACATCTTATTCGGTGTGCCTCTTTTAAACCTCCTCTTATGGCACTGAAGTTGGACTTTAAAGAAGACCATGACAACTAGTATGTCTCTAGAGAAGTGGAGAAGAGGAATGGATAGAGTATTCTGGGTTTGAAGGCTCAAAATAGAGTGAAGAGGAGATAGCGGAGGTTCCCTTTTATAAGAGAGGAGAGGGTAACTTTTGGAAACCTTAGAAATATTAATTTATAATTAATATTATAAATCTTCAATTGTAAGTATTTAAAACCATTTAAATATTCTAAATTTTCAAGGGTTATAAATACTTACTAATGTGTTGGTAATTTTCCATAGTTAGATAATTTATGACATTTTATAACATATAATTTTCATTTTGAAATTTTTAAATATTTTTGTTATTTTTAGACAATTTAATAATATGTTATTTTTATGAAATATAAATATTCTCAATTTTTACACTATTGATTTATTTGAATTTAAACAAAATACCCACAGAAGATAAATTTTAATGAAAATATTTAATAGATTCATAAAATGTCATATGAATCTAGAAAATTCGTTCAAAACATTAATTAGTTCATAAAATATATATTTTCATACTTTTAAAACCATTTATTTGATATTTCTTTTGATAAAATAATTACTACAAATTTTTTTTATAATTATTTAATATACTTATTTGTTTCATAAAAATTAAAAATGAAATACTATGATGAATATAAATCTAATATATTTCAAAATAATACTTTTGGTCGAATTTATCATTAAAAAACCCCAACATTTAAAAAGTTATATTTATTAAATTATGATGGTGACGACTTTGACATCATTAAAAATAAAATATTATAAGTGTAATAATCTCTTTTTTAAAGATCTAAATGGTAAATGATTTTTCCCAAGGATGATTATGGTTTAGATAAACACGATAAATATGGTTCGGTCAAGTGATTGGGCCTTTTGATGGGTTTTATTAATTTAATAAAAACTATATTATTGGTTTTTAACTAAATAAATAATTTCTGAATCATTAATGTATAAGCTATTATGGTAACTATATATTTTTTAAAAATTAAAAATAATTTACCATGATAAATAAAAGTATTTTATCTTTCTCATGAGTATTTATAATAGAATTTATATTCTGTATAACCTTATATTAAAAATAATTTAATTATTAATGTCTGAGTGAGACATATTTCACTTTTCTTTATATAAAATAAATTAAATGTCTTAATCTCATCCAAGTGGGTTCCAGTAGATAAACTTTCGACCCCAGTATGTTTTATGACGAAATTTAATCGTCCAATTATATTAAGAAATATGTTTGAGTAATTTTATAATATTATTTTTACCCTTAATTACCTGATTTACATTTAATTGTGGTAAATAAAATTTATCGTAGTTACAATTAATAATGTCTAAAAATAAATGTTACCTATTTAAACAATTTGGAGATCATAATTCCAAATATGGAATACATTTTTCCAAATTCAAAACACATTAATTGCAGTAATTAATTTAAAATTAATTTTGTTGTTGAGAAAACATGTTTTAAAAGATTAAACATTGTAAAAGATTGAAATGTTTTTACCTATGAATTAAATGTAAAATTAATGCTATTAACATAAATTATATTAAATCATAAAAACATATTATATTTAAACTTTAAAATCAATCAGTATTTTTATTTGACCATAAGAAGTATCTTGATGAAAAAAGTTGTTTTTAAGTAAAATACATCATATTTTTATTGTTCATCAAAATATGAATGTTATCAAAAAATTATGAAAAATGTATCCAATGAAAATTTTTATATCCTGAATCAAAATTAATAGTTTAACTTTTCAAATTGAACTTATAAACATGTCAAAACTAGATTTAAATTGGGTTCACCATCAAAATTTAGTAAAACATCATTTTTTTTTGAAAAATACTTGTTTTATCTGAAAATTGATTTTGTTCTCATAACAAGTGTAAGATGAATTATAACGTTATATAAAATTCAAAATGTGGTTAATAATATTCATAAAGGATAGTTTATATCTCATTTAAATAATAAAATAATAATATATTACTGTTTAGTGAAACTTAGTATCACGTACAACACAAGCTATCATGGAAGGCCTCTATTACGTGTAATGCAAGGCAAGTCAGTGTTGTGTGTAGTGAATTTTTTTTGGTTCTTCAAAAAACATAATTAAAATTTATTTTATTGATTCATTGAAAAAAAATCTATACTCTATGTTGCGTAGAATAATTTCTACCAAATGAACATGAAATTGTGTGTAACATTGAGCCAAGATTTGTGTTGCCAGTACTTCTAGCTAATACGATGTTGCGTATAGTTCAAGATAGTCTTCTTGTAGTGTAAAACAAAAGATATAAAATAAATTAATAGAATCTATCTCATAAATTTATGGGGTGTTACATTCTACCCCCCTTAAAATGAATTTCTCCCTCAAAATTCATCGGGGATATAAATGGTTTACTACATGAAAGTTTCATTCATAGAATCCCACATGATAAAAAGGAATACAAAAACACAATTATAAAAATTAAAGTATGAAACATATTGGTTACCCAAATTAACTCATCATTAGGTTTCCACAAAAGATAACATAGGTGAAAATATGGATATGGAAGGGAAATATAACCATGAATTTCTGATGGAGTGTGATGGAGAAAATAGTTAAGAAAAATTCATCAATCACAAAGCCATAAATCTATAATTATTTAAGGTACCATTTGATTCATCAGAGATGAGGGTACTAGGATAACATTTTTGTTTTTCAAGATCATTTCTCTAATGTGGAAGAATTTTTTCAAAAGGTGAAATACTTACTTGATTTTAGTGTAATATGACTATTGGTTATTCCCGGATCAATTTCTCCTTCATATATTATTTAATGTAATGAAGTTAAATTTTTCATTTTTGAACTATTAGTAGGTCAAACGATAGAATGATAGGTCATTCCATCTATATCAAAAAAAAGTTTAGAACATGTTATTAAATATGCATAAGTCTACCTATAGTGAGATAATACATTAATCTTACAAAATTCAAACACAATATTAATTATAATATCCATGAATTGATTACCATAAAATCATTCAAAAACTAAAAATATAAACCTTTAGAAGGAGGTGAACTAAAGCTACTTAACATTTGTCTCCTATATCTCAATTTTCAGTACATAGTTGTCACATTCCAAACATCTCAATACCTTAATAATTTATTATCTTGAAACAATAATTACTGTAGAACCATAGTGAAAACTGGAATGTCGTCAATGGTTAACTCTTTACACATACCAAAATACCAAAAATTATATAGACTCAAACCTTGTTATCTCTTTTTCCTAATACAATTCATGTTCTCATTAAAACTGTCCATAACCTCATTCACTCCTTATACCTTCATTAGGTGCATATCATTTTCTTTCCAAAAATATCTGAATAACCTTTCATGGTTACTGGTACCATTGAACATATACATTCAAATACATATGGAATAAATAGTGTAACAATCCTTAAAGTTTCTTCATTCCATAGTACCATTAAATTACTTATACAACATTACTCTTGATAAACATGAAATCTTTCCACTACCTTCTTCAACCATTGTCTGAGCTTCACAATTTTATTTATTAATACTTATTTCATATGATATATAATTTTTTGTATCCTTATTATCATCAACATAAATACTACTCATACGACCATGTTGATTATTTTCATTAGTTTTCCCCCTAGGGCATCTATTTTCTTGATTCCCATATATTCCACCATTAAAACATATAACTGTCGTTGATGTCTTACCAATACCATTATCCCCATCCATTGTGTTAACTGAACCATTCCCTTTCCAATCACTGGATTTGTGTCATTCATTTCCACAACAAAATCATCTTGCATTTACTTTGAATCATTCTCCTTTATTTCTCTTCCCAAATGATTTACATGTGGAAAATTGAACTATATTTCCTTTATGATCACCATAATGGTCCATCTTTCTTTTATTAAATACTTCAGGAAACTCACCAAAGTTGATATTATTGATCATATTATGAGATTTATAATTAGGAATAATAATGTTGTTTTGTATTCCAACTCCCATTTTACTTTGTTGCGCATGGATAATATCATTATATTGTCCATCCTATTATCCTTTAACATGAATCATCCTGTTTCCACCCATTCTCTAAAACCCAAAAAGATTAGTGGGAGAGGAAAAAACATACCAGCGAAACAACATAATTAGGGGTTACATTCAATATCTAACATCTTAGGTTTAATCCAGGAATATTCATGATCATTATAATAATTCATGTATTTTAACCTATACTTACACTTAGCCTTAAAGACATCCCTCAACAAACCTTATAAATATCTTTAGGGATCTCACTAATGTTTTAACATCGTAGTTTCGAAAGGTAGACTAAACCTTCACTCTGATACCAATTTTAGAGACCCAAGCTTGACATACATGGACATTACATTGCTTATGTGTAATACTTAATATATGAAAAAAACAAACACCCAATGACTGTTTTAGTTAGGTGTCTTTGGAAACACGTAACATAATCTTCTAATCATGGTGAAAGATCTTCATCATCTCCCATAAAAATCTTCCCAATTTTTTCCTACCTAAAATATTTCTTTATATTCTAGGGAACAAGAAAACATAAAAATTATAAGATCAATTTCTCAGTAAGGGTAAACATGGAGAACATAAAAAATTCCATAAACATTTGAACGTAAAAACATGAACAAAATGTTTAACATCAAAATCTCATGCCGTGAAATAAATCTTGGTAATATGTAAGGAATAAATCGTAAAGGAAAATTAATCATGATAAAATAACATGGGAATAAAACATGGAATTGTGGAAAACCATTAATCACATAATATGATTTCCACTATAGAAAAGTCATTCTTTCTATGACCATCACAGTGGACAAAGTCCCTTACTGAACCAGGTTTACTTGATATTCTAGCCATGCCGATATCATGAGATATAAATCATTAACCAATGAATTTGTGGGATATATTGGTCCTAATCCTCACAAAATTAAATTATTCTTATGTGTTACACAAAATAAACAAAAATCATTCATCATAATCCAACAAATAAAATGGGTTTCATAAACATCTTCCCATTATAACATAATCCATATAAAAAAAGTGATATTATTTCATCATAAAAAAAATCAAACCAACAAAATAATAAATACATTATACTTGAAACATAACCATATTAAATAATTTAATCTTATATGGAAAATATTTTTGATAAAACAGTTGAAAATAATTCTTGAGGAAAATATCATTTATAATTTAAAATCAATTTTTTCTCAAAATGAAGTGAAACTCATAAAGAATATAATTTTGTTGAAAATAATCATGAAATTTTGTAGAGTAATCTTCTTGGAAATAATGAATTTTGAAACCTTAAAAATATATTCATACTGTATAAGTTAAAAAACATTCTTCTCATACTTTTCCCAAAAAAGTAAAAAATGTATATCGTACCAAAAACGAGAAAATATTTCCTTCATATATTTTAATTAAAATTCACCAATGGGTAATAATGGATTTAATAAATTGTTGGAGGATTTAATAATATTACATATTTAGGAAACAATGGACTTTTATGATAAATATTCCCTAGTAAATACTTATGTATAAACAATCTCAGATAAAAATGGGATTTTGAGATTTTACCTTACCTTAGGACCATTATGATTTAAACATATCCAAACCTCCAGTATAATGATTTAAATAATTTCATTAAATTATTCAAGAATCATTTTAATTTGTATGATATAATATATGGTCATATTCTTATCTGTTTATTAGTATGATTTCATTATTAATCGTTATTCAGGTGTTAACTGATTTTCTTATGCATGTTTTGTCAAATAAAATCTTCTTCCTATTTTAGGTAACTGTTATATCATTTAAAGAATGGTATTAGTACAATATATATCATATTTATTAATTAAGTTGATTTATATAATTATTTTTCAATGAAGATCATGTAGAATGAATCACATCACATCGTGGAGATGGTAGGTCGTATGTACGCACTAGTGACGATATCATTCCCATGATTGTGGAATTGTATTGAATTGTATATTGTATAATTTTTCAGAATAAATATTATTTTAGAATAATCATATATATTTATTTCTTCCATCATTATACCCATCCAAATATGTTGGTGATGAGAAAACAGATTACACCACTGCATGGGGATGATAGGCTGTATGTACGCACGTGTGGTGATTTCATTTTTCATAGTATAGACTGAAGATGGAATATGGTTGTTTCATATGAAAAATAACATATCAGTATAAGCTTTATAATGGATATATTAAATAATAATTAAACAACTCATATATAGGATGTAGAATAAGAAATAATATTGAAAGAATCAGTAAAGGATATAACCTCTTCTTCGACGTGCCTCTTCTAAACTTCTTCTTAGGGAACTAAAATTAGTCTTTAAAGAAGACCAGAACCTCTAGTATGTTTCTAGAGAAGCGTAGCAGGGAAATGGATTGGTTTTTTCCATGTTTAAATGCTCAAAATAGAGTGAATAGGAGATGGAGGAGGTTCTCTTTTATAAGAGAGGAGAGGGGTACTTTTGGAAACCTCAGAAATATTAATTTATAATTAAAACAGAACCCACAGAAATCCTCCAAAATGGCTCAAATTCCAAGATGATATGACATACGGTTTTAATCTCATCAGAAAATAAAATTTAGACATTTTTTGTTTTTATTTTAATCTTTATCATTTTGATTTATTCTTATTTAATCTATTTAATTTTATTTTTGTTGATAATATTCTAAATTTTAAATGGTAATAAATACATACTTATGTGTTGTGAATTTATCATAATTGTATACTTTATGACATTTTGAACCATATATTTTTAAATTCGTAATTTTTAAATATTTTTGTGTTTTTAAATAATTTCATAATATGTTATTTTTTTTATAATATCAATAATGTCAATTTTGAAACTATCGATTTATTTTAATTTAAATAAAATACAAAAAGTAGATATATTCAAAAAAAAGATAATATATTATTAACCTTACATATGAGTTTATAAAATTAGTAAATCACATTAAATAGTTCATATAATATATATTTTAATATTTTAAACCATTTATTTGATATTTCTTGAAATAAAATAATTACTACAACATTTTTGTATAATTATTTAATATACCTATTGGTTGCATAAAATTTAAAAATATAATACTATTATGAAGATAAATCTAATAAATTTCATTATAATACTTTTAGTAGAATTTATCTTCCAAAAACCCTAACATTTAAAATTTTATATTTATTAAATTATGAAGGTTAAAACATTGACATCATTTAAAATAAAATAATATAAGTTTCATAATATCTTTTATAAAATAAAAATGGTCCATAATTCTACCTTTTTATGCTTATGATTTAGTTAAACTCGACCAATAAGGTTTGGTCAAGTGTTTGGGTCTTTCAATGGGTTTTATTACTTTAATAAAAACTATATTATTGTTCCTCTTGTTGAGAAAATGAGTTTTAAAAGTTAGAACATTGCAAAAGATTGAAATGCTTTTTCACCTATGAATTCAGTGTGAAATTTATTCTATTGACATAAATTATATTAAATGAAAAATATATATTCTATTTATACTGAAAACCCATTCAATATTATAATTTAACCATATAAATTATCTCGATGAAAAAAGTTTCTTTTAAGTAAAATTTAGCGTATTTTTACTATTCATCAATATATAAATGTTATTAAAAAAATATCAAAATATTATCCAATGAAAATTTTTATATCCTGATTCAAAATAAAAAAGGTTATTGTTTTAAATTTAACTTAAAAAAATGTCAAAAACATTATTTAAAATAGTTGTACCATCAAAAGGCGTTAAAACTGCATAATTTTTTTTGGAAAATACTTCTTTTATCTAAAAAATTATTTTTTTCTCATATCATGTGTAAGATGAATTATAATGATATATAAAATTTAAAATGTGGTTAATTATATTAATAAAGGCTAGATTTTATCCTATTTAAATAATAATATGATAATATATCGTGGTTTAGTGAAACTCATTATCACGTACATCACAAGCTATTAAGGAAGGTCGCTTTTACGTGTGATGAAAGCCAAATAAGTGTTGTGTGTAGTAAAAGATTCCTTTGGTGTTTTATATAACACAATCCAATTTTAGTTCATTTATACTTTGAAAAATATCTATACTCAATGTTGCGTAGAATAATTTCTACAAAACGAACATGAAATTTTGTGCAACACAAGCTAAGAATTGTGTTGCGTATACTGCAAGATAATATGGTGATGCGTATAGCACAAGCTAATATTGTTGTAACGTACAACACAAGACATAAAATAAATTAATATAATCTATCTCATTAAATCTTGAGGTGTTACAATGAGCTAGACAAGACATTTTTGTTTTTGATTTGTTTACATTTAATTTATTAAATTAAATATTTGGCTTACATGCCTTATGTACTTATTAATATGTTGAGCCTACATGCCCATGGTTTATTTTATATGAACATCATTTTACCCCTCACCTACATGTGAGTAAATGAATATTTAATTAATGCAGATCTCAACCTAGTTTAGGATGTTCATGTTAGGATTCGATATGAAACTGATAAAAAGATATACAAAGGTGGAATGTAGAAAACATGAGAATAGTTGGTTCTTGGTATTTCTCCCCTACTTCAGTGGTTAGTTTATCAACTACTAGATAATGTAACCATTATAATAAATACGTGATCATAACGATTATTTTATTTCTGTCATTTTCATAGTTATTCATTATGGATAAATTTTCATGATCACATAATTAATGAATTAACAAGCATCCAAGATTGAACTAAAACAAACAATATTACGTGTAAATATTTTCTAATACATGGTTAATAACTTAAGCTTATGCCACATAATATTAACATTCATGTGAAAAGATAATAAATGGAAATTTATACATAGAGGATAAAATCCATCGATAAAATATTAAGTTGGTATAGACTTCCATTACATATGTCAAAATAAACACATAGTTCAATGTGCTTGACCAGGTAAAGTTGGAGTACTTTTAATTATTATAGAATTATAATTTTACATTTTGGTTTGACTTGATTTAGTTTACATCATGTTTTGACAGCCAAAGCAGGACTTGGTGTAATTGAGAGGCAACAGTTGAGGAAATCCAAAATTAAGGATTTCTAGATTGGGGAGTCAACTCAATGAATCAAGGATCTACGAGTTAATACAGTTGGAATTTGGAATTCTTACCTTAAAGCTTGGAATTATCTTGAATATAAAATTTTGGGGGTAACATGAAGGTCAATATGGATCATGGATGCTAGAATTTTCAAGAAATAGGATATCATAATGGCAATAGTGAGGGATATTGGGATTCGATAAAATAATGGGAGATAAATGAATATTTATTTATTTATTTGTCTCGATTTTATCAGATAAAGTAATAAAACTCTATTCATAATATTTTTAGAAACAAAAATAATAATGACATCAAACATATCATTGTTATCCATACATGATAAAGAAAACATTCTCACTAGAAATAATTTCATGGAGTGGAAAATGCCCCTTATGGTCATCCTTCAGCATGAAGGGAAACTATATGTGTTGGAAGAAGCTTTACCAATTGTTCCTATAAATGAGGTTAGTGATGAGGAGATATCTATGAATGAGAAAAAAATGATTTTATAGATGTTATGTGCCTCATTCTATCATCCATGACTAGTGAGATCTTGAAGCAATATGAGGAAATGGATTTTTATAGCACGATGTCAAAACATTGGTATTTATATCATGAGATGACGAGACTATAGAGGTATCAGATCTCCAATTTTTTGTTCACCACTATGCTTGGAGAGTCTGCGTCATCAGGGCTACATGTAGTTAAGCATATTAGCTACATTGATCATCTGAACATATTAGGGATTAAATTTTCAGATGGGTTGTGTACAGATTTCAAACTAGCATCACTGCCCAAGAACATCTCTAGTTTTATTGTGAATTATGGTATGATAAATAATGAGAATAGTCTATCAAAACTTCTTACTATATTTCACCAAGTGGATGAGCACATAGGTCATGAAAAACCCACAGTTTTTATGGTGAATAGGAAGAGTAAGGAAACGTAAAATGGAAATAGGAATTATAAATAGTTTAAATCCCTTGAGCATGGTTCGACCAAGAAAAAGAATATCCCAAGGCAGGGTAAGAACCAGTAGGAAGTATGCTTGGCATGTGGAAAGTCAGGCCACTAGAAGAAGAAATCCACCCAGAGGATTGGGGTAGAAAAAGGTGTATTTTTTATAAAATGTAATCATTCCATTTATATATATGGGGTATTAGATATAGCTTCTGGTTCTCGCATCTATATTGAAATGTAGGAACCATGTATATTTCGGAAAATTTTTAGAGAAGAGTGGATCTTCAAGATGCGAATCGTTTGAGGTTGGTTATTCATTCCATTGGTGACTGTGACCTCAAATTTATAGTGGGAATGATTTTAGTTCTTCGTGGATGTTATTATGTGCCTTGTGTTTTCAGAAACATAATTTTTGTATCATGTTTGGATACTGATGGTCTTTTTCATTTTTGAAAAAAACATTCTCTTTAATAAGGAAAACATATGTTATGGTATGGAAATTTAAATAACAATCTAATTGAATTAAATTATGAAAACCAAGTACTATATATTGATAGTGAATTATGTTCACATGAATCATATGACCCCCAATTTTGGCATCACCATCTCTGTTATGTAAATGAGAAGTGTTTGATAATGATCTTTCAGGATTTTTATTCAGACTCTTCTAATATAAAACCACATGATATATGTCACACTTTTTTACAAGGTAAAATGAACAAACTTCCATTTCGTGGATAGGGTGATTGACTTCAGAGCTTTTAAGATTGGTACACACTAATGTGTGTGGACCATTTCCATTGGAATCTAGAGGTATTCTTACTTCATAACTATTAATGATGACTTTATTTTATATGGATATATTTATTTGATGATGTATAAGTCCGATTACTTTGATAAATTCAAGGAATCCAAGAATAAAGTATATAATCATCTAAATGTTAAGCTAAATAAGCATCGATCAGATCAAGGTGTAGAATATCTTAACCCTGATTTCATCAACATTGTACAAGAGTTTGGGCTTCTATATCAACTCACTCCACCTTATACACCACAATGGAATGGTGTTGGTGAAAGGAGGAATCATACTTTGTTGGACACGGTAAGGACAATGATGATTCATGGACATATTCCATTATATTTTTGGGGATATTAATTAAAAACTGCAACATACACATTAAACTAAGCACTAACTAAGGCGGAAAATAAAAATACCATCGAGTAATAGAGTTTAAAGAAATCTATTTTTTCACATACAGATATATGGGGATGTGATGAAATTGTTAAGGCTTTGTAGGGAAATAAATTATCACCCTAGAGTACGAGGTGTATCTTTATATGGTCTCCTAAATAAATAAAGGGATAGTAACTATACAACCACTTGTAAATGAATGTATCTAATTCTAGGAAATCCATATTTCTTAATAGGTATAACAACCACAGAAATGATAGTGGGAGGAAGATTGACTTCGATGAAGTTAATGCTCATAATACACAAGAGTTGGTACTGGAACAAGTTCCACAAGTCCCCATGGAAGTTTTAGTATCTAAAACACATGTTGTACATAGGAACTCAGAAGCGTTAAGGGAACCAGAGAGATATAGATGTCTAGTCACCAAATATGGTGACACATTAGCGTTAGATAATGATGAAACACTCTCCTGCAAGGAGGCCTTAGAGAGCTCATAAGCCACAAGATGGCTAGAAGAAATGAATTCTGAGATGGATTCCATGTAATAGAACCATGTTTGGGTTCTGATCAATATTACAATTGATGTAAATCCAATTGAATGTATATGGGGATTCAGGAAGAATCTAAAAATGGAAGGAAAAGTTAGTACCTATAAATAGAGGCTATTGTATAATGGTTTGAAATAGCATCAAGGAATTTAAAATGATGAAAACTTTTCCCCAGTTTCAACGTTTAATTCTATTGGACTCATACATTCCATAGCATCTTACCATGACTATGAGATTATGAAGATGGATGTTAAAACTGAATTACTTAATAATAATATTCAAGAATATTCCTATAAGGCACAACCTAAAGGTTTTGTTACACCATGTGATTCCAAATGGTTTTTCAAGTTGTAGAGGTCCATTTATGGATTGAAGCAAGTATACAAGTAATGGAATACTCGATTCAATGAATTTATAAGGGAATTTGTTTTCATTTAGAATTATTGTGAGCCATGTGTTTAAAAATGTATTAATGGGATTGTAGTCATTATCCTAGTTTTATATGTAGATGAAATATTACTTATTGGAAATGAAATTATAGTCTTCATTCTATTAAATACAAGTTGAACAAGTACTTATCTATGAAGGAATTAGAAAAATAAGCCTACATTAGGGTGATCAAGACCATTCATGATAGATACAAGTTTCTACTTGGAATAATTCAATGTACCTATATTGGCATGATATTAAAGAGATTTAGTATGAAATAATACAAAGGGGATTGGATCCATTATAACATTATTTACGTCTTTTTAAGAGAATGTGTCCCCAGACATAATAGCAGAATGATAGAATGAGTAATACCTTAAATGCTTCAGCAATAAGATCTATCATGTATGCCATATTTTGTACTAGAATTGGTGTTTTCAAAGAACTGATCATTGTAGAACGATATTAAAATGATCTAAGAGAACAATATTGGACCGATGTTAAGACAATCCTTTAGTACCGGAGAAGAACTAAGGATATGTTACTAGTGTATGGAGGAGATAAAAATATTGTTATCAGAGGTTATGATGATGATAGTTTTCATATAGATCAAAATTATCTAAATTAACAATTAGGATATGTTTTTAGTCTCAATAGAGGAGTTGTGAGATGGAAGAGTTCAAAGCATCAAATATTAGTTCATTCTATAGTGGAGTTAGAGTACATGGAGGCTTCTGATGTATCCAAATAATCATTCAGGGTTTGTATCTTTTTATAGAAGCTTGATGTTGTACCTAATAGTAAAGAACCTATCACATTTTATTGTTACAATACTTCAACGGTGGCTATTGAAAAAGCGACAAGGTCATATCTAAAGATAAAGAATGTACATCGGAAGTATCACCACTTAGGTATTTTTATCAAAGGGGTGAAGTTATAGAGAGAATATTATATACAATAGAGAATGTTGTAGAACCCTTGACTAATGGCCTATCATAGCAGAATAATAAGTATCATTTGAGAGCTAGCATACTGAAGGTTGTTAGTAGATACCTCTATTACGAGTGGGTGTTTGTTGGAGTTGGTTCCCTAGAAATAATTTTTTTTACATTATGATAACATATATTCATTGTTTTGAATATTAATAAAATTTTTATCATGTCATTATTATTCTTCTATGTTACATTGTATGTGATAATGTCCAAAGAGTAGCTATCTCAGTAAAAGGTCATAGTAGTTCCCCGCTATGATGAGAACCCAGAAGTGCTACGACACTATTCTAAAATATATGTTCTATGTCTGGATGATATAATTTTAGGGAGACAAATTATACAATCTATAAGGGGTGGATACTCAAAGGGCATTGAGGCACCCTATCATGGAGTACAACCTTGGTAATGTCTAGAAGAATGTTATGAGAACAATAACCTCTAGTATGAAATCAACATTTATATGTGTCATTGGATGTTACTATATACATACATGTATATTGGTCCTTATAATTTATGATTATTATTAATGGGTATTATGTCTTGTGCACTTTGATACATTGTAAAAAATAATAACAATATATGTTTGTATTGAGGTAGGATATATTGGGTGCATTACGAATAATACTACATTAATAAATAATGTGAGAAAATATTTTTCCATTAAATTCCATAATAGATGTCTATATCTCCTTCCCATTGATGGAAATTATATAGCCTTAAAAATCAATGGAAATGGTGTTCTATAAGAAAGATCAATTTCTAGGATGTTAAAGAATGAGAAATTAAGAACATTGGTTGATGGAACTTTCATGCAACCAGATTGATTGGGTATGTCGAGAGAAAGAGATTATATTACATGGTATGTGTTCATATGAGGTGACATGTTATTGCGTCATTAACATATTTCCATGTTGGTGCCTTTCTGTGTTTGTAGACACTAACCTTTGACATTATACTGCTCCACATAATGCCACTGAGAAAGGGGCCTTGAGGATCACATAATATGTTTATCCATTATCTCAGTAAAATAATATATTATTTATTATTTAGAATTTTGAATAAATATTATTATTGGTTGAGGTTTAATTACTATCCATGGATGGATGATCACATTTATTTTAACACAAGTTATTCGAGAGAATATATTGTAGCTAGAATAATTAATAAATATTTATTTTCTTTTTAGTGATTATAATAATTATATATTTGTTGGAGAATAATTTAGTTGTATTTATTTAAGAAAAAATTGTCATTATAAAAGTTTCAATAAATATATTGGTGGATTGGGAGATCAATTTAAGGGTTCATTGAGAAATAGTAATGTTGAATATTATTTGATTAAAAGGTATTTAATTATAACTCGCATGTTAAGAACATATCATGAAATAATAATATTGTTGATGTTATTTGACATGGGGTTTTCTCTAGAATTAATAAAATTATTAAATCACTAGTTAAAATTAATTATTATTACCCTAATGAATTAAATGTCAAGATATATTATTCATGTATTATTGGAGCACTATCCAAGCGTCTATAATGGTGTTGTGCACATAAAAATTTGAGAAATGATCTCAAGCCTAAAGAGTTCATCCCATTACAATAATGATCTAAATAATGAGAGAGATCCAACTACACTAAATGAAGGAGAACACATTGGAATCGGTTCTCAAGGCGATGTAAGAAAGAAATCTCAATTATAAGGATATTCTTTGATTGCACTCGGATACTCCTTCAGTGTTTTCCAGAGATATATTGAACATGTATGGATCACCACTTGAGGATATCTACCCTTGATCTCTACAACAAAATGATGGTACACCTGTATATCTATGTCCAAACACATAAATGAATGAATAAATCTTTGAGGTAATTTTTAAATAAATAAATTAATTACAAACAAAATTTATTGATCCGCTCTCTTGGTTCTAGATTTATATTCCTTTTTTCTATTTCTATGATTCAATTATGTGCATCATGAAATTCATCATTGAATAGATCCCAAATTCTTCATAAAATATGGAAACATCAAGGTTTTTCATCACCCCTTCCATGCTTCCGCTGCACCCAGAACCTAAAAAAGCATTAAATAATAATATAATTTACATATATGATCAAGAATTATTATGGGACGGATATACTTAGAGCTCATTTTATCATCATTATTCTATGTATAAATTCATATAAGGGCCTTATTACCATATAAAATTTCTAGATCACATTAATTATTATCATCATAACATTTCTATCATCTTTATGTAGTTTCTACATTTTTCAAAATGGATCTAACCTTCATGACATACCATTATAATTCTCATTTTTTAGTAGTTTTCTGGATACAACATAATTCAATTATGTTTTAGATGTAAAATTATTTCCATAAAGGCATTTATAAGGATCTATTTGAATTATTGAGTGATATATATTGTTTCATGAAAACATAACTAGTTGAATGAGTTGATCGCAATAAACATTGAAATCCATAGAACAATAACTTATCACATCCTCTAGGGTTTAAATTGTTATGTCAAACTGAAAATCTACATGAGGATGAAGTAGTATGATGAAACTCAACTCTATATGGAGTGAATAGAAAAGACCTAACCAAAACATTATAGAAAACTCTATATTCTTATAAAATACAATTTAATGTGGTACTCCATTAAACATTAACAATTATTTAATGTATAATTTGTAAATTGGATCCAAATAGAAATATTATCTAACATGAATAAAGTGTTTTGACTTTATAATGGGACCAATTATAACTCATAATTATCTCAACATCAAAGATAAGATGAACCCCAAAGGTTACCAGTACATTTAGTAATATTCCCACATAATGTAAATGTATTAATCCAAAAATAACATTGTCACTATATTAAAATCCAAAGGGTATAATTTCACTAAATTTCTCCTAAAATATCCTAAATATAGATAAACACCAATCATACAAATCCTCAAAATGGATTTCAATGAAATTGATCATGTGATCAAACTTAAACACATAAACCAATGATAGTATCCTTAAATATTAAGTTAATATTACGTGAAAATTTAAATCCTTCCAATGGATAACTCACCATTTATTCATTAAAAAAGATCATAACTTATACAAAACTTTTATATCATAATCTTTGGTTCATCCTTCTACTAATAGAACATCCATTGTGATTTCATTATTTCAGACTTCTTGAAGAGGGGTATAATTTCCAAAATTTTAAATCAAGGATAAATAATATAATTTCCATAGATCTCATTCATACAAAATAAAACATGAAATTCCAAACTAATAAGGGGAGGATTAGTGTTTCCTACATATCATGATTCACTTCAACCATCATGATAACATATTATTTCCGTTTTTTCTTTATCTTCTGGGGTTGTTGGTAAAATTCATCATTATTAACCATTAGATTTTGGAGATTTTTATCCTAACTCCCATACTCGTTGAAATTGGAACACTGAATTTAGTGGGTTCATTTTATAGATATTTCATATTATTTACATAATTATATGACATATTCACATCACAATTTGAATTTATCCAATCAATGAACTTCGTTTCCACACTTCGAACATTTATTATCTCGCTTAAGAAAATTTCATCCATGATTATCCCACACATTGAGAATAAAGGAAATATAATCTTATTATCTCCATGGTTATGATATTTTACTTTGAATTCCATTTTCCTTTTCCTATCAAAACCATGTGAAGGATATGAAACTCCAACCTCCATTTATACCATGATAGCAAATCAAACAATCTCTTCAAAGATATTGAAGTATCTTATGGATAATTACTTATTAAGACATTGTTTTTAGACATAGATGAATCTATAAACCTTATATTCAAGTTGGATGATAAGATTAGAAGCATTACTCGTGTGTATTTTAATATTTTATTTATAGGTTCCAACTGATTCATTATCCTTTCTCTTTAACTGAAGGAACTCCTCTATTTTTTAATGAAGAATACATAGAATGTACTTATTAAAAATAAGTTCTTAAGATCATCCATATCCATGGAATCAAAAACATTTTATTTCAATGTATTATTAATTAGAGTCCACCATTGATCTACTTCAAATGCCAGTCAATAAATATCTCAAATGACATTCTCGTGCTTCAGAAATTGGAGAATGAAAAATATGTTTCTAGTGGTTCTATTCCCTTTCTTAGAAACTATTAGATCATGGGACACACTAATTGAAGTTGGAAATTTGCTTATGAAGGTATCTTTATAATTTCTTCTCATCATTAGTTTTTTAGATGTCATAAATAATTCATAGACTGAGAATGTTGTGTGGGAATGTCAAAAATATTTTTCATTATATCATTAATAACATATAGTAATTTAAGATCATATTCATTGCATTGTTAAACGAAATCATCATTAACATGCTTTATTTGGGTTATTTGTTTTTAAAAAACTATAATTTATAGTGCAAGAAAAACTAATCCTAGTTTATAACTAAATAATCATGAAAAATAATACAATTAAAATATCAGGACACCTTATTTTAAATATATGACACCATAGGTTTATCCTTGGTCATTCATAGTCACTATATACATAAATACATTATGATGGTTTATAAATAGTTTCTGAATTTGAAAAGAATATCTCCTTGGAGTGTTAAGCTAGGCATTTAAAAAGGCCCATTTTAATGCACTATGTGAGAATTGAGTCTTGAGTCCATCTTAGTGCACCATTTAAAGTGTTATTACCCCTATGTAACTTTGTATTAGATCTGAATACAGTTTTATCAACTATATAGGGTTATAAATTCTTCAAAAACACTAGCTCTATCCATTAAAAAAAAATTCAAAGTCGTTTTCTAATATTTTGATGCATCATTAGACATATCTGTAGAGGAATCCCGAGACATATCCTTAGAAATATTTCTTGTTATCTCGTTATGTTTTCTCATAATAGTTTTCAAATGTTAGCTAAACCATTAAAATAATAAAAAATATAGAGACATAGGGTTTATATATACATGTATTACATATTTTTATACAAATATTCATTACATTACACAAACACATCACTCGGGACCATGCTAGTTTATTTCCTTAGGAAGTACAAAACCAAATATTATTTATTCATAAAAGATCATCAACTTAAACGATAAAAATTCTCCCAGTTAATAATCCTACTCAAAACATTTCTTCCTAATCTGGCGAAAGAAAACATAAGAAAATGTTATCACAGGTTTTGAGTAAGGTTAAAATGAAAAGATATATAAGCATAAAATTAACATAATGATATGAGAACATGAATTTATTTTTTTTTAAAATAATATTCTTTTCATAAATCACAATCTTGAGTCATGGAATAATGATTAGAGGTTTATAAGACACTGTCATAATGGAATCATAGAACATGATCCCTTTTTTTAATAAAATATTCATTAGACATACATTTTTGGCACACATATAACCATAGAAAATATTATTACAAGTATACCCACAAAGACATTCTTGACATGTTAGTCTTGGGCTAACCACTCATGCACCTACTTTTGGAATGTGATAACCACCCATGTTTCAAAAAATTTAGGATTGGGGAGACCACCCATGTACCATTTTATAACATCTTATTATAAAATCCCATGTAACCTTTGGTATCATAAAACATTTATCATTAACTAATGCATTGGAGGGATATATAGGTTGCACCTATCACATAATTAAAATCATACACATGTGCGACACAAGATAATAAAAAATTAATCAAATCATACCCCATGAAATGAAATGGGGTTCATAAAAAATTATTCATACCATAACCAATGGAAATGATATACATTTCAAAATCATTTATTTGTTTCATTACCACAAAATCCATTGAAAAATGAGTGGGATTTCTATGAATTTTACCATGGTATGAACCATGGATGAGAAACCAATTTCCTAAAAATATTTAAATCATAAACATAA
Organism: Viscum album; assembly: GCA_963277665.1. NCBI lineage: Eukaryota > Viridiplantae > Streptophyta > Magnoliopsida > Santalales > Viscaceae > Viscum > Viscum album. The sequence continues at coordinate 41,360,847 of OY728141.1, read as the reverse complement.
ACTATTGGTAGAAATAATAATAATTTTATACTTGGATTATATCATCAGTAAAGAATAGGTAAAATCAAAGGATTTCATCTTATATGTTAAATCATTCTCAAATATCACCTATAACTTTTCTTTGGGAAAAATAAAGTTTCATCCAAAATCACTATTAAAAAAGTCATTCTGGGAATCCTATTCATATAAAATGAACCTGAAAAATAAATAAAAAAGTATTAAAATAATTTAGAAAAATATTTCAGAAATTTCCTTTTCAATTTGAAATAAATGAATGATAAATAATTTTTTAAAACAATTTTGGAAAACATGGTTTTGTATGTAATTGGGTTTTCGACTGAAAGTATGATTTTCTCAAAAAGATAATTTTTTGGAAACATTGAGTACATAATGTGAGGTATGTAAAGGGGGGACATTTATTCATATAAAATAACTAGGGGAGAATAAAATACATGAGTTTATTTAGTAATGGATCATAATATATTAATATTAGAAACATAATCATAAACAATCATGATAGGTTATAAGATTGTGACTTAAAATATTTATCGCTTTGGTAATTTGAAATGTTATCCCCTTGAATGAGTGATCCTGAATGGATTTTTAAATCCCTATAACATTGAGGATAATAATCAAAAAATATTTTCATAGGTAGTATGTACAACACATAAAATAAATAGATTATGAATATGGAATGTGTCTCATATAAGTAAAAAAGGAAGAATGAAATCCCATACCACTTTTGAAATATTTCTAATATTAATCCCCAATAAAGAATAACATCAAATGAAAAATTAAATATCATAAAAATAAGTTTATTCATGATATGAAATGTAATGGCACGACCCCATAAACTTAGAGTAGGTGCATTATTTTAATTCATTTCCATGATTACAATGAATCAAATCCCGAAGGGATGATTAGGTTAGCGGTCTTATAAAATATACTACATACATGAAATTTACTATACAATTAAAAAATTAAATTACATAATAGATAATACTTTTTTAATTCAATTATTCTCCTAGATTTACCCCACATATAAATCATAATACACATCTTGGAATCCAAGGGGAAACAATATAAAAATGGGGTGAGCTCAGATGCTCCGTAAGGGTAAACAATATAGCATAAGTTATCATAAAAAATCATAAAGTATTAAGGCATGATATAAAACATAAAAAATAATTTTAAACAAATTTTTGATCATAATATGGAAATAATTAATCAAATAATTCAATTTAAACAATTATGTGGATATTCTACAAGTTGAATAACCACATGTAATATCAATAACAAATATCCTAAAATGAGAATTCAAATATAATGCTTTCAAATATATATAATAAATAATATAAATCTTATAAATTCATTAGACACATTAACATATCCAAAATATATTAAAATTAATATTATTAAAATTAATTTTTCTATTTTGAGGTTAATTAAATAAATACTATTTAAGAATTTAAGAGACTATTAAGGTAATTATATAACATATAAAATTTAAAAATAAAATTAAATAATGAACCTAATTTAATTTATATCAAAATAGACAATTATATTCATTTATATCATTTTTTTGGACCTATGTGGACACAGAAAACATATTAACTACAAGATAGTAATATTTTTTTAACTATATTTGATTTAAATAATATATAACCTATATTCATGGACAAGTGTCCATTAAACAACTCAAAATTGATCATAATGTTATAATGGTCTAATCTCCATCATCAATAATTTTTGGACATGTGTTGGTTTTATATTAATCATTATAATTTTATTTACCCGTAATTAAACTATTTAATTTAAATTATGGTAATAATATTGTAAATATTAAAATGTTAGAAGTTTTACTTATATGGTGTAAATTTTCCATAAATGGAAATTTTATACAATATTTGACCATAAAATAGTTATTTTTCATTTTTTAGTAATTTTTATGCTCTTTGAATAATTTATTAAAATATCATTTTCATAAAATACTAATAGCTTCAATTTTGACAATTTTCATTACATTGCATTTAAGTAAAATTGAAACAGAAAGATAATTTTGAAATAAACCATTTAATACACTCATAAAATTTATTATTCAAAAATAAAATTCATGGGGAAGCCTTACTAATTGAAATTATATTTATTCTAATATTTTTATACTATTTATTTGATATTTTATTTTATCAAATCAATTTCTCCATCATCATTATGTCAAATTTAATTTAAACATTTACTTTATAAAATTATAAATAAATTAACATGATGTTGATAAATATTTAATCTTTATAAATACTATTTATATTCTATCATATCACTTATTTGATATTGTATTAAATATATTTTACATACCAAAAAAGTATAAAGAATTGTATTTCTTTAAATATAATATTATGAATATATTAAAGTCATCCAAGTGGCTCCAAGTGGTACCAAAAATCAACCCCTGAAATATTTTGGTAACAAAATACTCATTTTATTAAATTAAGACAACTTTTAGGGTAATTTTATAATTATATTATTTTAGTTTTTTACATTTTATAACCAAATTTACACTTAAATGTGGTAAATAAAAAAAATTACTGAAGCTTTTATTGAGCAAAGAATAATTTTATCTTATTATATAAAATTTTTTATACTAATTAAAACCAATTTTTTTAATTTTTTGAAATTCAATTTACAGAAGTGGTAAAATTATGTTTCATGTTAATCCCGCAGATGTGGCTAGAAGGTGGGTAAAATAGACCGTCAAAAGTTCAATAATTTTTTATATCTAATTATTTTAAAAAAATTATTAAAAGGACCTAAATTGTGTTGATATATTTATTATTTATATATTTTTATCATTATATCAATTTAATGTAAAATAAGTATGTTAATTAAAAATTCAGTTTTTAACAATAATGGATTTTTTTTCACTATTCTTAAAAATTTTAATCTTTACAGAAAAAACTAAAATTTTACCATAAGATAATTTTCATTTACTAAATTAAAAAATAAAGTCTATTTTTAATAATAAAATATATAATTTCAATATTTTCTTAATATTATTAATAACCTCTTTTTAAATGACTAGTTTAATATATCATTTAGTGCTCAAACTCAGTGTTTCATGCAACACAAGATATTGAATTTATTTTAAAGGAATATTACCATAAAATGTTGGTGTGTTACAGTCTCCCCTACTTCAACAAATTGTGTCCTCACAATTTTATAATTCTGGTTTGGTATCTAGGGTTTGACTATACAAAAATTCATTTACTAAAATCCTAAATTGGAATAATTGTTGATAAAAGGTCTAATTTAAAATAAATAATTAGAAGTGTGAAGGATACGAGAGATAAAACATATAAGGGATCCATATAGAAAAAAATGGAATGAACGAAAAAACTAACCATCATGATCTGATTGAGAGTGATCAAGAACATGATTAAGATAAAGTTAATAATCACAAATCTATAAATATATGATGATCTAAGTGACCATTTGATTAATAGAAAAAGTACTAGGATACTATTTTTGGTTTCATGATCCTTTCCCTGGAGTAGAAGAGTTAAATTTATTCATAGGCTATGAATATAAGGAAGCATACATACTTTTCATGTATTGTTTCATCATTTAACTAATTTCTACTAGAAACATATTTTCTCTCAAAAAGATTATAATATTCATAAATATACTATTTATTTTAATGGTATAGGGTTTCAAAAATGAACTTATACATCATCTATCATACAGTTTTAAAAAAATAAAACTTTTTTATACTAATCCAGACATCATGTAGTCCTGTGGTAGGTGATTCCCATTTGTGTCCCCTCGGTTACCGGTTCATGTCTCACAGCATTGATGGATACGATGGGTTATCACCTGACCTATATGTTTTCTTTATTCAAAAAATATATTACTATAACTTTCCAAAAGTTACCTTAATAAATCCTTTAAACATAAAAAATAATATCCAATGTTCATCCTAACCCATTCTAACCTTAAGAAATGTCGAAAATACTTCTGTCCAAATTAATAGCCAAAAATGTCACTAAATTTTCAAAATAAATATTATCATCATATTTTCTTAAAAAACATAACATTTATCTTATTTTAACATACCAAAAATATAAAATTGTTTATCATATTAAAACCCTAATGAAAATTTTTGTGCTTCCAAATCCTTAAAGAATAATTACTTCAGTACATTCCTTATATATCAAAATATTATTACAACCAGTATATCAATGTTATAAAGTTCTAAAATGAAATAATTGTTGAGTTCAAAAATAATTACATTAATCATTCATCTCAGTATGTGCTAGTAAAATAATCATAAACATGATGCATTATCTTATTTTTGGGTATATTATTTTATGCATGACACATTGATTTTTATTGTGTCCCATATCTACGCAGTTGAATAATTATACTTTAAAAATATTTTTCTTATCTTTGAAATCCCATTCTTGGTGGCCTTTATCTCCAAAACTGTAGAAATATTCCCTTCGTTTCAAGAAATTACAAGGGTTTTAATTTTTAAAATTATTATATATGTAAAAATACTGCTTTCATTTCTTCACTTTGTCCATTTTTTTCTGTATTCCTCTTATTCTCGTGCTTCCCTCCATATCCATGATACTTAGATTAATATTTAACTATCTCACTATAACTTGATATTATGTGCTCGTATGATGAGAATTATTTGGAGACTATTTTAGCTCAAAAAATTGGCTTAGGATCCTGAATGATACGATCCTTCATACACATTGGTTTACTTGCATCAATGAAGATCATATTACTATTACTAGGAACCATTTTTTAATGGTGACATACAATATATTAGATCAAATCATAACGCATAATAAAAAAAGATACATTTTTAGGATTAATTGAATATTTATGTTTATTTTGTATCATAATCCTAAATATGGTTTCTCTGGTGACATATTAACTCATAAATGTTACGAAACAGTTTGTGAGGAAAATGTGAGATATCATAAGAATATACACTAAGAGTGTCAAATCAGGTGCACAATACGTCTCATTTTTGTGTATCAGGTTACCCCAAGTCAATCCTGGAACACCATTCTAGATTTATTACTCTTAGCTAAATATTTTCCATAACTACATCTACTTGTAGTATCCAGAAATGGAGATATTTTCTAGTAACACCCTTATAATCTCTACATTATCAATATTCTTGTTAGTTCATTCATACTTAACCTTAATTTCTATGTACGGGTTGTTTTACCTAATCTATTTTTTCTAAATATAGTTCCCAATGTTGATTCTAAACATTTTTTTATACCCACTGTAACGCCTCAAACCTATAATCCTAGAGCCGGTGCAATATTTTAATACATTTGCATGATTATATGGAATTAAATTTAGAATGACCTATCAATTTAGTAGTATTGGAAAATAGACTTCATACCTGGACATTACATTATAATATAAACCATAAAGTACAATATTGAAAGTATTTTGAGGATTCCATTATTCTCATATCTTATCCCTATATATCAATCATAACACAAATCTTCACATACTTAGAAAATAAAACATAAGAAAGGGGTAGGCTCAAATGCTTCGTAAGGGTAAACAATATAGAGGAAGCTATCATAAATATGCATAAACATTTAATAAAATGTATAAAACTAAAATACAATACTTTTAAACATAATTTTGAGAAATACAGAAACAATAAATCAAACAATCCTATTTAAACATTCAGAGGGATATTCTACTGGTTAAATAATCACATGTAATATAAATAACTAATCTAATAATGTATAAATTTGAATAAAATTATTTAAACATATATAATATATCTTGTAGATCTAGGAAATTCATTAGAAAAAATAAATAATCCAAAATATAAGAAAAATTATATTATTAAAATTGTTTATTCTATTTTTATGTTAATTAGGTAACTATTTATTTACAATTGAAGATACATTTAACGTAATTATATAACTTATAAAAATTAAAAATAAATTTTATATAATCAAAATTATATCATTTATATCAATGTAAACATTCATATTCATTCATATATTGATTTTAGACCTATGTGGAGACATAAAAGTTATTAAATACGTGATAGTGATATTTTGTAGCTGTCTTTGATTTAAATAATATATAAATTATTTTCATGGAATTGTGTCTATTAAACAACTAAAAATCAATCATAATGTGATAAGTGTCTAATATTATTCATCCAATTATTTTTTAGTCTTGTTTTGGTTTTATGTTTAACCTTATAAGTGGTATTTACCATTAATTAATCAATTTAAATTTAAGTGTTGTAATTAGATTTTAAATACTAAAAGGTAATAAATTTTTAATTATTTGTTGTAAATTTCCTATAAAAAGACGTTTTATTGCATTTTTATCCATATAATAATAATTTTGTATTATTTTCAATAATTTTAATATTTTTTAAATAGTTTTATAAATTTTTTTTTTCATAAAATATCAATATTATAAATTTTGACACTGTATTATTTTGACATTAAATAAAATAAAAACAGAAATAAAACTTAAAACAAAACCATTTAATACACTCTTATCATGTCTTAGTAATGTATGAAATTCTTGGTGCAACTTAAGAAATTATTTATTTATTTATTTTAATATTGTTAATATCATTTATTTTGATAATTCATTTAAAAAATAAATTTATGCATCATCATTATGTAAAAATTTAATTTAATTATTTATTTTATAATATAATAAATAAATTACCATAAATTAGATAAATAATATATCTTTATAAGACAATTTATAGTCTACCATAGCAGTTATATGACCTCATATTAAAAATATTTTACTTGTTAAAAAAAGTATAACAAGATTTAATTTTCATTAAATATTCTATTATATTTAAATTAATGTCATCCATGTGATCCAAAAATCGACCCAAAGATTATTTTGGTCATAAAATACACAACCAATTAAATTAGGTTAAGTTTTATAGTAATTTTACAATGACATTATATTATTTTTTACCTTTAATTACCCGATTAACCCTTACCTGTGGTAAATAAATAAATATTTACTAAATTTACTAATCAAATAAAAATTTAGTAGATTCTATTAGATCACAGATTTCTAACTAATTACATCCATGAAGCTATGTTTTTCAAAATTCAATTCACAAAAGTGGTAAATTTATGTTTAATACTAACCCCACAGATGTGTCTAGAAGGAGGGAAAAATAGACTTTCAAAAGTTTAATAATTTTTTATATGTAATTCTATTATAAAATTGATTCCAATTACCAACCCTAGATTAATATTTGTATAACTTATGTATTGTGACTTTAAAATCTATTTTATGTAAAATAATTATTTAAATTAAAGAGTTGGTATTTAACAACAATGCAATATTTTTCTCAACTAGTCAATAATTGAAACTTTTCATAAATAAAGAAAAACGTTACCATAAGATAATTTTCATATTCAGAATTCAAAAATGAAGTCTATTTTGAAAAATAATATTTATAATTTCAAAATATGGTTATTACTATTCATAACCCCTTTTTAAATGGATAATTTGATAAATCATGGTGCACTTGAACTCGGTATTTCATGCAATAAAAGATATTGAATTTATTTAATAGGAACCATACCATGGAATATTGGGGTGTTACATAAAATTTTAATGTAATAGTATATACACCACAAAAAATAAATAAGTGGTGAATTTTTATATCTCATATAAATAAAAGTGAGGATATAAAATCTAATACTTTATGTCTTGAAATACATCATTCAAATTCAATGCTAATGTATAATAAATATATGTTTATTATAGATAAATTACAGAATAATAATTATATATATCATCCTATATATTTATTTGTGACTTTTATTACCTGTTTAGTAACAATTCCTTGAAAAGGCTACGTTTCGAGTAATAATCACTTTGTTTTTGCATATTTGTTTTGATTTTTATTTTTTGTCCTACAATGTTGATCAGGATTTCAAAATCTGTATAAATTTAAAAATATAATAATTATCATATATATTATGCATATATTTATTTATATAAATCCATACAAAGTAGTGAAAAAAATAAAATACACTATTCATGGAGGCGGTTAGTCATATATACGTGTTAACATTGTTTCTATTTTCTTATCAGATTGAAGGAAATAGTGGTAAATTATATATTACCAGTCTAGGAGAATTTTTATGTCAATATAGAACATATTTTCATTAATCCCATCATTACTATTTTCCATTTAAAGCATGAATGAATCATATTGCTTCACGAGGTGGTTGTCTTCTGTACACATGAGTGACATTATCATATTCACATAAAATGGATATTATATAGGTAAGTATAATTTAAAAATTAAATAACTATAATAATATCATAAATATAATATATAAATAATAAATCCATCATTATTTATATCCTTTAGATGTGGAAATGGAAAAATTAAAGATATCAGTTCATGAGGTGGTATCCTTTTGTACACATGAACTATGATTTTAAAACCCATTTGATGGAAGTGGAGATGATTTAAGGGTATAAAAAAAACATTAAAATATATTAGTATAAGTTATATTATAATTTTATCATATTAGTATAGTATAATATAAATATAAGGAAATGTAGGGAGAAATAAAACAAAAATTCTCATTGATGAAAAAAAGTCTTCCTAAGATGGATTTATGTACAAAATAAGACATATTGAAGGGTATTAAGGGATTTTGGAAGTGATTTGGGTAGGTATTGGATTAAAAAATATAGGTTTTAAGGAATTTATAAGTGAAGGGAGGTGGTGGACATATATATGTTGGGGAAATTAACCCACATGGAAAATACTTGGAAATTTCCTAAAAGACTCCAAATTAATAAATTCATTCCAAGAAAACAAAACATCCAAATGTCCTTAAATTATGAATGTGAAAGGATAAGATAAAAATAGGTCCATAAAATAGTGTTTATACATGTTTTTTGGTATTTTTAATCCATATATTTTTAGTTTAACTACATGGTAAACCCATTTTTACATTATCCATATTAAATATTTTTTTCGTTTTCACAACTCATTTGGTAAAAAATTATGTTGATTTTATCAGATAATATAATTTATAATTATTCATAATATGGAATCCATTTTTTTAATTCAATTAATAATTTTAAAAATTTAATTTAAAACTATTCATGAAGACTTCACAAGGACAAGGGTGTTTAAGAAGGAATTGTTCAGAAGTTAACAATGTTTCTATAAAACTATTAAATATAAAATGTATTTTAATGACCTAAAATATATTAATAGATGAATAATTGAAATAAAATTACACTAAAATGAATTTAAAATATAATATAACTTTATAAATTAATTAAAAAAAATTGGTTTTCAATTATAATTCATTATCATTCACTATTCATCAACAAACTGGATCATTTTAGAAGAATCCAAAAAATTCAGCCTAAGCTAAATTTAAAATAATTCTTTGAATTTTTTTTATTTGATCAAATTAATTTTATAAAAGCTTGAAAAGTTTAATTTTTTTTATCTTAACAAATTAAATTAAATTCATTTTTTTGTGAAAAAAATATTTTAGAAACATATAACATATTTAGCGAAAATTAAGTGATTTTCTATCAATATGTTTATTTTGTATAATATCATTATAATAAATACATATAAACTTATTATTATTATCCCTATATCTATGTTTAACGACTTGGTCATAACAGTCTCTTGTAAATAACTATATTAATAACTTATCATGGTTTTATTATGGCTCCATGTTGTATGTAATGTAAGCTAACCCAATATTACATGTAGCTCAACCTTAACATGGTGTTTTGTGTAATGAAGTCTCTAAAATATATTTAATTTAATAAAAAATTAATTAAAACATGGGGTGTTATAGATGTTTATCCCATTCAATTCCAATATCAATAACACATTCCCTGATCATATCCTATAATATATGAATCATCTTTTATAACTTCCCATCTTGTTGTTGGAGATACATTTTAAAATTCCATAGATGAGACCCCAAGGTCTTCTATAAGAAAAAATATAAAATTGAACTAATATTAACATTATATGGTGTTTCTATGATCATATATACCTCACATAACCACAATTTCTTCTACACATGTAGCTTTCTTAAGTAATTACCTTACTAAATTATATGAATCAGAAATAAGTACACAAACCTCATCATCTTAACAACAACTATCCATACAAAATCTAGAAACTGTGAGGTCCTATGAAGTTCTTTGATGAAGTTTATGGTCACCTCATCCCATTTATATGTCATCACTAGAAGGGGTTAAAATAACCCATATAATATCTATTTCTCCACCTTTATCATATCACAGGTAAGGCAGTGAGGGAAAATCTACACAATAGCCATCCTCAAACCCATCTATAAACAATGATGCATGATATCCTGATTTATCATAGTGAAACCAATATGTAACACCCATAATGAGGCATAGTATTCCATTATCAGATTCTATCTTAAAGTAGTGGGAACCACAACCCTTATATATAAATATATCACCTCATACTTATCTTGGGTCTAACCCGAAACTAAAACATTTTACATGATTAGTTACATAATAAATAAATTTTCTAATTTTTTCTCTGGTTATCCTTCACTCAATCCACCAGTGTAAAGGTAATGAAAAATTCATGACATTTCACAACCTATTTTCCCCCTAAAATATTAATCTAAAATTAAGTGAGAAAAATTATTATCTTATATTCCTCACCATATGTATATACTTCCCACACCTGAGTTTTTATAATAAGATAATTTCTGATGAAAATATCCTTTCTTAGGACATATTTCATCTCAAAATCAATGTCTATGAGGTAATCGACCCAACACCTTTGTCATGGGTTCAAATCACACAGGGATAATATATATATTAATATTAAATAGTGTGTGTTAATAATAAATCTATCACCAAGGATAAAATAACTCCATCACATTATGTGATGAACAATATTATCTAGCTCCAAATCATTGGATGTGATGTTTCACCTATGGGTCACATCTATAGAGACCCTTAAGGAATCACTTGATCAATTCCATCAAAATGGATCATACTTTGACAATTTAGGTATCAAAATAGATTGTATAGCCTATAACAATATCTAGTAAATTAAAAATCATAGTATCCAACATCCTAATATTTAACTCTTTGAAGGCCTATTCACATGTAGTAGTCTAACAATAATTTACTCTCATCTTGCTTTACCCTTTCAAGGACCCTTCTAAGAGAAATAAGTCATGAAAAACAATCTATAATACCCATCAACCCCTAGAAAACTACTAATCTTGAACACATTTGTTGGTCCTTCCAAATACAAACCTTCCTAAATTTATTTGTTTAAACCAAGATTCCTACTTATAAGATCATAAACCCAAGAAAATTCACAACCTGATGAAAAAAGCGAAACATTAGGTAATTAGAATAAATTTAATGTGATCATAGAATACATAATGAAATATCATAGTGATATCTAAGTTGCTTTCAATACTATGAATAAACTAGTATGTCTTCCACAAACACCATGATAAAACAATCTAAATAGTTATGAATAATTTGGTTTGTAAGATTCCAAAATACTAAAAGTTAATTTTTTAATCTAAATTGAATCCCAAGATACTTCTATAACCAATTACCAATCCAAAATATAGTATTTCATTTATCCTCTTCCATAACCCACAACTAATAATTTCTTGACCATAGTTTGATCTTGGAGAATTGTCAGGCTTCCCTCATAGTATTAAAAAATTCATATTTCCTAAGAAATCTATACATGTTTTCACTATAACACGATTCAATCTTTGGTAATCCATTTTCAACCTGAAGCATCCATCTACCATCTTAGAAAAAAATAGATTACCCCATGAAGAGGGACTCAGGAAAAATGATCTTCACCTCAATATCCTAAGGATTCACATTCACCTCTATCAACTCAATCGTTTCCATACAATAATGATGAATTATTGTAAGATTCACACCACAGAAAAAATATATACACTCAATATATATTTCATGATATATTCCTAAGGATTTATCCATAATAACATCCTAGAAACATGACACCACTAAGTGAATAATATTTAAAATGTTACCCGATCCCCTACATGAATCATACCCAAATACTGTGTAGTAATGGAACATTATGATTAGATTTGGGTCCAACTCTACCTACCCCTATATCCCAATCTTCCAAAAAAACGTTCTCTTATACCATAGGGAAGGTAAAAAAAACCTTCTTTTTATAGTAATCAATATCATCCTATAAGATAATGATTGAATCTATATGAATGATGATGTAGAATCACTTTATATTTATAATGATGAGAACCCATAGATATCCACAACCTTTAATCACTACATCACATATATGGATCCTATAAATATGATCCAACCCCATTCCAAGTACTATATTAAGAACCAACACTATATGGTAGAATTCTACTCCAAACCTAAAACTAAATACAACCTAAGAAAAAATGAAATAATGGGATCCCCGTGTATCAAATAAAGAAACTAGGATTATTGAATAAATGAAAACATAACCAAGGATGGAAAAAGGACCCTCGACTCAACCAACTCATGCATAGAATAATATTTATGCCCTTATTATTTTAGATCTGTGGATCTAACGCAAAAGTAACTATGTCAGATGTGAAACTAACCCCTAAGGTAATAATCATTTTGGTTTTGCCTATGACCCTTTGAATCCTCTATGGACCAACCTCCCAAACATGGACATGTTAATTACCAAAGTATTCCACGAATAATCAATCAAATATTCTATCTTCCATGTACCTCTACTTTCAACCAAATAATACTTCTTTATAAAGAATTGTTTTTGATTCCCCAATCTACCATGTGTACAAAAATCCCTCACTACAATAATATATTAACTATGGTAGTGTCTTGGTCACCAAAATTGAATACACATAGGGAAAGCTCAATTTGAAGAAGGAAGTGATGAAATTATCCCCTACCTAGACTATATATCACCTATTTTCCATATTTCACTATGTCTCGACTACCTACCACTAAAATAGTTACCAATACATCCATGGGAAATTCCACCACTATATCTAATATAAATGGGATAAAAACTCCTTACGCCTTCCTCTAATTGACCGTTCTAAAAAGTTGGGTCCTTATAAACCACATATATCTAATACATCTAGTTTAAAATCCTATCATGGAACCTCAGAACTTGTTGAATATTGATCTAAAATCTATAGAACATTTTTGGATCATTCCATAACAACAAAAGTGTATATTGTAATATCTTGACCAAGCGAGTCACATATTATTCCATTAGAATCACACCCTAGTAAAGATCCATAAATCTTAAACCCATAATATATTCAATGTACCATAGAAAGAAATTTAAATTAATTGAAATTTCCAGTCCTCCCTTGAAATTCCGTCATGATTCACAGCCTTCACGGTAACACCCCACACCTCCGGGCGGGTTTTAAATGTATGTAGTATATCAAAATTCCCCATGGTCTATTGGGTGTTTCCATTATCTCAATTATCTCCTTGAGGATGTCAATTTAATATTTTATTTCCTAAGGACAACCCATATACTAGAAATCAAGAGTAAAACTAAACTAGGTGAAGTCTAATATGTAATATACATGCCGATGTATGCATACACCTCCCATATATATTATTTAAAAAACACATACATGAAGCTAATCCAATACAAAGACTTCAAGGAAAACCTAAAAAACCATGCTCATTACTAAACTGTTTATCATCTGATATATAATATATGTTTCCATGCCATGAAAACTTACTAAATCTCATCCCTTGGTGCTATTATATGACATCATCAAGGAGTAATTTCAAATTTTCAAAAATAAAGACTTAAAAACACCTTTAACAGCTTTAATATGAATAAGATATTATAAATTAATAGACAACACACACATGAAGCATCCCATATGGAACACAACTTAAGGGTTCACAAATAAAACTATGCATAACCAAATATAACACTCCCATCGATTAAATCCACATCACATATACCTAGACATTAGTTAGAGTCATATAAAATATTATCATAGACATTCTCGAGTAAAATCAAATAGATGTCATCAATAATTTAAATTGGAATAGAATGAATATTTTTTTTGACTTATTTTTTCCCATATGAACTACAAGAAACAAATAAAGTCATATTCTATCCAATGTGTATATTCATGATTCATTAACTCACCCACTCTCTCTTCCATAGTTGGTGAAAACCTCATAAACCACAAAAAAATAATAGTTCCAGAAAACCTGAAACCATGAAAAAAACACAAATTGAAGTAGTCAAACATGCCTAGAAACATGAAAATTCACTGTACCAATGAGTTAAGGCACAATAATAGGTTTATATTTGAGTTTTTACCGTCCTATCACTATTTTACATGAACTAACTTATATATATATGTTATATGGGTCTCTAATACTATTTTATGACTCCATGTATAGGTTTATTATGGCTGACTGGGTGTGAAAACTGACTATATGCACACATCATTGTATGTATGTGGAAATAAACTAGATGCGAGAGAATAATTCATATAAAGGGGAGACTATGTCTTCGATGTTAAGTAAATAAAAATAATAAACACATGTGGAGAAATAATTATTGAGTATAAAAATAAATAAATAAATCAGAGTACAGTAGATAACAACACTTTCAATATAAAAATGAGATAAAATCACTAGTAATATTATGTCAAAATGGATCCCCATATGAAACAAATTAATATGTACACAAAAAAATGAAAATATAACAATAGTGGTATAACAATAAAATTCTACTGTCTGACTCAAAATCACCTCAATTATGATTAGCTCCACAATCTAAGTATCCCATCATAGGACCCTTTCCCTTTATTGTATCACTGATTACAACCTATAAACTTGAACTATCGTGTGTAACTAATAAAACCTAGTGGAACAAAAAAAATGTATCATTTTCACAAGAGAATAAAGAATATAAATGCATATTCACTAAAAAAATTTAATATATAAAAATTATACACTTTTTCGGGTCATCATGTTCTAATTAGTACACCACAAACCCCCAACAAACATGGTCCCATAGATACATCTCGCATATCCAATCCTAAGTAAGTGGTATAAAAAAATCCTCACAATATATAACCTACCATGTAATCTTAATAATCCCCTCAATTCAATGTCCCATTGATATATCATACATAATCATATCACACCCCACCAACCTCTCTCTTAGGGTGTGGTCATAATAATCAAACTCAGCTCATTACATGGCATGCAACATGATGAATTAATAGATTAGAAAAATGATAAAAATTATCCCATCCACCCATTCCATTAAAAATTACTATAAGGTTATCCATAAATAATCTCCCTTATTGACCACTTGGTGGAATCACATTAGTGAAATTCAAAAAAAATCACCATCATAAGTAAAGGGACAAATAACCAAGATATAAATAACACTGCACGTGGTCACTCTTACTATAACCAATCTCAAACACCTAATCCCCACACTAATTTATTCAGGAATATAAAACTACTACAATCCATCAAATAAGGATATATTTCACCCACTCTATACTGCTAAACCATTATAACATTCATGGATCTGTACTCTTAGATCCAATGAAAAAAATCATTACATTAATGATTTAATATAGATAAATATGGCATGAAATTATCCACCCAAAACAAACAACCTCAAACACAAATATTAGATCACTTATATACACAAGGTTATTTATGTTTTGGAGTTATAGGGAACTAGAAAACATCTTATATAAAAATAACCATGTATTTACATGCTTATTTTTTCTTCTATACCCATCCTTTAAAATTTCATAATAATTCATCATCATCTCCTATAAAATTCATCCCCCATTATACCATTCTGGATATAATTAATTTGAAATCACCATTTATAACTTGGGGAAATAGAAAACATAATTTAGGTGAGCTAAAATATTATTTTGGGTAAAAATAAGAATTAAATATTGAATGTAATCAATGAGAATAATAGGAATATAAGAATATGATGAAATAATCAAATTACATGATCATAAAATAAGATAATTTAGTCCAAAAAAATGTGGATCATAATTCAAGAGTCATGGAATAAATCATTAATATAAGATATATGTCACATAATTCAACCATCATGAGCCAATTGAAAAATATCCTAGAGGAAAGGATCAACTAGAACTCAATGAAAGCATTAGAAAACTATGCACTTATCTTGTAAGAATAAAAATTTATAGTGGAATCACCTAAAAATAACTTTCCAAACAACATAAGAGTGACCTATAACTATTAAAATTCATCATCTATTTTGAGTAACCTAAAATCAATTAACTCTTTTTATTTACTCAATTCATTACATAGATATAACAGACTCATCCATCCTCTATTTATAATCTACCCACATGTCATTGGTTTATAATATAACCATCTATCCTTGGATTATAATACAACCACCTATAAATCATCCACACATATTTGAATATAACATAAAATTAAAAATACATTTAGAGGCATTCAATTTTTAATATAACATGGTTGACAACAACCATTATTCATCGTTAGTGTTATTAACCTATGGAATGAAAACAAGTTCCCTGAAAATCACATTACAAAAATCATAATCCATCTAGATAAGGAATAAGAAAACTTTTATTGGATTAAATCCCCATTGAAGCATATGAAAACAATAATTGAAATTTCTATAGATGATAAATACATTTATAAGAGAAATTAATACATTTCTTTGAAAAAATGAAAAAATATCCCTTTATATTTGATAATATTTTATAAAAATTTCTAAAATATTGGGAATAATATTTTCATTGAAAATGACCATGTAAAAATATAATTTAGTCTTCAATAAAAATAATGTTCATGATTGTGGAATTTTTTTTTCATGTCATAAATGTTAACAATAAACATTATTTTTAAACTATTAAAAAAATATTCAATATAAACTCATCTGAAAAATGATAATAAATTTATTTTCAAACCCATTTAAAAGAAATTCAATGACTAGGGAGAATAAATTTATGAAATCATCAATGTTTGGGGAATCACATGCTTGAATTAATATGATGAATATGGAGAAAGGGTTTGGTTAAAATTATATACAAATTATAAAACAATGTTTATAAAAGAAAATTCTTTTGGGTCATTTTAAAATAGAATACTATTTGAAACCAATGACATAAGAATTAATAATAAATCATCAATATAAAAAGATTCATTATATTATATTATAATATCCAGTGTATACACCAGATACATGAATATTATTTCATTAATAAAAACATGTATCAATGAAGGTTATTCGATATGAGAAACCCTATCAAATTGGGTAGTAATTAAATTAAAAACCCATTGAATTATAGATCATAACATGATTCAGTAAAACAAGTAAATTCCATGAAATAAGATGATAATAATCATTCATCGGGTATTAAGCACACCAAGTAAAATAAATCATGGTTCATAAAATGAATTATGTATTATAGAATTGAAAGGGAGATGATAAAAACCGTTTCAACTTTTATAATAGTTAAATTAGTGTATCATGAAATAGAAATCATCAAAGGGACTCTAAATATCATGATTAATGATTTATTTTTGATATAATATATCAATTATAATTATATACATCATACAAATGGAAGTATGTTCATTATAAAACACATGTCTCAATGAAACAGTATTGAGACGAATAATCCATATATAGATTTTTTTCATTGAAGTTATAATTTAATCAATGGAGTGATTTTGTGTAACCATTAAAAAAACTATTTTAAATATAAATTATCACAATCAGAGGTAATTTCATATATAATATTATTTTAACACAGTTAATGAATTATAACTATAAACAAATGAATAGAAATTTCTTATGAAAAACCGTTTACCTTCGATTCCTAACATGATATTATATATTATGTTCTTGGGAATATAATTACTTTCAAACAAACACAAACAACACAAAAATAGAGGCTGTAAAGGAAGGTCATATCCCCCTAAGGGATTACAAACCAAAAAAATTGCTTTATTGCATTATTTTTCTGGCTTAATGGGCCAATAGGCATGAACCATATTACATGGCCCAAAAGCCCATTAACTTTCCCAAAATCATAGTACAATGTTTGACAACATCATCGTACCTATATCACTAGGACTGCATGACCACCTACCTATGTATTGCATCATTCATATACCACCATCTTCATTCATAATCCTCTAGATCACCACATTCATTGTATTGTAATAGTACATACACCCATCTAAGATTTAACCCAAGAGCTTAGGGATGTGGAGGTTGGCTTCTAAGTACCACTCATCCATGGAACTGGTAAACAATATGTGTGATGGGTAAAACATGAATTCTAATGGTGTCCTTAACCAATCCCAGAGTGTACTAAAAATTTTCCTGCTATGAATGTGGCTTCAATTTTATTGCATCATATATGTTGTAATGCACACGTTGAAATGAATGGCATTAACATATGCAATATATGGAAGGGAAAGAAAATAGATGATATATTATCTTTATAGAATGATAATTACATGTTGAATATCATATATATATATATATATATATTAAATCCATAATTACAAACATCTATGAGAGTTAATGGTGGAAAACCTAAGACATCACCTCAAAGAGGTGGTGATTCACACATACACATTAATGACATTTCCCTTATCCATAAAAAGAAAAATAGAAAAACAAGGTTTTAAAATTTACATAATAAAAAATCAGTAAATGGGAGATACTAATTTTTTAATATTGGAATAGATATGACAGATTTTAAGGATGTATAAGAAGAACTAAAATAGAAATGCTCGAATAAGATGATTTTTTCTTCTTTGAAGTAGCTCCTTTGGACCGCTCACTAAGGACCCTAGGGATGATATTTTAAGAATACTATCACATATTGAATGTGTATAAATAATTAAAGAATATTTTTTACTAGATTTGGTTGTGGAACGTTTCCCATGAAGTGTAAGGAAGATATTATATGTCCTTCCATTATATAAGAGAGTAGAGGGGTACCCTTGGAATTACATAATGTTTTAATTTAAAATATATTAATTTTTATTTTAAAGTGGGTCCAAAATGAAATATTTTGATTATTTTATGTATATTAGTCTAAATAATCTCATCAAATAAACTTTATAAAATATTAAGTTCTCTCTTAACTAGTTCTTATTATTTTTTACCCCATGTTAACACTTTTTATGATTACCATGATATATATGTTTTTTAGTCTTTGGGGGTAATGGAAATTAATATAAAAGGAAAAGATAAAAGAAAGAGGAAAATGGTTGATATTATCAACTATATCCCATTAAATTGAAAAAATATATTTTTCTCATGATATTAAAATCATTTAATAAAATATTATTTAATATAAATTATCTATAATGTAACTTTCATTACAAGTTACATAATTTAAATTAATAAATTATCAAGACTAAAATTAAGTTTAATTATATACATTTAAAATATCCCTAATATAGTATATGTATCCAAAAAGGTTCATGTCATAATATAAATTACTAAAATTTTACTACACTGTATTTTTTATAATAATTGACATTATTTTCTCTGCACCTTACACAAGAATTATACCGATGTTGCATAAGAATGTTTGTAATTATTCCCTTAATAAAAATGTAAAATAATATATTATGATAAAAAAATATTTTATTTTTCAAAGATACATTTATAAAAAAACATAACATTTGTTTCATGTGAACAAATAAAAGATATATTAAAACAGAAGAGTGTTTCCTTTTGTATTAATTTTTAACATAAAGTAATATTAAGGTCATTCTCAAAGAAAAATGGCATAATATTTCAAAATAATAAAATATTCAGAGAGTATGGTAAATCATAACTCATAAAATTGAAATAATTTTAAAGTTATATATATTTTTAAAGCCTTATCACATTAGTTTTAACCTTAATTACTAGATTTACCATTTCTGATGTGAAATATATTTATCACATTTACTATTTATAATGATAAAAAAAATAAAATAGGACTATTTAATATATTTGAAATTATTGAATTAAAATATGGATTAAATTTTATAAAATAAATTTTTATAGTATAAAAACAATTACACTTAAAATAATGCTAAAAAATGCGATAAAAACCGTTTTATACAAAAATAATTTTTAAGTATGGAAATGTTTTTATTCCAAAATTAATTATAATTTAAATTAAAATAACATTAGTATTGTTATGTTTTATAAAAATTATCGAATTAAATTTTTAATTGAATTATAAATAAAATTGTTCTTTGTAAGTAATTTAAAAGAATAAATAGTTTTATATAAAATTTGTATCTTTTCATTTTTCACTAAAAAATAAAATTTTCAAAAAAAAATCCTTAATATTTTTTTTATTATTATTTTTAAAATGGGCATAATTTCCTCAAATGAATTTATGGAAAAATAAGAAAATTCATTATAATGGCTTTTCATAAAATTCTATAAATATAATTTTTGAAGAAAATATATTTTTGAAGTATAAAATGACATTACTTTAAAATGAGTAATTATTTTTACTAATTAATGAAGAAATATTAAATATATAAATATTTTATACATATTTTTCAGAATTAGGTAACTCTAATCCACAACCCTTATTTAATTCCCATGTTATAATTATAACATTTAAATAATAATGCTTTTATAGTATATTTTAAATCACATAAACATTAATGTTGTGTGTTGAAAAAAGGTATCATGATTATTATTATTTTAAAAAATTAGAAGGTGTTACATTATACCCCTCCTATAAAATAAATATCATCTTGGATAATTTACCTGATTCATTAGTGGTTCAATGTTTGTAAATATATTTGTTTAAACCCCACATCGTATAATAGGATAATAAAACTACCTTTGAAAAGGGGAAGTGGGAAACAAAAAATTCACCTGAAATAACCCATAATCAGGTTCCTGTATATAGATATCACTATAGTGATGGTAAAATATGTACATAGAGAAGAAAAACATAGTCCAAGGAATAGTAAAGAGTGATAGAGAACAATGTCATGATAAAATTAATGACCACAAAATCATAAATGAATAAAAGATAGATAAGACCATAATTTCATCAAAAATGGGGGTAATTGTAAAATATTTTTACATTGATATCCCTTATCTAAAGTAATGTTATTATTTTACAATCATGAAAGCGAACATGGTAAAATATTCTTACTTGGTTTATTTCTATTCTAAAAAACATAATTTCATCAATTATTTGTTCTCCGTGAGGTTGTTCTACTTCCCTCCCATCTTATACAATATGAAGAGAATATTCAGGATAATTTGTTCACAACTAAAGCACTAAAATAAACAACTAATGGATCAAAATATTCATAATATAATCGAAATCATTCTTTCTATATCTATATATTTACTAAATATAATATAAATATAATAAGATAAGATAATTTCTAAAATTTATAAACCTTTATATTAAAAAATAATAAATTTTAATCCAAAATGTCTTCAATAACACTTTGTGGGTCATTCTATAAATAAATAATCCTATATCACAATATACCTCAATAACCTCATCATTAATTAATGTTTTAACCTCATATGATATCTCATACCTTTTAGATTATATCCCCAAAAATATAATTGAATTATTCCAAAGTAATACTTCATGTTAAATAACATTATTCACTTATGGGTTACCTATACCTAAACCTAATAAAATATCTCAAAAAAACAATTAATCACTTTAAAACAACATCACTTAAAACATAAAAATGTTTGTTTATGCATTTGAATTTATAATAAACCTTAATATTATACATACATGATGGTATACATAAATCTTAAGTTAACCTCACATGAAAACATCCTAATATCCACACTTATCAAAATCTTCATCTCATACCAACTATAATTCTCTGGAACTCTCACTCCAAGATCTAGTGAAAAAATATAATCATTGCATTTTTGGATTTAATACTAATAAATATGTCCCAATTTTATCCATACAAAAAATTCAACATTAAATTAAAATATTGGATCACTTACATATCCTAATACCAAAAAGGTTTAGATTTTCAGATATTTTGGACAAACACATACATCATCATACCCTGTGATATTAAGTGATTATTTTTCTTACGATAACAATATTTTCTAATATCAACATAAGTCATAAACATCTACCATATAATTATTTAAACATGAAACATATCTAGAAATAATTATTTTAACATAATTCATTATAACCTATGTAAATGTAAAACATAAGAAGGGTCAGCTAAAATAAATATTACTGGGAGACATAATCATTAATTGTAAAATTTCATGATTAAGAATAATATGATACAAGAGTATGATGAAATTTTCAACATGTATGATCATGATATAGGATAATTCATAACCATAAATAAATTGGTCATAAATCCTAATACGTGGAATATAATTTTAACATAATAAAAGTTACATATAATTCAACAATCATTATCCATTTGAAGATAATCATTGTGTAATGGATATATGGGAACTTCTAGTAAGAATTAAATCATGTGTAATAATCATAGAATGTCAAATATTGATCATGTAATCCCCAAACTGCATGATTCTCATATCTATTAAGATTAACTTATATGAAATAAACACTATCATCTCTTATATGTATCATATAATCTGTTAACTCTATCACTTTAACCAATTCATGGGAGGTCAATAACAGACCCAACCGGCCTTGTTTAATTACATAACAAACAATCCTTGGTTTATAACATTACATACCATCCTTTGTTTATAATGTTACCACTGAAATAAAAAATACATATTTACAAGTAACATAGAATAAAAAACACATATATACGCTTCTAATTTTTAATATAACACTAATGAAAGCATCCATCATTCCATTTTAAAATGGTTTAGATAGTGCAAAAGAAATAGATTTGGTGAAAATCACATTAAGAAGATAATAAGTAACCTAGAGAAAGAAAATGGATGGTATCATTGGAACATATCATTATTAGAGTATATTGAATCAAATAATATTTACATCTATAGATAAAAAATAAATTTAAAATAACATTTAATGCCCTTATTTGAAAAAAAAACATTTATTCCTTTTGATAATATTATATATATATATTTGGAATATTGGGAAAAATATTTTCTTTGAAAATTTCCATGGAAAAACATAAAGTTAGATTCAATGTAAATAAATTTATTGATATTGGAAAAATCTATTACTATCGTAAATATTAAAAATAAAAATTCTTTTCAAATATTGGTTAATCTAGTCAATAAGGACCAATTCGAAAAATTTTCTGAAATTTATGTATCAAATATTTTAAAATATGGTTATAGATAATGGAAAATAACATTATGAAATATTTTATTATTAGAAAATGACATTTTATAATTGTATAAATAATATAGAAGAATATTTTGGTGAAAATGCTTTAAAATCATTAAAATGACATTTTTAAAGAAATAAGAATTTTGTCAATATAAAATTAAAACACATTAGAAATAATGAAAATAATAAGTGACATAATTCTATAAGTATATAAATATTCATGATATTATATTTAAGTAGTCATTGTATACACCATATAAGTGATTATAGGTGCATCAACCCAAACAGGTATCATAGAAGGAAGTTTGAGATGTGAAACCCCTGAAACATTAGAAATACATGTATAAAAAAACTAATAAATTAGTGAAAATAACATGTAACTATAAATCCCATAACATCCATGAAAGAAACTCTTTAAAAACATTATTGTGGAATTAAGTGAATCATATAAAATAAATTATAGTGTACAACATGAATTATGTCTCAATGAATTGAAATTGAGACCATGAAAACATTTGGAACATTTACAACATTTGAACCAATATCTCATTCAATAGAGAACAGAAAAAGAAAAAATAAATATCATGATAAAATATTAATTCATGATATATTATCTCAATTGGGTTCATATAGATTATATAAAATGAAGCGGTGGAAAATACATGACATTTCTCAAAGAAACGACATTGAGATAAATAATCCTTATGAAGATAGTATCATTGAATAATGAGTATAATCAATCAAGTTATTCTAAGATTTAATTTAAAAAAAAGTGGAAATAATTAATAATAAAACAATAGGTAATTTGACATAAAAAATCATGGTATATCTTAGTCAATGGAGTATAAGTATAACCCAATGAATGGAAACTAGGTTATGAAATCCTTTACCTTGAGTCCCAACTTGTTATGTATATCAATGGTATAACAAACTTATACTTACTATTTTATTTTTTAGGAGTAGTTTAAATATTTAATACCTTATAATTAAACCATTAATTTAATTTCTTCTAATTACATGATTAATAACATTATCAGTTAAGATGACATCATATGTTTTGAAAATGTTCTATAAATAATTTTAAAACATCATTAGTATGATGACGGTATTAAAAAAATTTATTATTAAATATTCTTAAAAATAATATTCATCAAATATTTATAATTTCAATATATAAAATACATGTAGACCCTAAAATATTTATTAAATAATTTTATTTCTCCAATAGATTCTCTTTCACGGAACAATGAGTTCAAATGAACCATGTAACATTATAAAATTATTAGGTGTCTGTTTATGACTTGCTTTTAGATTTTTGGGTTTTAATAGTAATAACTAAATTATGAAAAATATATGATCTGTATATTTAATGACTAAATTAATGATTAGAATTAAAAATTTAGTAATTATTTAACTTTAAAAGTTATGTTTTTTTTAAAAATAATTTTTTTAGATTAAAATGACTTTTAAATCATTATAATTAATTATTCTATATTGGTGAATGATTTTAATAAAATTTATATATTATTTACTTTATCAATAATTTTAAATATTTAAAAAATATTTTTCTATGCATAGAATAATAATAAATCCATTTTTATGCTTGAAAATATACTTTCCCTAGAATATAGTTTTTATCACATTTTGTGCACAAACATTAAAATTAATTTCTTCCATTTATAGTTATTGAATAAAATAAAATTAATTACATGTTGAGAATCATGATGTTAAATTATGGTAATTATTCCCCTTTTATTTTTTGTTAATATGAATAGTCAAAATTGTATGATTTTTCACCTTAGTAAAGGGTATATCATGTTAATCTATGATAAAAATAAGTTATAATGCCATAAATATTAATCCTAATTGTTACTAGATGAATGAAAATCTTCCATTTTCATATAAGTTTGATAATTTAGTTATTTAATAGACACGTCCCATGGAAAATAACTCATATATTGTTTAAACCATTGGAAGTGAAAAAATGTCACTCTTTTAGATTTTAATATCATTTTTTCAAATAAAGTAAAAATTAGTAATGAATGATTATTAACAATAATTTTTTTCCTAATGAAATTATATTTATCATGGGTATTTATTAATAATTTTTAAGAATTAAATTATTCCATTAAATACTTACATAACACTGATGCAATAATTAATCAATTAATTGAAAAATAAAATAAATGAGTTTAAAAATATTAAAAGATATATAATATGAGATATTTAAGGTCATACATGATTTATATAGATGAAAATTATATGTTTATGATATAATAATTTTTTTTTAAAAAAAATTGACTTATTTGTTTTTTTAATAATGTTAAAGTATTGAATAATATTAAAATTCCAAAAAATGATATTTTATAGGGTTAATATATTATTATATTATTTATAATTCATAAAAATATTAAATAAAGAGGGGATAATATATGCAATAAAATTTCATATATTATAAATTTATAGTCCATTTAAATGCATTTGGATCATGAATAGTCATATTTTATCTCAATCTATTGAGATATTCCAGATATTCTTCTCACCTCCATTATAAAAGTACACAACCTTAATCACTTCATTACAACAAATTGTGTCCTCCTTGTCACTCATAATATCTCAAATTCATTTAAAAAAATTTCCCAAAGATATTATATAGGTGATTTTCTGCTCAAAATACTGACTCTAGTTTGCTTTATAGAAAATTTAAAGGAGTCATTTTGAGGAAGCGGTAACCACTCTAACATATCACTTTATTTCTACTCTTCTTTACCTCATATAAATCTATGATATTCAATATAAAATAGAACATGAAGACTCCAAAATATTCTTAAAATTTATTTTGATTATGAAAAAAAATTTCACACCCCTTTTCCTATAAAAATATAATTGAATATATCTCTTTTGTATACGTATATCTTGTCGTCTCCATGTAGTGATAAGATTCATTTTTTAATCACCATATTTTATGGATATGAATTATGACGGGTTTAATTGTTATATATGATATTCATGACATAATTATAATTTTATAATGATGATATCATGTCTACTTAATTATTACCCAATCTTTTGGGACATGATAATGATTCTTGCGCGTATGTAAGAACAACCATCTCCATGATACAATGTGCTTAATTTTTCAATTATATTTTAGATTAATGGAAATAAGGATTAATTTTTTGAATATATATGATATTTAGGACATAATAATGATTCGGGAAAGTAGTAATATTATTTTCTTTTCTTAAATTTCATTCATTATATAATATGAAAAATAGAAATAGTGTTCTTTCATACCTATGTTCTACCATCTAGATGAAGGATGTAATTAATTTTTCCATCTATAAATGTTATGTGCCATTATATCTATGTATGTAATTTGTATATATGATTATTTTACAATTTTTATTTATCTAGAAATTATGGGACATTGATTAATTTATAATTACTTGGACTAACGATCTGAAACATGATTGGAAAATGATGTAGTTACCACCAAGGATAATGAATTTAATAAATAATTATTAATAAATGAGTGATAAGATATTATAAATAAATAATAAATTACATAACAGATATATGGTTATTGGAATAAATTTAATATAAATTAATATTTATTATAAAATATGCTTTAATATCGACATGAAAATGAGAAGAATAGTAAGGGTTTATTTCATTTTCTCTTCATTATATAGGATTTTTTATGTTTTGGTTTCCACTAAGGAATATTTCTCATCCATGTACATGTTTTCTAAATAAAATCAGAAATGGTTTTTTATATTCTCCTAAAAATGATTAAAATTAATTTTACCCATGTTTGACTTTTAAAAAAATGGTTTGAAATGAATCTTTATTTCATTTTCTAAACGAGGTTCTCTATGACTTTTCAAACACAAATATTGAAGGATTTTTTTAAAAATTATGCAGTATGATAATATTTTATAGCCATCATGTTGCCATAATTATTTTTAGCTTCCATTAATATCTTACATGGTCCATTCTAAATAATTTTTTCCCTTTATAATTTCTTCACTTTTAAAATTTTTTTCAAATGGAAATGACACCATCCTAAATAATAATTTGAAGTGATCATTGAAAATATTTTTTTCCCTAAGATAAAATTGTTGTGTATTAATTATTATTTATTATGGATATGATCAATGGATTCCATCCTTATTATTTCCCTTGGTATTTTATGTTTATGATGACATGATGTGTATGAAAATTATTTATTTTTTATAAGTTATATTATGATTAAATGATTATGAAACCTATATTCATTCGTGCGCTTTTATATGATTTATGTTATTGTGACACACATATGTTGGGTTTTGATAATGTAATTGGTGGTCCCTATATAACCCTATAATTAATTGGGTAATGAATGATATCTCATGAGATAAACTGGAATAAAATGGGGTGTGGACCCAATTTAGTAAGGGTCCTTGTCGACCATGATAATATTAGGAATGGACCTTAATTTATATGATTATTTGAGGAATGAAACAATTACACTATAATAGTCTTATAAAGTATCATTTACTACTGATTAAATTATTTTGTATTCCTATTCGTATACCATAATCCCATGTTTTATAACAATTTTACTCTCTCTTTGATCATGTTATTTTAATATTTATGTCTTCTTAACTACTATGATTAATTAAATTACTCAATATTTTGTTATTTAATATTAAGGTTTTAATATTTAAATGTTTTTATGTTCTTATTCACTTATTCCCAAGTTATGATTGTTATATCCCTTGTTTACAATTACTCAGCATTTCTGCTCACCCTTTTCTTGTATTTCCATTCCCCAAGATATAAATAATGGTATTAAGTATGATCTCCCCAAAAGGGTGGTAGTTATAAATAAATAAAATGGATATGAAGAATCTAATTTTTGAATAATTTTTTATGTGCTCATGTTTCCAAAAAAACTAATCCATTACGATCCTCTATCATATTTTTGTTTAATGCAGTGAATATTCATCTAAATAATGTAATAACTATGTATGAAATACTTCGATGGAAATAGTTTTTATTAAAATATGGGTGTAATAATCCTTTGGGAACTAGGATGAGAAAAACATTATGGATAAGTATAAATATAGGATCTGATCTTAAATTTTTAATAATTATCAAAAATGGCCTATGTTAAACTAAAGGTGTCATAAATTAAGGTGTCAAAATTTAGGCATTCAGTAAATGATTTTTCATGACTAAATGTATTTTTCTATGATAAGGGATTCATAAACCCTAGAAAGTCAATATGGGTGCACATGTTTTATTATTTCAAAACAAATATGGGTAAATGAATCGTTATATTGATTATCAAGAGATTAAAAATATCACAATAATGAACAAGTGTCTATCCCATCTTATTGTAAAATTACTTTATCAACTATAAAGTTGTTCAATACTTTTCCAATATTAACCTTCATTTTGTATATCATCAATTGGGGTCCAAGAAAGATGATAAAAAATTAGTACTTTCCATACTAGATATGGGCACTATGAAGTTATAGTGATACCTTTTGGCATTACTAATTCCCCTACTATAATGATAGATTTAATTAATAGAGTCTTTAGATACTTTCATGATCAATTTTTATGGTAGTATTTATCAATGATATTCTTTTATATTCAATGATAAAGTAATATCATGATGATTACTTGTGGATTATTTTAAAGACAATGATGATAGAGAATATTTTTGAAACATTTACGTAGTGTGAATTATGTGTATATTAAGTTCCAATTTCGGGTCATATAATTTCAAGTGAATGTATATCATTAGATACTTAAAAGGCAAAAGTTATTTTCAAATGTCATAGACCAACCATGCTTACTGAAATCCATATATTAATTTTTGCGGATCGATATTGTCGACATTTTATGAAATAATACTCATTAGTTTTTAATACAGTCATCAAATTTACTCTGAAAGGTGTTACGTTCATATGGATGGAGTAATGTAAAGGTAATTTCAAAGAGCATCAATGAAGTTTGTTAAAGGAAAATGTGATCACACAAACCTGCAGTATAGAATTGTTTAAAATATAAAGTGATGAATCCATGAAGAGACTGGGATGTGTTCTCATACAAAATAATATGGTGATAGCCTATGACTCATGAAAATTGTAGGCCCATTAGAAAGCATAACCAACTTATAACATGGAGTTAGAAGTGGTAATTTTTGAATTAAATATATGGAAGCGTTGTATCAATGTATAAAGGTGTGAAATATATA
The DNA here is from genome assembly GCA_963277665.1 of Viscum album. NCBI lineage: Eukaryota > Viridiplantae > Streptophyta > Magnoliopsida > Santalales > Viscaceae > Viscum > Viscum album. Next base: position 41,331,180 of record OY728141.1, on the reverse strand, counting down.
TTGATCCTAAAATTGAAAAAATTTATTTAATAAAAAATACTTGAACATGTTCTAATGAAGATGGTTAGAACTGAATAAATATTATGAGTCCTCAATACATTATTGCACAGGTAAAATGACCTTGGTTGAAGATACCTTGAGATAAAAGGATCATGCTAGAATATCTTTGAGTAAGATAAAAAAGGTTCAATATTTATCTATTTTGAAAGGATATATCTAGAAATATTTATATAAGGGGATAAATATTATCTACCTTAAATAAATGTTTAGATATCAATCCATTTTAAGATTAACAGAGTGAAGAAGGATTCTATAGTGATATATTATAAGGCTAGAAATGTTCATAAGTTAAACCCTGATTACGATGGAATAATATGTTTCAATAACCATATATGTGTTCCACCCATAAAATATTAAAAGAAAGAGCTATTGGGTGAGGATCATAATTCATCATTCTATATCATATTGGAAGTACAATGATTTATATCAACCTAAAAGAGTATTTACAGCAGGATGTTGTAAAGATAGATATTTCAAAGTATGTTTCTCAGTTCTTGGTTTTCTTGATAGTGAATATTGAGGGACATATGTATAATGGTATGTTATAGCCATTAACTATACTAGAAAGTAAATTTGAAATCATCACCATGGATTTTGTTATCAAACTCCCCAAATAATCTAAAATACATAATGATATGTGTGTAATAGACAATTTTATTATGAATTTGGGATAATTAATTTTTATTATAAAAGAATTATCTCTTAATAATATTTCCAAAATATATATTAAGGACGTGTTAAAATTAAATGGGGTACAACATTCCATTGTATCTGATTTGAATCTAATGAAATACTCATTGTTTTGGTTATGTCTTCCGCAAGATATTTAGATAGAGTTAAGTATTATCACTACATGTCATCCTTATATAAATGGTCAGTCTAAGAGGAACATTCAAAATATATAAGATATTTTGAGATAATTCCTTAATGATTTCAATGGTGTTTGGGATCAAAACCTTCCTTTGGTATATTTTTTTTATAACAATAGCTTTCACTTCCACATTTAGATGGATCCTTATGAATCCTTCTATGGTATGATATAAAGAACTCCAACATGCATGAATGAAGTAGGAGAAATAATTCTATTGAGACATGACCTATCCTGGGAGATTGGATATAAGGATATCTCAATTTATAATAATAGATGATTAGATCGGATTTGATAAAAATTTATGCTGATAAATGATGGAAAGATAAAGAGTTTGAAGTGTGTGCCACATTTTTCCTACGAATATCTCCCATGAAGAAAGTGATTATATTTGGATATAATGTAAAGATAATACCAAGTTATATCTTTTCGTTTTAAAATTCTTGATCATATTTTGATGGTAGATTATTTATCGGAACATCCACTAAATCTCTCTCATCTTCAAGATGTCTTCTATATATCTCTATTTAAGAAGTATATACCTGATTTTTAATATGTAATAAACTCAAGGGATAATCTAATTTACTAATATAATTCATAAGAATAAAAAACATTACAGATTACAGATCATATTAATATGTTTCTACGAAACCTTTCCGCCAACCTAGTTAAATTATTTTGGAAAACCCACCAATTTGAGGAAGCTATGTGGGAGCTTGATAATGTGATTGGTATAGATATCCTCATATTTTTTAATATAAGTGAATAATTTATATGGATTACATAATTTTAAGGTGTTTATAATGTAACACCAGAAAAAAATAATGAACTATTTCTATTTAAATAATTTCATTTCTTTAATAGCATTCGTTGTACAGAACAATGAGTTCAAACGAATCTTGTAAATTATTAAAATATTAGGTTTATATTATATCTAATATGCTATATTAAAGGGAATGAATAGTAATAACTAAATTACGAAAAAAATATAGTCTATATAATATTAAAATAAATTCATGAATATAATTAAAAATAAAAAGAATATAATTAAATAAAAGTGATGTTTATTGAGAAATAAATTTTGTAAATATTACAATAAATTCTATATCATTTTATTAGATTAATATTTATTTGTGAATATTTTTAATGAAATTTTTATATTATTTAATTTAAAATATATTTTTTATCATTAAATTTTTTGCTATGAATTGGATAATAATTATTGCATTTTAATGCTTAGAATTGTATTATTCTTACAGAGATGATTTGTCACATTTTTGTGACAATAAATTAAAATTAATTTATTACATTTTAATTTATTATATAGATAAAATAAATTTCATATTTATAAGTATGTGGTTAAATTTTTTTAATTATACCCCTTGTATTTTTTGTTAATATGAATAGTAACCATGATAAAAATTTTCACTTCGGTTATGGGAAAATCAAGATAATATGGGTTAAAACTATATAATATCTGCATAATTATTCATCCTTATTATTGTTGGATGGATGAAACTACACCAATAAACCCAAAGGTTATAGATCGAGTAATTTAATGCACACTTTTCCATGAAAATCACTCTTATATTATTTAGACCAATGGTAGTGACCTAATGTTACTCCCTTAGTTTTAAATATAATTTTGGTGTTCAAAAAAGTAAAAAAAATCATTATGAATTAATATTAATAGTAATTTCATAAATAATAAAAATATATTAATTTTGGTAGTTTATTTATAATTTTTAAGAATGAGATAGTTACCTTAAATACTTACATAATGTTGATGTAATAATTATTAAATTGTCTAAAAAAACCAATAAGTGGTATTAAAATTTTTAAAAGTAACACAATAAGAGATATTTATGGTGATCTATGAATTATATAGATGACCATGATTGTTTTAAAATATAATAAAATAGTTCTCTCAAATTATAAATGTGTTATTGATGTTTTTAAAGTCAAAGTATAGATTGTTATATAAATTAAAAATAATGGTATTTTATAGTTTTAACATATTATTAAATTTTTTAAAAATCATAAAAATGTTAAATAATAACATACATGATAATATATTTTATAAAATATTATCCCTCAATCATTAATAGTACACTTTTAATTATTTGTATATACAATAGTATTATTATATTTTCATCTATTGAGTGATCCTAAAAGGTCCCATCACCTCATTTATAAATGGGTACATCTCCCTTCACCTCATTACACCACATTGATCCTTGTATCTCTAACATACTCTAAAATATTATTTCTTCACTTCACTAGAAACATTCTATATGTTATGGTCTTCTAATAAACCCAGCCCTATCTCCTTTTAGAAGATTTCTAAAGAAGTAATTTCGAAGAAGATGTAATTTCCCTAACTGGTCGCATTATTTTTCTAATATTCATTACCCATTTAGATATATTATATTTAAATAATATACAACATTAAGTGTCATAAATATTATTAAATGTTATTATTATTAATAAAAAACCGTTATACACCCATTTTCTCATCAAATAAGAAGTGAATATATCACTCGTGTGTACGTACAACTTATTGTCTCCATGTAGCGATGCAATTAATTTTTCCTCCCCATAATTTATGGATGTAAATTATGGTTGTTTTAAGGTTTATATATGATTTTTATTAAATAAATATACTTTCTAATTAAAATATATAATATACCTTTTTATCATCTAATATTTTGTGAAATGATAATGTTGCTCGTGGGTACGTATGTGCTACCATCTCCGCGATATGATATAATTAATTTTTAATTTATATTTCACATGGATTGTAATAAGGATAAATTTTATTAAATTATAAGATATATATGGAATAAAAATGATTCTCTAAAGTTTTGTTAGAATTTTACATTCTTACCTTTCTTTTATTAGATCAGATGAAAAATTGAAATAGTGTGCACACGTACGTATTGCCTACTGTCTCCATGAACAATGTAATTCATTTTTAAATCTATAATTTTTATAAATAATTATAAATATGAATATAATTAATATATATTATTATTATACTATTATTAATATTCTATAAATTTGAGTATAATGATAAATGTTTGAGGAATAACACTACCAAGCCGAAACATGCTTAAAAAATGAAGCAGTTAACACCAAGAAGAGTGATTTTAATAAAACAATTATTAATAAATGGGTGATAAATTGTTATAAATAATTTATAAATGGTATTATGGAAATATATATATGTAATTAGTTTACATTAAATATATATTTATTATACATAATGTTTGAACATGAACAAGGAAAGGTGATACTTGATGTAAGGGTTTATTTCACAATCACAATATTATTCAGGATTATTAGTGATTTGAGTCTCCAGTGGAAAATTTTTCTCTTACATGTCCATGTTTTTTGAAAAAAAATTAAAAATGATTTAATTTTTCTCTGATAAATTTTTAAATTCATATTTACCCATGTTTTAATTTTTACAAAATGATTTCAATTGAATAATTTTTTCTTTTTATAAATCATGTTCATGGGGAATATTATAAAAAATATAAAAAAATAATGTTTTTAACAATATACTATGCGAGAGTAATTTCACACCATCATGATTCCTTAATTATTTTATGCTTCATTTAAAATATTAAATGGATATTTTCAATGAAACTTTTTTCTTTTTTAATTGCATGACTTTTAAAAAAATGATTTCATATTAGGAAGGATAATCTTCTCCAGAATTATCTCATGTGGTGTTTCAAAATTATTTTTCAATATATGAAAAAATTATTGGATGTCTCTTATTATTTACAAGGGATATAATCCCCAAATAATATCCTTATTCCTTCTCTGGTTGGTTTATGTTTATAATTGATTGATGTTTATGAAACCTGGTTTTTCCATGAGTAATTTTGTGATTAACTGTTTAGCAAACCCATTTCATTTTATGGTTTTTTATATGATTTATGTTCTTATAGAACACATATGTATTGTTTCCATTATTTGATCATTGGAACCTATTTCTCTCCAATTCATTAGGTAAATAATGATATATCCTTAGATAAATTTTACTTGACTGGGAAGTGAACCAAGTTCAATACGTGACATTGTCAAACATGATATTCTATGACTGAACCTTGACTACAATGATGGTTTGGTAAGTGAACCCATTCCACTATGATATTCTTAGAAAAGAGCATTGATGACTAAAGAAATTATTTTCTATTATTATACAAATGAAGAATTCTATGTTTTATTCCAATTTTACTCTCTAATGGTTGATGTTCCTTTATGATTCATGTCTTTTGAACTAATAATATTTATTCCATGACTCAATATTATGATATTTGATATAAAGGGTTTAATTTTGAAATGTTTTTTTCATGTTATCATGACCATATACTCATGTTAGGATAGATATCCCCCTTGTTTACCTTTAATGATCATCTGATATCACCCTTTTCTTATGCTTCCTTTCCCCCAGATATAAAGAAATGTTTTTATAATTATGTGTCAAAATGGTTATTTTTATGAAGAAATAAGTGGGAGAGGATGTAGATATTTTATAACCCAATTTTTATTTTTCCATATTTCCAATAGTATTATACCTTTATTATCCTCATCCATGTGTTTGTGTTATGTAATTTACATTCTTCTCAAAATATGTATTATCTATTTTTGAAATTATCAAGTCACTATAATAAAATTTTAGAACCATCCCTGAATGGTATATATGAAAAATGTATCATATAACTTCGTTGAGGTGGTAATATAAAAGTATGTTTGAACGGTGTTACTATTTTCCAGTTGATTGAAGGGTAAAAAAATAGATGATATATTATATTTGTGTAATTATAATTCTATCACGTATATCATTTATATATTATACCCATTATAATAAACATCCATGTGAGGTAGTGTTGGAAAATTAAATACCTCACATTGTGGATGTGGTAGTCCACACGTACACATTAACTTTTGTTTTCATTCATAATAGGGTGGAAAGGGAGATAAATAATGTCATACAAATTATATAATAACATATTACTCTGTGGTATATACTTATTTTTTTTATTTTAGAATGTTTAATAATGAATTTATGTATATTGAAGAAGTAAAATAAAAATATTTGGTTAAGATGACTACATCCTTTTGGAATAACGTCCTATGAATATCTCGTAAATGACCATAGAGATGGAATTATAAGACCAATAAAACCCATATATTGTATATAAAAAAGTTAATAATAGTTTTTGGTATGTTTTAGTCAATCTAATCTTCTCTAGATGTGCGAGGAAGAGAGGAGAGTTAAGGCCCTTATATAAGAGCGAAGAAGGGAACCTAAGAATTACATAAAGTATTAAAATAATATAAATTCATTCTCATTTTCAAGGGCCTAAAATATGATATATTTCTCATATATGTTGTATGAAATCCTAAATTTATTAATATAATAATTTTTAGATAATATTAGGTGATTTTATAACCCTTATCTCTTAGTTTTGACCTCCAATAACCTTTTTTAGGATTGTTGTTCTATCATAGGATTTTAATCATTTGGGGTAACTAAATAACTATAAAAGGAATATTTTCCAATAAGTGTACATTGGTTGAAATTTTACACCATATCAAATTAATTTCCACAAATATAATATTTTTATGAATTTTAAATCATTTAAAACAGTATTATTTAGCATCAAATTCCATCAAATTCATTTTAATGGCAATTCACATAACTGAATTTGAAAAACAAAAAAACAATAATTTTTTTTGAATATAAAATTTTTAAATATAAATAATAAATTATATTGAACGAAATAATTCATGGATAACTATAAATAAACTAAAAAATATTACGAATATTGTTTTTAATATAATTTACCCGAGTTTTATAATTCATTCAAAAACACAATGTTTATGGTGCATAAGATTTAATGTTAATTATTAAATAACTAAAAATTTAAACAAATTATAATGATAAAAATTTCAAAAATATTTTAAGAAAACTTTTGTAACTCAATAAAACTTATTTTAATCCCTATTAAGAACTATTATAGGTATTGATATAATTAAAGTTTCATTTTTTATTTAACATTCCATGAAATAATAGTAAGGTTTTTATCAAAGAAAATTGGGGCCATGTTTTCCTATCATAAAATATTAGATTATTATGTTCAAAATAAACTCTCCCAATAGAAATAAGATAGGTTTTTGATAAACATTTATGTCTTTATCACATTATTTTCATACTTAATTACCTGATTTACCATTTCCGAGGTGAAAAATATTTATTTTGGTTGTTATTCATAATTACGAAAAATTAAATTAAATTATTTTAAAAAATAAATCCTCATGATTCAAAATATAGAATTAATTATTTTAAATTCAGTTTATATATTTGTTAGAAAAAAATTTTAACATAATCTTGCAACTTGTAATGAAAACTATTTAAAAAAAAAGCATTTTTATGTATAAAAAGGTTTTTATACAAGATATTACCATAATATTCAATAAAATAACATCAAGTGAATTAAATTTAATAATAATTTAATAATAAAATTTTAATACCAATTCAAAAAAAGTAACTTTCTAAATAATTGAAAATTAAATAATTTTTTTAATAAAATTTGTATTTTTCACTATTTACTGAAATATAAATATTTTCAGAAAATCCCAAAAATTCACATTAAGCTAATTTTGAAATTATAATTTCAGAAATTAAATTCATTTAATCAACTAAAATTTCTAAATATTATATCAGTTAATTATATTTTCCATGCATAAAATGCATTAAAACACTGTTTTTGAAGAAAAATATATTTGAAGTATAAAATGACTTCAATAATCAATAAGTACTTATTTATTTTCATTTAATCGATAAATTTTCATTATAAAACATTTATACATATTTTCCATAATTTTTCAGAATTGTTTAATTCCAATTCATACATTAAATTTAATGGATTGGTTATAAAGATCACAATTAAGTAATAATATTTTTCTATAATATCAAAAATCACTAAAAGCTAGGTGTTTCTTGTTATGTAAGATACCAAGATTATTATTTTAAAATGAATTTTTATGTTGCTACAACCATAAACCCCCTCGATGGATTCAACATTGTTAATAAGGTCCCACACAGCCACTTTGATTCCAAAATTACAACTGCATAAGGCTAACACGTGAACTTGTAGGAAATTCAACCATTCAACTTCATACAAAGGTCATAACATAGAAAAGAATTCATTCCTCTTGATTTATTATATGTTATACCCATTTCAAGAACTCTAAATCAATCCTGATATTATATAACCCACAAATCTTCCCCTAATCCCTTATAATTAATATTTTGAGGTGGGAAATTAGAAAATATAGAATAAAGGACATTTGAGGCATATGTAGTTTTAGAATATCCAAAATAAAAATAACGAATAAGACATAAAAAAATAAGTGTAATGAGTGGATGAGGTTAAGATTACATAAATGATCTCAATTATTTTACATAAGTGAGTGAATAAATAGGTAGAAAAAGACAATAGTTTAAGGGGATCCAAATATAAATTTCTAAATATACCCCTTTAAATAAACTAGCCAATGTTATAGTCACATCATGAAAAGGTCATGTTGTGATGCATCCATTCTTGGGTCTTGTTATGGCATGGAATCTAGGACATAGTGTAAAAGAATTCTAATGGGAATGGAAAATGGCTCCCAGTAGATTAATTTAATAGTGTGTCATCCTTTACAATATTGATGCAACCTACCTTCACACCTACAATCCCAACTATCATTTTGTGACACTCCCATACATTTAATGTACCTAAAATGGTAAATCCTTACATATAAGATCCTTCCATAAGGTTAAACCCATTTAAAATTTTCATAACTCCAAATGTCATTCCATGGAACCTCCTCCACCACACTGTGACCTCCCCCTTGAAACCATCAACCACAATGTCATTCCTCAAGGATATATTGTAAACCGGGGTAATTTTCATATAATATTGTGGCTCTCTACCATCAATGTTGAGGAACAATATACAATATAATTTCAAATCCAAACTATTCCCAACTCCCCAAAACTCATTCTTATGCCACCACTAAGGCCTCAAACAACTAGAAATCATTAAGATATATAATAAATAGAAATTATATAAATAAAAAATATGCCTTGAAATGTAGGGGTATTATACTAGGAATCCATATTATAAGAATTCGTTCTTTCATATACATAATATTAGTAATTTTTCCAGATTTACAGTGGAATAAGTATGGTGGAGGATAATTTTTTGTTTTTTTGAAGTGTTATGTTAATGATGATCAAGAGGGGTGAATTTTAATTTCAAATAAAAACTAAACCTTTAACCCTCTTCAACTACTAATTCATTTGGGTTTTAATATTACTATCTAAATTAAAGATCATATTTGTGGAATTATAGAATTTATAAAAAACAATCAATATACTAGAAATAAAATAATCAATATATTAGTCATTACCATTAAAAATGTTTGCATAGAAGAAATTTTAAATAACATTCTTACAAAAACTGAAATAATATTTAAATGAACTATAATTCGAGAAACAATATAGTGGACATTTAAGAACAAAAAATAGAGTATTATTTAGATAACCAGATAATCTATTAAAAGGGTATTTATTAAATGGTCACCTTTAAATGAAAGTGAAAGGTAGATCTATAGGCCTGATCAAAGGTATCCTTGAATTTATACCTATCAAAACATATTTAAAATTATATATATCTATATATAAATTCCTTCATTTATATCCTTGTAATCCCTTTATTACACAAATCTATAGTCTTTCACATCAACACAAGGAAAATACTTGAGCTATATCTTACTATATATAAAAGCACACAATCATATGATTATAAATTCCTCTTTATTTATATCACATGATTCCCTCAATCATGAAGAATTATTTGAAAAATGAAATTAAATAAAATACTAGGATATTTATAAATAAAATATTTTATAGTGGTATCTATTCCCTAATGAGATATGAAATGATAATAATACATTTATAGGAAGCACTCTCTATAATGACAAACTTAAAAGATTTGAAAAGTATAAGAAATTTTATAATTCTCAATCCATAAGATTAATCATATTACAATTTTTATATTGATTTTGAAGGTGAAGCTTTGTTTATAAGAAATATTATAATAAACATCAATAGTCAAATTCCAAAAAAACTTGGTTCAGTTTTAACAACATCTAAAAAAACTTATTTAACAATAAATGAACTCAGTAAGTTTCTTTAGCAACCAACAAGTTAGATCATATGCTCATCTCTTCTTCTAAATCATATATAATTAATTTTTCAAGAATCATCTGATTACTATATTTTCCTGAATAATTTTTAGAGATATGTTATTTTAGTTATGAAAAGATAATATTGAAATGGAAAACAAATTAATCAAGAACATAAAGTTTGATAGTTATTATATACTTTATATTATTATTTCTAAAATAAAGAAAACAGTTATTCTTTGACTCAACGCTATCTCCATTTCTAGAAAATATAAGACTTGTAAGAAAATTTGATATCAATAACTGGAATTAAAAATATATATCCATGTATACATTAAGATATAGAATATATTTGTCATTGGTTTTGGTTAAAAATTAAACAAACATTAGTTGATAAAAACATTCTACCTCCTTTAAATAATAATATTACATTATTACAGTAAAATAATTGATAATAATAAATTCCATGAATTTTACAACCTTTATGAATTTTATAAAAAATATAGAAAAAATAAAATCATAAATTAAATTTTCAATTCTATTATAAATTTATCTAATCATATGTTTTTATTTCATTTATAATTTATATAGCTCTTTTTTTCATTATGAAAAATAATTTTAGAATGATTAATTTTAAAAAATTGTGTATATCTGTTCCATTTTGAACATGTATCCTATATAAAATTTTATTTTAATAAAGTGATTTTATGTTAAACATGAAATTCCCAACAATAATTAAAGATTTGATCATGAATATCCATTAATTTAACATAGGATTATACATTTGCATATATTGTACTTCACCTTCTTCACCAATAAACATATAATGTGCTTCAACTACATCTGATACTCTTACTATTGTTGCAACAAATAAAATATGTCTTATATATGGTTATATAATCTTTTTAAAATAAACATTTAAAAATATACTTTTGATAAGAAATATTTTAGCATAGATAATCAAAGATAAAAGGAAGATATAAAGTGAAAAATATTTGATATTATAGTCAAAGTGTAGTCATTTAAGAATGTTATTGTCCAAAATATTTTCTATTGAAGTATGAGTGGTTCTCAAATATATTAACATAAAATAAATTCAAAAAAAATATGTCATACATATTCCATTGAATGGAAAATAAAAAGTTTCAATTTCAAAAAATAATAAAAACTACCATAGAATAAGTAATATTTTTTGATTTTGAATATATCTTCTAATATAAATAATAATTTAAAGAGAGAATTAAAACATATATTTGAATATATACAACGTTCTATAAGTCATATTCAAGAAATATCATATAAAAACACTCTTTAAAACATGGATCAAGAAAATGTTTTAAATTTTTACATTAAAATATGTATTGAAAAAAATATATGTTTGAAAAAATAATTCTATCCTCAGGAAGTATGATTAATGTAATGGGATACATGTAAGAATAAGTGAATTGAACATCAATAAATGTTGATCGTTCTCAAATTCTATTTTATTAATTAAATTCTATTAGAAATAATATGATTTACTGAAATATTAGAAAGTTGATTTATCATTCTGACAATTTAAAGAATAATATCTCTTTTACTGTGTGATTCATAAGGGAATAATGTATTATATGAATGTTTTTTCTCGTAATGTGTTAATTGATGAATTTATATATAATTAAATAACAGTACTGTTATCATAATGAATTTTATTTCGAGTAATAGTAAAACCAAAATCCATGAGTGTCTATTATATCCAAAAATCATGATCAAAATAACATACAACTTCTATATAGTCTACTTAAATAGTAAAAGCTTCCATATAATTTTTTTTTCTAACCAACATACTAAGGATTATCTTATAAAATTACATACATTATGAGTATATTTTCTATCTGGCCTATAAACTATAAATCCAAAATCTAATTAAATTTTAAAAATATATAATTATTTGTAAAATTAAATAGTAAATATTTTGAAATAAAACTATAGTATCAGAAAATTTGTTTTATCACTTTAAAATGATATTATTTTGGATTATCATTAAATATTTCACAAAAAAACTTTTGAAAAAATTTTATATTGTCAACTTTTTGTAAGATATTGGAAAAATATATGATATATCAATATTTTATATGATATATTGATTTATTATATTACACAATATTTACATTGATCTATTTTAATACATGGGTACTAATATTTTATGAATTATAAAAACAAAGAAAAAATTTAAAAAAATTAATATATTTATATTTGTGTTAAATAATTTCCTTTTGATTTCTGAATAATATGAAAACTAGGGGAAATTTTTGAGTTATACCATCATTCTCATTTTATAAACTCATTTTTTCAAATGTTTTAAAAATATATAATAAAGGGTTTTATGATTTAAAAAAGAAATAAATTCATCAAAAAATATTTTTACAGCAATGCTTTCATTGAAAATTTCCATTAAGAAAATGTTTTGATCATCAAATATATTAACAAAAATATTTTTGATGTAAAAATTCGGTAAGTCTATTATATATAGATATTTAGGTTTTATTGAGCCCCTAGATTGATTTAGAAAATTTAAATACGTTTTATTGAAATTTTACATCTCTAATACAGGGTGGATGTTTAATATAAAATTCTTCATGAACATAACCATTAATTAAATAATATGTCACATTTATTTTAAATAATATAAAATTCATATTGTATATGAAGGAAAATAATATTTTGATAGATTCTAATATTGTAACCATAGAATATTTTCCCCAAGATAAAGGTATTCTACTTAAAAATATACTTTATAAAAAATTCATGACATATTTGTAATAACTAATCTATTTTTATCACATTTTGTTGAAAAATTAAATTTTATTCCAATTATAGTGGTATTCCCAACAATGGTAAAATCACGATTCTATTCAAACTGATTGAGATCTACTTACATGGACTATATCAAACATTCATCACCTAAAATATCATCAACAATTCTATTTTCAAATTATGATAGAATGGAATTCTACCAACAATGATTTCATAGGTAACATCTAGTATTGACCAATTGACATACGTATCCAATAATATAATTTTAAGGATAATTCCTTAAGATCAACTAATTTTTAGGTCAAGTGGAAATATGATCGTCTACAAATGGATATACACGTTCTATTAAATTAGCATAAAAATATTTTAAATTTGGTAGACTTACTTCTAGAGGATTTAAAATTTTTATATGTAAATTATCTTCTAGTAATTTAAAAGAAATATTGATAAACATTTCATTTTTATTATGAATTTCCTATAGTATTAAAAAATAGTCAAATTCATCAAACATTTTATCAAATTTTTCCTCAAAAAATTGGTTCTTTTATTACATACATTTTAAGAATTATTAGTTTTCGAATATCCAACCAGAATTATTTAATTTGTTTTAGCATAAAATTTATGCAATTGATCTCTTGTATTAAAGATTAATTATTTATATAAAAAAATTTATAGGGTATCAGATTTCTTCCTGTCCAAAACTTATGAAAAGTTTTACTCAAATTAGTTACGAGTAAAACATGACTTATAGTGTTACAATCGATACTTATGTTTTCATCCCAAAAAAACTTATTATAATACCCACTTAATGATCTTTGATTAATTCTATAAATAATTTTGTTTCTTCATTAAACTATACCATTTTTAGATGGTGTTATAGGTGTTTATAAATCATTAGTAATACCTTTTTATGTAAAAATGTTTTAAAATAGGAGTTATCAAGGAGACCACCATTGTCACTCTAGATAGTAATTGATAGTAGTTTTTGGCATTCATAATAGAAGAAGAAAACATCATAAAATGTATCAAAGTTTAATATTTTGTGTTAAAAAATAGACCCAGGTAAATCTAGTATAATCATCTACCATGAAATATATATATATTATTTTTCTCCAATAAATATATTTTTTATTATGACTAAATAATTCCATGTTATTAACTGGGAAGATTCTGTATGTGAAACTTATCTTTCATATTTAAAATTTTAATTGTGTTTCTTACATAATTTATAAGGATCACATATTCTATTTGAGATGAATTTAAGTTCAGATATATCTATAAAAACTCCCCTCCTTGAAATTTTAGTTAAAGGATATACGTTATAGTGTCTAAATATTTTATTTCATAACTAATATAATACATTGGATTCAAATAAACAAGGAAAAATATTAGGACATAATCATTTTATGTTCATTGTGTAAAAAATTTGTTTCTTATCGATAGAGAAAAAGAAATTAATATTTGATCATTTAACAATACATTTTTACCACTAAATTTTACAAGATATACCTCATAAAATAAATACCTTATGATAATATTGTTTTTTTGAGTACTAAAACACATAAATAATTGGAAATTAATTTTTACCCATGAAAATAAATATCGCTAATTATGGAGATTTCACACTGTTCACTTTCATTAAAATTGATTATTCCTCCTTTAAATTTTTTAAAATTTCAGAAGATTTACCTATCAACACAAATATATTCAAAACAAACATTATCCAAATAAAATAATTGATCATGGTACTTGAAATATTTTCATGAAAAATATAAAATTATGTTCTTGGTACCTACACATGTATGGGTCAAATGATGTTAGAAAAAAAGATTATAGGAACCCACATCTTTCCAGAATTTTATATTTTACTACAAATATTTCATATAAAATTTAATAGTTGTCACACCAATAAACTATAATTTATTTGGAGAAACTTTTTACTCTAATGACCATTATATTGATATTTATTAAAAAATGGTTAACTTTTAAGAGGATAATATTTTGATTGAATATAACTTTTATCACATGTATAACCAATTGTATTTGATGTTTAATATGGTCTTATTTGTTTATATATTTTAACAAAACATATATTTGAAAAATTTAGAAAAATATTTCCTAAAATAAGAAATTTTGTATTTAAGTTGAATAATCAATGTTTCATTATCTTCATTGGATTCTAAATAAATTAAATTATGATAAATATAATTCATAAAATAGTTTTTTTTCGAATCCAATTTAGGTAAATGTTTTAAATTTTCTAAATTTAGTTCAAAATTACATTATTAGATTTAATAAGTTCTTCTTCATAAAACTCATAGTTATTATTTAGGTTTTTATTTTCATGATAAATAAATCTCAAATATCAAGAAATTTCAGCTAAAATAGATAAATTTTCATTATCATTAGATGAATTGCCTTTTTCAACCATTGATGGAATATATTTTTAATCATCTAAAAAAGTTGAATCATCTTGTTTAGTATTATAAATAAATTTTCAATCAATAATTAAATATGTAGGGGATTCTATAGTTATCTTTTCCATAAAAATTTTTCCATTCCGTTGAATTATTGAATAGAAGTCATCTATTTTCAGTAATTTTTTCATTTTTTTAATAAACTATATGTGGTATCCCAACATGAATTCAAATTAATTGGTTCCCAAAGTTAGTGGTCCACATGGAATCAAGAGCGCGTCCCCATATCCCAAAGGATACTTAATAGTAGTGAGGGTATATGGTGTGTCCTTTTAGAGATAATACCCCTATATCTAATTAGCACATTGGTATAAAAAATTGTTAAATAACGGAAGCATACATAAATAGATGGCACAACAGAAACAAACAATATAATAATTGGAGTACTAACCCACCTTAGTAGAATAAAAATTATTATAGAAGAACTTAATAATAATTAAAAGCATTAACTACATCATATGAAATAGAATATGATGTCATGTCTCTAAAAAAAGTGAAAACATGTATATATGACAGAAGGTAGTAAATATACCATGTGGTACACAAATGGTACAAAAAGGCTAATATTATATCCAAGCATCTCAAGATCTATATCGGTTATCTTATACAATGATCCAGTCCCAATTATTATAATAATTCATGCATCTAGAATGGGAAACATCCTCTTATCTACACCTACATGTATATTGTTTTCTCAGGTACCATTGGTGTCCTAGATAGGGTGTGAGATAAACTTAGTAGGCCACCACCAATGATTTATATAAATATCCAATGAATGTAAATAATATGGAATATTGAATAAATAATATGAAAACAAGTCATAATAATAGTAAATCGGTCAACCCTAGTTAATGAATGAAAACAAGTTTGACACTTCCTTCTTCTTACAGTTCAAGAATATCTTTGAACATGTATCAGTGGATGAAATTTCTGGCATCACAGTTTTGGGCCACCATGTCTAGTATTACATGAGAACGAAATGACATGTTGAGTGTCATAGAATAGGCTATACATTCCCATTATCACATGTGTAGGGGATGCCACACCCATGATCATAGAATCGGGTCTCCCAACCAAGTATCACAAAATTGGGTCACCATAACCAGTATCACAAGAGATGGGGATGCCATCCCTAGTATCATATCATCGAGTCACATTCCCGGTATCACAGAATAGCGTCTCCAAGCCCTGTATCACAAAAATGGTCATCATGCCCAGTATTACAGAATAGGGAACTCCATGCTGATGTTTATATATATATATATCTGTGTGTGTGTGTGTGTGTGTGTCAATATATATATATAAAGAATAAGGGTCATCATGCCCATTTATAATAATTATCCCATGTCACCATTGAAATATTCATAATCTATAAGATATAATCAAGGATTTTAGAATAGATAACATTGAATTTATAACTCAATTAAATTTAATAATAACTATGAAATAATTGTAATGAACTGACCCAGGATTTCATAAAACCCAGCACCCAACCAGTTCCATCACATACCCGAATGGTGTTCCTCATCCCCACAAGATAGCGATATGTACCCAGCCATCGAACAACACAACTGGGGGAATGATTTCAACCAACCTGAAGAACCACATAGCATACATATATATATAAATAAATAAACAAATTAATACTAATGAATATATATATATATGCCACAACATTAAGGAAAAAAACAAAATAGACAACAGAAAAAAACTCAAAGACTAGTATAATAGAGAAGGACTAATAACAAAAAATATTCTCAAAAAATGTATGGAAAAAATCCCACCATCTCACCACCAGCTACCCAACAAACTAATACAAAAACCACCACCTCACTACAATGCCCTGTCTTTCCTTTCACTGGAGGAAAAGAAAAGGTCTATGAACCACCGAAGAGGTGCGCAGGGTGTGAGATAACATGATCAGTGGGATCTCATCCAGGTTTTCCCTAACAAGTCTTTGTATAACAAATCATTTATTCACATTTTAAATAAAATATGGTGTGAAAAGAAGTAATGTAGTTTTATATAAAAAATGGTAAACATTTCTCTATTTCTACAATTCTATACAAAAGAAGGAATATCAATTTCAATTAATACTTTCCATATCATTTTTTACAAGAATAAACATAAATATCAAGGCTAACTCATAAATCCAAGAAATATAAAACAGAAGAAAAGGTATCACAACACCAAGGAATACTACAATTCTAGGTTGTAGACTACTCATACCATAATAATCATGGGCAAAAATATGATCCTATAACATAGGTATATGAAGTAGAGGAATTCCCCATGAGTAAACCCCCCCCAATATAAATATTGGTCTCCATGAACAATGTACTGAGGAAACATAGGTAGGACCCAAGGAAAAACTCCTTGATAATCACCAAACAATAGATGATGGCGCCAAGATAATCCTTCCACCAATGTACCCATGGTAACCAATGTTTTCTTTTCATTTTCCATTTCAATTCTTTTAAAAACATTTAAAAATTTCATTTCAATACGTTGAAGATACCATTTTCCATTGAATTTATCAATAATTAGGGAATCCCCATTTTTTATTGAAAAATATTCTCAACACACACAAAACAATCATTCCAATTTTTATTAAGAATCAGTTTAAAAAAAAGAAGAAGCATGTTTATTATCAAAGGCTAGATACGGAACCACCAACCTCAAAACATGTGTCACACAATTCCACAATGAAAACCAAAATAAACAAACCCCAAAAACATCAATGAAGCGAATAGAATAAAATCCACATCAACATTGATTCAATTTAGACGAAAAGGGGTCAGTGGAAGATCGGAAACCTACATACCTCAAAGAAGAACACCCTATACACTATGACCAAGAGAAAAATGGACTCTATAATGATATTAGAGAAAAGATGTAGGAAAAAAACAAGAAGAATCACCAACCTTAGACCAAAAAGTCCAATAATAAAACCCTAGGGTGTTACCACATCAAAATAAATGAAGAAGTATAAAGGTCACTTACCCAGGGAGGTGTATGATAGCCAAAAAAGATATCCAATGCTAAATGAATCATTCTAGATTGAGGAGGCTCCCTGAAAATCTCATGGGATGAGTTTCAGGTTGAGATCCAAGAGGTTTGAAGTATGATCCATAACAAAATAGTCTCTCATCTAATTTTATAACTGGACCCATGTGATTCTGAAATTTTACATATAGTTACATTCCATTAAATCAATAGTTTACATGTATTCCAAAAAATATATCTCTCCATATTTAAAATCATTTACATAAAGCAATCATGACATGGAACCCCCTTTCACAATGATTAACTTTCACAATGTGAATCCCCTTTCACAGCTTGTACCCAGAAATAGTTACATGGAGTGTAACATGGTTACACAACATGAAATATTATTTCATCCTATAGAAAAGTATGGTTAATGTTGAATGTCCAAAAAATATCTACCTTCACCATGATAGGTATCCTTCTAATAAAAATGAGGGAAATCACATGGTGAGGTTTTAGGATGTACATAATAAAATGGAACAATGGATGTTACAAACTCTCCAACATAATGACTTTTTATATTCATGAAGTAAAGTGGAACATGTAATCCTTGAAAAGAGATGAGAAGTCTCATGAGAATATGATCCTTGTTTTTATAGAACACTGACCAATATAATCGACCTCCAAAGAAATAAATTCACTTGAGATTCAATGATCTCAATTGGTTTCTCCAGAATAGAATAATATGGACCAAACTCAATTTCCTCCCAACTCAGAATGTGAGAACGATAAAGGTAATACTTATTGAGTCGAGATATGTGGAAAACATCATGAATGTTTTTCAACTGAATCAATAATGATAACAGATAAGCAACTTGTTCGATCCATTCAGTTATCTCAAATAGTCCAAAATATCTCATATCTATCATTCCCTATTTTCTATGTTAATAGTGACCCAAATTAGGAGAAAAATTCAGAAAAACCAAATTACCTACAGAAAACAATAATGGTTGACCATAAAATGCTTCAAAGGCATCCATTCTTCACAACAAAGAGGTGATCTGCATGAGCGACCATACAACACTTCAAAGAGAGCCATTATGATTGAAAAATGATAACTATTGTTCTAAAAAACTAAACAAAACTAGATAAATATCCCATGATATTAAGAATTCCAAGACACATGCACAAAACATGTCTTCCAAGATCTATGTTACTTGCTCTTTTTCACCATCTTTTTGTGGATGGTAAGTTGTGCACAACTTAACATGAGTTTACATAACCTAGTGGAGAATCCTTCAGAACCTCAAGGTAAACATTTGACCCCTATGTAAAACAACAGAAGAATGAATCCCATGAAACCTCACATTCTCTTGTACAAAAATCCTACCCATATCTTCTTCCTTAGAGCTATTATTGATCAGGATGAAATGTACAGACTTCATTAACTGATCATTAACCTCCCAGATAACATTATTTCTTTGGGGTGTCCCTGAAAATCTAAAAACAAAATCCATAGATACCTCATCCCAATTCCAAAACTATCATTGGAAGAGGCTAAAAAATCTAAGAAGGTTTCATGTAGTCTACCATTATCTGTTGGAAGGTGTAATACCGAGAAACAAACTATGAGATTTTAGGATTCATACCCAATCACCAGAATCATCAGCTCATGTCATAATACCACTCCATAGTTCTAAGATTAAGAAACTCTGAAGATATGTGGAAATAAAACAAGACTAAACTCCTAACAGATGCTAGTACTATAATCAATTTCTCTATGTGAAGCATATTAGTTTAATAAATATAACAACCCAAAATGGTCTCCCTGCCATAAAGGATATCTCAATTCTTCTGAAACTCTCCATCTGGATAAGAACTCTAAAATATAGACTCCATGGAGGATAATGATAAATGAACACTGGAAGGACCCATTCCCAAAACATGCTACTAATAATCCATATGTAACTGATTGAAAATCACAATAAGGTTCAACTCTTCCTTCGATTTCAAAACATCTTGCGATTGTACATTCCTGCTAAGAGTGCCTACAACAATGTTCCCCATTCATAGGGTATAAGTGATATCGATGTCAAAATTTGATAGTTAATATCCCTATTTTATATGTCTGAGATTCAATTTATTATCATAAAATAGATAACTCAGATTCTTATGATTCAATAAGACCATGCACCTTTCCCCAAAAATATATTTTCTCTAAAGCATAAGAATAAGCATCCCTGCATGAAGCTCTAATCCCGAGTGGGGTAATTCCTTTCTTTTATTTGAAGCTATAAAGAGCCATAAGCTTCCACATGGTCATCCTATTTAATCACCCATCCCAAACAATCACTAGAAGCATCACAAAACAACTTGTATCCTATACTAGAATCAGGTAAGTCCCGAATAGGAGATGATGTTACCAGCCTTTTCAGTTCATCAAAATAAGTCAACACTTCACATCACATGTTAATTTCACCAATTTATTGGTTAGAGCAGTCAAAGGTGACCCAATCATAGAGAATTAATGTACGAACCTTCAGTAGTATATGACATGACCAAGGAAGCCTCATTTCTCAAATACATTCGGCGGTTCCTTCCATGAAAAAAAACATTTCCCTTCTCCTAATCAACTAATAAACCATGGTTAGAAATTATATTCCCCATGAACTTCACTTCCTGAATCTAGAAGATACATTTTGAAAGCTCTCCATGAAAACAGTGACTTCTCAAAATATCTATAACCATGCTCAGATGGTGCTCGTGCTCATGCTCAGGTTTTGAATAAAGCAGAATATGGTCCACAAACACTACAACAAAAGTGTCAAGATATTTATGGAATATCTGATTAATCAAAGACATAAAAACTAAAAGTGCATTATTTAGACCAAAAGTCATCACAAGATATTCATAATTTCTATACATTCAATTAGAGGCTATCTTCGGTATATATGACTCCCGAACTCTATGATGAAGATAACTCAACAAAGATTGATCTTTGAAAACCACTTTTCCACCGTTAAATAATCAAACAGATCATCTAAACATGGAAAATGAATTTTTACCTATTACTCTGTTAAACATATTATAGTCCACAAAAAATTGAATTGAACCATATTCTTTCTTGGAAAATATCATTAGGGCTACCTAAGGTGAAACACTATGGTGAATGAAACCTTTTTCTAATAAGTTGTCTGAAAAAATATTGACCTCGTTCAGCTCCCCAAGTGACAGATGATAATAAGGTATTGATATGATTTGGGTACCTTGAACCAGATCAATTGTAAACATTACCTCCCTCTATAGATTATTACTAGAGAAATGTTCTTGGAAATCTTTAGGGAAGTCTCAAACAACAACATGAGAGGAATCATTGGGATCAAACACATCATCATACTAAAAATCTCTTAATATCTGAGTGGAAAGGCCTCGTACGACCAGAAATTGGGTCTCACTCCCCCAGAAACATACGAGAGCTCCCATAAGCAACAAAAAACAAAAAATAGTGATGATAATAATCAAACTCAGCTCACTGAGAGACATGACAATTTATTCTGAGGATGATGTCAAATAAATCCACTTAATGAACTATTAAATCCCAAACCTAATCTGTATCAGCTATTTTCAATGACCAAGATGGACATTTGAAACCTTGCTCTCTCCTTGTACCAAGAATTGTTTCTAACTCCATTTTAAAGGACAAAAGTTCCATTGGATGTTTAATAAAATAATAAAAACATGAAGATATAAATGAGTTGGAGGAAGCAGTATCAAATAAATCAATTTCTAATAATGATGTTATAAGGATAGTAACTCTCACTTTTTTTGGACCTACATCATCTTTTTTTGGAAACTCATATACTATGTAAAAATACTTCAGATCGGAGGCTTGTGGATGGATCCATGTAGTCTATAAGGCTTCTAACTACACCACAGTAGTCATTGGAGATGATGAACCATGACCATAAGAAGGTGTAGTCATATCCTGACAAAATCACTGTAGACGACCTACAAGACCATAGCTATTGCACGTCTTCAAAGGCATATGACAAGAACTTCAGGTGTTTCCTCCCTTTCCACAATGATAGGATGTCAACGACACATTGCCCACTATAACAAATGATGTAGAGGAGGTGTGTTTCTAAGACACACCTCCACTACTCTTATGATGATCTTTCCACTTACTCTTCTCCCCATGTGTGCCACTGAAGCTTCCACCCGGTGGTAGAGAAGAGGTGTAAAATCCATCACTTCCTACCATATTCATTTCTTTCATCATATATTTTTCAACTATCTATTTATAGGTATAAAGTTTCACCATAAATACTTAGGATCTGATATCCAGTTGCAAACACTATAGGTACTTTTTCTTCTTAATCTAGTCATTCTTTACCACATCCAAACCAAAATGAAAAATGATAATAAAATGATTTGTGTATTCCAACATTGATCACTCTCTATGATAAATTGTTAGGTACTCTAGAGACTTTTCTATAATCAGAAACTCTGGATAAAACTGCTAAAATGTTCGGTTTTGAAACCGTTCCAATCCAAGTCTACATGCCTATCTGCATGGACCATAGATTCCCACCATCAATTTTTTGATCCTTCAAGAATAAACGATACACACTTCACCCAGATATTATCAGGAATCTCTAGTAAGTTCATGGTTTGATAGATATTATCCATCAAATACACTTCTTATTGGGGTTTTATATTCCGTTAAAGGATGGTGGATTCTCAGAAAATAACTCATGTGATCGATCTCTCTCTCCTCCAACTCTTGGTTGCACCTCAACCACTATGATCTAAAATCTTGTCATACATTGATCAAACAATATAGACTGCCCATATGTTAGTATGAATGAGATATTGATCTATTTTTAGGATTTCTAAAGGATCTTCAGATAAAACTTCTTAAGGAACACATAGAAGGCATCTCAAAGGATTTCCATTGTACATCGAAACACAAGAATGGTCATACAACAGAAAAAATCTAAATTCAAACTAGAAAACCAAGAAGAAAAAAAATGATATTTTTAAAACAAAAAACAAATTCTAGAGACATGTATCCCAATGCCTTGTGGAAACTTGTGTCTCATTATAATAATTTTTGGCAAGGAACTTATGACAACATACCTCTAAAGTCCCAAAAATCTTATATCCAATCATAGAGATGTCCCAAGACATGGACACTTGAAGAAAAAACAACCCTTGGATACCAAACTGTAATGAATTGATCTGGGTTACCCTCAAACCCAAAACCCTAAACATTTCTTCACATACCAAATGGGTGTTCCTGATCCCCACAGGATGGTGAAAATCAATTGGGAATTGAACAACAGAACATAGGGAACAATTTATCCCAACCTAAACAAGCACATATAATATATATATAAAGCAATAAATAAACAATATAAGACTAACTAAAATATATATTCCACAACTTTATGTAAATAGTGTTAATATACAATAAAAAACAGCCAAAACTCCATGAAAATTCCAACGACAAAGAACTGGAAACTACACAGCTACTCAAAATAATGGTATAGAAAAAATCCCACCATCTCTCCACTATCTACCCAATAATCTAACACAAACAATAAAACCTCACTATGAATCCTTTCCTTTCACTACACTAGAAGATATAAAAGGTATACTCACCACTAAAGAGTTGTGTAGGGTGTGATCTAACAAGCTCAATAGGATTCCACCCAGGTGACCCATAAAAAGTCTCTATATAAAAAAATCATGTTTGCTCATTTTAAATAAAACATGGCATAATAAGTAGTAAAGAATCTTTATAGAACCCACGATAAACATTTTCTTTTTCCAAATTTCTAAAAAAGGAAGGTATTTCATTTTCAAATCTTATTTTCAATATTAGTTCTCACAATAAAAAACATGCATATCAAGGATAACTCAGAAAGCTATGAAATATAAAACAGAATAAAATGTATCACAACACCATTTAATATTATAGGTCTTGGTCATAAACTACTAAGACCACAATAATCATGTCCAATAATCTATTCCAATGACAATTTCCTAAAAGGTATATAAATACCACATTAGTAACCCCCCCCCCCAATTTCAATATATGTCCTCTAGAATAATAAGCCAAGTAAACAGAAGAAATCCCCAAGGTAAACCTCCTTGATAGTCAAAAAATAATCTATGATAGCGCCAAGCTAAACCTTACACCTAAGTACCCAAGGTATCCCATGTGATCTTTTTCACAACCCCTTTAAATGATTTGAAAATCATTTAAAAACCATTTCACAATTTTATTTCCATACTTCAAAAATACTATTTTTTATTCAATTTTTGAATAACCGGGGATAACCGATTTTTCATTGAAAACTATTCTCAACACACAAAATAAAATCATTCCAATCATTCATTATGAATCATTTTTTAAAGAAAAACAAGTAGGTTTATTATCAAAGGCTATACATGGAACCACCTATCTCAATACTCAGGTCAAACATGCCTACAATAGAAACAAAAATTATAAAAACACAACAACATCATTGAAGACCCTAGAATCAAATCAACATAAATATTGATTCAATTTAAAAGATAAGGTGTTGGTAGATGAGAGGAATCCAACATACCTCATAGAAGAATTCCCACCACACTATGACCAATGGATGAAAATTCATCTAAAATGAGATCACACAACAAATCTAGGAAAAATAAATAAGAATCACAACCCATAGAACAAAAAATCCAATAATGAAACCATAGGTCATTACTACAATCAAAATAAATGATGAATCAGAAATTCCACTTACCTGGAGAGGCATACCATAGCCCGAATAAAGATCCAATGTAGAAAAAATAATTTGAGATGAAGAGAAGTCTCCCAAAATCTCTTGGGATGAGTTCTGGTTCTAGACCCAATGGGTTTGGAGAAGGATCCATGAAAAAAGCCGCTTTTCCATTTTAAAAATTGAACGCATGCCATTTCATGATGTATAATATAATTATACACTGCGAAATCCATAGTGTTCAAGTATGCCGAAAAATCCATCGTCTTGGATTTAAAATCCATTATTTATAGAAGTGATGATGTGAAACCAACTATCATGATCTGTAACTTTTAAAGCATGAATCCCCTTTCACGGCTTGTACCTAGTAATGGTTACATGGCATGTAACCCAACTACACAGTGTGAAATCATCCTGTATCCTATATAAATGTATGGTTAAAGTTGAAATTTAAAAAAATCTATAACTTTACCATTAAAGGTATCCTCCCAATATTAAAGGAGGGAAAACCCATGGTGATGTTTAAGGGCGTACCTGATAAATGATAACTGGATGTTACAATAACCAATTTACCATTTAATTCATGTGATGTGGTCCTACAACTGACAATCAATATAATTCTTTATAATTGATAAGATAATTTCTCATGCCACACCACTATTTTAATTTACAATTAATATGATATTATCATGTAAATGTAAATCCAAACAAAAGAATAGGTGTTTTATGTTTATAACCTTGAAATAAAATTAGGCATGTAAGAGGGAATATCCAAAGTAATAGATCACTGATAGGTAGAAAATATCAATAGGAAATGGGTTCTAACAAGGAATTAGGTTAAAAAACACAACAAATTTTAGACAAAATCAAATTAGGGGAAACATACAGTAAAACCAGAATGAAGAACATATCAATAATTATAAAAGAACAAAACATGAATGTATAAATATTAGACCACATACCACATTATCATGGTAAACTCACCATCTAGTATTGGAATTTAGTTTATCCTGGATTGGAAGAAAACTAAATAACTGAAAAAAAACCTTGAATATTCAGAATATGATTATGCAGCTTAATAAATCCATCAAAACAAATAAAAAATAAATAAATTCTCATGATGATTGAGGAACATATGGATAAAGATTCAATAAGATGAACAGAGACTGAATATGTGCTAAGAAGAATAATTTATCACTAAACCAAGCATTTCTTAGAGGAGAGATCAAAAATAGGAGGAACACTTTTATTTTCTAGATA
Source organism: Viscum album (assembly GCA_963277665.1). Classification (NCBI taxonomy): domain Eukaryota; kingdom Viridiplantae; phylum Streptophyta; class Magnoliopsida; order Santalales; family Viscaceae; genus Viscum; species Viscum album. The sequence continues at coordinate 41,304,703 of OY728141.1, read as the reverse complement.
AATAATAAAAATATAGGTTGGGTAAAGGATATAATTATTTAATATAAAACACATAAATTCACCCAAAATTAATGGGTCACATGTTTTGGATCCATGGTTGGCCAATATGTGTGACAACCATATAGATTGAACTACCTTAAGGATGAATCCCACACATTTAGGCCACATGGTCTGAAAAAATGTGCACCAACCATGTCGGTGGATCTACTAAAAGCTATAGAGGTCCAAAAAATGTCATGCTGCCCTGGGCGCATGGTTAGGGAGAGTTGTGTGCCCTTCTTAGGCCCTTTATCCATCCCTCACATTGTTAGGTAAACCATTCTGACTGGCACACACATTTTCTTCTAACCATGAGCAAATGAATTTCCCACTATATGGGGTTCCGGGATTCAGAAAATCTTTAAACACACCTGAAACAACAATAAACTCCTTATTATTCCATATTAGGTAAAAAATAGAATTATACAAAAAAGAAAAGGATTTGTAATTGAATGAAAGACTTGTAGATTATATTATTCCTTCCTTAAAAGAACTAATCCCCAATTTTTGGAAAACCTCATATGAGAATAACACTGGCCATTGAACATGTATGTGAGTAATCTGATCCCAAGCCTCATCCCATACCTAGTCATGCTGCCATTACACCCGTATTAATGGGACTGACTGGCCACATAGATCCTTTGTGCTCTGATTAATGATGTGTATAGTATAATCCTCAATTGAAGAATCAATATCAAGCTCAACATCCTCAAGATAAAAGGTAGGAAATATGAAAAAATGATAACGGAGAAGTCACCAAATGTGGAATACATCATGCATGTAATGGCACCTCTGATTTATCATAAAATGATATGATATCAGTTCAACTCTCTCTACGAACTAAAAAAACGTGAAAAATCATGGTGACATATTCCCTTACCTCAACATCTATCAAGACAACAAGATCTCAGACCACAAACACAATAGGTCAAAGATAGTGATAAGTAAAAAATTTCTATCTAGAATGAGTGGTATACATCTGCTTGTTGATCTAATGAACCTGGTCCAATGTTTATTGAATGAGATGAGCACCCAATATCTTGCCTTCTCCTACCTCTAACTAGTATACGGATGAATGAAACAACCTGCTGTACAAGTCCTCATAAGTATCCACCAATATTGATGGTTGATAAATGTTATTATATGAATACTTGATGAGAGGGATATATTTCTCCCAGGAAGAGATGGAATCAAGGGTAAATTTTTATATCATTTCCTCAAAAACATATACAGTCTATTTCGATTAACCATCAGTCTAACAGTAAAATACTATTTTGAAACTCACTTGTGTACCCATAGCTTTCTATAACCCATACTAGAACCTTGATGTAAAACAACATTACCTATATAAAATGATAGAATTAGGGAACCCGTGTATATATATAATCTCATGGAAATAAAATCCTAAAATTTCATCAGTAAATAAAGTCTCTGAGATAATGAAAAAGTGGGATTCATTCATTAGTTGATCCAAGCATACCCATACGATTTCTCTACCTTAGGAGACCATAGTAAATTGATTATAAAATCCATCACAACATCTACAAATTTATATTTTGAGACTATTAATGGTTATAGAAAGCCATGAGTGCATTAGTTCTCTACCCTCACTAGCTGGTAGGTGAAACACCTAATAATATATCCTATAATCTAATGATTTATCCCTGGACACTGATACTATCGGTGCATATCATAATAACTGTTGGAGTTACCTTGGTTAATTACCCACCATGATGATTACAACTCATGCATCATCCCCAAATTCATATCTTTGGGAACCCATGCATTTCAATGTATATACAAGACTTCAATGCCATCTCTATATCAATCTAGTGGCATGTCCCTCCTATAAATACACACTCATAGGACAATGTATTTAGGATTATAAAACCTCATCATATTCACCTTATCAATAAGTGAAGAATCTACTAACAGTGATGTTAGAACAGACATTCCATGACGGTCTTACACCTTGATGTGAATCACCGAAAATATATCCATAATCATCCATTCACTATTATCTTTCTAAACTTCTTATGTATGAGTCATCCTACTTAGTGTATTGATAACACTATTTTATTTTCCCATGTGTATAGTAAAGAACAATGTCTAAGGACTATAGGTATTCAACCCATCTCTATTTCCTTATATTTATGTCTTGCTGTTTAAATATATATACGAGACTCTAGTGGTTCTTAAGAATCACAAAATGATCACCTAGTATATAATACCTCCAATAAAACAAGCCATGTACAACAACATCTAACATGAGATCATGTGTTGTGGAATTTTTCCCAGGAGACCTTAACTTCCACGACACGTATGAAATTAATCATTCTTCACGCATTTGATTCATCATAATATATTATATAGCTTTTGCATGGATCTGTAATATTCAGGATCAGTGCTAAAGGTGATCTCCCATTCATCTCTTGAATGTTTTTCTCAAAGGATTAAGACCATATAAACATTACACTTTTGATAGGAAAACTCAGAAGAGGTGTTTTTATGTGTGATAAATCCATGAAAATTTATTCAGTAACCCACTAGAACAATGTTACTCGATTTGTAAAATACATTCTGGGGATAGTCCTTGGTAACTAATACTCAAAAAATCTATGGGTCGACTGAAACTCCTTCCTCTAAAATGATATGACCCAGGATGTGTAACGTATCGATCCAAAATAGGAATTTATTTATCATAGCTTATATCTAGTCCACTCCCAAGGTGTTCAAAATGATATAAAGATGAGTGGAATGGTCACTTCACATATGTGAATACACCAATATGTAATCTATGAACACTAATATATATGAATTTAGATAGGGATAGAAATCCCTATTACTAAAATCCATGAAGATGAATGGTGAATTCCTAAGACTAAATGACATCACTAGATACTCATATCAGCATTATAGAATATGAAAATTTATATGTCGAATATCTGATGTGCTGAATATAACTTTATGATAACCAGATCTCACGTCAATCTTCAAGAACACCCCTTCTCCTCTAAACTAGTCAAAAATAATTAATATAAGGTAAGGGAAATCGAGTTTTCACATGAAGTAAAATTTTCATCTGATAAGCCCAAAAAATTATGAGGGTTTTATCTACCTTCTTGGAAAAAAGGTTTCGTGAATCCCAGTGATATGTAGTGGGTTGCATAAACCCCTTGGACTCTAAATCATCCAAAATTATCTTAAGACCTTTCAAATCAGTATTAGCCATCCTGTAAGGATGTAAGGATACATCTATAGCTCTAGTAACTTGCATGATCATAAATTATACCTCTCTCTCTCTAGAGGTAATCCATAAAATTCTTTAGGAAGAACATCCATGAAATGATTGAATAAAGGTAGAAACAATGTCTGATGAAGTCTATAATCTTACAAGAAAATGAAATCAATTGGGGCAGTTAATCCCCTTAGCCTAAGATTATATGGTCCAGATCTACCAACCAAGAAATCCCACTCACCCTTTTGGATGTATGTACGTCCCTCGGGTAATGTAAATGATACCCTACAGTGATAACAATCTACATTAACATGATAGTGAACCAACCAGTCCATTTTAAGAATGATATAAAATCCCATCATATCAGGGATGAATAGTTTCCATGAGAAACTGAAATTTCCTACCTCAAGAGGGTAGTCCCAATATTGGTGTTTACTTACTGAGCTGGTACCTAACGGGGTTTCAAGAGTTATAATGGTACTATAAAATTGTTATAAATCCCAAGGATCTCTACAATAGGCACAAATATGAAGGAAAATGATTCACCTATATTGAATATGAAAGAAATAATTATAGAGGCTGCTAGTATAGTACCTCAAAAAATTGATTTCGTGACATCTTTCTCCTCTAGTATAGCCTACATTGAATAAATCCAGTATGATCCCAAACCCTAAGATACAACCTGACTACCTAGAGTGGGTCTGCTCTATTGGAACTGCATATACAAAGCCTATATACCATGGAAATAACCTCCTCCTATACATGTATGGCCAATAGTACCTCAGATACCTTCCTCATGAGGTTATACTGAACATTCCCATAATGTTGAATCTAGAATTGTCCCTCTGATATTCAACACCTATGGGAAGGTCATGTAAAAATGATATATATTTCCCAATATTCCACATCCTCTCCACTCGATAGGGTCTCTAGGAAACTAATGCCTCTTATACCAAAGCTTCAAACCTTGGTGACATACCACATAACTACTTGCGACTATCAATTTTCTACTGCTGCTCATGCGCTCAGTCTCAAAACATCATTTTCAATTGCTAGTTCAATAACTACACTATCTGGGTTCCAAACCACCATAGCTCACACTGTCTTCTTCCCTAAGGTTCTATTCGGTGATAAGGTCCTTTTCCCTATATCAGATATGGTGTTAAACTATAAATTATTCAATTGGGAATGAATACGATTACTTATGCCATCCTCAAATAGCCTTTTTTGTCTCATTAGTTGTATATATGTTTGTAAATCACCAAATCTCATTGAGATGAGCTGAATAGTCTATAAATATCAAAAACATCCTATTGTAGGATCACAAAATCCTTCGATTGGTAATCCCTTGCCATCTCAAGGAAGAAATAATCAATGAGCATTGACTAGAAATCTCTCTATGTCACTTCTCGATACTATCTAACGTGGTTTAGAATATCCCACAAACTTTTGGAGGATCCTCAAATAATGTTAGTAGAAAGTTTCACTCTCTTTAAAAGTGGTTTATCTATATGATTGAATATAGAAATTACAATCATGATCCATATCTCTATATCTTGTACTACTCTATCCCCCAAGAATTTGGGTTGATACTTCTTATGGAACTCTTAAGTCAAATCTCTCATATAAGGGATAGAGCATGGAACTCCCTGTAATGTCTGTATAAGACGTAAAAAATCTCCTTAAAACCAAGCATCATTTCATGCTTTTTGAATAAGAATATGTGCTAAATGAGTATCTACTAGATGTATAACTGGAGGACCAGGTCCCACAACCATTGAAGCATGTTTATCACCACCCTATTGGTGTATGACCAAAGGATGTTGTGGGGAATAGTTCTAAAAATTCCAAGCACAAGCCTTAGATAACGATGATAAATGGAATAAACCATTGATTTAATAATAGAACACGTAAAAATACTTCCTATTTAATATTCACATCCATATTATTGCTCAAATAGTCACATATATGTGCTATGAACATTTACATAGATCACAATAGACACAACCTACTAATAACTATAATGGATGGGGAAACGGAATGGTCTATGTTTGTACATCAATTTCATTTAACTCATTTTTCTATTTTTATTTTATTTATATGGTTCAACCAAATGGTCCACCATTTTTTATCCACAAGGGACCATACACCTTATGAACCAAAATATGGAATGAAATTATTCAAAAACATCACCCATTTTAGTCCACGCAACCAATGGTCTATGATTAAAGGTTCCATAGTTGACACCTTAAGATTCTTTATATAACCTAATGGGGAAAGCACTATTTTAGGTTATGATAGGAACTCTATATACCATCTATTTGTTCCTCTATCTCCTACATAATTAGCTATTTTATCATTTATATCAATGAAGTAACAGAAAACAAAATCTTGAAGTAAAACACTAATACTAATAACATGAAATGAATGAAAACAATCATCCTTTATGTCATGGCATATGCATGGAATGTGAACTTCCAATACATAGCCAAAAATTATGCTTGATCAATGATTCCATACCCTCATCTCATCTGGTGAAGGATAAAATAAATCATAAAACATTATAACAACAATAACATTAAAATTGATGTGTGTGTCACCCAATGGGGGATTCAAATCATCTGTAATAAGAATAATACAAAAAATGGAAACTTCTATCCACAACGATTTAGATTTTCTCTATACAAGGGTTAGCTAATCCCATGAACATCTCATTACCAAACCTAATTCCTCCATAATCTCTTGTCTATTATCTCCAAAATTCTAAAACATGAAAATAATGTTCTCTAATAGGACTTTTTGACATCCCGACCAAGATTCCACTTAAACGGTTCCATGAGCTGATCGGCCATGTGGCTCAAGAATTCCTACCTATACACCAGAGACTGCTGACTATTCCTATATTCCTAGGGTGTGTATATAGCGAGATTATTCCCTCAGTTCATATTATCACAACATTGTAATCAATAAATATCTAAAAAAGAATATATAAACATATGGAATAGTGAATAAATACACTAAAAACTAGACTAGTAATCCGCCTTAGTGGAAGAATAAAAAATCATCTAATCACTAAATAAAAATCAACAGTAATAAATTGATCATATAAAATAGATAATGATTTCTTGTATCAAAAAATAGGGAAAACATGTATAAATGGAAGAATGTAGTAAATACACAACATGATATAAAAAAGGTACAACAATTATAAATGTCGATCCAAGCATATTGAGCTCTAGCCTAGTCATCTGTTACAAAGATCCCATCCTATGTCATTTAAGAGATCATTCTTTCATAAGGGGACACTTCCCCTTTTCTACACCTCCAAATATGTAGTCTTCCCAGGTTCCATCGATGACCTAGAAAGGGTGTGAGATAAACATAGAAGTCCACCACCAACAATGTCTACAAATATCCAATCCATATAAATATTATAGACGTGTATAGACATATTATGAAAAATGATAACAATAATAGTAAATAGGTCGACCCTGGTTCCAGAAAGAAATCTAGGATGAAACAATCTACTTCAACCCATGCCTGAAATTCTCTAAACATGTTTCAGGGTAATCAATGTCTGGTATCATAGTTTAGGCTCTCCATACCCAGTATCGCAAGAGTGGGGGACACCATTCCAAATATTTTAGAAAACGATCACCATGTCTAGTATCCCAAGAGTAGGGTATGAAATCCCGAGTATCATAATATAGTTTCTCTATGCCCTGTCTCATAAAATAGGGTATTCACGCCCAGTATCACAAGATTATGGGACACCATGAACAGTATGACAGCATTGGTTCTCTATGCTTAGTATCACAAAATATTATTTCTACACCTTATATTACAATGAGGGTCATCATTCTTAGTATAAAAAGAGTGGTGGTGTCATTCTCATATATATATATACCAAGAATAAGGGTCATCATGCACATTTTCCATAATTATCAATGGTTTCCATTCTAATATTCATAATCTATAATAATTAGTCATGGATTTAAAAAATATCCAATAGTTAATTTATAACTCATTTACATTTAATATAAACAAGAGCATAACCATTATTCCATTTAATTCACATGACATTGTTGTACCACTCACATTCAATTCAATTCATTAAAATTGATAAGTGTGTTTTTCATTCCATACCATAATATTCATGAGTTATTAATATGATATTTTCATTTCAAGTTATATCTAAACACACATATAAGTTTTTTGGATTTACAACCATGAAATAAAACTGTGCATTTGAGAGGAAACTCCCCAAGGAATTTCTCACTCTAAGGTTGATGATCTCCATATGAATATGGTTCTAACAAGTCATCAAGATCAAATAAAGACAACCAATTTATGAAATGTTCATATTGAGGAAAAAGTGTGGTGAAACTGGAGTGAGGAACATATGTTATATCAGAAAACATCTATACATGAAGGGATAAATACCAGGAACACCTGACTTGTGCTCATAGTTCTCTCCTCATCTAGAATATTACTTCAGTTCATCATAGATCAAAAGAAAACTAAATAAAGAACAAACACCCTAAAATTAGGTCATATGATCATGCACCCCAATAACTCTATTGAAAGAAAGATAAAAAGATAAGGGTTCATGATTATCGAAAAACATACGGGCATGACCCCATGACATGAACCGAGATCGAATCCATTCCCTGATGACGAATTTATCAAGGATCAAATATTTTCTTGGAGGATATCTCAATAGATTGAAACCTCTTGTGGATGGGGATGTTATCTATTGAAAAGGACGAATTTTATTAGTTGTAATTATAATTAGAGAAGTTTCATGAATTATGTTTCATTATGATTTTTTGGATATCATCTAATGATTAAAAAAATATTGAAGGGAGTAAAAATACATCATTAGTTTCATTTTTATGTTGTGTGATCCTTTGAGATGACAAAAAAAGTGTTCATTACTGTAATAATATTAAAATTATAATTTAATTTTTTTTTAAATTGATATTTAATTTTATATCATTTATTATACTTATGTGTTAAGAATAACTTTTTGGAATTATTACTAAATTTTTAAATCAATTACCAAATAACATTTGACATTATTAGAACCTATATTTGTGCATTTCACACATTGTCATTGAATATGCTAGGACTTTGAAAAATATTGGAGTAATACTTTGAAATATAATATATGAAATATTTTTTTTAAAGAGATACCATTGAACCATATATCCTTCATGGAGTTTTATAACCCACATTGTCCTAGAATATTTGTGGATTGTGAAAAACTATGGGGTAATACTTATAAATATAATATATGAAATCTTGGGGTTTAAATAGATACTTTGGACCCTTATATCCTTTAGAAAATTTTATCTCTTTCCAAAAAATATTTCTGGAAATATCTAGCTAGTTCAATTTTACCAGAGGCCCATGTGTGACCAATGGTTGACCACACCAAGTTGGAGTCGGATTGGGCTAACTGGATGTACTTGTCATCTATATTCATAGCCATGGAATCCCTCAATTATATTATCTGAAATTTCTTTGTATTATTATCCTATGAATACATTCTTCATGAATGATTAATATAAAAACAATAAAAATAAAAAAATTAAGATAATTATAATTGAAACAACATACAAAGGTAAATTTTATCTAAAACACTCTTAAATGAAAAAAATAATCTAATTGAAAGTGTTCCCTATAACCAAAAATTGAAAATTAAAAAAAATCTTATTTTATAATTATAGATCCCAATGACCACTCATATCATATGTGTTATTATGATGAATGAGTTTTAGCTTTATTTATAGGCAACATTTTAAAAAATGTCAACGGTTAATTCCATAAAACATGGAGTTAGTTTTAACTATACCAGAATTCACTTCTTCATATTTTGATAAACTTGATATATTTCCCCATTTTTTGTTGAGTTATATTAGCACTTCTAATATTATTCTAAATTTGATTGAATAATTCTAGAATTTATTTTCATATTATATTTTCATAAAAGAGTTTTATATATCTATATTTTCAGTTACTAGATGTTCATTTTTAATCATCAAAAAATAAACAAAAACATCCAGTAAGATCATTGTTATATGAAGTGTATTTTGATTTACAAAATATATAAAAAATTGACTCATAGACATTGTAGTTTTTTCATGTGAAATGGGACATTATATATTGAAAATGGATAATGTTATTAGTTTTTATTGGAATTGGAGAAGGTTCATGAATTACATTTCATTATTATTTTATGGCTACCATCCAATGAAATAAAAATATTGAAAGGGATGAAAAATACATCATTAGTTTAATTGTGATGTTGTGTGATTCTTTGATATAACAAAAATGTGTTCATCAGGGTAATAATTTTGAAAATATAATTTAAATAGGATTTCTAAATTTATATTTTATTTTATATCATTTATTATACTTATGTGTTAAAAATCCATTTGTATAATTAGTACTAAATTGTTTCATCAATTACCAAAAAACATTTGATATTATTAACACCAATTTTTTTATATTTCACACATTGTCGTTGAATATTTGTGGACTCTGAAAAATATTGGGGTAATACTTGGAAATATAATATATGAAAACTTGTGGTTTAAAGAGATACATTGGTCCCTTATATCCTTCATGGAATTTCTTATCCCACATTATCATTGTATATTTTTGGATAGTGAAAAACATTGGAGTAACACTTGAAAGTGAAATATATGAAGCATGTGGTTTAAAAAGATACAATGGACCCTTATATCCTTCTTGGAATTGTTTACTTGTTTCCAAAAAAATATGTTTAGAAATATCCAGCTAGGTTAATTCGACCACATTCCCATGTGTGACCAAAAATTGACCACACCGAGTGTAAGTCATCTTGGGCCAACTATAATTACTTGACATTTTTATTCCTAGACACAAAATCCCTCAATCAGATTATCATTAATTTCAATGTATTATTATCCAAGTAATCGCATCGTCATGAAATATTGATATAAAATAATAAAAATAAAAATAATAAGATATTTACAATAGAAACATCAAATAGTGGTAAATCTTATCTAAATCACTCGTAAAGGAAAAAATTAAAATAATTGATAGTGTTCTCAATAAAAAAATAGAAAATTCAAAAAAAATACATATGTCATATTTTTAAATCCCAATGATCACTCATGTCATATGTGTTACTATGTTGAAGGAGTTTTTGCTTAATTTACATGAAACATTTTAAAAAATATCAATGGTCAATTCCATAAAAAATGATGTCAGTTTTAACTATATCAGAAGTAACTTCTTCATCTATCGATAAACACGATTTATTTCACCATTTTCTATTGAGTAATATCATCACCGCAAATATTATTATAAATCTGATTGAATTATTATAGCATGAAATTTCATATTATATTTTCATAAAATAGTTTTATAAATCTATAATTTCTATTACTGGATGTTCATTCTTAATAATCAAAAAAATAAACAAGAACTTCCAGTTTGATCATTGTTATATGAAGTGTATTTTGATTTATAAAATAAATAAATAAGGGACTTCAAAACTGAATAGTTTTGAATGTGCATATAGATTTTATCTATTTAATATAGAGAATGTTATATGTTTTCTTTATAAATGGATAAGGATCATGAATTACGATTCATTATTATTTTACGGATACCCTCTAATGATTACAAAATATTTAAAGGGAGTAAAAATACATCACTAGTCTCATTCTTATGTTGTGTGATCCTTTGATATGAAAAAAGTGTTCGTTAGTGTAATAATATTAAAATTATAATTTAAAATAGTATTTTTTAAATTTATATTTTATTTTACATTATTTATTATACTTACATGTTAAGAATACTTTTGTAGAATTAGTACTAAATTGTTACTTCAATTACCAAATAACATTTGATATTATTAGCACCAATATTTGTTCATTTCACACTTTTTTTTCAATATTTATGGACTGCGAGAAAAATTGGAGTAATACTTAGAAATAAAATATATGAAAGCTTGGGGTTTAAAGAGATACCTTGGAACCTTATATCCTTCATGGAATTTTATATCCCACTTTATCGTCGAATATTAATGGATTGTGAAAAATATTGGAGTAATACTTGGAAATATAATATATGAATGATTGGGGTTTAAATAGATACCAAGGAAACTTATATCCTTCTTGGAATTTTATATCGTTTTCCAAAAAATATGTCCCGCAATATCTACATAGTTTAATTTGAACACAGGTCCATGTGTGACCAATGGTTGACTACACCATGTGGGATTTGGTTTGGACCAACTAGAAGTAATTGACATCTATATTCCTTTCCATGGAATCCCTCTATGAAATTATCAGAAATTATGATGTATTATTATCGTAGGATTCCCTTCAACCTGAATAATTGATATAAAAACAATAAAATAAAAAAAAGATATTTACAAGAGAAACATCAGACACTGGTAAATCATATCTAAACCACTCAAAAAAAAAGTAAACAAATTGAAAGTATTTTATGTAAAAAAAATTGAATGTTCAAAAAAAAGACAACATATGTCACAATTTTAGATCCCAATGATCACTCATATCATATGTGTTCCAATAATGAATGGGTTTAATATTTATTTATATGATACATTTTAAAAATCATCAATTGTCAATTCCATAAAATATGGAGTCAGTATTAACTACAATAGATGTATCTTCTTCATCATCTGATAAACATGATATATTTCTCCATTTCCTAATGAGTTATATTAGAACATCTAATATTATTCTAAATCTTATGGAATCGTTCTAGAAAAAATTTTCATATTATATCTTCATAAATTTTTTTAGATCTATAATATTAGTTACTAGAAGTTCAATCATGATAATAAAACTAATAAACAAAAACATCCAGGTAGATCATTGTTATATTTATTGTATTTTTATTTATAAAATAAATAAATCTGTGACTCACATATTTAATAGTTTTATCATGTGGTTGGGGTTGTTATCTACTAAAAAGGGATAATGTTTTAGTTATCATTAGAATATGAGAAGGGTCACAAATTAACTTTCATTATTATTTTATGGATACCATCTAATGATTAAAAAATATTAAATGGTAGGAAAAAAACATCTTTAGATTCATTTTATATTATGTGATCCTTTTAGAAGACAGAAAAGTGTTTGTTATTGTAATAATATTAAAATTATAATTTAAAATATGATTTTTAAATTTATATTTCATTTTAAATAATTTATTATACTTAATTGTTAACAATATTTTTTTATAATTAATACTACATTGTTACATCAATTAACAAATAACATTTGATATTATTGGTAGCAATATTTTTTCATTTCACACTTTTTCGTCGAATATTCATGGACTATGAAAAACAATGGAGTAATACATAGAAATATAATATATGAAGGCTTAGGGTTTAAAGGGATTCCTTGGACACTTATATCTTTAATGGAATTTTATATCCCACATTGTCATTGAATATTCCTGGATTGTGCAAAACATTGGATTAATACTTGGAAATATAATTTAAAAAAGCGCGGGGTTTAAAGAGATACCTTGAACCCTTCAAGGAATTTTACATCTTTTTCCAAAAAAATATGTCCAGAAATATCCAGCTAGGACAATTCAACCAAAGGCCCGTGTGTGACCAATGGTTGACCACACCAAGTGGGAGTCAAATTAGGCCCACTAGAAGTACCTGACATTTGTATTCCTAGGTGCCAAATCCCTCTATCAGATTATCAAAAATTCCAATGTATTATTATCCTAGTAATCCCTTCATCCTGAAGGATTGATATAAAAAAATATAAATAACAATATATTTACAGGAGAAACATGAGATAATGCTAAATCTTATCTAAACCACTCATAAAGGAAAAAATTTAAACTAATTGAAATTGTTTTCAGTAAAAAAATATGAGAATCCTACATGTAAACAACTTATGTCATAATTCAAGATTCTATTGATCACTCATACCATATGTGTTCTTATGATGAATGAGTTTTAGATTTATTTATAGGAAACATTCTAAAAATCGTCAATGGTCAATTCCATAAAACAATGAGTTAGTTTTTACTATATCAGAATTAAATTCTTTATCTTTGGATAAGCAAGATATATTTCTCTTTTTTTGATGAGTTATATTAGCACTGCTAATATTATTCTAATTATGATTGAATTATTACAGCAATATTTTTTGTATTACATTTTCATAAATTAGTTTTATAGATCCATAATTTTAGTTACTCGATGTTCATTTATAATAATCAAACAAATAAACATAAACTTCTTGCTAGATCATTGTCATATGGAGTGTATTTTGATTTATAATGTAAATAAATAAGTGACTCAGAAACATAATAGTTTTTTCATGTGGATAGGGATGTTATCTATTGAAAAGGGAGAATGTTATTAATTGACACTAGAATTGGAGAAGGTTCATGTATTATTTTTCATTATGATTCCATGGATAACCTCTAATGATTAAAAAATATTTAATGGGAGGAAAAATAAATCATTATTTTCATTGTTATGTTATGTGATCCTTTGAGATGAAAAAAAGTTTTTCACGGTAATAATATTAAATTTATAATTTAAAATATGTTTTTTTAATTGATAGTTAATTGTATAGAATTTATTATACTTATGTGATAATAATCCATTTGTAGAATTAGTACTGAATTTTTACATAAATTACCAAATAACATTAGTATTATTAGAACCAATATTTGGGCATTACACTTTTTTGTCAAATTTTTGTCAAATATTCGCTGATTGTGGACTGTTCGAAATAGTGGAGAAAAATTGGGAAATGGAATATATGAAATATCTTTATTTTACAGAGATACCATGGACCCTTATATGCTTCATTGAATTTTATATGCTTTTTATAAGGAAATGACCAGCACTAGCTGGACCCATGTGTGACCAATGGTCAAGCACGCCTAGTGGGAGTCCCCACAAGAAAACCAGTACAGAAGGAATCATATTGGTAGAGCATAAAGCCCACAATGAGCAAGAACATATGTAATAATCGCCTAAGACAAACACTGTGAGCATGAGGAACATAGGATGGAAGAGAAAGATATGGTATGAGTTCCGACCATGTTGCCAGCTTCAGCTCTGGGAGCCACAGAATAGCTAATAAATCAGAGGATGTATTGGGCCAAAATTCAATGTGGGGCATCATTAATCATGTAAATTGAATATAGGTCATCTGATCATGCCTTACAATAATCTATGGAATTCTATCACGCCATATGCTAATATCAGTTTTCCTTTCCAATCCAGCACTCACGAGATTGAATCAAACTCAAATAATCTTGCACTTCATTGATTCAAAATCAGGTAATCTCGTGCATCAGAATACTTCCATCATTAACCTCTCGCCCATCCACCGCTCTTTTACATCACAAGTTATACATGGAGATAAACTAGCTCATCATCCCTGCGCTCTCCATTCCTTTACTAATAGTAGAATATGTGAGAGGCATCCAATAGAATCCACCACAATATCCAAGTCCTAATACCAGTAGCATTCTGTGAGAGCCCCCAACTGTGATCGAAGTCATTGCATGATCGTCCTTTTATCATGTGACCGAACCAAAGGTAAGCTCTAAGGGACATCATGATAAGCTCATTGATTGTGAACCCTTCAACCATTGAGGTATTTTCCATCTTTTTTTAATTGTATTTTTCATGATCATGAAACACCAAAGAAGTAAAACAGAGGCACCACATGATTAGGTGAAATGATCATGTGATGAGACCTCCAATTCATCGATGGTGCGACGCAGCCTCCTTCCCGTACAAAGAGGAACCACATTTTCCGTACCATGACCAATATAAAACAACTCTAGTCAATAAAATCATATGCAATGGTAGGGAATATAGATCCAGAAAAGAAGGGGAAGCTGACCATCTTCTTTGATCATCAACGATCTTAGACATGTCAATATAGATCATGAAAATAATTTAAGGGATATCAGGTAGGAACCCATATATGTGTCTACCATGTTAGATTGGTGTCCCAACATATCACGAAAACAAACAAGATATGTCCGAAAGATCCCCCAGAACATTCCAAACATATCTAGAAAACCCATTTGAACTTATTATTTATAGAACCTAGTCAGGAGCCTTCAGACACATCCCCTTTTGTAAAGAATGATTCCATGATGATCTAGGTTTATAAACTCATCTTAAATCATAAATTTCATAATCTTAGACAAACCTTTTATGGTTATCATATCCCTTAAATCGGTAAATGGATAAAAAATGATTATATACCTCGGACACCCCAAAGTGCAATCTTTACCCAAATCATGATTTGAGTATTCCATCGATAACCTCAATGTGTATGGACAATAATGGGAATCCTTAGAGTGTAATCATCGATCAGTAACATGATATGGAATGTCCCACATACACTAGAGACCTCAGAGTGTATGTCCTGACCAACTAAATGGTGTAACCATTTCAATGGGAATCCTTAATGTCTACGCCCAAATCAACAGGTATCCTGAGTGCATAATCCGCTATTATCCAGATAATATAATATTTCCACATACACTGGTAGCCTTAGTTTGTAATACCCAACCAAAAAGAACCATCCTAGTATAATCCCTTATCATTCCTAAAACATTGAGGATAAACAATAATATCTCAGAGTGTGATCATCCACCTTATCCAATCACTATGTTATGGGATAAGTGAACTAAAAGAACAATGATTCCCTCCACATTCATAATATATATGACACCTTACTAGGTAACTAAATTCAATGAGATTCCAATTCCATGTAAGTACCTTTATATCATAAGTATTCCTAGCATATGGACTAAATTATCCAATATGTCTAAAAATCTTCTTCATCTATCAGTAGATGAGGAGTGCGGCCATACACATGCTTCATTTTAATTATAATCGTTGATGATTCACCATATTATCTCAGATTTATCATATGGTTTGGGATGAAATTAACTACGATAATTATGATTCCCTCCATATTTGAGATACATATGACACCTTTCTCTGACCCTAGCTTCAATAGGCATCCATTTTGTTGTATATACCGTTATGTCCCAAGTATTCCAAACATGCGGGATAAAATCCTCCCCTGGGTCTTTAGTTATTGTTTATTTGAATACAAATAAGTAGAAGACCCACACACAAGCATCGTTTTATGTATAACTCTTGATTATGCCCTTAAACACCTCAAATCCTTCATTGGGTTGGGGGATGACTTGAACTATGATAATTAGGATTCCTGAAAAAACCAAAGTATGTAGGATGCCTTCCTAAAACCCAATATTTATGCCATATCCTCCATGAGACGGGTGATCCTACCCTTAAAAGTGAGACATAATATGTAATCCCCATATGTATATGATCTCATGTTATGTGTCAAATCTACCACTATCTCATGTTTCTCACACCGAGCATAGATCACATCGGCTTAGAGACCAGTGATGATTGTAATAATATCATGTTGGGAATTCTCATGGTGTTGTCCAACCATTGGTATATAAGCCTGATTACATCCCATATCCACTCACATGGTTACATTTCGGAATAAGTAATCCAAGGAAGCCTCATCCACATAAGTCCCACCTAGGGAATCTATTGTCATACCTCTCCTGAAATAGATTCATGTTAGAATATATACATAGAATATGATTCCTGTATTAAACATAATACATAGGATGCCTCATTGAGGTCTGAGCCCTATATTAATATGCTTATTGTATGATGTTAAACTACATGTATGGGTCGAGTCATACGACGTTAAACTATGTAAAATGAACTATGAGGGTATTGATTCCTATTTTCTCATGAAGCAGTTAATGCTTCATAGTTGTTCAATCCTATATCCAAGTCACCATCCATCTCTTAGGATAGCAATAAACTACATAGGGCTCGAACATGTCCATGGACTAAAGCATCATAATTATATAAGATATTGATAGATAACACATGATATACATGTGATTTTCCCTATCGATACATGATTGTAATCAATCCATTTACATAGGGGTAGTGATCCCATATCAAGAGTAGGGTATGCAATGCCGAGTATCATAATATTGTTTCTCTATGCCCGGTATCATAAAATAAGGTCTCCATGCCTAGTATCATAAGAGTATGGGACACCATGAGTTGTATAACGACATAGGTTCTCCATGACCAGGGTAACAAAATATTATTCCAATACCTAATATCACAATAAGGGTTATCATTATTAGTATAAAAAGAGTGGGGGTGTTTATTCCCATATATATATACCAAGAATAAGGTTTATTATTCCCATTATCCATAATTATCAAAGGTTTCCATTCTAATATTCATAATCTATAATAAGTAGTCATGGATTTAAACAAGATACAATAGTAAATTTATAACTCATTTACATTTAATATAAACAAGAGCATAACCATTATTCCATTTAATTCACATGAAATTGTTGTACCACTCACATTCAATTCAATTCATTAAAATTGATAATGGTGTTTTCCATTCCATCCATAATATTCATCAGTTATTAATATGAAATTTTCATTTAAAGTTAAATCTAAACACACCTATATGTGTTTTGTATTTATAACCATGAAATAAAACTATGCATTTGAGAGGAAGCACCCAAAGGAATTTCTCACTCTAAGGTTGATGATCTCAATATGAATATGGTTCTAACAAGTCATTAGGATCAATGAAAGACTACCAGTTTTAGAAAAGTTCATATTAAAGAAAATGTGTAGTGAAACTGGAGTGAGGTACATATGATATATCAGAAAACATCTATACTTTAAAGGATAAATACCAGACCACCTACCTTTTGCTCATTGTACTCTCCTCATTCAGAATTGTCCATAAGTTCATCCTAGATCAAAAGAAAACTAAAGAATGAACAATCACCATGAAAATATGTCATATGATCACACACCTCAATAACTATATTGACATAAAGATAAAAAGATAAGGGTTATTGATTATCGAAAAACATACCGGCATGATCCCATGACATGAACCGAGATCGAATCCATGCCTTGATAAAGAATTTATCAAGGAACACATATTTTCTTGGAGGATATCTCAATAGATCGATACCTCTTATGGATAGGAATGTTATCTATTTAAAAGGAAGAATTTTATTAGTTTGTCATTATATTTAGATAAGGTTCATGAATTTTGTTTCATTATGTTTTTCTAGATACCATCTAATGATTAAAAAATGTTGAAGGGAGAAAAAATACATCATTAGTTTCATTTTTATGTTGTTTGATCGATTGAGATGACAAAAAAGTGTTCGTTAGTGTAATAATAATAAAAAAATAATTTAAAAAATAATTTTAAATTGATATTTTATTTTATATCATTTATTATATTTAAGTGTTAAGAATCATTTTTTTAATTAGTACTAATTGTTAAATAAATTACAAAATAACATTTGACATTATTAAAACCTATATTTGTGCATTCCACACATTTTCATTTAATATTTGTGGACTATGAAAAACAATTCAGTAATACTTCGAAATATAATTTATGAAATATTGGTTTTAAAGTGATACCTTGGACCCTTATATCCTTCATGGATCTTTAAAACTCACATTTTCATAGAATATTCGTGGATTGTGAACAACATTGGGGTAATAATAATAAATACAGTATATGAAATTTTGGGGTTTAAATAGATACCTTGGACCCTTATATCCTTCAGGAAATTTTATCTCTTTTGAAAAAATATATCCAGTAATATCTAGCTAGTTCAATTCAACCAGAGGCCCATGTGTGACCAATGGTTGACAACATCAAGTTGGAGTCGAATTGGGCTAACTAGATGTACTTGACATCTGTATTCATAGCCATGGAATCCCACAATTAGATTATCTGAAATTAATATGTATTATTATCCTCTTAATCTGTTCTTCATGAATGATTGGTATAAAAAAAATAAAATAATTATGATAATTACAAAAGAAACAACATACAAAGGTAAATCTTATATAGAACACTCATAAATGAAAAAAATAATATAATTGAAAGTGTTCCCTATAAACAAAAATTGAAAATCCTAAAAAAACATATGTCACAATTCCAGATCCCAATGATCACTCATATCATATGTTTTCCTATGATGAATGAGTTTTAGCTTTATTTATAGGAAACATCTTAAAAAATGTCAATGGTTAATTCCATAAAACATGAATTCAGTTTTAACTACATCAGAAGTAACTTCTTCAACTTTTTATAAACATGATATATTTCCCCATTTTTTGTTGAGTTATATTAGAACTTATAATATTATTCTAAACATTATTGAATTATTCTAGCATTAATTTTCATATTATATTTTTAGAAAATAGTTTTATAGATCTATAATTTTAGTTACTGGATGTTCATTCTTAATCATCAAAAAAATTAACAAAAACATCCAGTTAGATCATTATTATATGAAGTGTATTTTGATTTCTAAAATATATAAATAAGTGACTCATAGACATAATAGCTTTTTCATGTGAAATGGGACATTAAATATTGAAAATGGATAATGTTATTAGTTTTCATTAGAATTGGAGAAGGTTCATGAATTACATTTCATTATGATTTTATGGATACCATCTAATGAATTAAAAATATTGAAACGGTGGAAAAATACATCATTAGTTTCATTGTTATGTTGTGTGATCCTTTGATATAACAAAAAAGTGTTCATCGATGTAATAATATTAAAATTATAATTTAAGTAGGATTTATAAATTTATATTTTATTTTATATCATTTATTATACTTAAGTGTTAACAATCCATTTGTAGAGTTAGTTCTAAATTGTTTCATCAATTACCAAATAGCATTTGATCTTATAAACACCAATATTTTTACATTTCACACATTGTCGTTGAATATTTGTGGACTATGAAAAATATTGGAGTAATACTTGGAAATATAATATATGAAAACATGGGGTTTAAAGAGGTACCTTGGCCCCTTATATCCATCATGGAATTTCATATCCCACTTTACCATTGAATATTTTTGGATAGTGAAAATCATTGGAGTAACACTTGAATGTACAATATATGAGGCTTGGGGTTTAAAAAGATAACATGGACCCTTATATACTTTAGGGAATTTTATACTTTTTCCAAAAAAATATGTTTAGAAATAACTAGCTTGGTTAATTAGACCACATTCCCATGTGTGACAAATAATTGACCACACCGAGTGGGAGTCGGCTTGGGGCAACTAGAAGTACTTGACATTTGTATTTTTGGCCACAAAATATCTCAATCATATTATCATAAATTTCATTGTATTATTATTCAAGGAATACCTTCATCATGAAGGATTGATATAAAAACAATAAAAATAATAATAATAATATATTTACAATAGAAACATCAAACAATGGTAAATATTATCTAAATAACTTGTAAAGGAAAAAATTAAACTAATTTAAGGTGTTCTCAATTACAAAAAAATAGATAATCCAAAAAAACATTTGTCATAATTTTAAATCCCAACGATCACTCATATCATATGTATTACTATGTTGAAGGAGTTTTTTCTTTATTTACAAGAAACATTTTAAAAAACCTAAATGGTCAATTCCATAAAACATGGTGTTAGTTTTAACTACATCAGAAGTAACATCTTCATCTACCGATAAACATGATATATTTCACCATTTTCTATTGAGTAATATTATCACCGCAAACATTATTCTAAATCTTATTGAATTATTCTAGCATTAATTTTCATATTATATTTTCATAAAATATTTTTATTAATCTATCATTCAGTTACTGTATGTTCGTTATTAATAATAAAACAAATAAACAAGAACTTCTAGTTTGATCATTATTATATGAAGTGTATTCTGATTTACAAAATAAATAAATATGGTACATGAAAAATGAATAGTTTTGAATGTGCATTTATATTTTATTTATTTGATATAGAGAATGTCATAAGTTGCCCTTATAATTGGAGAAGGTTCATGAATTAATATTCATTATTATTTTACGAATACCTACTAATGATTAGAAAATATTTAATGTGAGTAAAAATAAATCACTAGTTTCATTGTTTTGTTGTGTGATCCTTTTATATGAAAAAAATACTCATTAGTGTAATAATATTAAAATTTTAATTTAAAATATTATTTTTAAATTGATATTTGATTTTACATCATTTATTATACATAAGTGTTAAGAATCCTTTTGTAGAATTACTACTAAATTGTTACATCAATTACCAAATAACATTTGATATTATTAGCAGCAATATCTTTTCATTTCACAGTTTTTTGTTGAATATTTGTGGAGTGTGAAAAACATTAGAGTAATACATAGAAATATAATATATTAAATCTTGGTGTTTAAATAGATACATTGGAACCTTATATCCTTCATGGAATTTTATATCCCACTATATCGTCGAATATTATTAGATTGTGAAAAAAATTGGAGTAATAATTGGAAATATAATATATGAATGATTGGGGTTTAAAGAGATACCCAAGACACCTATATACTTCTGGGAATTTTATATCGTTTTCAAAATAATAGGTCCTGCAATATCTAGAGAGTTCAATTTAAACAAAGGTCCATGTGTGGCCAATGGTTGACTACACCAAGTGGGATTTGGCTTGGACCAACTAGAAGTACTCGACATCTATATTCCTCACCATGGCATCCCTCAATCAAATTATAATAAATTATGATGTATTATTATCGTAAGAATCCCTTAGTCATGAATAAGTGATATAAAAATAATAAAAAATATATATTTACAAGAGAAACAAAAGACACTGGTAAATCTTATCTAAACCACTCATAAAAGAAAAAAGTAAAATAATTGATGGTTTTTTCGGTAAAAAAATTTAAATTCCCAAAAAAGACAACATATGTCAAAATTATAGATCCCAATGATCACTCATATCATATGTGTTCCTATAATGAATGGGTTTTTTATTTATTTATATAAAACATTTTAAAATCATCAATGGTCAATTCCATAAAACATGGAGTCATTCTTAACTACATAAGATGTGACTTCTTCATCATCCGATAAACATGATATATTTCACTATTTCTTGGTGAGTTAGATTAGAACATCAATTATAATTCTAAATCTGATGGAATAGTTCTATAAAGAATTATCATATTATATTTTCATAAAATAGTTTTATAGATATATAATTATGGTTTCTGGAATTTCATTCCTGATATTCAAACTAAAAAACAAAAACCTCAAGTT
This sequence comes from Viscum album, assembly GCA_963277665.1. NCBI lineage: Eukaryota > Viridiplantae > Streptophyta > Magnoliopsida > Santalales > Viscaceae > Viscum > Viscum album. The sequence continues at coordinate 41,282,159 of OY728141.1, read as the reverse complement.
AGTTCACTGTTATATGTAGTGTATTTTGATTTCTAAAATAAATAAATATGTGAATCACATATTTAATAGTTTTTTCATGTGGTTGGGGATGTTATCTAATAAAAATAAATAATGTAATAGTTATCATTAGAATAAGATAAGGTTCATGAATTAAGTTCCATTATGATTTTATGGATACCATGTAATGATTAAAAAATATTTAATGGTTTGAAAAAACAACGTTAGATTTATTTTTATGTTCTGTGATCCTTTGAGAAGACAAAAAAGTGTCTGTTATTGTAATAATATAAAAATTATAAATTAAAATATTTTTTAAAATTTATATTTCATTTTATTTCATTTATTATACTTAATTGTTAAGAATCTTTTTTTATAATTAATACTAAATTGTTACGTCAATTACCAAATAACATTTGATATTATTGGCAGCAATATTTTTTCATTTCACACTTTGTCGTTGAATAGTCATGGATTATGAAAAACAATGGAGTAATAATTAGAAATATAATATATGAAAGACTAGGGTTAAAGAGATTCCTTGGATGATTATATCTTTAATGGAATTTTATAGCCCACTTTGTCGTTGAATATTCATGGATTGTGGAAAACATTGGATTAATACTTGGAAATATAATATTTGAAAGCTTGGGGTTTAAAGAGATACCTTGTACCCTTCATGGAATTTTACATATTTTCCAAAAAAATATGTCCAGAAATATCCAGCTAGGTCAATTCGACCAAAGGCCCGTGTGTGACAAATGGTTGACCACAATAAGTGGGAGCCGACTTAGGCCCACTAGAAGTACATGAAATTTGTATTCCTAGGTGTCGAATCCCTCTATCATATTATCACAAATTCCTATGTATGATAATATTAGTAATCCCTTCACCCTAAATGATTGATATAAAAAAATATAAATAAAAATATATTTTCAATAGAAACATCAGCCAATGCTAAATCTTATCTAAAATACTCATGAAGGAAAAAATTTAAAGTAATTGAAATGGTTCTCAGTAACAAAAATATGAAAATCCTAAAATTAAACAACTTATGTCCTAATTCAAGATCCCATTGATCACTCATAACATATGTGTTCTTATGATGAATGAGTTTTATATTTATTTATAGGAAAAATTTTAAAAATCCTGAATGGTTAATTCCATAAAACATGGAGTTAGTTTTAACTACATCAGAATTAACTTCTTTATCATTAGATAAGAAAGATATATTTCTCTATTTATTGATGAGTTATATTAGCACTGATAATATTATTCTAATTATGATTTAATTATTACAGCAATAATTTTTGTATTATATTTTCATAAATTAGTTTTATAGATCTATAATTTCAGTTACTTGATGTTCATTCATAATAATCAAAAAAAACTAAACAAAAAAATCCCTCTAGATCATTGTTACATGGAGTGTATTTTTATTTCTAAAATAAATAAATAAGTGACTCAAAAACTTAATAGCTTTTTCATGTGGACAGGGATGTTATTGATTGAAATGGGAGAATGTTATTTATTGTCACTAGAATTGGAGAAGGTCCATGAATTATTTTTCATTACGATTCCATGGATACCCTTTAATGATTAAAAAATATTTAATGGGAGGAAAAATACATCATTAGTTTCATTATTATGTTGTGTGATCCTTTAAGATGACAAAAAAAGATTGTCATTGTAATAATATTAAAATTATAATTTAAAATATTTTTTTTAAATTGATATTTAATTTTATAGCATTTATTATACTTAAGTGCTAATAATCCATTTATAGAATTAGTACTGAATTGTTACATTAATTACCAAATAACATTGTATTATTATCTCCAATATTTGTGCATTACACTTTTTTGTCAAATTTTTGTCAAACATTCGTTGACTTTGGACTATACGAAACAGTGGAAAAAAACTGAGAAATGGAATATATGAAATATTTGTATTTAAAGAGATACCTTGGACACTTATATCCTTCATGGAATTTTATATCCTTTTTCTAAGTAAATGTCCTACACTAGATGGACCCATGTGTGACCAATGGTCAAGCACGCCAAATGGGAGTCCCATTTAGAAAACCAGTAGAGAAGACATCATATTGGTAGAGAATACTGCCCACAGTGAGAAAGAACATAGCTAAGAATAGCCTAAGACAAGAACTGTGAGCATGATGAACATAGGATAGAAGTGATTGATATGGTATGGGTTCCGACAATGTGGCATGATTTAGCTCTGGGAGCCACATAATAGCTGATAAACTGGAGGTTGTCTTGTGCCAGAATTCAATGTGGGGAAACATTAATCTTGTAAATTTAATATTGGTCGTCTGATCATGCCTTCTAATAATCTATGGAATTCTATCACGCCATATTCTAATATCAGTTGTCCTTTCCACTCCAGCACTCACAAGTTCGAATCAAATTCAAAAAATCCCTCACCACATTGATTCAAAATCAGGTAATCTCATGCATAGAAAGTGTTCCATCATTAAACTCTTTCCCATACCGCGCTCTTTTACATCACAAGTTAGACATGAAGAGAAACTAGCTCATCATCCTTTATCTCTCCATTGCTCTACTAATAGTAGAACATGTGAGTGGCAGCCAATAGAATCCACCATAATATCCACGTCCTGATGCCAGTAGCCTTCTGTGAGAGCCCCCAACAGTGATCGATGTCATTGGATGATCGTCCTTTTATCATGTTACTGAACCAAAGGAAATCACTAAGGAACGTCATGATAATTTCATCGACTGTGAACCCTTCAACCTTTGATATATTTTCTATCCTATTTAAATCGTATTTTTCATGATCATGAAACACCAAAGAAGTAAAACAGAGTCATCACATGATTATGTGAAATAATCATGTGATGAGACCTCCACATCATTGATGGTGCAACACAGCCTCCTTACCGTCAAAATAGGAACCACATTTTTCCTACCACGACCAACATAAAACCACTCTGGTCAAGAAAATCATATGCAATGGTAGGGAATATATATTCAGAAAAGAAGGGGAAGTTGACCACCTACTTTGATCATCAACGATCTTAGACTTGGCAACATAGATCATGAAAATAATTTAAGGGATATTAGGTAGGAACCCATAGATGGGTCTACCCTGTGAGATTAGTGTCCCAACATATCAGGCATTCAAACATGATATTTTTTCAAGATCCCCCAGAACATGACAAACTTATCCAGAAAAGGCGTTTGAACTAATTATTTATATACCCTAGTTAGGAGCCTTCAGACACAGTCCCCTTTTTTAAGGGATGTTTCCATGATGATCTAGGTTTATTCACTCATATTAAATATTCAATATCATACTCTTCGGAAACCCTTTTCTGGTTATCATATCCCTTTAATCAGTTAATGGATAAAGAATGATTATATACCTGGGAGACCTCAAAGTGTAATCTTCACCCGAGGAATGATTTGAGTATTCCATGGATAGCCTCAGTGCATATGGACAATAATGGGAATCCTTAGAGTGAAATCAATGATCCGTGACATGATATGGCATGTCCCACATACACAGGAGACCACAAAGTTAATGTCCTGACCAACTAAATGGTGTGACTATTTCAATGGGAATCCTTAATATCTAAGCCCAAATCAACAGGTATCCCTAGTTCATAATCCCCTATTATCCACATAATATAATATGACCTCAAACACTTGTATCCTTAGTGTGTAAGCCCCAACCCAAAGGCACCATCCTAGTATAATCCCAAATCATTCCTAAAACATTGAGGATAAAAAATAATATATCAGAGTGTGATCATCCACCTTATCCAATCACTAGGTTATGGGTAATTGAACTATGAGAACTATGATTCCCTCCACATTAAGAATATATATGAAACCTTTATAGGTGCCTAGATTCAATGAGCATCCACTTCGATTTAAGTCCTTTACATCATAAGGATTCCCAGCTTAGGGACTAAATTATCCAATATGTCTAACATTATTCATCATCTATCAGTAGATGAGAAGTGTGTCCATACACATGCTTCATTTTAATTATAATATTTATTTCTTCACTATATTATCTCAAATATATCACATGGTTTGGGATGGAATTAACTTGGAGAATTCTGATTCCTTCCATATTTGAGATACATATTACACCTTTCTCTAACCCGAGCCCCAATAGGCATCCACTTTGTTGTATATACCTTTTTTTCCCAAGTATTCCAAACATGCGGTGTAAAATCCTCCCCTAGGACTTCAATTATTGTTTATTTGACTAAAAATAAGTAAATACCCACACACAGGGATCATTTTAAGTATAACTCTTGAATGTGCCCTTCATTGGGATGGGGGATGATCAGAACTATGATAATTATGATTCTCGAAAAAACCAAGGAATGTAGGATGCCTTCCTAAAAACCAATCATTATGCCATATCCTCCATGATATGGGTGATGATGCCCCTAAAAGTGTGACATAATATGAACGCCCCATATGTATATGATCTCATTTATTGTGTCAAATCTACCACTATCTCTTGTTTCTCACACCGAGCATGGATCACATGGGATTAGAGACCAGTGATGATTGTAATAATATCATGTTGGGAATTCTCATGGTGTTGGACCACCATAGGGATTTAAGACTGATTACATCCCATATCCGCTCATAAGGCTACATTTCAGAATAAACAATACAAGGAAGTCTCATCCACATAAGTCCCACCAAGGGAATCTATTGCCATACCTCTCATGAAATAGATTCATGTTAAGATAAATCCAAAGAATCTGATTCTTGTATTAAATATAATACATAGGATGCCTCATTGAGGTCTGATCCTTATATTGACATGCTTATCGTATGACGTTAAACAGCATGGACGGGTCGAGTCATATGAACATAAACTATGTAAATGAACTACTGGGGTTTTAATTCCAATTTTCACATGATGAATTTAATGCCTCATAGTGGTTCAATCCCATATCCAAGTCACCATCTATCTCTTAGGATAGCAATAAACTACATAGTGCTCGAACATGTCTATGGCCTAAAGCATCACAATTAAATAAGAGATTGATAGAGAACACATGATATACATGTGATTTTCCCAATCAAAACATGTTTGTAATAAATCCATTTACATAGGGGTAATGATCCCATAACAAGATTATGAAGGGTTTCATGAACATATCTTAAATATCTAAGAGATTCTAGGAGTAGTCAACAATTCCCCCCAAAGGGTGTGATGAGCCCAACATTCCATCCTCTCAAACAATGTGAGTCCCCAATAGTTGTGGGGACTAAAAATATAGGTCACTGCTTACCTTTGGAATGTAGGTCCATAACCAACTACTGTTGAGGGGATCATTGGGTGTTTTAAGAAAAAATGGAAAAATGGAAAACCTGATACAAGTGATTGAGAAAGACCCTAAACCCCCCCACCCCATTAAACAAACCATTGAGTGAAACCCATTCCAGACCTTGAATCCTGAAGAAAAAAAAATGAACCTGGAGTCTCGAGTCAAAAAGGATAGATTTCCCAATTTCTATAAGTCCAATTTATGTTTTTCCCACTATAAAACAAATCGAAGAACATGACATGTTTATCTTAATTACATTTTCCATTGTGTAAAAAGATGTTCCTACATCTTTACCTTTTAATTATGTATTTCATGGATCAAACATGCACTCTAATATAAAATTTTTCACTGATAAAATGTATTGTTTCATCCCCATGCCTTCTCTATATTCCATGTAATCGAAATGACATAATTTAATGTTCCAATAGATCCCAATATCCTTAGACATTATACTTTGATCCTGAGTCCTTGACACACATTTTGACCAACACACCACTCACATCATCAGTTGGTGAACTTTTTTGGATGAGAATACGACATCAATATCTCCACCACGATGGTATAATCTGCTCATGAAATCCTTTTGAGGATGATTTCCTACAGTTCATCTATCCCTTGACAAGCAACATGAGAAGAAATGAACCTTATTACCACATTCAACCCCTTTGGGAATGTATCAATAAAATGCAGCAGCATACCCCTTACCTATATTTGGTAGGTGGATAATGATAGTCAAAATGAAAATTGAATCACCCAGGATATTCCTAGGATGGCTCATATACATTGTGATTGTCATCACCAATATGAATCCATGATTCCATAAGGATTTTTAGATAAGGTTGTGCCTATTCTAACTATCAATGACTGGGTACCCAATAGGAGAGCACACTTGGGGTATCCAATAAATGAATCACTAGAGTAGGATCATATCCCTTGGCCTAACAATATATCTTATGTCTACTAGTGTATCCTAATGGTGGACCAGAATCAATCCTAGATCACCACTTGCTAGGGACCTCTGACCATATCTCATCTATCCTCAATTACTGTGGAATTCCATGGAACTCCCCAATCCAATGGTCTAGGGGAATTATTACCAGATTCTACACTGGATTTTCCATTGTCATTTGAACTGACACGTCAAAAGGTATCATGGGCACCGACCCCCAAAATGGTACATTTGGCACTGACTCATCTAATAAGAAACTCCCTAAAGGATGTACACCATCATAGTCGTGTCTTAGTCAATATTGTATAAATCAAATACAAAGGATCATCATCAAATCCGAATGAGCATTCTTCTGAATGGTAAAATCACACACTCCCATTATTATCTCGATCACAGTAGTTTATCCTACTTGCTTCCCCTATAACTAGAGAAAAAAGGCGGATTAGTTTACACCAGACATAAATAAAAGGTTCTTCCATCCATGTTGGTATTTTAGAGGGTAACAATAGTGGAGAACATGGGAAGTGGTAATATTGAATTTTGTCTCTGGAGACTACGTCGAAACTTGCATCATCATCCACTCACCTTGACACTGAACGAGAAATTTTTTTCATGGATCTTTCCATCCATACCCTTGAGGATGATAGGTCATTTTTATAGATGAATAGATTTCTCAACTCCTACAAGAGTATATGAATCTATGGGATATAATTGTGTGAATAAACCTGAGATCTCTACCTTGGGATGGTGTACCAGTATCTAAATATGAATGCACACCATACTGTGAAGTGACCAATCCCACAAGGTTAGAGGAATTTTCATATTTTCCATTCCCTCACAGAGAGAAGTCCAAACAATTTTCCACCTCACCCCATCCAATAGGGAAGGGGTATTTTAATATTTCTTACCTACTCATCTGTGTTATTATTGAAACCATCTGACCTCAGGTGTCGCCACATGACCATATGAAGTGTAGGGGCCTTTTAATCAATGGGAAGTGTATGAGTCATTCAAGACCACAAATGCTTTAGCACCTACCCCGGATCAATAAAGATCAGGATTTGGAACCCCAAAATCCAAACTCATCCATTCACTTACACCAATGGCGGCAAAAATAACATGGAATAGAAGTGGGCTGGTCACCTAACTCTTGATGAGAGGTAGAAAAAAGTATATTCCTTACAATCCAACCATTTTATATGGTATTACAATTATTCTATGGAGAATGGTTTGAAAGAGCTACTGAGGATTATAAATCTGAGTAAGGCATGGTTGATAGGCTATGAAAATCATTTACCCTTCTATCAACATCTCATAAACACCATTGAATATTTCATTTCCTATAAATACTGGATTAAAGTATAGATATACATGGAGATATTGAAACCCCCAACACCTTAATGATAGCTTAAGTCACCTAATCCATCTGAATAGGGAAGACCAATTATGCAGAAGAGCATGATCTGGCTACCTCCAAGGGGGAAATCATTACCATACAAAGAATGATTGAACAAAATCTATTCCTTAAAAATAAATTTAGTCTCTATGTATTTTGAATACTCCATGGAAGATTGTTTTATGGAAATACCAACAATGAGAATGTCTCATGCGGTAGGGTTGATAGGCCATGACAACTATTTCCCCTACCATTTACATCTCAAGCACCAAATAGAATGCTGCTTTGTTATCAAATATTTCTTAGAGGTGGGTTTTTAGAAGCTTGATAGAGATAAAATATCATTTACTCGTGAAATATACATAATAGATTCACAAGATCCATTATAAGAGACACTATACTGATAGGTTACTCATCTTCATCCATACCATAGGATGACAAACAACATAGATACCTTCCTTACCAATAAATGTTAAGCTGCATGGATCTATTACTTACCCCAATATCTTAAACTCTATGGTTATCCTCTTTAATGAATGAAGTTAAAGAATATAGATCACATCCTTACCACAATATGTTAAATTTAATGGATAGCATCCTTACAGTAAGAAATTAAACTACAAAGATATCTTCATTTCTGCAATACGATAAATTACATGGATCTTATCCTCACCAAAAGATGTTAAACTGTGTGGATATCAACCTTACCGTAAGATGTTAAACTGAATGAATCTCATCATTACCACAATTAGTTAAACATCATTGATATGGTTCTTACCACAAGATGTTAAATTACATGGATCTCGTCCTCAACACAAGATGTTAAATTGCATCAATCTAGTCTTTATCGTATGATGTTACACTTCATGGATCTCTTCTTTACCATAAGATGTTAAACATCATGAATCTCATCATTACTGTAAGATGTTAAACTACATGGATATCACATATAACACAAGATGATAAATAATATGGTTAACATACATAATGTAATATGTTAAACTGTGATGATCTCATCATTATCACAATACATTAAACTAAAAGGATTACATCCTTACCGGTAGATGTTAAACTGCAAGGATATCATCCTTACCATAGGACAATAAACCAAATGGTTCTCGTCCACAACAAAAGAAATTAAAATACATGGATATCTTCCTAACCATAATAAATTAAACTGCATGGATATCATCCTTATCATAATAAATTAATCTATATAGATATCATCCTTACAACAAGATTCTAAACTATATGGATCACATCCTTACTGCAAGATGTTAAATTTCATGGATATCATCCCAACCATAAGATGACAAAATTCATAGACTCATATTTACTCCAATATGTTAAACTGCATGGATCCCATCCTTAACATAAGATAGTAAGTTTAATAGATATAATCCTTACCGCAAGAAGTTAAACTCCATGGATATCTTCTCTACTGCAAGATGTAAAAATTATTATATCTCATCCATATCGCCATACGTTAAAATTCTTGGATCATGTCCTTACCATAAGATGTTAAACTGAATAGATCTTATCATTACCTTAATACGTTAAAATGCATGGATAATTTCCTTACTACAAGATGTTAAAATTCATGGATTTTATCCATATCGCATGATGTTAAACTACAAGGACCTTGTTCGTACTACATGACATTAGACTGTACAGCTAATTTCCCTAACAAAAAATGTTAAACTACAGGGATATCATTCTTACCACAAGATGTTAAACATCATGGACCTTGTCCTTACTGACCGACATTAAATTCCATGTTCAGTGTTTTTAATGCAAGACATTAAACTACATGGACATCATCCTTAACAAAATATGTCAAACTACATGGTTGATTTCCTTACCGCCATACACTAAACTACATGGATAACATCCTTTCCACATGATGTTAAACTGCATGATTCTTCTAGAACTATGTATTGATTGGATATCATCTTAATGAGAAACATAGGGATGCTTGGATTCTATATCCATTCCATTCCACCTATATTTACATCCTTACCACATGAGAAAAAACTGCACGAAGCACATCCTGGTCACATGATAATAAATTGTGAGGCATATCAATCTTTGGGAGACATCATCAGTGTCATATAGAATAGTTGGAATAAAACATGATGACAATACCCCATTTTATACTTGTGGGGAAAAATATGATGAATAATATTTCTATAATCTGGGAGAAAAGAAACCAACGGTGGATGATGATATACAGGTTACATCTCCCAATGGCTTGGGGACATCCCATGTGAATCCATGGAGTTTTCTCGATATCCAATATATTCCCCCATATGTTTGGTCGATGTAGTAGATATAATCCTAGATTAATGATAACCTCATGTTATCAGTGATAGTGAAAATTAAAATTAGCTCTAGAATCTATATGTTATGACTTAGATAACACAAGATGATAATGTATCTTCTAATGTGATCCCTCACATTGATTGTGAGGGATAATCTCTAATATTTCCATTTTAGAATGAAAATATCTCACATACTCGAGAATGTAAGAAGATGAGGATGACATCAAGAATACCCCTCCCACTTCGAAGGAGGTGGTGTTCACAATTGTAGATCAGTTCAGACATGTAAATATGGGCATAAAAGAAGACCTATGGACTACTATAATTAGCACCACTTTGACCGTCAAAGATAAATAAATGTAAATTTAATTTCAAAATAAGAAATAAATATGTGATCATTTGTAACTACATATAAATCACTAAACTGAATTCAGATGTGTCTATGCACCATCTATGATAGCCTAATAAGCATAGAGTCTCCAAACACATAGTTAGGAGGATTCATCCTCTCCTATAAAAAATCTCTCGAAAGTCTCAACCATTACTCACTTCACCCACTAGTTTTGATCAGTTTTGTGGAAGGAAGGCCACACTTCTTATATATAGCCTATATGGAATGCTCACTGGGTTCCCTCATAACATAGAAAAATGATGCAGGAAGTGTGAATAATCTCTACCACCTCATCTAGAAAATTCTAGAACCACAAAGTCCATCCCAGCTCTCATATTGATCTACTCAGATGTCAATGAAAGAAAAAACCATGTCTATTTTCCTAACAACATATCCTACCCTAGAAAATACACTATAGGACCTAGAACCCCCAGATTAAAAGGACTTCTATGCCTGTGATTCTCCCTAATCTTTGGATACATAACTTGATGGGGACTCTTAGAGACCTATCGACACAAGGATGGTAAACTCATGGATCAATTAGTTTGTTATATGGATTTTATTTGTCTCTAAAAAATATTTTTACCCTACTCTTTGTCATTATATGATGGTTGCTAAAAATAATGAAGAAAAATTCCATGCCCTCATCAGTGGATTGAATGTTTCCCACAGTTGCATATAGTTTACCTGAAGATCAAATGGGGTATGGAATTGGTGATAAAGTAGATCTGTAGTGAATATTAAATTAAAAATAAATAATTGGACACCATCAAGGGATATTCTATGGGAATAATAGAGTTCCATTTTGAGACCATGTCTCATCATGTTCGCACTGATGCATTGGCTAATGTAGCCACCATCCTGATTGATCCAGATTAAGAAGAGGATATCTTTTGTATCATGAATCGAAGAATGCTTTAGGAATACACATTAGAGTAAGCCCCATTATTCTTCCTAAGTACATGATGTTTTAATGTGAAATTTTTTCTTGAGTACATGATGTTAAACTATACTAATCTGTCCATACCACAGGATGATAAACTATAAAGAGTACGTCCTTGACGCATGATGTTAAACTACATAGTTTTCCAAGAACAACTTATGGATTTATTCTTGTCACCAAAAGATACATAGTGATGATTTAACTACTATTCTTGGATGCATCCACAGGATTTCAATCCCTACACATCGAGTGATCAGTGTACTTACCGCTTGACGTGAAACTACATGGAGTCAAAATATCCATCTTCATTCACATCGTGTCACCCACCTCTTTACAAGATAACATTATGCTACATAGGATTACATGAACTACACATGGATTGATTCTCATTTTTAATGAGATATATAGGGACACCTCGATGTTATATATTTTTCCACCCACCACATGAAAAAAATACATTTTCTTACTCTCAAATGCCTCTCCACGGGACCCTTTTCATTCATTGTTCCTCACACTATTCATAGATCATGTGGGATTAGGAATTTCCAGAAGGGGTTTCTTGTATGATCAAGGAATGTTATATTCGACATGCTCAAATATGAGACCTTAAAAGGTATACCATCAGTCATTTCCATAAGAAGTTAAATTACATATATATTTAGAACTATTTGAGGTTGATTATCATTTTCATGAGATATGTAGTGACGCCCAGACTTCCACCCGTGGTCCCTACCAATATAATCCCATAAATTCATGTTGGTTCACCTTTTTTCTCACTGAATGAGGTTAAAATACATGTTATTTCAAGAACTTCTAATGTTTTTATTCTCATTTTTATGAGATTCATAGGGATGCTCAACCATCTATCCATGAACTTACCTGGAAAATTACCACTTTTTCCATCTGTACATATCCATCATTTCCACATGACGCTAAAATTAAAAATCTCTTAAATAATTATTTATGACTTAATTCTATCATTATGGTATATGTAGTAATTCCATGAATCTCTAATCGTATGCCCAACTACAATAATTAATGGAATAAATTAACACCCACCAGTATGTGACAGACTATTGAATGAAGAGTTTCTTATTTAATGATTATGTGTGGTTTGAATCTCATTTCCATGAGATATGTAGTGAAACCTAGAATTTCTCCCTTGGCCCCAACCACAACATTTCTATCCTATAATTAAAGTTCCTACATCTTTGACACATGAAGATAAAATATCAGGAAAATGTCATTACCACATGGTAAAAAACTGTATGTGAATATGTATTTACCACATGATGTTAATCCGGATGGAAAATTTCTTCATCACATGACATTAAATCTGAATAAAAAACACCCCAACTAAATGATGATAGTATTTAATAACCATCGACAATTTTTAATTCCTTGTTAATGGACCACAAGAGACTTACCTCAGTCAAATAGTTTATGGGTTACGTCCACCTTGTTTTAAAAGAGCCTCAATCCATGTTCCATACTTCATTTTTTTATGTAGTAGGATGCCAAAAGGCTTTTTTTTCTTTGAAAAAAATATACCACTTGTTTGGCCATGCAATTAACGTAGAAGGTATTTAGACCCACAAATAGGTGATATCTTGGTCCAATATAAAGGGCCTTTTAATTCTCTTGAGTCTAATATCATAGAGGTGAAACCGAACATCATAAGGTGTCATGATACTTACCCAGAATGATTTTTCCATATCATTTCTCGGGATATAAGGATCTCGATCCATGATTTACAACATTTCCACCCCCCTATCATAAGGATGTTTGAGTACTATTGACTTTGTGTATCCTAATTAGTCTCTTGTATGAAATCTCCCATATTAGTTCTATGTGATTCGTGACCCTAAAATGCTTATATATTGGTCATATAATTATGAAATTAAACTCTTTCTTACATGGTTCAAATCCCAATACCATTAACATCCAGAAAATAGGAATAACATTTGGTAGGATGAACACTCGCAAAGGATTACTAAAAAAAATTCAATTCTCCACTCACTAAAGTCATCAAATTTTGTGTTTATGTAAAAATTTGGGTGAAAATAAAAAGAATAAATATCACAAGGTATACTATATTACACTAATTAAAGAATATATTTGATTAATGGACTCCTTAGTCCATGAAAAATTTAGATCAATGATTTATCACATTTTCTCACCATGATAATATATTCTCTAGGTCGTGGCACAACATTTAGGGTTCTCAAACCCTTCAGGGATCATACATTTTCAATAAATAAAACATCACAATTTAAATATTCTAATGTCATAAAAAATCATTCATTTCCAAGGAAAATGAAAATTGATCTCTTTGTTTTACAATTCTATATATGTAGAAGGGCTAGGAACCACCATACACATACAAATTGATCTGATATAAAAGGATTTAAGATTATTATGATAATGGCTTCATCATGGAAGAACTAATAACCTAATAGTGTTTTAAGATATCCTGTGTGTGAAGTCCTCATGCCTTCTTCACAACCAAAACACTTTGGACTATGATTTACAATATCCATATAAGACTATTCAAGGAGATTTGGAATCTTCAACATTTCATCCCCATGTTTTGTACCCATTCCCAAGGCTAGAATGAGACACTTCATTCCCAAAAAACCGATGGCTAAAACATGTGATTTGAAACCACATGGTGTTGTGCTCAAACTTTATAAAATTAGAGTTGGATTGCACTAGGGTTCTAGAATCCTTCCTAGATATCTTTCCTTCCATGCCCAACCTAATCATATAGATATTTGAGTCTCCAAAAATCTTTAATTTACCTTGAAAAAAAGTGGAAGCCATCATTTCTTGGACATTCTATCAATGCATAAGGGATTTAACCCAACTAATGGAATCACATCCTTGAAAGAGAGGATATTCTAATACTTGTAATCCATGAAGAAATAGAGGTAGAACCAATAATCTCAATATGTTATGAGACAACCCAGAATTGTCTTCTCCATTTTGTATTCACTAACTTGGGATTTTCAGTTATTATTTATATCACTCACACTTCAATGATCCAGTTGGTCCAAGTATCCATAGATGTTTCCCTCATCTATATTTCCATATGTAGATCTTCCATATACCTTGGAATAGAGTGGGGATCAATTTTTTTGGCCATTATATCAATGAATAACGGATTTAACACACCAAATAAAGGCATATTTTCCTTGCACAAAAAAAACTCTAATATTTGTGAGACCTAGTAGCACCCCAATAGAAATCAACACCCCATAGTGTTATGAGTCATCTCTGGTCTCATATCCCAATATTACAAAAAAATCGACTGAGAAAGACATTAAATTATATTGAATATGAAAGGTCCATACTAGAATACCTTAAACTATAGTACACCAAATGGTATGGGAAAGTATACTCTAAAACATCAGCAAAAAAAATTTCAATGATAGAAACACTTAAACAACAATACAACAAACGCCGAATCTCAAAGACCCCAAAATACATCATAAGAAACATTTATCTTATAGGACCATAAAATTTCCAGAGTAATGATATTCAGTGTGATAAAACCTCGAGAAGATAATCCATGGATACATTAGACTATCCTTTCACTGTACATGAACATTTTTTAATCTAGGAAACATTTATAATCTATAAAATACATTAGAAATTGAAATTTTTCATGTTGAAAATCTGCCAGAAGGTGGCTTGCACTAATGCCAAGTCCATGACTACTAAGTCTTCCCCCATATGAATCTTTGAATAAATTTGGGGGGAAATCAAATAAAATTATACAAATATTGTGGTTTAATCATATAGTATTATAAAAAAATCCATAATTTCTTGCTATGTTCCCTAACTTTGGTAAAAGTTAGAGAATTTCACCGTCGGTAAGGACACCTTTCCTAAACTACCCTTATTAATCAGATGATTTCAAGACAAATGGAGTAGGTTCACTAATGGAAAATTTCATTTCACTTGATATTCAAAAAAATTTCTCAAAAAGAATCCTTTTTAATATTAAACACTCAAATCTAGGAAATTAGATCTATTTGTTACTACACACTAGGGATGTGAATTGTGGTTTATCTGATCAACATCTCAACTAAAACAAGGATCTATACTAGACATTTCCTAAAAAATATTTATATTTCCCATCATACATATGATCTAGATGTATATGTGTATATTCCTCATAGGGTTTTATATAAATTATCATATTTATCATATGCATTACTTAGATCTGCATAGTAGTGTATTTAATAACGATGTGCATCTTGATTCCCAACCTCATGGGATATGTAGAGATATCCAATATCTTTACATCAGATACAGCAATAAGTTCCTTTCCATAAAATATATGTTCTACTATAAAATTCATATACATTCAAATTTTAGTGTATCTAGGCCATGTCAATGCTACTTCATATGTCAGATTCAGCTGATCAGTTGTAGAAAGATATACCATCTTCATAACACTTGAGAGTTCTCAAAACATATTCACGAAAAATATTCTTAGTATCTTTAATATCATGGATCATCAAATATTCATATATGTGGAAATGTGATTAATGGTTACTTTATATTAAAATTATTTTCATTATAATGAATTTCATTCTATGGGATATTTTGTCCGCACCAATATTTGTGCATTTCACAGCTTTCTAGATTTTAAAAAAATGATACTCATGATTTGCAGTAACCTATTGAGACTTAAAACTATTTATATTATTAAACCATCTATTTTTTGAATGATAATAATTGTTAAGTACTGAAATTACCTAACCTCACATGTTAAGTAATGAGTAGTTTCTTATGTGAAGCATGCCTAATGTTGGAAGATTTTATATGGTAGCTAGGGAAATTATAGTATGTAACAAATGATCGTATAGAATGATTAACATTTTGTATTTAAATAAAGAAGTAGAATCATGTTATATTTATTGTATTAGAGGTTAATGTTTTCTAAAGCAAGGAAATTAATAAATAATGTTTATTTTGAAAATGATGAAGCATGAAAAATAGTTATAAAACATGTGTAGTTTTAATTTTGTTATATGAGAGAATTTTATATATTGATAATTAAAAAGTAATATTGTATTTATAATAATGTATTTATATTGAGAATAATAACGAAGAATGTATAAATTCCCAAATTTATTTGGTTGTGTTTTTCCATGGTAAAAAATATACCTAGACAATATTGTCTAATAATACCATACATGATGTGTGATATAATCTATATAAAGTTTCGTATAAATCTTAGCATCATGTCAGTAAAATTTAATTTAAAGCATTTTCATTTCACCCTAAAATGACATGGAAATGATGAGTTTTTATTTCTGGTTTCATTTTTTTGGTGCATTGAAGTCTTGATATGCTTAGCTAAAAATAATAGTTGTTGTTAATCTTTCTTGGAATATGATTAATATGAAGTATGAGACCCTTTATGAGATTATTAGATAAACTCAGCATTCATTAAAAGGGTAATAACCTTAAAATGATTGATGAACTGGTTCCCTATGAAAAATTTATAATTTTGTGAGATTAACCATGAAAAATAATGATATTATGTAATGTTATCCCCTAAATAATTGTGGATATAAGACAGTGTTTATAGTATGTGTGGTTATTCTTGTTGTGTTGTCAATTCCGATGTCAGAAAAAAAAAGTCACCTGAAGAATGGGAAACCTGATCCCTAATCAAGATTCCACATACATTATCATGATTGAAACCATTCAACTAATTCATTTCAACCCAAATTAGATAATATCATATCATGGGATAGGGAATTCGTTAATTTTTCCCCTGGGGGAATTATTTGGGATGACAGTGGTAATAGTTGGTTGTAGATATGTGAAGGATGATATGTAAAATATGTTCATGTAAAAAAGGGTGGTTACCTTCATATGGTTAGGTGGTGAGGTGATGTGGTTGTGTGAAATTTCGTTTGGATATTTTCATTTGTTAGTGGATTTGGGCTAGAAGGGTTTTTGGGTAATAGGTGGTAATGTGTGGTGGATGAGAAGTGTGGTTTTTTTATGATATAGATTATATTGTGTTGTGATGTGTTTTTATTAATAGAATTTATCACCTCTTTTAAAATATTTAACAACATAAATTCGGTAAAAAAGAAACAGGTTGTTCCAAAAATCATGAAAACTATGACGATGGTATTTACTCTCATGTCTGAATATTTTTACGAAGTTTGTGAGGAATGTGTTTGATTATTATCCTGGTGGTTGTATTTGTATTGAATGATCTTATGTTACTGAAACATGTTATTCCTTAAAACATATGAAGAGTGGGAAACCCTTTCCTACTACAAGACACATTATCTTATGCAACATTTCAAAGCCTTCTGGGAGGGTAGCGCTTCCCAAAGAGGACAATATCATGGTGTAGTGGATGGGTTCTTATTATTTCAATGCTTCAAAAATCTTTGTCTATATTGATATGAGTTATTATTTTTGATGGGAAATATAATTTAAGTGTTTTTTAATGGTATCCTACTATTAAATAAATTTTTATTAGAAATCATGTATAAGGTTTCTATGTTGTATAAAATTGATTATTCCAACATCATGTTTGTTTTCATTTTTTCGCATGTGTTTTATTTGAGACTCATTCCCGGAAACATGAAATGACATGGTTTGTGTGATTAAAACACTCGATAGTGGCTCTTTTTAAACTATTTATCAGTTTCTGGAAAATGTTCATGAATTAAAATAGTGATGTGAATAATAGTTTTTTAGAAATAATTTTTTTTTAAATTTTTTTTATGATTTCAGTTTTGAGGATTTGAAATGAGAGTAATGGGTTATCAAAAAAATCAGTTTTTTGAAATGAAAGCTGTGAATTGGGAAATAATTTTTGTTTCAAGATGTTTTAGGAATATTGAGTGGAAAAAAATAACAATTAAACGAAATAAAAATTTATTTAATGATTTTTAATGTATATTTAAAAAGGCTTTAAATTCTATATAAATTTTAATGTAATGAACTTATTAATAAATTATTTGGTTTTGAACATAGAGTTTGAAATGTAAGATTTCAATGATGAATTTAGTTTAAAATTTTTTTTGATCATAATCGATTGATAGGTTTTTTCTTGGTTTTCTTGGATATCAATATGTATTTGATGTGATTTTGTGGCCTTAATTGGGAATGAGAGGTATAGATGTGTGCTCAAAATTCCATGATATTGAAATTTTATTTTACTAGGATGAATTATTTTAACTCATGTTGATATATTTGAAATATTTTGAACCCTGAAGTAATTTTTCTTTATGGAATTTCTCTTATTTGAAAGGTATATCCCCCAATAGATCGTTAAAAGTCTTTTGTATCATTACACGTCATTTCTATAATTGTTTTTGTAATCCAAATATATCGAGAGCCTTGAGAGGTATCTTATGGGTTGTTTGTTCATACCACCATCTACCTTTCCTTCAAGATTTGTTTTAATTCTAATGGAAGATATTTGTTTGAGAGGAATCTAATCTAAGAGAATGTTTTTTTAGCCCTTAAATTAACATTATTCCAATGTATAGTTTGTTTATGAAGCCATCACCTAGTAAAATATTACTTTTTTATTTAGAAAAATGATTTTCAATATTTAAATAGTTTTATTATAGAAAATTTTAAAATATATTATACATAAAATAAAAACATTTCGTATAGGTTATTTCTAGATCTTGAAATATTTCATGTTAATAAAAATTTAATCACATCCTGTGACATGTTATATATGTGTGTAAATTTATATATTTACTTTTGTGACACTATGATAAAACATTACAAAAACTGTTTCTATTATGAAATATATATGTATTAAGTATATTATAATATAGATAATTTTTTGTGTGCTGTGAAGCTATATTCTTTTCTCATATTTGTGAGTGTATATATATATATATATATGTATATATATTTTAATTTTCCAAAAATTTACAACCGTGCATATTTTTATATAAATACACACACACATAGATGTGTGTGTGTGTATTAGTTTTATATATATACATCACTATATATATATATATTTTGGTTTATGTTGAATATATATATATACACATATATCACTATTTGGTTAGAAAAAATCTGCATTAAAGATTAAAAAACATTTCATTTAAAAATGATAAAAAAATTGGATGATAAAATACTTAAAAATGATGTTTTAAATAGTGTATTAAAATAATACATTTATAAAATTATTATTAAAGGAGTCAAAATTTGTGCACATGATTTTGTTCTTTTAAAGGAGGAATGTAATTTATTGGAAAGAAAATTTGAGATAATAAAGAAGAAAGAGAACAAATCAAAGAAAAGAATCTAATGTAACAAAATTAAATGAAACTCATATGAATTAGAGGAGTGTTGGGAATAAGAATTAAATGGAAGAAATTATAGGATATTGATAAATAAAAATTGAAATAGAAAAAATGTAAATAATGAAATAAATATAAAAAGTTGAATATTTATGGGATTTAAGATAGATTAGAGAGAGACTATTTTGTTTTTAATTTAATAATAATAAAATATGTAATTTCAATGATTCAAAACATGTGATATTAATTTGAATTATTTATAATAATTCTTGTAAATGTTGGGTAATTAAATGACCTAATTTCATAAAATTATCTCTATCATATCTCCCTTAATACTAATCTAATTTGCATGTCATCCGTTTTGTTGGATTAATATTAATGAATATAAGGTTCGTGGAAAGTTTTTTTCAATATCCATTGAGGTTATTGTTAAAAATTTAATTAAATATAGTCATTAATGTCTAAATTGTTATATACAGAGGATCATATGATTATTGAATCATGTTTGACTTTTCTAACATTGTTTCTAATTGTGGTTGTGTTCAAGAATTTAGGTAGGTAATACTCTATTTCTCATTGAGATTCATCATTTAGCTATGGTTATTCTTTTTCAAAACATGGGAAATATGGATTTATCTTTCTATATAAATATAATAAACCATTCTAATTAAAATTGAAGTGGAGTTATTTTTGAATCATATGATTTTACAGCTTTCGATTTATTGATATTCTAAATTATTTGGCCTCCATTCTCAACTAAAATTTGTGGTTTGTTAGGGGGTATATTTGTGAAATAAATGATAGGATATGAAAATGTTTATGTGTTTTTTTGTTATAATAAGAAAATACAAATTTACTAACCATAAATTTTATATTAATTTAATGGTTTCCCATTGAGAAATATTATTTTTGTGAGAATATCCTTACAAAAAATATGTTTATGTAATGTAAATCCCTTATTAAATATGATATTGTAAAAACTTATTTTTTTTGTTGGTTTGATGTACTCTTGTGTGATGTTGTGATGTGTTAGTACTCTTGTGGATATGATGAGCTGTTTTTCTTTGAGTTGTTGGTGCTGCATAGAAGTTGTTATGTGTAATGTGTGTTTAGTATAGAAGGTGGATGTGGTTGTGAAATAGAGGCATGATGGGGGTTTTTGGAAAGAAGAGGTTAATTTTTATCATTTTTTCTGATGTTCTATGGCGTGGTGTTTCCTTTTTTCCCAAGTAGTATTGGAATAAAGTTGTTAATAATAAATTTATATAACATGGGTTGAAATGGAAAATGAGAGAATGAATATAACTGAAGTGTAGTTTAGGAGGTTAATATTAATATGTGATATAATATGATTTATAAATAAATGGTCTTAGGTAAATAAATAAGTTATTAAATGGGAAATCTCAAAAATTTATTATTTAAAATGAAATGTGGCTACCGGATTTTGTCTTATTTATGTGGTCTTATTGTTTTAGGGGTAGTGGATAAAATGATAATGTTTTGAATAGGAAGTTGATCTTTTTGTAAACCCATAGGATAAACTTGTCTATTATGATAGTATATAAATTTCTTATTTACTTTTGAATTCCTTATACACCCCACCCATTTCAAGTACATAGTGTGAACAACCAATAGTTTTGGGGGTGTTTTACCATACTTCCCGGTGGGAGGAAGGATGACTGTCCACACACTCTTTCATTCTATATCGTGCAAGTCATGATGAAATATTTGGGTTGTGATGGCCAGAAGTCAATATTGAATCTATCATGATGTGATATAAAGGCCTAAGAGTCTTCAGGAGAGATTTGATGAGATGTATTATGGTGTGGTTTATGCATTTAAGGAAGAGGGCATGAGGTTAAATTCATTCATGTTCACAATAACTAACTACTATGCTTGTGGTATGTGTTGTAATTTGATGTCCTATATATGTTTTGGTGAGATTATTTGTGATGTGATGGACCATGTTTGTGTGGGTGGGATTTATTTTGAAGTTATGTTATATATAAGTGGTGGAAACACTATGAACTGTGCCCTTGGGTAAGTGACTAATCAGTGGGAATGTGAAGAAGGGTACCAATCATTAATATGTTTCATATTATATTATTACACTTGGATGCATTATTTGTTGAGAGAGCCTTGGTGCGTTTTGGGTTTGTTTGGTTATAACAAACTGACTTGGGTTAACAATACATATCACACAAACATTACCATCACATAATATAGGTAAAAAAGGATTACAAAAAATAATCTTGACTATAATTAAAACAATACCTACAACCTTAGTGACAAGAAAAAAAAAGATACCACAAATACATAAAATATAATACAAAACACTCTAAACTAGAATGTTAGTCAAAACCCTACATGACCAACAGTCACCCATATACCAATCCTAACCAAATGCATAAAAAATATAAGTCAATATATTACAAAATGCTCTTCCAATTAACTCAATCCAATAGTAAATCATTTACAAACCCAATAAAATCCAATGTAGGGTGTTATCCAAATGCTAGAAAGATACCACCACCGTTTCTATACAAGGTCTAATATCAAGAATGTAAAAATTCCATCTAAAAAAACATACATAGAATTTTCAGAAAATAAAGCCAGTTGTAAATCATTTTTCCATGGGTTTTTAAATAATCCTTTCATATTCAATAATAATAACTATAAAAATTATAAGTTATAAAATAGTAAATCATATCCATGCATCAAGAGGTATGAAAGTAAATAAATATCCATAGAATAACTTACCATGTGAATCTATTTGATACAACCTCATATAAAAACCTATCGGAACAATCCATGATAAAAACAATTCTGCGATAAATATCCATAAATGAAAAGGCACACAAAATATTGGTCTCTAGCATATGGGACCCAACATACTAAAACACTAAAGTTCCTAAACTATAATAATGTTTGATCCCCTTGATAGAGAGTCCTACAATTCTATATCACAAAAATAAGGTTACCTCGTAGTGGTTTTATACACACACTAAGGATACTAATGTACCTCCCATGATGCACCCAAGGTTACCAATGTGAAATTGTCCAAATTCATTTAAAAAACACGATAAATGTTTCATAAAAAAACATCAAATTCACATCAATCCACTTCAGCATTTGAAAACCCATTTCCAAATCATGAAAGTTTATTTTCTAGGAAAAAAACACTTATTGAAAACATTTTCCTTTCCAAGAAATCTTTTAGAACCACTTATCACTTTAAATCTCTAAAAAAACTACAGAAATATATCATGAACAAGAAGAATTTTATCAAATTATCTCATTGTATAGAAACACCAACCTCAACATAGTAGAAACATTTCTTCCTTCAGCAACAGTGATCGAAAACCAAGATAATGACCAATGAGTGTTAAGGCAAACCATGAAAATGACAGGGTTTGATAGAAAACACTATTTTATAACTATTTTGAACACAAAAATATCCAATACCAAATTCATAACTAAAACAACGTAAGAATCTAATGTATTTCATACCTATAGAGAAGTAATACAGCCATAAAGGTGATTAATCACTAAATAAAGCATCCATGAATGGAAATAATCACTCAAAAGCTCTTAGGAATACCCTCTCAGTTGAGAGAAAGGAATCATTAAATGAAAGATATTAGAAAAGAATCGGTAAACACCTTTAAGGTTCAGTTCATGACTATTACATGACATGTAACCCCCTTACACATTGTGTAATCCACAAAAATCATATAATCCAAAAAATCCATTTCTTATTTATTAGAAACCCAATATTTTCCATTATATGACATGGACCCCTTATATGGAATGTAAATATCCCACACTATGTACCTATATGATGACTTATTTCTAGATTCCATTACATGATATGTACTTTTATTACACTATGTTTAATCACCCAGTGAACAGAAACAATTGCAGTTTTAAGTTGACAAACTCAAAAAAATTCTTGAATTAATCATTATATCTATCCATCAAATTTTCTTTTCAGAATTGATCATCGATTGAAAAAGAAAATTGGAAAAAAATTTAAAACATAACTAATAGAAAACTAAAATGATATTGAAATAACACCACTATAAATGATTTTTTCCACCCAAAATACTATAATATCATGGATCAAAAAAAATAAAATTTCATTTCTACCATATCTATGACACCCACTCCCACGTCTAGTGGATATCCTGTTTGAATTTTGATAGTATCCCAGAGCAAGGGGATTGTTTTAACTTGTCATACCTAACCCAATAGATCCACAACCTGAAACGGATGCTCAAACAATGTGGTATCATGCTCAAGATCAAACATCCTCTCATCTGATCAAATTGGAAGGATCTGGTACATACCTCCATATTTGGGAAACATGAAACACATCATTTATATATGTCAAGTTATATGGAAAGTACAACCAACAGGTCACCCTCCCTAGTCATCTAATGATCTTATAAGGTCCCACAAACCATAGTATAAACATTCCCTTATTATCCAAATGATGATGTCCCAAGAGAAGTGAAACTCTGATATAAACCAAATAACCAACATCAAAATCTAGCAGCCAATGAAGATGGTCCACATTAGAATTTTGATGACTCTATGACATGATAAATATCCTCTGGATCAATTGAACTGTCTCTACCATCTATTAAACAACACTATTAAAAAACAAGGACTACTCTCCCAACTCTTCCTAGCATAATATAGATCCACATGGCTTTCTATACACAACCTCAAAGGGATTCAAATTTATCGAATCCAGAAAACAATTATTATAAGTGAAATAATCCAAAGGAAAATTATTTTCCCATGACACCTTTAAATCAAGAACCTAATAACGAATCATATCCTATAGAACATTGATAGTCCTATCTATCCGAATATCAATCAGTAGATAGTAATCTATGCTCAATCTACTGTGCAAACCTGTTGCCTCCAAGAAACTATTCTATAGCCAAGATGTGATCCTCAGGTCCCTATGAGAAAAAAATTGTAGAGTGGGGCTTATGAAATCTCCCAATTTTTTATACATGAAATTTTACAAGTTGTTCCACACCCATCATCTCCCAGATATATAAGAAATGTGCTGATTTTAGGATCCAATAAATGATCACCTAAATGACATCATTTATAATAAGACACTATTAAATAATTGTGATAAAATACATTGAAAAAGAATCGTAATTCCATACCAAAGTGGGTAAGTTAAGAAAAACATCCTACAGGTCTATGGTGTCATACCATAATTCACTCAAAAATCACCGTGATACATAATATTCAATCGACTATCTCATGAACTTCCACATATACATATGATTAATATTTGTGTGACATATTATTATCCCCATGTTTGAAGGACCAACAAGAATGATGTCCAATTTCTAAAAACACTTTCCTCTAGGAACATTGAAACACCCAACCAACCATGGATGTACAAATCCTCACTCGGAGACTGAGACCACTCATAGGAAGGCTCCCACAACAAATGATTTCACTAAAACTCTGGAAATCAATTTCAAATTTCTTCTCAATATGAACATGCCCATCAAATGATGACTCAACACCCATCGAAGCTAAATATTTCCTCCCACTATCCTCTGCTACTTCCAATCTCATCTCAAGAAACTTAATCATCAATGACCACTCATCTGTTGATTCCTTCATAGCTTGTGTCTTAAATTTTATTCTCAACACACCAACAACAAAATTTTCCATCTTATGGGTATAATAAATATGAAAATACATTTTTATAATATAATATATACAACATATCCATTGAAAATTTAGATCCATCAGAGTAGAAATATATTTTAGGATCTTATGATCAGAATATACCATTAACCACTCACCAAAGAGACTGTGATGCCACATTTTGAGTATATGCATGACCACTTACAAGTCAAGATCTTGGGTATGGTAGTACATATCATGATTTCATAACTAGAGAGATCCCTAAGACACCAACTATTTCACCTGAATTAACGAACTTCTCTATCTTATACCAGAATCATCACATAAAAAATCATAACATCATCCTAATTTTATAAGAGTCATAACTAGTTCAGAAGTCAACCTCACCTTCATCAAATAAAAAGTAATATGACTATTGTCAGTCCAATCAAACTTTTCACCCTAATGGGATACAGATGTCATCGAAGTTGAAATATTCAATAATTTCTAAAAAATATTTCTATAGTAACCAGTCTAACAGAACATTCAACAGATCATAAAAACATTTATAATATGCTCCTAGGAAATAACATCTTGTACCTTCCTAGGATCTATTGAGATTCCCCTATTAGATATCACAAGCCCCAGAAACATCACTTATCATATTTTAAAAACCCATTTTTAAATCATTACATATTAAATATATTAATTTAATGTTTGAAGAATGATATTCAAAAGTTCAGTATTCCACTCCTCTGTCTTGGCATTCACCAAAATCGTATCCATTAACACAATAAGAAAAGTGTCCATGAATTGAAGAAACTGTAACACCCCAACCCTAGTTACCCAGAGTCAGTGCATTATTTTAATAAATTGGCATGATCACAAGGAAATCATTTCTCTAAAGACTGATCAGTTTAGTATTATTGGAATCAAGATTCATACATAAGTTCAATTTTACCACATGAAAATAAATACGACAGAAATTTATATCATTAGAAACATCCAAGCCTCATAGATTATGATTACAAGTCACTCATAAATAACTTCTTCATATCCTGGGGAAATGAAACATAAGAAAGGGGTGATATCAAACACTCAGTAAGGGTAAGAAATATAGTAAATGATAATATAAATATTAAGCATGGTGAATAATTTAAACCACATACCTTTACCAATAAACAAGACTAATTTTATGGATGGAATATGAGCTGACTAAATAATGCCATAACAAAACATAATCATGGGTATTCTACTAGTCTAAGGACCACATTAACCATCAACATTATTTTCATAATGATGGAGTCTATAATTCCAGACCTTATGAAACATTTTGTCAAGGCCTCGGCCAAGATGTCTAAAAATGATTAAGGCCTCGTCCAAAAACATTTATCAAATTGGGAAAGGCCATGGCCAATTCCACGTCTAGTTGTCTCATTAGACCTACTGATACATTAAGGAGCTATATCGGGCTCCACCCATCACTTACTAAGTCCAATACATGCCTCATATGAAAATTTTGGAATATAACATAAACATTTGTATTAAAACTAGTCTACGAAATTTCAATACTTTAACCATAAACGATGAATGGTATAAAAATAAAACATCCATAGTCAAACATATCACAAAAGCAAAAATAAAATATGGATGTTTTGTATCATAATAAATCAACATCAAATAACCTTAAAATCCATCAAATGATGTTGACATGGATGAAATCAAAGACTTTTTAGAGGAATATATCTTTATATTTTGAAATCATTTATGAGTCAGAAAATTTTGAAGAAAAAATTTATTTTGAAAATATCGTTATAATATTGTAAGGGAAGCTTCTATGATGTCATAATGGTGAAACATAGCTGCACCCGCCATATAATTTAATAAACATTCTTACATTAATTATATGGAAAAGGTCATAATGTACATTTTTTGGAAAACAACAGAAAGAATACTTTAAAGAAATATAAGGTAAAATAAGAGTATAAATGACATTACCCCATTTTATAATAAATATAAAAAAATTTAAATACATTTTTAAGAAACATGGATGTGGATGATAAAGAGGTCCCAGTAGACACTTACATAAAAACAACCTCAAATAATTAAAATATTGTGAAATTAAACATTACCTTGTTCTTTTCCTGGGATGAGGGTAGGTTATCGTACTATATAATGTTGAAATAATTGTTATTAAATTATAAAAGAATCATTTACATTAATATGATATCATATATGATCTTTTAACATTTTTCGGATAATAAAATTTGAGTATTATCGTTATTTTAGGTGTTAAGAGATTAGTTTTATTTTATATTCATTGTTATGTGAGTCATATTTTCTATGGATGGGATGTATCTTATTCATATACATAATTATATAAAGTCTCTAATTTTTTTAATCATCTAATAAAAATTAGTCTTGAATGGATTACGATTGGGAATGAATCTCATCACGTTCGTGGAGACGGTAATCCGTATGTACGTACAAGCAAAAATATCATTCCTTTGATATTAAAAAAATATATAATTGGATGGTATATCATATATACAGAATCATTATCATGTTATATTTATTAGTTACATCAATTAAACATCATTATTATACCCATACAAATAAAAATTTAATGAATAACAATTACACCACGATGTAGAGATGGTAAGCCATACGTAAAAACATTTGGTGACATGTCATTCAAAGGAAGGATAGAGTAATGAATATGGTTTTACCATATTTATAACAACATCACATTATATAGAAGATACTGGATTTATTATTTTTTAATGAAAACAATAAAGAAAGAGGATGTTGAAGAAGAAAGGAACCTGAAAGAGGAGATGAAATATTTACCTATTCTTCGGGTTCTTCCTTTTGATTTGATCAAAAGGGATTCTTAGGTTAGATATCTGACTAAAGGAAGGCCTCTAGGATGATGGGATGCCAGTTGAAAGGGTATTTTGTTATAGGTTGTCAAATACAAATGGATTTGAATGTTTGAATGAGAGAGAAGGGGGAGTACCCGTTTATAAGATAGGTGATGTGCATCTTAGGAAAATCTTGAAATATTACATTATTATAAAATAATTACCAGTTTCTAATTTCTCCAAAATAGATTATTTAAAGGATAGGTTGAAATGGGTCGAAAAAAACTCATCCAATAGGTTTTATACAGGTTTGGATAACTATATTGACCTTCTATTTTAGATTTAACTCTAAGTTAAATAGTTTTACATTACCATGTTTCTTTGTATTTTAATATTATACGGTTAATAAACTTTTTATATACTTCCAACAGAACCCCAAGTGGTTAATTAATAATAAACCTATAATTATATAAGTCTTTTATTTGATCCTTAGATTTTTAGGAATATAATATCATTTAATAATATAATATTTGTTTTTGAAACTCTTTTATGTCAATTTTGACAGTATTTGGTATTTTGTTTTTGCTAAATTAAAAACAACATTATTACTTCAAATATAATTCATATAAACAACCCTGATATGAAATTTTAATCGATAAAATTAGTGGAATTCATCAAAAGTATCAAATTACATTTATTTGGATATTTATAATATCAATTATATTAATATTTCATTAACTAGGTAATTACTGCATTATCATTATGTCATAAATAAATTAAATTATTTAATGTATAAATATATATATAATACCATAATTTAGAAAATATTATTAGAATTATAAATAATATTTATAGTCAAATTTATATTATGTGTAACCTTATATGAAAAATGTTTTGGTTATTAAACATTGATTTTAACCATTTTAATTCTTCTTTGAATTAAACAATAATAAATGTCCTAATCTAATCCATGTGGGCCAAAGTGGTTCATATTTTATCCCCAATGTTTTTTTTGTAGAATTATACTTATCCAATAGAATTATTACATGTTTTAGGCTGATAATAATTTCATTTTTACCCTTAATTAACCTATTTACCTTTAACCGTGGTAAATAAAAGTAAAAAAATTACTATTCACCAAAAATTATTTTCATCTTATTGAACCACATTTTACATACTGATACCAACCGCGTCTCTTGGATTTTTGAAATTCAACTCACCAAAGAAGTAAAATTATGTTTTAGGTAATATTGCAAATGCTCTTAGGAGGTGGGTAAAAGACGGTAAAATGTTCAACAATTTTTTTTATATCTAAATTTATTATAAATAGAGTCCAATGAATTACATTGAACATATATTGGTATTATGTATATATTTTGACCTAAAATAAATTTAAATAAAATAAATAATTATTTAAATAAAAATTCAGTTTGAATATATATCTCAGTGTTTTTCACTATTTACTAAAAATTTAATGTTTTCAGAAAAATACCAAAAATTCAACCTAAGATAATTTCTATATTCCAAATCAAAAAATGAATTCCATTTTGAAAGATAAAATTTATATAATTTCAAAACGTGTGTATCACTATTCATAACTTCTAGTTTGATTATTTGTGGTTTGTTAGAACATGAAGTTTCATACAACACACACTATTATATTATTCAAAGAGATGTGTACCGTGGAATCATGGGGTTTTACATTCTCACCTCCATTAAATAATTTCACCTTCAAAATTTCTAGAGTATTACTACATAAAAAGACTCCGGTGGTTCTTCATTATATGTTCCTTGGGTTCCCACATTGGCTCCTCCATCTTATGGTTTCTCTATAGAACTTTTACCGGACGAGTGGTATGGTTTCTCACCACTTGTTCTCTTGTATCAAGAACCTTGACAGGATCTTCTCAATATGATAGATCAGGTTCCATCTCTAATTCCTCATAGGTGAGTACATGCATTGGATTAGGCATGTATTTTCTCAACAGTGATACATGGAACACATCGTGAACTTTGGAGGGACTTGGAGGCACTGCCAACCGGTACGCTATTTCCCCAATTCGTTATAGAATTTCGAAAGGACCTATGTACCTAGGAAATAATTTTCACTTTTTACCAAAATGTATAACACCGTTCCATGTGGATACTTTCAAGAAAACATGGTCTCCTAACTGAAATTCTAAATCCTTTCTTTGGTTAATGGAATAGCTCTTCTTCCTACTTTGAGCTGCTTTGATGTGGGTTTGGATTACCTTCTCCTTTTCCATCATTTCCTCCACATGTTCTAGGCCTACAAGTTTTCTTTCACCAACACCATCCCAACAGCTTGGTGTGCGACATCTCTTTCCGTATAATGCTTTATATGGTGCCATATGAATACATAAATGAAAGCTATTGTTATAAGAAAATTCTACCAGAGGTAAATTCTGATCCCACATACATTGAATGTCAAGTGAGAATGATCTCAACATGTCTTCTAAGGTTTGAATATTCCGTTATGATTGTCCATTAGTTTGGGTGTGGTAGGCAGTCCTCAAATGAAGTTCAGTATCCAGGGCGTTCTAAATAATTTTTCAGAATCTTGATGTCAAACGGGGATCACGATAAAAAAAATCGTTAGTGGTACTACATGAAGTCTTACAACTTCATTAATATATATTCTTTCTAGAAGTTCAAGTGGTAAATCATTTCTTATAGCAATAAAAAGTGCTGACTTGGTAAGACTATCAAAAATGACTTGTATTGTATCATTCCTTTTAGGAGTCTTTGTTAGTCCCATGAAAAGTCCATAGTAATATTATCCCATTTCCACTCAGGTATGGGAAGAGGTTTCATGACTCTTCCTAGCTATTTCCATCCAGCTTTCACTTGTTGAAAACCCATACATCTTGACACAAAATCAGAAATATCCCTCTTCATGTTGTCCCACAAAAAATGATCCATCAAATATCTATACATTTTGGTGCTCCCAGGGTGTATATAGAAATTCGAGCTATGATCATCATCCAACAGTTCTCTTTTTAGATCAGGTATATCGGGAACACAAAGCCTCTTCCGAAATTTCAAAATTCCATCTTCACACACAAAGTCACTCAATCTTCCATCATTCACAACATTAATATTCTTTTGAAACTCTTCATCACCAGTATGAGAACTCTTTATCCTTTATAGTAAAGATGGTTTGGAACCCATTTGAAAAAGTATTGGTGTTTCTCCTTCCATGGATATTCCCATATCCATCTTTACTAGATCCACGAAAATTGGATCCCTTTCAACTCTTATCTTGTTCAAAAATACATGATCCTTTCTTCTCAAACCATATTCCAACTTATTTGACTTCCCCAGGTGGTAGTGTATAGTGAAATCATAATCCTTGAGTAGTTCAATCCATCTCATTGTCCTCATGTTCAGTTATTTCTGTGAGAAATTATACATTAAACTCTTGTGATCGGTATATATATCACATTTTTCACCATAGAGATAGTGTAACCAAATATTCAAATAAAAGATTTCTAATGATAACTCAAGATCATGTGTAGGATATTTTTGCTCAGGAATTTTTAGATTTCGTGATGCATAAGAAATAACCCTATCATTATGCATAAGGACACAACCATGTCTTTTCTTTGAAGCATCAATATAAATAAAAAACCCATCATTCATCGATGTTAGAGTCAAGATAAGAGCATTGACTAATCTTCTGTTATGTTTTTCAAATAATTCTTCACACACTTTTTCCCAAACAAATTTATCCCCTTTACGTGTGATCTTGGTTAATGGGTTAGCCATTCTGAAAAAATTCTGGACGAAATGCCAATAATAACCTGCTAAACTAATAAAACTATATACCTAAGTTATACTTGTCAGTGATGGAAATTCTTGGATTGCTCTTGTTCTAGAAGTATCAACAGAGATTCCATCCTTAGAGATGATATGGCCAAAAAAATAAATCTTATGATTCCAGAATTCACACTTGCTAAACTTCCCATACAATTCATGTCTTTTAAGGGTCTTCAGGATAATGCGCAAGTGATTTTCATGGTCTTTGTAGCTTTTAGAGTATACCATGATATCATCAATAAATACCACTAAAAATTAATCAAGATATTCCTTGAAAACTTTGTTATTTAGATCCATGAAAATAGAGGGAGCATTAGTCAATCCAAAAGGCATTACTGTAAACTGACAATGCCCGTACTTGGTTTGAAATGATGTTTTTCGAATGTCTTCCTTCTTTACACACAACTGATGAAATCCAAATCGAAGGTCAATCTTTGAAAAGAATTGAGTTCTATGATGTTGGTCAAAAAAATCATCAATGTGAGGTAGGGTATACTTTTTATTTATTTTAATAGCATTGATCATCCTGTAGTCAATGCTCAACCTCATATATCTAACTTTCTTCTATACAAAAAAAAACAGGGGATCCCCATGGAGAAACACTAGGGAGAATAAATCCTTTATTACTCAATTCCTCTAGTTGTTTATTTAGTTCCACTAATTCCACAGTGGCCATTCTATAAGGGGTCTTTGATATGGGCCTTGAACCATGAATTAAATCAATGGAAAACTCAATTTCTAGTTCTGGAGGATGTCTAGGTAAATCCCTTTGAAATACATCAATATACACTTGAATAATATGTAGATACTCTATTTGATCATTCTTTTCCTCACACAGAGTTATTTCATTCTCTTATTTCTCAATAATTGAATTTAGTTGAGCTATTGGGGGTGCATCTAGATAAGAATTAGGTGGTGATGATTCTGCTCTAAAGATAAGGTGTTCTTTATCATCGTCATCAAAAGTAGTAACCTCCTTCTTCTTACAATATATTTTTTATCATGGTCTCAAATCCAATCCATATCAAGGATAATATCAAATTCAATCATGGGTATGGCGATGAGATCAGTAGATAAAGATCATTTATATGCCCTAATCGGAATAGATTCACAAAACTCTGTAGCAATGATACTTCTATTAGGAGTTTTGACTGTCAACTACCTTGTTAAATCAAATTGGAAATATCTAATTTTCTTAGAAAACTAGGAAGATATGACACAATGAAATAGTCCAGAATCAAATAAATCATTGGCTAAACTTGAGGAAACCATTAAATTACCTGCAACAACCTCTTTTGGGGCTTCAACCTCCGCAGTAGTGATCGCATAAGTTTGGCATTGATCCCTTGGGCCTTTTCTGAGGTATGTTTACATAAATCTTAGGCAATTCATTTTCATAGTGTTCCATATCCCTGCAATTGTAGCATTGAACATTGGTAGCATCTTTGTTTCACTTACATTTACTAGCAAGATGGACTTTATGTCCACATTTATAGAAAACTCTTTTTCCTTTTAGATAGGCACCAGGGTGCTTCCTTCCACAATTATCACATGGTAGAAATTCAATTCATTCATTCTTCCCTGTTTCTTTATTTCCCTTCCCAGAGTACTCAGCTGATCTCTTCTTCTCTTGATTTTCTTTAATGTCATAAGACTTAGAGAATTCCTTTTCTTTCTTGATAGCACACAAGACAATATCATCGTAAGATGGGAATGATTGAGATACTAATGATCAATGGAGAAATTGTTCTAACCCATCAAAGAAATGGGAATCATACTTCTTGGGTTACATATATAATCTGAAACATGCCTCACTATCCTTTAAAAGTTAGCTTCATACTTTGTGACATTCTCATCCTCCTTCTGCCTCATACTCAAAAAAAATCATTCCATATCCACTCGATGGTCCTAAGGAAATATTTTTCTATGAAAATTTCATTAATCTTACTTCATTTCATATTTGATACTTCATCACCATCCTTTTTGTTTTGAATAAATGACCACCATTGATCAGCATCTCTAGTGAGGCGGTAAACTTCCATGACAATTGTTTCTCTTTCGCTACTCCCCAAGGCATGGAATATTTTTTCTAAGGAATTTCACCATTGCTCAGCTACTAATGGATTTGTAACCCCACTATAATTTGGTGGTTTTTCCCCATTAAGAGGTCTAACATTGATCATCCGCATTGTGGATGAGGGTGCTATATACGGGTATGTTTATTATTCATAACATATGAGAGTTGTCCCAGTATGGTGATAAGCTGATCAGAACTAGTTGTATCACCAGCTCTACTATAATTATTTTGAGTGGAAGGGAAATCTCTACATGGAGTGTGTGCATAGACATTGTTTCCATTCCTTCCACTAGGCACTATTTCTAAAAAAATGGCATACACTAGATTAGTTTATGAATCGCAATACGAAAATCCAAACATGTAAAACACTTAGCATAAATTGAACCGTTTATAGATATAATCCATAATCATAAAATGTTTTTGTTGTGGAAGTATATAACCATAATTCCTTAATAATTGTTTGTAAATAAAGTGTGAATTATCCTACACATATCCCTCTGGAGTGTTGTAAACTAGAGTGCAGCGTGGCCCGATGTCGTGCACCAGTTCCCATTCGTGTCTAGCTCAAAGCAGTTTTTTCAGGTTTTACCCCTAGGTAAATCTGTGCCAGAGCCACCTCTACCTGATCGTATCTTGACAGGGATGTATTTCATGGAAAACTCACAGAATCTATACAATAACAAAATTCTATCATGTTCTTCTATAATAATTATTAGAGTCTATCTTATGGCTACGTGCTCTTATCAGAGTTTATATAAATCTAGATTCCAAGGATTGTACTAAAATTCCTCTGATACCAAATTTAATTCCCCGACCCCAGTTACCCAGAGTCGGTGTATTATTTTAATACATTAGCATGATCACAAGGAAATAATGTCTCAAAAGACCGATCAGTTTAGTATTATTGGAAACAATATTCATACATAAGTTCAATTTTATAACTTGAAAAGAAATACAACATGAATTTATTCCATTAGAAACATCCAAGCCTCTTAGATTATACCTGCAAGTCACTCATAACTAAGATCTTCATATATTGTTAAAATAAAACATAAGAAAGGGGTGAGCTCAAATTATTAGTAAGGGTAAGTAATATAGCGGCAGATAACATAAATATTAATCATGATGAATAATTGAAACCACATGCCTTTACCAATAAACATGAATAATTTTATGGCAGGAATATGAGCTAAGTAAATAATTCCATAATAAAACATAATCATGGGTATTCTAATAGTCGATTGACCACATGAACCATCAATATTATTTTCACAATGAGGGAATGTATAATTCCAGCCATTCTAAAACATTTTTTCAAGGCCTCATCCAAGACGTCTAAAAATGTCAAGGCCTCGGCCAAAACCAAATATGAAATTGGGAAAGTCCTCGGCCAATTCTAAGTATAGTTGTCTCATGAGACCTACCGATGCATCGAGGAGATATAGCAAGCTCCACCCGTCACTTACTAAGTCCAATACATTTTTCATATGAAAAGGATGGAATATAAAATAAACATTCGTATTAAAACAAGAATATGAAATGTCAATACGTTAACCATAAACCATGAATGGTATAAAAATATCACTTCCATAGTCAAACATGTCACAAAACCATTAATACGATATGAATGTTTTTTATCATAATAAATCAACATCAAATAAACATAAAATCCATCAAAGGATGTTGACATAGATGAAATAAATACCTTTTTTAGAGAAATATCTCTTTATATTTTGAAATAATTTAAGTTCCAAAAAATTTAGAAGAAAAAATTTATTTTGAAAATATTCTTATATGTTTGTAAGGGATGTTTTGATGTTGTTATAACAGTGAAAAATAGATGCACCCGCTCTATAATTTAAAAAACATTCTTACCTTAATTTTGTTGAAAAGGTCATAAAGTACCTTGTTTGGAAAACGATATAAAAATTCCTTTCAAAACATATAAGGTCAAATAAGGGTATAAATTACTCTAACCCATTTTATAGTAAATAGTAAAAATGTTTTGAAATACATTTATAAGAAACATTTATGTGGATGATAAATAGGTCCCAGTAGATACTTACCAAAAAACAACCTTGGATAATAAAGAGATTGTGAAATTAACCATTACCTTGTACATTTCAATGGTAGAGGGTAAATTAACCTCCTTTATAATGGTGAAATAATTTTTATTAAATTATAAAAGAATAATATAAATTAATATGATATCATATATGATCTTTGAACATTGCTTTGTTAATACTATTTTTGTATAATCTTCCTTTCGGGTGTTAACAGATTCGTTTTCCTTTATATTCACTGCTATGCGAGTCATATTTGTTATGGATGGGATGTATCTTATTCATATCAATAATGATATCATGTGTTTAAAAATTATTTTTTATTCATCTAATGAAAATTAGTCTTTAATGAATTACGATGGGGAATGAATCTCATCGTGTTCGTGGACACGGTAATCCGTACGTACGCACGAGCGACAATATCATTATTTTGATATTAAAATAATATATAATTGGATGTTATATCATATTTAAATATTCATTTTCATGTTATATTTGTTATTTAAATAAATTAAACATCATTATTATACCCATCCAAGTAATAATGTATTGAATAACAATTACACCACGATGTGGAGACGGTAAGTGGTTCGTACGCATGTAGGGTGACATGTCATTAAAAGGATGGATAGAGTAAAGAATATAGTTATACCATATTTATAATAACATAAAAGTATATATAAGATAAGGTAGTTGTTATTTTATAATGGAAACAACGAATAAGGAGGAAGTGGAATAAGAAAGGAACTTGAATGAGGTGATGAAATATTTACCTCTTCTTTGGGTTCTTCCTTTTGATTTGATCAAAAGGGTTCCTTAAGTTGGCTTTTTGACTAAAGGAAGGCCTCTAGGATGAATGGAGGATAGTTTTTAGGGTATTTAGTTAGAGTTTTTCTTATCCAAATGGCTTTGAAGGTGTGAATTAGAGAGAAGGTGGAGTGCCCTTTTATAAGAGGGGTGAGGGAAACCTTAGGAAAAGCTAGAAGTATTACATTATAATAAAATAATTTTTGGATTATAATGGCTCCAAAATGGAATATTTAAAGTCTAAGTTGGGGATGGGTTTAAAACCACACAACCAATAGGTTTTAGACAGGTTTGGGTTACTATATTAACCTTATCTTTTAGATTTAACTCTTAGTTAAATAGTTTGACATTACCTTGTGTCTTTGTATTTTTATATTATATGGTTAATAAACTTACTATATAGTTCTAAGGGAACCTAATGTGGTTCATTAATGATACACCTATCATTAAATAATTATTTTCACCGATCCTTATATTTTTATAAATATAATTTCTATTAATAATATAATATTTTTTTAAAAACTCTTTTATGTCAATTTTTACACTATTTGGTATTTTGTTTTTTCTAAATTCATAACAGCATTATTTCTTCAAATAAAATTCATTTAACAAACCCTAATATGTCATATTAACCTATAATGTTAGTGTAATTAATAAAAATAATCATAGTACATTTATTTGGATATTTTTAATATCAATTATTTTAATATCTCATTAATTAGGTAAATACTGCATCATCATTGTGTCATAAATAAATTAAATTATTTAATGTCTCAAAGATATAAATAAAATAAAATTATGTATGAAATATTTTTATATTTATAATGAATATTTATAGTCGAATTTATCTTATGTGTAACCCAAAATTAATTTTTTTTGTTATTACACTTCGATTTTAACTCTTTTAACATTTCATTTATGTAAATAAAAAGAAATGTCCTAATCTAATCCAAGTTGGCCAAAAAGGTTCATATTTTATCCCTAAGGTTCTTTCTGGTCGAATTATACTTATCCAATAGAATTAAAACATGTGTTAGGGTAATAATAATATCATTTTTACCCTTAATTACCCTATTTACTTTTAACCGTGGTAAATAAATGTAAAACGTTACTATTCACCAAAAATTATTTTCATCTTATTGAACCACATTTTACTTAATGATATCAATTTTGTCCCTTGGATTTTTGAAATTTAACTCACAGAAGTGGTAAAATTATGTTTTATGTAATATTGCAAATGCTCCTATGAGGTGGGTAAAAAATGGTAAAAAGTGCAATAAATTTTTTATATATTTAAAATTTTTATAAACTTACTCCAATGAACTACATTGAACATATATAGTTATTATGTTTCTATTTTGAACTAAAATAAATTTAAATAAAATAAATAATTTTTTAAATAAAAATTCATTTTAAACTATAACTTAGTGTTTTTACAACTCATCAAAAATTGAAGGTTTTCAGAAAAATACAAAAAATTCACCCTAAGATAATTTAGATATTTTGAATAAAAAAAATGAAATATTTTTTGAAAGATAAAATTTATAAAATTTAAAAAAGTGGGTATTACTATTCATAATGGCTAGTTTGATTGGTTGTGGTGTGTTAGAACTGGAAGTTGCGTAAAACACACGCTATTATTTTATTCAAAGAGAATGTATCGTGGAAGCTTGGGGTGTTATAGAAACAACCAATTTATCAATTCTATAAAAACATCATGATAATTAGTGACACCGAATGGAATAAAAAAAACTTGAAATTACTATATGAACTCTTAAATAATGTCTTTTGTATATCTCATTATTGAACTCTTAGCAGGTGGTACCCTAATCCTAGGTAAACATTAGAAAACTAATCATCCCCTCTAAGTGGATTAATTATTTCATCAAGCATTGGAAAAGAATATTTGTCTATTAATGATCTACTAATTCAATTTTCAATATTCAATAAAACTTTTGAGCCTCCCGTCTACATTACAAGCAAAGAGAATAGGTGAGTCCCATGGTGACGTGATTGGAAAAATAAATCCTTTATACAATAGGTACTATATATGGACCGTAATTTCCACGAACTCAACTGGCAACATATTGTAAGATATCCTAGAAATGGGAATCACACTATGAATCGGGTATATATTATATGTATTATCTAGCTATGGAGGTTGAAAAGAAAAATCATTATGAAATACCTCTGGGTATGAACACACCAACCAAAAAATGGGTTAGTTATATCATGAAACATATCTAACAACTGGAACTAGATTACCCCAACATAAAGAACAAATAGAAATTCCTTTCCCAATATAGAGTCCAACTCAACCTCAAAAATATTGGTGGCCCCATTTTATGATAAGAAATGAACTTGATAATGAAAATATTCTATATGTTCCTTAAAACCAATCTTTTATTCGGTGGATATGATCAAGTTGAAGATATCGATATCATGCACTATGATGTCCCACACCACCTCACATTTGGCTATCATGACATGACACACCAGAAATTTAAAACCTTCTTCAAACTTATTTCCAATGGCATGGAATGATCCAAAAATAATGGAATATAATTTTGTCACAATCCAAACTTGTCAACTTATGTTTTAGATATGAAATAATGAGCATCACCTATATAAAAAAAGTCTATCTGTATTGGAGAAGAAATAAATTATGTACCACAAACAGTAGCTAGCCTTTCTTTAGATTCATATGGCGCAAAATACGATGTATAATTCAATTTGGTCATAGCCACATGAACATCCCCTTTTCTTGAGAATTAGTACCACATTCCTTGAAAGAATTTATATAAACCTTAAAAACCACGGTGAATGTAGATCTAGCCTTACATACATATTATATCCTTTTACAGGGATGTTTCAGATGGATGTATCATCTAAAAATAAGAAAATTCCAAAGATTATCCATACAGTTTTTCTTGGTATAACCACACCTCTCATACTAGTAAGAGAAAAGTAGTTTCTTCCATGTTGAAGCCCCAGAAACTAGTATTGAAATTGACAACTCTTATGCTTTCTCATCTAGCCAGAACATACACCAGGGAAAAATAATGAATCAACTAAAGTTGCACCCCAACTTGTCTTCATATTAATGTATGCCATAACCAAATCATCATTTTTGGATACCATCACAATGTTCGGAAGTAAAATGATTATTAACATTGACTGAATATTAGGCCTCAGTGATATATTAGACTTTTGAGACTATAGGTAATCATTAGTGACATGACCTAGTTGTAAATGTACCAAATAATTAATAATGGTTTGAATACTCTTGAATGTTATGCTTCCACTATTCTAAGGTTATAACTCTTATGTATTTTCAATATGTAACATCTCAATAGAAAACTGATTGATAATTATTTTTTTAAAGGAATCCCATGAATGATTCTCCTGAAACATATCATGCATGCTAGAGTCCCACCATCTCCTTCCTAATAGAAGGAGCTTATGTGTGGAAAACCCCACCTTAGAGTCTTTAAGAGTATTTTAGAATACGAACATGCACTCTATGATCGCAATCCACTCCTCAGAGTATGGTGATACATTTTTATCATAAAATATGCTTGAATGCTGCTTTGTAAATTTAGAGGCATAATCCACCACACATCCTGGGTTCCTAAAAAAAACTTTTCCTAGACTCTGAATAGTGTTGATAATAGATTATACCAAAGAAGGTTCCACTAGAGGGTTCTATTTCAGAACCTATCATGCAGCTTCCTGTCTAATATTTGGAAGAGATCTTCTTAGAGGCATTTTCTAACAAAAGGAAAAAACCAATATGTCACATGAAAATTCAAAAATCATAAAACCAACTTTAGATAATGATATAAATTTTTTATAACGTTAATAATTTAATTATATAATGGAAAAAAAATTTAAAAAGTAAACGGTCTAGTTTACATAAAAATACCATGTAGTTCATTTACATGAGCTCAAAATTCAAGTCTCAAGCTGGATAAAAGTTTTTTAACACCCATTGTATCTCAGTTTTAGCATGGGAAGTAAGTTAGCTAGGACCCTTTTCAACACGTTTTTCACCTCCAAAATAACGTTTTTATAATGGAAACTTTTAAGGGGTATGTGAGAACCCTCACATCTTAGTCAGATCAAACAGAAAAAGAAACAAAGGATTTGTTAAAGAAATTTTTGGAACCTACCACCCTAAACAATTTCCATGG
Organism: Viscum album; assembly: GCA_963277665.1. Taxonomy (NCBI): domain Eukaryota; kingdom Viridiplantae; phylum Streptophyta; class Magnoliopsida; order Santalales; family Viscaceae; genus Viscum; species Viscum album. Next base: position 41,240,992 of record OY728141.1, on the reverse strand, counting down.
AAAATAATTTACCTGAGTGTCTCGATCATCTTTTAATATGTCTTCATAATGGAATTAAAAATAGTCCCAAGATTTCAAGTATTCCACTTTGTTAATCATCCCCCTTTTGAAGACTCTAATTAGTGTGTGGTCTTTCATGTCAATCCACTCACATTTCTCCCTCATAGTCCCTTTTCCAAACATACAATTCAAATTCTAATATTTATATTTAATGAATTCCAAATGCATAGAACCAAACACAAGAAGTGTTAACACAATTCACATAGAGAATCTGATTGATACAAAACTATAATGAACCCAACTGGGTCAAATTGACAATCCATCTAAATTATCCCGTCATGTAATATTGGTAAAATAGGATAACAGAAAATAGTATTGTATATAAGAATAATAAGAGAAAAAAGAAAAGAAAATAAGTATAAATAGACGAGATTCCATAATGGTACAAAATCCATGACAATGTAGGATAAACTATAATGTAATCCAAAACCAATGTGACCAGCATTCACCTCCAGAACAACCCAAATTGAATGAAAAAAAGAGAAGCTAGAAAATTGCACGATGATCTACCCTTTACCCAAATACAACAATCAAATATCTAAAAAACCTAAATTCCCAACGAGAGTATGATATAAAGACCATTTTTATACCACTATATTTTCTATAAATGCTATAATATCAAGAATGCATCAATTATAGCTTAAAGTAACAATTTTTCAAAGCATTTTCATTAAATAATATCCACTGTAAATCATTTGTCCTTTCATCCATAAAATAATTTATTATTATCTAACTAAAAATTGACAAGTAGAAGTGATAAAATAGGAAATCATGTCCTTGAATCAATAGGTAAGAAAGTAAACACATATCTATTAAATAACTTATATTGTGAATCCATTTGATACAACCTCATATAAAAACCTATGAGCCACAATCAATGATAAAAATCATCATTCAATAAATAAACAAAAAAAAACCCCAAACGAATTGGTGTCTAGAATATGGGAAACTATTTAATAGAAAATAATGATTCTAAAAGGTCATAATGTTGGATACAATTGACATCGATTCCAGAAAGTCAATATCACAAAAATAAGGTTACCTCTTAGTGGTTCCATAAAAACATTAGGACTATATGTGCCTTTTTATTGACAAACCCATGGTTTTAACTATAAAAATATTCAATATCAATCCAAAACTATTCTCAAATTTTAAAAAATAATGTATTGGTTGATCCGCCTTGTAGTTTGGATAGCCATTTAAAATCAATAAAATTAATTTTCATAGAGAGCCCTATTTTTGAAAACATTTTCCATACCAAAAATAATTTTAATTAAATTATCACTTCATATAAATGAACAATCCAAAGTAATTTTTCATGGAAAACATGAAATCCATCAAATTAACCCATTTTATAGAAACACTTATCTAAACATAGTATAAACATAACTACATTCGACAATAACGATCGGAACACCAAAAAATTAAAAAGGATCATTAGAAAAAACAATGTTTTTAAAAATTTGAACACAACTATAGCTAAAATCAAAGTCTTATCTAAATCCACATATGAAGAAAAATATTAATTTACCTTGAGTAAATCAATCCAACCAAAATAGTGACCAGTGGTTGGACAATGTAACTTGAAATGGAGGAAATCAGCCAAAATCACCTAAGAAGAGCCTCTAGGTTGAGAGAAATGAATTGTGCAATGAATGAAATGAGAAATCAACTGTGTAGCACCCTAAATTCCTAGTTTTGAAAATATTACATGGCTTGTAACTACCTTACACATCTTGTAATCCATGAAACTCATATACACTGAATAACTCATCACCTTTTTATTAAACGCATTATATTTAATATTGTAAGACATGAACCCATTAAATACTGTATAAACCTATCATAATGTGTATCCAATTCAAAAATTATTCTCATTGGACATTAAATACTTTATACATTCATTCCAAGCCATGTGATCACCCTGTGAACAAAACAACTACATGTTTAAGCTGAAAAACTCCATAAAATCTCTAACATCACCATTAAAGGTATCATTCTAATTTTTATATTTGAATTACTCATCCAACAAAAAATTAAACCAAAAGAAAATTCTAAATCATACCTAAAAATAATATAATGGTGCATTATATAGTTGATGTGATTAAGTGTGGTTTATTATGTTTTTTTATCATGGGTTCGTTAATATTATCTATTCACATGTGCATGAAAAACTTTGGGTTTATTACTGTGTATATGGGTATTCTCACCATAAATATATATATATACACACTAATTTTTAGGTTACTTGGAGGAATATGTGAAACATTTTGGACATTACTAGCTCAAACATTTGGGTTGTTACATTATCACTATATTATATCTTCTTATGAATATTACTATAGAGACTATTATCTATAGCATTTTTTTATCCATTATTTATGGGATGGTTTTTAGTATTATTTTATATAATTTAATGGAGAGACATTTGGTTGATATGTCCTATATAATATTCATTTTATTATTATCTTAGATGATTCCTCTAGTTTGTGAGATCTTCATACACTCAGTGCTAGTCTTCATCCCAAGGCTTGTTGGAGGAAAGACTTGAGGGTCATTATTTATCTTCTTTTATTTCAGTATTGTTGAGCCCTCTGGAAGATTGTTTAATTCTTCCTATAATTTCTTTTTTAATAATCACAAATCATCTATTACTTAATCCGATTGGATTTCTAATATACATAATCTCAATTTATTATTGAATCCGTGTATATTGGTTGGATCATGTTTTTATCTCTTTGTTATTGATTTACAAGTATTCTGGAAGTCCTGTGGATCAAACAGACAGCTGTCTCACCGATCCATATCGAAGGACAACGGTCTCACCGATCCATGTCGAAGGAAAACGGTCGCACCGATCCATATCAAAGGACAACAGACTCACCGATCCATATCGATGGACAACGGCCGCACCGATCCATATTGAAGGACAACAGTCTCAATGATCCATATCGAAGGAAAACGGTCTCACCAATCATGACACACTGATGCTGCTCATCTGAGTCACCAAAGATGTCTCACCGATGCGGATCAAATGAGTCACTGATCATGACACACCGATGATGATCATCTGAGTCACCGAAGATGTGTCACCGATGGCGATCAAATGAGTCACCGATCATGACACACCGATGCTGATCATCTGAGTCACCGAAGATGTATCACTGATGCTGATCAAATGAGTCACCGATCATGACACACTGATGCTGATCAAATGAGTCACCGATCAGGACACACTGATGTCTAGTCACCGATGCTGATGATGATGACCTACCGATCACTTGACTCACCGATAGTCAGAAACAGTTGTTTGAATTTCTTTATCATTATTTAATCTAACCAACGGTCATATTAGGAATATTTTAATGCTCTATAATTTATTTAATTAAGTTTGTTGGATGTCAGGGAACCGTACCTCATACCTATAAAAAGAAATCATTTATTTTTCTAGAGCTTGTGCTATAAATAAAAGAAGTCCATGTTGGTGCAAAGAGAAGAAGATGACTACGATACATATATGAGTGAAAAGAATGGTGGATGAGATAGTTGCAGAAGACACAGAACCTCATACACACTCAAGCTTACTCAAGAAGAGTTATGTACATTCACGAGGACATTAAAGAACTTCATCGGCTACATTTATCACTATCTCTAAACCTGGATTCCAAGCATACGACACACTATTTTTCATACAAAAACCAGAAGTGGACTCATAATCATTTCTGATCAAACTCATGGAGTCCAAAGCTTCACTACAATTACTAGAGCCATTTATATACTCTATATCTCTGCTATGTGATTCATTATTTTACATTTCGAGCAGTGTGTGTTATCTGCTGTATTTTACACACACGCTGTCTCATGTACTTTAATTGGAGGATCTGTAAATCCTCACTCATTCTCTTACATCTTGTATTTCCCACTGGGATAGTGGTAGAGGTCGTGTGTGACCTGGACTGCTGGTTGCTGTTGTTTTGTTTCCCACGAATAAAAGTGGTATAGGTCTTGGACCTGGATAGTTGTAAACTTTTGTGAACCCCGATCCAGGGTGTGGATAAATTTTATATAAAGTGTTGAGAGGAATAAGTCTCATCTTGAGACTGAACCTCTTGGTTATATCTGCTGTTCTACATCGTTCAATGTTATTCCTTTTTATTCCACTACTAATTAATTTAATACCAAACCTATTTTAAAGTCACTTTGATAATTAAACTCTCAAGTGTTTATATTAGTTTTGAATCAGTAAATTAGTTTCAAAAGTTAATCAACTCATATGTTGTGATTAACTGGGAAATAATCAATCCCTTAAGAACCCAACAGAACCATTACTTTGATATAAATTCACTACAGTTTAATTCATCATTTCATTTGTGGGATTTTAAGACAATGTTTTTTAAACAGAAATTCTTAATTGGAACTCAATTCACCCCCTTCTTGAGTATCTAGTCCGACCAACAATTGGTATCAGAGGTTGTTTAAATATTTTCTAAAGTACTCTTTTTTTCAACTGTGATTTTAGTTGTATTTTAATGTTCTTAAAATTTCTGTTATTTCTAAATTTTTATCTCTTTAATATCTTTTCTTTAAGTAAGATATCATGGATAATAGATTTGAAGGTGTTTCTACCAAGAGACCACCATTTTTCAATGGAACTAACTATGCCTAGTGGAAAATCAAGATAAAAATTCATTTAGAAAGCACGGGTTTTGATATTTGGACTGCTATAGAATCAGAATATAAAATTCTTAGTACTGTTAGAACTACTTGGAATGAAGCCACTAAGGCTACCTACAATAATAATTGTAAAGCCATGAATGCCGTGTAGAGTGCTTTAGTATATGAGAAATTCAATAGTATATATGCCTGTAAAACTACTTATGAAATTTGGGATACCTTAGCCATTTTCATGAAGGAACAACTAATGTTAAGAAAATGAGACTGAATACTTATACTATTAAGTATGATAATTTTAAGATAAATCCTGATGAACCCATTTCTGACATGTATCTCAGGTTTAATGAAATTTTAAACACAATGACTTCTCTGGGAAAGGATGTTCCATAAAAGGAACAAATTATGAGAATTATGAGATGCCTACCTGAAATATGGAGAGGAACTTCTATCTCAATTAGAGAGTCGCGTGATATTGGTCAACTGCCAGTCAAGGAATTAATTGTCAAGCTGATGATGTATGAAGAAGAACTCAATGTAAACAAAGAAGAAGATGATGAAACAAGAAGGAAGTATTTTGCGTTCAAGACTTCAACTTCAAAGAACAAGGATAAGGAAAATCTTCAAGCTATAAATGAGAGTTTGAGCTGTGAAGATAGTGAAAGTGATTCTGATAGTGATGCTGAGATGGCTCACATTTTCAGAAGGTTTAAAAAGTTCTATAGGAAGAAGAAGTTTTTCAGAAAATCAAATTACAAAGGTAAGTATGACAACAAGGGACATTGGAAAAAGGATTGTAAGAAATATGGCAAATCAGGTGAAGTTGTCTACTATGAGTGCAAAAGAAAGGGACACATAAAAGAAGACTATCCAAAGTGGAAATACAAAAAGAGGTATGAATACAAGGACAATAAGTTTAAGAAATCCATGAAGGCTACTTAGAGGTCTTCTAAGGATAGCTCCACTGAATCTAAAGTTTCTGAAACTGAACTCAAAAATAAGGAAAACATGTGTTTTATGACAAACACCTCTGAGGTAGAATCTGAAACTCCTGCTTTAAAATTCATATTATTATGAAGATGATTCTAACTCAGAAAACATGTCAAAATCTGAACTATTTGAATATTGTGATTAGTTAGAAGAAACCTATAATGAGCTGAAAGACAAATACAAAGGTTTAAAGAAATAGTATGCTTTAACTGTTAAACATAAATCTGATCTTGATATTCAAATGGAAAATAATGCTCAGTTTCTTAAAGAAAACACTGAACTGAAACTATCTAATGAGAAACTCAAGAAAGACATAGAGAAATTTACCAATGGAAAAGATACTCTTACTCAGATGCTAGGTAAGCAAATAGAACCTAGATACACTACTGGTATATGATACCAACTTGGAAAAAGGAAAATTAACAAAACTAGATTCATTCCTAAATCCGGACAGAATGTAGCTAGTTCTGAAGCTTCATATGCTTCAACTAGTTATATTAATAGTTATGGATCTAATAAGGTTTATATTTCAAAATATTTTAACTCTAGAAATCTTATGAGACCCATTTGCCAAATATGGGTACCTAAAGTTTTATTGGCTAACCTGTCTGGACCCAAGAAGATCTGGGTTCTAAAATCATTTCCTATCTAAATCTGTTTTGTAGGGAACCTGCTTAAGGAGCTCCTGTAGAAAGCCTTGGTATTTGGACAGAGGATGTTCATGACATATGTCAGGAGACTTCTCATGCTTTAAAAGCTTAGTCAATGTTGATGGAGGGTTTGTCACTTTTGGTGATAACTCTAAAGGTAAAATCATCGGATTAGGCCAGATTGGGAACACTGACTCAGTATTAATTTCTAAATTTTTATTTGTTGATGGACTTAAATACAATTTGTTAAGTATTTCTCAGTTATGTGATGATGGTTTCTATGTTAAATTTGAAAATGATTGTTGCAATGTTTTTAATTCTAAAAATGTTTTAGTATTTTCTGCCTTAAGAAATGAAAATGTTTATCCTATTGATTTAAATTCTTTAGCTAAGCAGAATAGTACTTATTTAAATGATTTTTATAAAGAGTCTTGGCTTTGGCACAGAATATTAGGACACTGCAATGTGAATTCAGTTAGAAAACTTGCTCGGAAGAACTTAGTTAGAGACTTACCCAAACTTGAATTTCCAGCAGACAAAGTCTTTAATCCCTGTCAAAAGGGAAAGCAACATAAAGTTTCTTTTAAATCAAAGAAAGAAGTTTCAACTTATCAACCTCTCGAGTTGGTTCACATGGATTTATTTGGACCTTCTAGAGTTTCTATTTAAATGGGATGCACTATGTCAAGGTTCTTGTAGATGACTTTTCTAGATATACTTGGGTATATTTTATAGCTCACAAAAGTGAAGCATGTTCTTTCTTTGTAAAATATTCCAAGTCTGTATAAAACCTTAGTGGACTCAAAATTAAAACCCTAAGAAGTGATCATGGCCGTGAGTTTGAAAATCATGAGTTTGAATCTTACAGCTCACACGGTGGCTATAGTCACAATTTCTCTGCCCCTAGGACACCCCAACAGAATGGTGTAGTAGAAAGGAGTAATAGAACTCTGCAAGAAATTGCTAGGACTATGCTTAATGAGTATGACCTACCTGTGTATTTTTGGGTTGAAGTTGTCAATACAGCTTGTTATGTTATTAATAGAGTCTTGATCAGACCTATTCTTAAGAGGACACCTTATGAGTTGTGGAACCATAGGAAACCTATGGTTAACTACTTCAGAGTTTTTGGTTGCAAAGTCTTTTTTCTTAATACTAAAGACAATCTTGAAAAATTTTCATCCAAGAGTGATGAAGGAATTTTCCTAGGTTATTGTACTTCTAGTAAGGCCTATAGAGTTTTCAATAAAAGAACCAAATGTGTGGAAGAATCTGTTGACATAAAATTTGATGAAACTGATCCACATGAACCTAAGACCTCTCTTGAAAATCTTGAAGATGATCTATCTGCTTTGAACCTTAATGATAATGACATTGGACCTGTAGTAAAAACATCCAGTTCTAGAAATTTTCCAAAACCTATGTCTGTTGAACCTCAATCTGTAGACGAATCTGAAATCTCTAGCCCTACCTTTTCAAGACCAACTAAGACTCTAAAGAACAATCCTTTAGATGCCGTTGTAGGTAATTTAGATAGAGGAACACATACTACAGCTTCTCTATGAGATCAGGTTGAACATCAAGCTTTTCTTTCATAGTTAGAACCTAAAAATATCAATGATGCTATCAATGATGAATTTTGGGTAATGGCTTTGCAAGAAGAACTAAATCAATTTGAAAGAAACAAAGTCTAGAAATTAGTTGAAAGACCTAAGGACACTATAACCATTGGCACAAAATGGGTGTTTAGAAACAAAGTTGATGAATCTGGAGACATCATTAGAGACAAATCTAGGCTAGTTGCACAAGGTTAAAATCAAGATGAAGGAATTGACTATGAGGAAACCTTTGCACCTGTAGCTAGATTAGAGGCTATTTGGATCTTACTTTCCTATGCATCACATATGAATTTCAAGTTATATCAAATGGATGTGGAAAGTGCTTTTTTAAACGGTTTTATTATTGAAGATGTTTTTGTAGAACAACCACCTGGTTTCTCAAATCCTCATTTTCAAAATCATGTTTTTAAACATTCTAAAGCTTTATATGGTTTAAAACAAGCTATAACATCTTGGTATGAAAGACTTTCAAACTTTATTATTTCAAAAGGATTTACAAAAGGAATAGCTGATCCCACTCTTTTTATAAAAAGGATTTCAAAAGATGTGTTAATAGTACAAATCATTGTTGATGATATTATTTTTGGATCTTCTAAAAATTCTTTATGTACTGATTTTTCAAAGTTTATGCAAAATGAGTTTGAAATGAGCTTAATGGGAGAGATTAAGTATTTTCATGGATTTCAAATCTTTCAAACTAAAGATGGTATTATTCTAAATCAAAGTAAATATACTAAGTATTTATTAAAACGTTTTGGTTTGGAGAGTATTAAGGAAAGTGATATACCTATGAGTACTACCTGTAAATTGGATGTTGAAGAAACTGGGAAACCAGTTGATCAAACCTATTACAGAGGTATGATTGAGAGTTTACTTTACATTACTGCTAGTCAACCGGATATTATGTTTAGTGTGTGTATGTGTGCTAGATTTCAATTATATCCTAAATAATCACACTTACTGCCTGTTAAAAGGATTTTTAAATATCTTAAGTATATAGTGAATTTAAGTTTGTTTTATCAAAAAGGACAATCATTTGACCTAACTAGTTATTCATATGCTGACTTTCCTTGATGTATGTTAGATAGGAAATGCACATTTGGAACATGTCATTTACATGGAAAGTCCCTAGTATCATGGTGTAGTAAGAAATAGAACTCAGTTTGATTGTCTACTGCTGAAGCAGAATATATTGCTACTGGTAGTTGTTGTGAGCAGATTCTGTGGATGAAACACACATTATTGGACTATGGATTTGATTTTAAACATGTTTCAATTAACTGTGACAACGCTAGTGAGATCAACATATCTTGGAACCCTGTGTCTCACTCTAGGACTAAGCACATTGATGTCAGACATCACTTTCTAAGATATCATTATCTTAAAGGTGATATTTCTCTAGAATTTATTTGTTCTGAACATCAATTAGATGATATTTTTACGAAGCCTTTATGATCTGAAAGAATGAATTTTATTAAACAAGAATTGTGTATCAGAGATCTGTGAAACTGGTCTGTGAAACTGATCTGTGAAACCGATATGTGAAACTGATCTGTGAAGCTGATATGTGAAACCGATCTGTGAAACGGATCTGTGAAACGGATCTGTGAAACAGATCTGTGAAAGAGATCTGTGAAACCGATCTGTGAAACCGATCTGTGAAACTGATCTGTGAAACCGATCTGTGAAACCGATCTGTGAAACTGATCTGTGAAACCGATCTGTGAAACCGATCTGTGAAACTGATCACTGAAACCGATTTGTGAAACTGATCAGTGAAACCGATCTGTGAAACTGATATGTGAAACTGATCTGTGAAACTGATCTGTCAAACCGATCATTCTTTCTATTACTTTTTATTATGTTGTATTTAATTAATTACTTTAATCTTTATTATGGAAACCCTAAATGATGAAATAAATGATACACGGCTATTTCTATTCCCCAAACCATCGACCTTTCATTTCCCGTCAAGCCTTATTTTCTCTCTTCTCCTCTACTTTGAACCTTCAAACTCCTGCATTACCCAGAATTTACAAATGGCTAAACAAAAGAGACCAAGCAAAGGATTATAAATTCCTATAACTTCAAAGCGTGCTTGAGGCGAGTCGAGTAGTACCACTCAAAGATCAGTAAATCTGAACCGGGAAAATCGGATTGTTGCTGTAGAAAAGGAAGTCAGTTCCGCCTGGCTTTTGACAAGTAAGTCGCTGTTGTTACAAGTTTTAGAATCACAAGGATGGAAAGCCTGGTTCTCAGGTAACACTCATGTGTACTACCCAAAGCTAGTGCATGAGTTTTATATAAATCTTCATGTTACTTTAGATGGTGTAGAGGCTGCCAGAATGTCTTCTATAGTGAAAGGAAAGAAAATATCTTTTTCGTCTAAACAATGGGTTGAATGTTTAGATGTACCCCATGAGGGTTGGTATGAGGATTATGCTGGAAATATTCCTCCAACCACTTAACACATCTCTTATGAGTTAGCTTTAGAGCTTTTTACTAGAAACCGAGAGTCAAGGAGAATCACAGGCTCAGAGTTGGATGGTGAATGCATACATCTCTTTAAGTTTATTCAGCACCAAATTTTCCCTAGGAAAGGAGATTCTGCTGCAGTAAGATACCAGTATGTTTTCATATTTTTTTTACTAAAGACCCATGAGAAGATAAATTTGGGTAGATATCTAATGGTGCACATAGCTGGAATGGTAAAACCTTCTAAGAAAGCCACTACCCTGTTCTATTCTGAAGTGATCTCTGCTATGTTAAAGAATCTGGAATATATTGATGAAGCTGATGAGACAGCTAAATCTGATAGTTCTTTTTGTGTTAACAAAGAAATTTGTAAAAGGATGAAAATAAACTGGACCCCATGAAAGAAATGATGGGTTGCTGATGAGGACAAGCTGTATGAGTCCTACAATCCCACTGGACATGGAATGAGGCTGAAGGGTTTAAGAGACCCTGGATTGAAATCAGATGAGGATCCAATTTACTCTGATGATGAGGAAGAAGTAGATGTTGAACGGAATAAGGACACTGAAGAGTCTGGTAGACAAGGGATGGAAGAAGCTAAAACAGAAGAAGGAAGTATGCAACCTCCTGATGATACGATTGATCCTGATACTATGAGCCCTAAGAGAAGAGTGGACTTTGGATCTGCCAGTCCACCTTTACCCTTACCTGAATCAGAACCAGTTCTTGGTGATGAAGAAGAGAGTGACACTGAAGTATCTGATAGTGAAGTTTCTGTGAATAATGGAAATGATAATGATATTGATAATGATAATGATGATGATGATAATGATGATGATGATGATGGTGGTGATAACCGACCAATGGATGGTCTTGTTGTACCTCCAACAGAAACACATCAAACTATACCAGAAACTAATACCAATGGCAAGAGAGATTCTCTAGAAATCCGTGGAAAAGTATGTTATGATAAACAGAAATATACTTTGTGTGCTGCTGTCTGGGATGATTACCGTGGTTTTCCTGTTTTGGGTTTAGAGTATTCTGAAGAAGAAGAGGAAGAATCAGAATCGACTGCGGTTATGAAGGAAGGCCAACCAGTTGAGGCAAGGTCTTATCATGTTGTTGATGCTGCATATGCTCATCTACCTAGTTCTACTGTCTCTCAGTCTGATTTTGATAAGTTCAAAATTGAGTTTCTTGCTGCTGTGAGAGATATAGTCAGAGAAGAAATTTCAAATTCTATTAGACCAGACCTGGCCAATACTGATGAGTTTATTGGCAGGCACATAGCCTCTCTAAATCAGATTCTAAATGATCTAAAATCTGACATATTTTATCAATCAAACGAATTTAGATCAACCATACCTGGTATGATGGAAGTGTTGAGGAATCTGATTGAACATCTTAAGAAGTCTGAACTGCGAAAGTTGAAAGCTAAGATAACTCAGATAGTTGCTCAACATAGTACAGCCAAAGTAACCAAGATCACTACTCGTGAGCTAGAGGCTCTAAGGCAGATTGTGCATGATGTATTGGCCGCCATTAGACAAGTTCTTGATTTGGACTCATTGAGGAAGATGAAGGAGAACCATGATCACATTCATAAGATGGTAACAATATATTTAGCAGATGCAACTAAAGCTCAGAAAGAGGTCAAGGAAATGGTTGACCATTACTTTTCAAATTTTTTTACCAAGCATGAGATGACCGCGAATTTCATAGTGTTAGCTGAAAATATGAGACTACCTCCAGTCCCTCAAGCTTTCATGACTCCAGTTCGTCAGTTGCAATATTTTACTCCTACCTTGGAACGGTTCATGGAGAATAACGGTGATTTTGAGAAGGCTATACAGTATGGTGTAGAAGTTATTCAGAATTTCATAAATCTTTTGAAGCCTTATCTGAATGCACAAGCCACCGCTATTGTGATTCCTACTGCTGACCCTATCAGTGCCTCTGATGTTGCTCCAAATCAGATTTCTGTTGCTCAAGATCTATCTCAACTACGGCCAGTTCCTCAGAAATATTCTCAACCAGCTGCTACTGCTTCACATCAAACCTCTGTGGCATCCTCTCCTCCACCTTCCCGAGTCATCTTACCACCTTTTGAAATTCTCCCAGTTCAACCTACCTCCAAGCCTTCCAACATACCAACCATTGATCCTTCTGACAAAGGCAATGCCCCGTTACATCCCAAGAAATAGTTGTGTGTTGTTGTTGATAGGGTGAACACTGTTGTGATTGTACCATGATGTATTATAAACATTATTCTCTTTTCATTTTATTCTCTATGATTCCTTCTATTAATCTCTTCTTTATCTATTTTCCCTCGTTTTTTATTATCCCAAATGGGGAGTAATATGTATATATATGGGGGCGATGCATCTCTATATGGGGCGATTTTTTTATCTATGGGGGAGAACCTTTCTATGGAAATGCTTGCATAAGTATTTAAAGGAATAAATTGAGGGGGAGATTTATATCTAATTATGTTTTTATTCTTACTATGCCTTGTCACTATTATTGATGATATATTACTTTTATTTATGGCTAATATTTGTGATTATCAAAAAGGGGGAGATTGTTGAGCCCTCTGGAAGATTGTTGAATTCTTCCTATAATTGCTGTTTTAATAATCACACATCATCGATTACTTAATCTGGTTGGATTTCTTATATACATAATCGCAATCTCTTAGTGAATCTGTGTATATTGGTTGGATCATGTTTTTATCTCTTTGTTATTGATTTCCAAGTATTCGGGAAGTCCTCTGGATCAAACAGACAACGGTCTCACCGATCCATATCGTAGGACAATGGTCTCACCGATCCATATTGAAGGACAACGTTCGCACCGATCCATATAGAAGTACAATGTTCTCACCGATCCATATCGAAGGAAAACGGTCGCACCGATCCATATCGAAGGACAATGGTCTCACCGATCCATATCGAAGGACAACAGTCTCACCGATCATGACACACCGATGCTGATCATCTGAGTCACCAAAGATGTCTCACCAATGCTGATCAAATGAGTCACCGATCATGACACACCGATGCTGATCATCTGAGTCACCGAAGATGTCTCACTGATGCTGATCAAATGAGTAACCGATCATGACACACCGATGCTGATCATCTGAGTCACTGAAGATGTCTCACTGATGCCGATCAAATGAGTCACCGATCATGACACACTAATGTTGATCATATGAGTCACCGAAGATGTCTCACTGATGCTGATCAAATGAGTCACCGATCATGACACACTGATGCTAATCAAATTAGTCACTGATTAGGACACACCGATGTCTAGCCACCGATGCTGATGCTGATGACATACTGATCACTTGACTCACTGATAGTCATAAACAGCTGTTTGAAATTCTTTATCTTTATTTAATCTTACCAGCGGTCATATTAAGAATATTTTAATTCTATGTCATTTATTTAATGAAGGTTGTTTGATGTCAGGGAACCATACCTCGTACCTACAAAAAGAGATTATTTCTTTTGCTGGAGCTTGTGCTATAAATACAATAAGTCCTTGTCGGTGAAAAGAGCAGAAGATGACTACGAGACATATATGAGTGAAAAGAGTGGTGGGTGAGATAGTTGTAGAAGACACAGAACCTCATACACACTCAAGATTACTCAAGAAGAGTTCTGTATTTTCACGAGGACATTAAATAACTTCATCGACTACATTTATCACTATCTCTGAACCTAGATGCCGAGCAGACGACACTCTATTTTTTAGACAAAAACCAGAAGAGGACTCAGAATAATTTCTGATCAAACTCAAGGAGTCCAAAGTATCACTACAATCACTAGATCCATCTCTAAACTCTATATCTCTTCTCTGTGATTCATTATTTTACATTTCGAGTAGTGTGTGTTATCTGCTGTATTTTAGACACACATTGTCTCCTGTACTTTAACTGGAGGATCTGTAAATCCTCACTCAATCTCTTACATTTTGTATTTCCCACTGGGATAGTGGTAGAGGTCGTGTGTGACCTGGACAACTGGTTGCTGTTGTTTTGTTTCCCATGAATAATAGTGGTAGAGGTCTTGGACCTGGACAGTTGTAAACTATTGTGAACCTCGATCCAAGGTGTGGATCAATTTTATATAAAGTTTTGAGAGGACTAAGTCTCGGCTTGAGACTGAAACTCTTGGTTATATTTTCTGTGCTACATCTTTCAAAGTTATACCTTTTTATTCTGCTACTAATTACCTTAAAACCAAAATTGTTTTAAAGTCACATTGATAATTAAACTCAAAAGTGTTAATATTATTTGTGAATCAGTATGTTATTTTCAAAAGTTAATCAACTAATCTGTTGTGATTAACTAGTAAATAATCAATCCCTTGAGAACCCAACAGAACCTTTAATTTGATATAAATTCATTACAGTTTAATTCAGTATTTCATTTTGGGGGATTGTAAGACAATGTTTTTTAAACAGAAATTTTTAATTGGAACTCAATTCACCCCCCTCTTGAGTATCCACTCTGACTAACAGGTATCTTAGGAGGAAGGGGGTTATAACAATATATAAGTATCATATTAATATAACTTTTCAATATAATAGTATTTAAATATTTTTTTTTGAAATTTACTATTAATAAGTCAAATTTCAATAAATATAGATTTTTATCATGTTTGAGGAAGTTGAAAACTAAATAAAAGGATTATTGAATAAAATTGTTTTATTTAAGAAATGTTTCATACTATCCTAATATTTTATTTTCTAGAGAATAAAAATGACCCCATGTAATTCTGTTTTCATAATTAAATTTAAATTAATGTTATTTAAAATTCAACTTTATACTCACATATTAATTAAATATTTATTAATATATTACAATTTTTAAAATTATTTTTATATTATTATTTTATCTCATGATTGAGATTATTTTTTCAATATCTAAATTGTATTATAAATTATAAATTCTATTTTTTATTTATGTTAATTATTTATAAAATATTTTCAGGGATTATATTTTACTATTTCTATATCAGAATTGTTTTATAATTAAAACCTTATAAATTAAAATGTATATATATATGTTTTCTTGACTTGATTGCCTTTCATTTAGTCATTCAATTTTTTCTTTAGCTGTTTTCTTATAAGATTAGTATATTCTACCCCTATGATATATCATAATTTTTCTACTTTATTATTGAATGGAATTTATATTTCCATATCAAAATTACTTTTTCAATTTATTTTTATCCTATATAATATGATGTTCTATGACCCTAAGGTCCAGATAAGTGGCAGTAGTCCAATGGGGTCTTGATGTGGTCTCAGGTTCTTGTATTATTGAGTACTTACTTATCGAATTAGTCCAACATTTTCATTATATCCCCTCTATAAAATTTCAATATATAATAATAATTTCTAATGTATAGTTTATACAATATATTTTTAATATTTTTATAGATATACATGTTTTTTCTTTCAATAAATATTTATTTTCTCACAATGAGAGTTAAATATGTATTTTATTCTACAACTATGATAAACATATTCAATTAAATTAAAAATTACAATTAATATTGGTGTGAGGTTATCACTGGCCTAAATATCAACAATGAATGGTTTATGACCCAATAATTCATCTAGGAAAGTTGTCCAAGTATCATTTTAATGAAGATGTATTTACTCAATATTTTTTATCACATTTAATCTAAATTAATTACTTATTTTATATTGACACAATGAGGGAAAAAATTCAGTAGTTTTTGTGAAAATTTGAATCAAAACACCATATTGAAATATAATAAAATGATATGGGGAATGGTTAATGTATCATGCCTTGGTGTTCATTCCAAGACACTCTATCATAATCCGCATGTGAAAATATACATTCTATTACTATAATCATTTAGTGAACTATAATGATTATCTACTTAACTATAACCTTTATGAGTTTTGGATTCAATATATTCAAGAGATAACCACTTTACTCACTACTATTACCATCTCAATGCTTTGAAGAACCCTCGATCACTCATCGACCAACCTCATAACATTCCACTAGAAGTCCTAAGATTAAATGAGGAGGAATTTTCATCGAAACATTTTAAAGAAGAAAAAGGCTAAGAGATACATGTGTGAATGGTAATAATCATCACAACCTAATATATGTAATAATATTTCTAGGATAATTATGAAGAAGAGATGAAATGAAGAATAAAATAATCAATTAAAAAATGGGGATGGGACATACTTCCTGGCTCTACTATAACTACATTATGTTTCATTACTGCAGTACACATGGATGAAAAAAATTGAAGTAAACAATAATTAACGGATCAAACCAAAATAAAAAATCCCATTAATATATTTCAGGTACATCTTGACCCTTGTTTTGATTTCCCAATGTTTGGGTCTTGTTTTTGGTTGTCTCTAGTGTTTCTAGATAATTTTTAATTGTTTTTAAGGATATTCTATTAAATAATTTTAAAACAACCTATTTTTTTAATATTATATTAAAATTTACATTGGTAAAATAACATATATATATATATATATTAATAAATTTTAATTTATTTTAATCAATTCCATATTTAATTTTATTATTAAAACCTTCTCTACTTATGAATGATTTGTTATTGGAAACTCACTTTCTCCTCGCATAAATGAGTTTAATTAAAATTAAATTCTACCCATTATATGGGTTGAATTTAGAAAAATGTATTCTATATTTGGAATCATATAAATTTATTTTATATAATAATTTCAACCAAATTTTTGACCAAAATTAATATTAATAATAATAAAAATTATTTATAGAGGTTAAGGTTAAAATGGGTATACCAGGAGGTTAAAATAAAAATATAATGGTAAAAAATTTCCAATAATATTTTAAAAGTTAAAAATATGTAAATATTTTAACATTATATTAGATATTATCAACAATTTACCAATTTGAATTTGTTATTCATGTGATTTATTTTCATATTTTATTTTAAAAAATTACAAGTGCACCGCTAACCTCATTTATTAAAGGCCACTCCCTATCCTCTCCACTTCACACTTTAATAACACATTAGTTTAGACAATTACTAACCAAATAAGTTATTTAAAAACCTCCCCTCCTCATATATGTCATATTTTGGTCATAACTAAAACCAAATAATCCTTTTGTTGTAAACCGGTATAATTTGTCTCAATTAGAGGTAACACCTCTAAATGAGCATCTTTTTAATTATTCATCAACGTCATTAAATTATAATTAAAAATTGATGACATAATAGAATAAACCATAAACATTTATTTAATTCCTTATTATCTAGCTTCATATTGGCCCTTGAATTATACTTAGTATAGGTATCACCTAAGGATATACATCAAAAAGTGGCGAGATAAAAGCATAGTATGAGAATAGATAAGAACATGAAAAAATAAAACTTGGGTGAGCATAATCATTATCAATATAACATAGGCATATCATCATAATAATTAGAGGAAGAATTAGATAATGGAATGGATTATGGAAATGCATAAAAATGAAGAATCTTGTATTAGTGGAAAAATACAACACATTGTAATGATAAAATCTAGAATAATGTTCAAAAATATTTAAATTTAACTCATGATATTATTCACATTTCCCAATTCAATGGATCATAATATGAATATGGTTGCACCCATCACATCCTAACATTTACATTACACTATATAATTCTTGGTGCACTCAACACATCATAACATTTACATTATCATGCATGCCACATAGAACATATATCAATATGGCATATAAAATAACACATGTAAATTAATGGGTGTCATTTTATAAATCACACATTCATAACTTGTGTTCCCAAATTAATGAGGGAATAACATTCTTAATATAGTTATAATCAACCTTAAATGAAGAAGAAACAATTTTAATAAGTAAATGTTCTGTTTTGTAAATAATAATTCTTTTAGAAAAACAATCTGTCTATTATTAACAAAATTAAAAGAAATTTATTTTCTATAATAGGTAATATAACAACGATGAAATTATATTTATGGAATATACATACTTACAATGGGGTGAAGTAGGGAAAACCCAATGAAATTCACTTATGTTCAAGAATTCCCTTTACCTTATGTCTGAATGATTTCTTTACTTTAATGTCTTGGATAAAAATAATATAATCAAAAATTAATAATAAAATGACATTTTATATATTTATTTTACTCATTAATATTTTATTATGTTAATTTATGTCCTTTTAGATGAGTTATTGAGTTTAATTTCATCATTTAGGGGTATTTGTTTTTCTGGTTATAATGATTTATTTAATTGTATACATGAATGTAAGTTCATGTAAAATGTTGATAAATATCTATAATTTTTATTATAATTTATTAATGATATTAAATAATTATGTATGATATTATAAATTATTTGGATATATATCATATGTATGAATAATCAACTAAAAGTTAATGATGATCATTTTAGTTTAATTTTTGTGGTTTTTCGATCACAAATAACTTGTTTTGTCTTATCATTTAGTATTATGTATAGAAGTTAGTTCTTGAATATAAAACGTTCTATAAAATAAAAATAAAATTTTTTTTACAATTAAATGGTTTTATTAATATCTTTTAAGTCGTTAGATGAAATTGAAAGTACATCATCCATGAGGTCTATAAATTGATATATCACGAGCGAGGATTTCATTTAAAAAAAGATAGGGACAGAGGATTTGAATGATATATATTCCAATAAAAAGAGAAAATACTAGTATATAAATCAAAATGGAGTTATCATTGCATTTGGATAAGATAAGGTTATTAGAATAAAACAAAATAAATGTAATTGAAATGAATTAAAATAAAAAGGAAGAGTATTTTACCTCTTGGAATTATGCTCCTTGGTAACCTCTTTAGGGAAATGATTTTTGTATTTTTATGATACAAGTGGATCTAAGTCATATGGGAGGGGCTTGAGGATAGATTTTGTCATAATTTCGACACATATCATATCTTGAGATGTGTGAGGAAAAGAGGGGTGAGGAGTGGTATTTAAAGAGGATGAGAGGAGTGTTTTAACATTATTTAATTCATTAGATTATTATTTATCTCATGAAAATAAATAGTATTGATTCTTGATACTACATAAATTATTTATATCATGATATTTTTAAAAATGTTTCTTACATCATCCATGACTTAAGGAATAATTTTTTTATTTATAAGGAATTTATACCATAAATTACCATATTTTAATATTCACCAAAAATTCAAGTATTACATATAAATCACAAAAATTCACCTTAACCATTTTTCAACATGTATAATTAAAAAGTGAAACTAATTTTAGTGAAATAATTTTCTAAATATATGTAATTTAATTCTTAATTAAAATCACCATTTACTAAAAAAATAAATATTTTAAAATTATAACTCAATTTATAACTATTTGAAAAAGTAATTACGGTCTCATAAATTTTTTGTAAAATTAGAAGACTTCAAATATTGATTTATGGATAATTTTTATTTTAAATTATTAAATTAATCATAAAATCATAATTAAATATTTTTAACTTACAAATGTTCCAACACTTCATTAATAATATTTAAAATTTTTATTTACTTATACTATGATATAGTTATATAATATTTTCACCTATAAGATGTTTAAATTTTTATTTATACTTCATTAATGAGGTTACTATTCAATTAAGCTGTTTACTTTTTATAAGGGTTTCATTACTATTCCAATGGTCAAGTTACTATTTCCTCAGTATAGGTTCCTTAACGTATATAAATACCATTGATTTCATTCATTAATTATATATAATGTCAGTATTATGTTCACAAACTGATTTAATTTTATTATTATATAAATCACAATTATAAGAAAATAATTTCATTAATAAATTTTTTGGGTAGTTACATTCATCACCCCTTTTGAAATTTCATCCTAAAAATTTCATTTTACAAAAATAGGTGAGGGTATTTCTCTCTCATCGCCTCCTTCCATTCCCAAGATGCTTCTTCATACTCATTTTTCCTCCAAAAAATATTGAAAAGGTGGTTTATCTTATTGGATAGAACCTTATCTCTCCAATATAGAATAGCTTGTTGATGCTCCTTATAAGAGAGATCATCTTTCAATTTTACCACCTCTGAGTTTAGTACATGTGAGGGATATGATATGTACATACCCCAGAGTGAAACATAGAACACATCTTGAAAAGGATTCATATTCAGTGGGCGTACAAGTATATAATCCACAACTCATATTTGATCAAGGATCCCAAATGTTATAGTTA
Source organism: Viscum album (assembly GCA_963277665.1). Taxonomy (NCBI): domain Eukaryota; kingdom Viridiplantae; phylum Streptophyta; class Magnoliopsida; order Santalales; family Viscaceae; genus Viscum; species Viscum album. Next base: position 41,220,232 of record OY728141.1, on the reverse strand, counting down.
AATGTGGTCTTAGCTTTCATTTCTTTCAAAACTACATGGATATCTTCCATGTGGATATTCAAAGGAAGAAATTATCTCCATCATCAAACTCCAAGACCCTTCAAAGATTTCAACATAATTATTTTTTTGTATTTGGGTAGATTTGATATAATTTTTGATACCTTAAACCCTCTCTGTCATATCTTTCACAATATTAAGCCCATGTAGTTTTCTTTCACCAACATCATCCCATTAGGTTGGTGTTCTACATCTCCATCCATATAAAGCTTCATATAGCGCCATCTGAATAATATAGTGGAAGATATTATTATATGAGAACTAAACCAATGGGGGATTTTAGTGTAGTCCTCCTTTGAATTATAAAGAGTAGGATCTTATCATATTTTTTATTATCTGAATTGTTCTTTTAGATTGGCCATCTGTTTGGGGTGAAAGGCCATGCTGAAATTTAATTTAGTACTCAATGAATATTTAATACTCTATTAGAGTTCACATGTAAACTAGATTTCATGATCAGATAGAATCAAGATTGAAACCCCATGCAGTCTTACTACTTCCTTCACATATATAATTTCTAGTTGTTCAAGTGAGAGATATTCTCTAATATAGAGAAAATGACTAGTCTTGGTGAGTCGATCCACCACAACCCATATCACATTGTTTCCTTTGGATTTCATCGGGAGACCTGTGAAAAATTCAATAGTGACATTCTCTCATTTCCACGTGGCTACATGAAATGGTTGCATCATCCCTTTGTAATTTTGTCTCTTTTCATTAAATTTATAACATATAAAGCACCATGAGATATATCCAACAATTTCCATGTTCATGTTGTCCCACATTAAGTGTTCTCGGAGATCATAGTACGTATTGTTTCTCCTAGGACAGATAGAGAATGTTGAGATATGTTCATTGTCCAGTATATCATTCATTATCCCAAGTGATTAGGGCACACAAAGACTCATTCCAACCTGAATCAAACCATCATCATCGATATGGAATTATTTTGTTGTTCCTTCATTTACTACAATTATTGAATTTGGTAACTCTGGATCATCCATTTGTGCCTCCATAATGTTCAATTTGATAGAGGGTTGGGAAATAAATTTTTCAAGGTAGGATTTATATCATGCCATTATGATTTTAAAATCCATTTTTTCTTATCTATGAATATAGCTTGTTTGTCAACCTTAAACATGTATTGAGTTGTTGGTTCTTTTCTATTAAGAGAATCAGCTACCTTATTTTCCTTACTAGGATGATAGTTAATAGAGAAATCATAGTCTTTGATTATATCCAACCATATCCCTTGCTTCATGTTGATCTCCTTTTGTGTGAATATATACATTATTCTCTTATTATCAGTATATATGTCACACTTCACACCATAGAGGTAGTGAAACAATATTTTCAAGGTAAAAATCACAACTTCTAACTCCAGATCATGTGTTGGTTTGTTCATCTCAGAGATCATCAACTATCACGAGGCATACATTATCACATTATCATTTTTCCTGATTTAATATCGAAATATATATTTAAAGAATCAATTTATATCGAAAAAAAGTTCTCCACTTCTTTGTAATATGATTACCGGTGTAGTGGCCATCATATTCTTTAGCAACTTCCAGCTTTCCACACATTCTTCCATTTAGACATACATTACCCCTTTCCTTGTTAAATTTTTTAGTAGGCATGAAAATCATGAGAAAGTTCTCACAAAATGTCAGTAGTACCCAGATAATCCAATAAAAATATCAATTTATATGATGCTAGAGGTTCTGGGCCATTCTATGGTTTCCTTATTTATCAATCCACTTAATTTCCCCCATGTGTGATCACAAGTCCCATGAATGTGATCTGCCGCATCCAAAATTCACATTTGTTTAAAATTTGCCTACTATTTATTCTTCTTTAATGTCATTAATAAAATCCCTATATGTTCTTCATGTTCCACCTTACTCTTAGATTAAATGAGAATATCATCGATTAACACAACCACAAATTTGTTTAGGTGAGATCAAAAGACTATTCATAAAATCCAAGAAGATTTTAGGGGTATTAGTAAGTCTAAAGGGGATCACCAAAAAATCATAGTTCCCATTCCTCATGCGGAAGGTAGTATTAATAATATATTCCATCGGAACCTTTATTGGATTATATTCAGAATGACAATCCACCACTGAGATGTATTGATCTCCTTGAAACTAGTCGAACAAGTCTTCAATCCTTTTAATATGGTACTTGTTCTTTATGGTGACTTTTTTAGTTACTAATAATCAATAAACAAAAAAATTGGTCCATAATTATTCTTAAAAATAGCATTGGCGCACCCCAAGGTGATGAACTAGGGAATATGAACCCTTTATCTAAATGATCTTGCAACTACCTCTATAAATCCTCCAGTTTGATAGGATCCATCATATATGGACACCTTAAAAAAGGTGTAGCTCTAGGTATGTGTTCTATTGATAAATATACCTCACAATCCAGGGGAATTATTAGTAACTCTTAATAAATACATCATTTTATTCCCTCACAATGGTCATTTCCAAGAATTTGACACTAACCTTTGACTTAACCAAATGAAAATTGTAAGCTTCTTCATAGATAATCAACAACCACACTATTAAAGGATTTTACAAAGGAGATTCACGATCCTCATTTAATTTTTAGAGGATCGTGGGATGTTTTTGAATATGAAAATATGTTTCATTTTATTATAATTTGATGTGTGATCTATATAAAAATATCCAATCCAATCATAGTATATCATTATATTCCGCCAAGGGAATTATTAAAAGACTTGATAAAAGAATCTTCTGACATATGAAAATAGGAGAAGAGTCCAACACTTGAGATGCAATGATAGAAACACCATGTTTTTTAATAGATATATATACTTAAGGGTTTTAGGGATTATATTCAATAGTTTTAGAAAACATTTTAGATATATAGGAATGAATAAAACCAAAATAAAATAATACCTTTCCTGTTAATGAGTGAATATTATGTGTAAATTTTACCAATTCATTTTATTGATCCACATTCATAGTAGTGATGGAATATTCCTTCCCATGCTCTACTAGATTCGGAGGATGATGAACCTGGTTACCCTTGAATAATTGAGCTTTAGTTCATTGACTTGCAGAGTTCCCTTTCTCAATGGAATCGTAGCATTAGACCATGGGTGGTTCTCTCTTTTCCTCCACCACATTGTCTTGCTTCTTAATATCCTTTATTTATTCATGATCATGGTGTCCTTCATTTCCACACTTGAATCATTTCAACATCCTATTAAGGCAGATCACATGATGATTCATCCAAAACAATTTATATGTGGGTGGTTGAGTTTTCTTTTCCACGTTTCTCATTACATTTTATGTCTTGACACTCTATCTTTTATTTCTTATCAACATATCCATCAGATCATTCTCTAAAAATCACCTCCATATTTAGAGCACATCAGAAAAATTCTTCAAAACTCCCAAGGTCGTTAATTTCTAAATCCTTTTGAAATTTTGATTTTAATCCACTAAATAATCTATCAATTTTTATATCTTTGTTGATAAAAAGACACGATGTATATCATGTAATTGTTATAAAATTTGTTTTATAGTCTACGTCGTATTATCCTTCATTTGTCATGATCTCTATGAAATCTCTATCCATATTTTTAAAAAGATTTCATGGTAAAGACATGTTAAGAAACATTTTATTAAATCCCCCCACTTAATATCTTTAATATTTTTCCTTAATCATGGGGTTATTAATCAAAGACCAACATTCATTAACCTATCTATCTAAATGGTAAATGTATATATTCACCTTCTCTATCTCAGAATAGTGAAGAATAAAAAATATCTTTTCCATTGAGTTGAATTACTGTTCCACGACTAGTAAATCATAAGATCCACTATAATTCAGTGGTCATTACCATAAAAACACCCAATAGCTATTTTCTCCCTCTTTGGGGAAGGAGTTCATTCCATATTATTCACGTTATTGTTTATAACATGAGAAAACTGGGTAAGAATCGAAAAAAAAACATTGAACTCCACCTCCCAAGGCATTGGGGATGTGATTCAGGCAATCACTATATAGTCCCTAGCATAGGTTTTTAGCCTTGTTTCTCATAGTTCCCACCACTTTTAAAAATATAAAAGTATAAAACAAAACATAATTCAACAAGTCAATAATAAATTACGTATTACTTTGTGAAATTAAGTCTAAATAAATATATTATGCGATCCAAAAGATTAGAATTTTCAAACCAAATCTTATTTTGTGATTAATTAAATTTAGTCCCATACTAAGGGTTTTCACTAAGGTTCTCTAATACTAATTCCAAAAATTACTAAACTATGTTATGGTAACAACCATAAAGACCCTTATTTTTTTACAGTATTATTGTATCATTTTAATGTTAATCAAAATAAAATCATTACATGAACATGATCCAATGGATTTTTGTCATGGTAAAATTAAAACAAAACCTAACATTTAAAAAATAAAACATAAACACTTATTTAATTTTTTTATTCACTAACTTCATTATTTTCCCTTGAATTCTCCATAGTAAAAGCAGTAACCTATGGATATACATCAACCATGGGTGATTTAAAAGTCTAGTATGAGAAAAAATAAGAAAATAAAACAATATAACATCAGTGACCATAATCATTATCATCATAACATAGGAATATAAAAATAATCATGAGAGGAAGCATTTGATAAAGGCATGGAATTTGGAAATGAATAAAAATAAAACAACAAGTCTTAGTAGTCAACTACCACACGTAGTTGTGAACATATCATGCATCATGTTCACACATATTTCACTTTATCTCATGAGATTCTTCACATTACATAATTAATTAGAGTTCTATATAATTTCGGGTGCAACTATCCCATATTAACATTTACATTACACTATATAATTTTGGGTGCACCTGTCACATCATAACATTTACAATATCATGCATTCCACATAGAAAATATATCAAACATCGACATAAATAACCTTTCAAAGGAATGGTTTTCATTTCATAAAGAATACATTAAAAACATGGGTTCCCAAATTATAGAGGGAATAAAATTATTGATATAAGAATCATCAAACTTGAGTGAAAAAAGAAATAATATCGAGAATGAAAGGTTTTTTTTTTGAAATAAGGGTTCTTTTAGAAAACATTTGGTCTTTCATAAACTCATGTTTAAAAAGCGTATATCCTAGAAAAAAAATATAATGATGAGGAAATGATATTTAAGGAATATCCATACAAAAAATGGGGATAAATAGGGAAAACCCAATGAAATAGAGTTGAGTTTGAGAATTCCCCTTACGTTATGTCTGAATTATTTGTTCAATTTAATTTCATGTATAATCATACATGATTATTTAATTTTAATTAAAGAAATTTTTATACATGAATTTTATTAATTATGGGTCCATTATGTTAATTTATGGCCTTTTAAATAAGTAATAGAGTTTAATTTCATCATTCAGTAGCATTCAGTTTTATTGTTTTCATTATTGCTTTGCATGTATACAAGAATGGAAGTTCATGTAAATTGTGGATAAATATCCAAAATTGTAATGATATGATATTAAATATATTACAGATTTTTGAATGATCTGATAAATAACATGGTTATATTTCAGGAGATTGAAACATTAGTTAAAAGTTAATAATGATCATTTTAGGTTAATTTTGGCAGTTTTTCGATCCTAAATAATTCATTTTGTCTTATCATTTAGTATCATGTATATAATATTGATATAAAAAATAAAAAGGTCTATAAAATGAAAATTAAAATATGTTTTCAAACATTTAATGATTTTATTTTAAACCTTTATGGTGTTAATTAAAATGAATGTTCATCGTCCACAATGTCGGTAAATTGACATATCCCAGGAGAGAATTTCATTTTTAAAATAAAATAGAGGGAGAGTGGGGTTTAATGATGAATATTACAATAAAATGATATAATTATTGAATATAAAAAAACTGGATTTATAATTCCATTTTGATAAGAGAAGGTTTGGAAAAGAGAAGAAAATAAAATAAATTGAAAAGAAATTAAAATAAAAAGTAAAAGGATTTTACCTCTTTTATTTTTCCTCCTTTAGAACCTCCATAGGGAATATATTTTTGTATTTTTATTAGACCAAGATATCCAAGATTTGGTAGAGTGGTTTGTGGATATTTTTGAGAATAAGTTAGACAAGGATCAATGCATTAGATGTGTGGGGAGGAGAGTCGGTGAGGTGTGGTATTTATATTGGAGGAGGGGTGTTTTATAATTATTTAATTCATTAGTTTATTATTTTTCTCAATGAGATAAAATAGTGTTTATTTTTGAGACCAAATATAGTAATTAGATCATACGATTTTGAATGATTAGTGCTTACATTATCAATGACTCAATTAATAGTGTATTTAATTTAAAATATATTTATACCGTAAATTATCATATATTATTATTCATATAAAATTCATGTACTTCGGTAAAAACCCAAATATTAAGCCAATTTTTTTTCAATATTTAAAATAATAAAATTATACTCATTTTATAGGATTAATTATCAAAATATGATTAATTTAATTTTTAATTAAAATCAATATTTAATTTTAAAATAATGATGTTTAAATAATAACAGATTTTATAACAATTTGAAAATTTAATTTTGGTTTCATAAAATTATATTAAACTAAAAGTACACCAAAATATTAATTTATAGATACATTTGTGGAAAATAAATTTTCTTTTAAATTATTTAATTATTCATAAAATTGTGATTAAATATTTATAACATACAAAAATCCCAACACTAAATTAATAATTATTAATATATTTATTTACTTCTACTATGATATAATTATATCTAATTTCACTTTTCATATTGATAAATTTTATTTATACTTTCATTGGTGCGGTTACTATTAAATTTTATCATCTGTTATTCATACGGGTCACTTTACTATTCTGATGTTCAAGTTACCATTTCATCAGTATAGGTTCCTTAAACTCTAAAAATATATTTTATTTCATTCATTAATCATTTATAATTTTTTTATTGTCTTATTAATGTAATTTAATGTGATTATACTATATGAAATAATTATAATAAAGAAATTTCATTGAAAATAGTTTTAGGATTTTAAAAATGTAGTTGGATATAACAATGAGTTAAATGTTTATATATGATATTTAACATATTATTATACTTTTTAAATAGTTATGTCACATATATTCTTCATTTTATTTCTATGGGAATAGGTTAATACCTCTCGTGTGTACGTCGAACTACCACCTCGAAAAGCGATGTGATTCACTCACACATTAATTATAAGGTTATATGTATGTTTTTAATGAACACATGTGATTTATATGACTTAAAAATGAATATGTTATTTTAATATTTCATTTTACTTTCTTAATTTTAAACCATCGAGCAAATGGGAACATCATTTGTGTATACGTATGGCATAATTTCTCAATGAATGATGTATATCATGTTATATCCCTATATTTTACTAAGTACCCCAAATACATATATACCCAATATGGATTATATGCATATCATGTTTAGAATTTTGGATATTATAGAACCATGATAAATGAATGAGGGACAAAGAAACAAATTATAACATACATGACATTCAAAGATGTTATTTCCTAAAACGTGACATTAACATGTAATTGTTAATAAATGAGTAATAAAATGTCATGAGTACATCATATACGTCATCCTAAATATTTTAATCTTTCTTTAATAGAATTATAATGAAATTATTTTTTATAAAGGATTATTTAATGTGTACTAAAGAATTATAGACTATGGGTAAGGGATTTTTGTCTCGATTTTTTATTTTTTGTGACACATATCATATTCAACACCTATTTCTTTTATGTGATATATATAATTTCCAAGAACATATTTTATGATTATTCATTTGGAAATTATTGGGATACACAGATCCATTTTTTGATATCTCATTCATTGGGTTTTCAGTTAAAATTTTACCAAGGTGGTAAGGGATTGTTTTCTCAATTTAACTTCTTTGGGACATAAGCTTTGTTTTTCTGATATCTAATTCTATGACATATACATACTAAAAAAATTTCATTTAATACAATGATTTTCTATATTATCATGAAATTAAATGTTTCATTTCTTGTTATTTCATAATGTGGTCTATGATTTAAAAGATACTAATGTTGTAAAGGTTTGATGTTCTAATCCCATTGTTTATCGATATTTTTTTATGTTTACGCCTCTGATAAGGAAATATTATGATATATTTTTAAATAAATAATTATTTAGTATCCATTAGTTAAGACATGGGATGGAATTTTCTCTCTTCTGTTTCATGTCTTTAGGTACTCATGTGTTCAAACGAATATTTCTAAGAAAATATGGTTTTATTTATCTTTTCCGTTACAAATGGGTTCTCTTCCATATCAATGTTTTATAAAAATATTTTAAAAAATTTATTTTAACATTATCTAAAAGATTTATTAAATAAATTTTTACCATTTATTTAAATATTTTTTAAAAAATTATAAAAGGAATATTTTATCATTTTAAAAAACAGTCCCCCTTGTATTGAATTTTTTTTTAAATGAATATTTCTTAATGTTTACGGAATAGACGATATTTTCTGCCGTCTTTATCACTAATTATTTTAAATATTTCCCTATATATTTGTATTTTAATTTTTATAGAAAATTATTTGTACAATATTTTATAAAAATTTAATTTTAAAAATTCATTTTCAACAATATCATTTAAATGAAATTTTAAAATTCATTTATAAGTTTCCAAGTTTATTTTCATGGAAAATATTTTTGAAAATATTTTTTGTTTTAAAATGCGTTTTTTATGTGGATAAAATATTTTCATAAAAAATTATCATAGTGATCTTCCAACGTCATTTTCTATCGAATATGACATCATTTGATATCACAAATGATTTAATGGGGATAATATTTAATGATACCAACTATATTATTTCAATGGATGGTTATTTCTATTATTGATGAAATGGTTATAAAACACATTTATTTTACATTAGTTATGAAATGGTGAATTATTTTTTTTTATGAAACTCATTTTATAATGTGACCAATGAAGTGATGATATGATGAATGTTTTATGATATTATGGAATATATAATATGGTTTTCGTATAAGATGAGTATGGCCAATATCTCCCTCCAATTCATTGGGTAAAGGTTAATAACTCTTGAGTAAATATGATATTTATAAACCTGATTACACGTTCATAATGTTATGTGTGAACCTAATGATTTGTTCCCATTATTATGTGTTGACCAGATTAAATGTTCATAGTGTTATGCATAGACTAGGACTTAATATCTATAAGATTATCTGTTGACACTGTTTAATGTCTATATATTTATAAGAAGGAATATTTCATATCCTTTATTTAATGAGTGGTCCTTTTCCTAATTGTACATGTTTATAATGTGATAATATTATGTGTATGCCATAAATATATGTCTTATTTCAATATTATTTTCTCATGGTTTATTTTATTTGATTCCATTTTGATGCATTCTTATGAACTACCAATATTTAATCCATAATTTATATTTATTATATATGATATACTGGGTATGGTTTTCAAATGTTATTCTATTGTTATAATCCACATATTCTCATGATATATTGATATGTTGAGGTTTTACCCATATTATGCATTATATCTCACCCTTTATTATTTTTTATTTTTCCTAAGATATGATGAAAGGTATTTTGTATGACTTGTCTACGAAGGGTTCTAGTTATGAAAACCATATTGGAAGATGATGAAACTCACTTATGGACCAATTTTTATCAGTACTTGTCTCTAATGGAACAATACCTTTAGGATTCTTAGGTATGTGTTTGTGTAATGTAATAAATATTAGTCTAAAAATATTTCATATATATATATATATGAGAAGTTTTGGACTCTACAATTTTTTATCATATTCACTTAGATGTTTGGGAGGATAAGATAGAGGTCATTCTAAAAAGTGTTTAGTTAACCTATAATTTACTAAAGAAAATTATTCTGATGAAAAATCCTGACATTGAATTATATATCTTTAGGGACTCTATTTGCAGTGGGGAGACCATTATAGAGTGTATTTTCTCTTCTGAGGGAATTCTATTCTTCTAAAATGAGTACACCATACCTTTACCAATGAGAAAACATGTGATAAAGGATGGTCACAATTCTCAGTAGGTAGATAATCTTGGAAAGATTAAAATGATTTGTGACATAATAAAACGATTATAGAGACCATGTATGAGATAATACATTACATGTTTTTTCTCACTGTTATACATTCCAGATAGTTCAAGTCAATCTCAAAAAACCTTTAATTTTCTTCAACCCCATATTATTCCAGCTTGGATGTGGGATGTGATTTTGATGGATTTTATGGTTTGGTTTCCTTGTACCCCTTGATGGAATAATTCTATATGCGTATTGATTTATTGGATGACCAAATTGAATCACATTATCCCCATTATAGAAAAAAATAATTTTGAGTACCACAGAAGTCTACATGTGAATGAGAACATTAGATTAAATAGAGTTTTCTATGTTATAGTTTTTAAATGGGATCCCTGATTCACTTATCATTTTTGAAGAGGTCTCTTGGAGGAGATAAGATCCCATATTACATTGATCATGGAATATAATCTATTGAAAAATATCATATAGAACTAGTTATATATGTCTTGGAAAACATTACTTTTACTAGCATTATTTACTTCAGGGAATCTTGGTATAGCCATATCAGACTGGTTGAGTTTTCCATTAAAATTAGTTACCAGTTGTCCATTTGAATGGTATTCTTTGAGTCCCTATATTTTAATCCATGTAATTATCTATTTTCATAATTATAGATTGTGGAATAATCCTTATTTTGGACTAGTTTCTTCCATGAGGTGATAAGAAACAATCATCTGATTCATTGGAGAATAGTGAAAACATATATATTTTATAAATCATATCATGATCTTCATTGATTTCTATTAAAGTTATCAATTTGTTACAAGGTGTTTTTGATAGTTTTTTCTTTGTATGGGTTAATGATTACTTTGAAATGAGGTAAATATTACATTGAGATACGTGAGACCATTTTATATTTTTAGTAGATTTTCCAGGTGACTTACCATTTTGAGTTTCCACCTTAGTTGACATTAATTCATAATCTGTTTTATATGTAGCATATATGAAATAATCACTATGACCCATCTCATTACTTATTCTCTGAAGACCTTAATGCGGAAATAGATATATCCATTACTAAAAATCTATTTTTGAATGTTTATTATGGTGTGATAGTTCTTCAGGGGAATTAAGTAGCTTTGGTTTTTGTGATTATGTAGAATTGTTATGATTATCATTAGTCTTGGGATCATTAAGAATTGAGGAGATAGTAGTGGCCTCATCACTTCGACATGGAGTCTTTTTGAAAGTAATTTCTGGGGAAAGATGTATTTTGGAGGTTATTTTGTGATATATTATCACTATATTCCTAGTATTTTGATGAATTATTTTATCATATTTTATTTTTGTATTTATTTGTGTTATTTCTTATGCTTTTCAGATAATTTTTGGATGTTATGAGGATTTGTATAGTTGGTACGTGATTAGTGCAGACCATGTAACCAACCCTTCAGACCATAATACCTTGGATATTGGGGGTTTCCATGTTTGGTGAATAGTTTATCTAAGTATTAATACAATCTATACGCCATTTGTATAAGAATATTGTGGGTTTAGGGTTGGGAAGAAAGTTAGTAATATCATTTTTCCAAACCCAAAAAAATATAAAATGAATATTTAATCCCTTGAAAATTTTAATAAACTTCCTTGGACCCATTTTCTATCTCTAACAACATATTATTCCTCTTTAACATGGCCTTTTAGATTTTGTATGCACCTAAGATAGTATTTTGGCGTCTCTAACCCCTTTTTTATTTTATCAATGTGTATGTGGATATGTTTCATCTAGCTCTAGTAATTTTAATCTCTTTGATTTGTAATTTACCTTTATTGTTATCTCTCATTCACGCAGAGTAATGGATCATCATGTTGTTGGTTGATCTAATCCTTGATTTGACATATTATGATTCATGTGATCCCTTTTTGACCTTCCGCTACATAAAATATTAATTTTTGGTTCTCTTTTTAGGGGACTGATCATTTGATCTTATGAGCTAAAGGTAGGCTATTCTGTAAGCCTTTTGTTAATTTAAATCCTAAATTTCTAGGTTGAATTGAAACTTATTTTCTATTAATTATTTTGGTTTGAGATTATATGTAAATTGGTTTTGAAAAGTCATGGAATTATGAAATTAAACCATGTTTTTAAATCCTTTGATTAATTGAGTGTTATTTTACATAAAATTTACTGAAATAAAAAATTATTTAATGAAATGATTTGATTTATATTCTAGAAATATAGATTTAAATGAAAGGTGATTTTTAATGGAATGAATTTATTGAAAATTTATGAATTGTATTTTGAAATGTAAGTGGAAAATTTAACTTTAATATTTGGAAATTGAGCTATGAATGATGATTTTAATTATATTGTATTATCTTTCTAATGAATGATTAATTTAAATCACATGTATGCAAGAGTGGTTCATGTATGGTAAAAATAACAATTATTATAATCTGACTGACTATCATTAGATTCATTATGATAACACTTATTAGACAAATTTTTTTTGTGATTTCCTCAACAGGTTATTGATTTCTTATCCCAATCACTTGATCATTATGGTTGTGTTCACACAATTTGAGGTGTGGTGATATACAGAGTGGTGTAAGTATCATTGATCCATGAGAAACTAATCCTAAAGAGTAATGAACATGTGGGTTGGATTTAACTTGATTATTAAATTTTTGGATATTTTTAACTATTTTATTCATTCCCTTTTTATTTTATGAAAATTTTATTGAATCATTTTTTATATACTTACCATTTTCAGGTTTTGAAAGAATGTTTGACTGATAAATGTAAAAAATGTTTGATATTCTTTATAATTATTTAAATTGAATCATAAATTGTTTATTTTCATTAAATCTACTTATGTAATACATGATGAGATCCTACAAGGATTTTTTGCTCACACACTGTCTTTTCCCTCCTATGAATTTAATTTATTTTATTCGAGGTCTAGGAAAATAGTAAGATCCATTTTCTGGTTGCATGAGTTATTTAATAATGGATAATTGGAGTGAAGAAGGTGACCAATTGACATATAATCCAATTTCTACATGGGGATTGCGAGAATTTATCTGGATGGATGTTGTCTTATTTTTTTTGGATGATGCTCTGTTTGTGTTTTTAATCAATCTTCTTGTGGTATATTTATCCCTGATTAGGGTTAAGTATACTGATTGTATATTGTTTTATTTTTCCAATCTTCATAGTTTGTTGTCATGAAAAAACAGATCCCTTTGATTTTTTTATTCTGAGTGATGTTCAAAAACTCTTGGGTATTCAGAACTCCCTTTGAGATATGCTAGATCAGACTTGGGTATCAGTGTGTCTGTGAATCTGGTTGGGTTAGTTACATTCCAACTCTCATCTAGGATGTAAAAATTATAGCAGTGTCCTTTTTATTCATTAAAAGTGTTTAAATGGGTATTATCAATTTATCCTACATAATGGCCAGATGATATGAACATAGATGAACTTGTTTGGTGAGGTGAACATATGGATTTCTCCTTTCATCTCTTTCCTTTCTTGTCTTCTCCCACAAGGGATTTTCAATCACCCCATGTTCCACAAGTGAGCTCAATGAGTGAAATGTGCATCAAACACCTTAATAATTTACTTTATTTCTTTCCTATGTAGATAAATTTTGATTGATATCTTGATTATTATGAAATAATAAACTAAAATGTACTACGACCTGTCCTATTAAAATAATGTAATATAACATGATACTTCAATAATAAAATTTCCATAAAAAAAACCTCAAGAAAATAAAAATTAATAAAATTATTTATTATAAAAAGTTATTTTAATTCCTTAAATATTATTGTAATGATCTATGTATTTATTAAATTTATTTTTATAAAATATAAATTTTTGAAAATTGATTAAAACTATTAAATATTAACAATTGATATTTTTTAGAGAAATATTTTAAAAGTAAAATGAATTTTACAGAATAAATTATTTTTATAAATTTTAAAAGATGATATTTATAATTATTAATATTTCAAATATATATTAACTATTATTTAATTATATATTGATAAGAAATAATATTAAGAAAAATTAAAATTTTAATGTTTTTTTAATAAAATAGCTTTCCTTTATCTTTTGTATTTTTTTAAATATAAATATATAAATTTCGTAATTTTAATTTTATCAAATAAGCAACATTTTTTATTTTATAATGTTAGAATTATTTGTAATCAATTTTTAGTATTTATTTGTAATTTTTTTATGTGAAAATTAAAATATATAGTTTTTAAGAATACCATTGTGTTTTATATATTATCATTATCTAGGAACAAATATAAACTTTTATAAAAATATTTAAAAACACATACTATATTTAAATAATAAATTTATTCATTTAAAAATACTATTTTAAATTTTAAAAACCCCATGTTTAACATTTTTTAATGTTATGGGATCCTTTATTCTAATGAAAAATTGACTTTTCATATTTTTCATTAATTTTATGTCATAATGTAAAAAAAAATTTCATTTTAATCAATATAAAACATATGTTTTAATATTGAACAAATTAATTTTAATAAATATCGAAAAAAATGATTATATATTCCTAAATTTTTTTTTTCAGGATTAAAATAGGTTTTCTCTATAAAAGGGTTTTTATGTGTTACATGTATTAATGTTAAAATTATGTTTTCATTCATATGGAATTTTTTATACGATTTATCTAATATTTTGAATCATTAGGAAAACATTATTTAATTATTTCTATTTTATTATTAGGCCTTAATTGTAAATTTCATAGTGAAAATTTAATTATCATTAAAATTCCAAAACTGTAAAAGTAAAAAATATAATAGGAAAGTACATAAAAACATGTTTAAGGTGTAAAATGAATTTTTGATTTATTCTTAACATTTCCATACCCTTAACACCATTATTGGGCATTATTTTATCCTTTTGATCCTTGAATAATTACATTTCCTTTAAATTATTTAAAAAAATTTATTTCCCTCCCCTATAAATGGAGCTCTCCTTTACACTATTTCTCTAATAATTATAAAGAAATATATAATAAAAACAATACTCTGGTCTCCCTTTATCTCTCTTACCACTTTTTAAGGTCGTGGAATTTCAAAAATACCATGAAAATGACACTTAATTATTTAGAAAAGGTAGAACAACCAAATGGAGAGGTAATGTTCTGAATCTAGATATTTTAATTATTTTATTCCTCTACCCCCTAAAACCTAAAATATCCATGAAATTATGATAATAATAATATTAATAATACTTTTTAATTTCATTATACTAAAGTAATATCCATTTTATACCTTCCTCCAATACAATTCAAAATATAAAAATGTCACCAATTGTGATCTTGGACTACCACCTCCATGAACTGTGTGTGTGATTTTTCATCACAAATATGAATGGTTTGATAAAAAAGGGGAATTAAAATGATTAAATATTAAATATTTAATATTATTAATATTATTGAATAATAAACTAATTTATACCTTCTTTTTATTCAACGAAATATAAATATATCACATGTGTGTATGTGGGTACTACCACTTCCATAAAAGTGGTATATGTCATTTTTCACTCTATTAATTTATTTTTTATCCAAATATAAAAAATATGGTTAAATAATTTAATAAAATCTAGACAATATTATAATAATTTTTTATAAATATATTTATCCAAAATAAACACTTTCTAAACCATATAAACCATCAAAATCAAACTTGTTCTTTTTCAAGTCAGATTAATCACCCACATGAACAATTTAATAAATTTAAAACATTTATCAATACATAAACCCAAATGAAGGTATTATTTGATATTATTGATCAATTAATGTGTTTTTTAATTTTATTTAATATTTATGTAAATTATTATCTCATTATTAATATGTCAATGTTGTTCTAAAAAAATTACTAAAAACATGCATGTCGCTAATTATATTATAATGAATTAGAACTAAAATGATTATTGTAGAAATTTATAACATTATAAATAATTATAACACATTTATTGTAATATTTATAATAATATTATAATTATGAAAATTTTATTTATATAAAATATTCGACATTGGATTTACGAAACTAGTTATAAACAAATAATTGAAGCTAACAACATCTGATGATGAAAAAAATATAACTAACAAATATATTTGAAATAAATAATTAAAAATTATGTTTATAAAAGTTTATATTTATTATAATTTTCTTAAATAGCTAAATATGATTGTAAAATATTTATGTAGGAGGTTAGGACATGTTTTTCTATGTGGGATTTAAGTTAGTAATTTGTTTATCTTAGTTTTTCTTCATTGAGATATGTTGTGTATTAAATAATTATTTTGGTGTATATATTTATGTTGATATAGTTTATTATATTTAT
This sequence comes from Viscum album, assembly GCA_963277665.1. NCBI lineage: Eukaryota > Viridiplantae > Streptophyta > Magnoliopsida > Santalales > Viscaceae > Viscum > Viscum album. The sequence continues at coordinate 41,203,583 of OY728141.1, read as the reverse complement.
TAATACAATAAATTTTATTTAAGATTCCATATCATGTTATAACTTTAATGGATTTTCAATTCAGAATGTAACAATGATATAACAGTTTTTGTTAACTCAACCCCCTTTCGTTGATTTATAATGATTCGTATTAAACTACTTACTTTTATCATTGGATTATTCCATAATAAGATTTTATATTGTAAGTTATACATATATCTAGGGAAATGACACTTTATATTCATATAATTCAACTTGATGAATTTATTTCTCATTTAATTATAATGTTGTTAAGAATAATTCTCATCCTTCCCAATTAAGTTAATTTTATTTCATTTCCATTTTTGTTATTCCCACCAATATTATCCTCTATATTATGAAACCAAATTCTGGTATATATATTTTTATCTCCAAATTACCCTTATCTCATTTCGAAAAGTATGTTTTATTATCCCTTTTTATGATGTGGGTCTTCTTAAAAATTATTTTAAACTATTGAAATAGTTTTAATTTCATGATCAAATGTGTTAGATTACACTAAATATTTATTATAAAAACATTAATATTCATTTAAAATATCCATTATTGAAGATAAATTTTAAATGTAATTTTTTTAAAATTTTTACATAACATTTTTCTAAAATGATTTCGATTATGACATATAGAATTGTCTAATACGAGTATGGTAAATAAATATAAAAACTCTTTTACTATTTCAATTTTTATATGAGAATTCCTTTTTAAGAATCATAATTTTATTATTTTATATTTTTTTCCAAATGATGTCAAATTTGAATAAATTTTAAAAGAAAAAAATATTAATGAAATTTTAAAATGTAAAAGTTTTATTTTTAAACTTTATTCATGATATTAAAAAATATTTTAAACGATTATGATTTTAGTAAAATATTATTTATTGTTTAAATAACATCTCAAATAATTTTATAAAAAATATTTCTTTTATAAAACATTTTTTATAAACTTGTTGTCTTATAAGATAGTGTTTATTAAGCTCAATGTATATCATTTGATATGATTTTTTTAGTTTTTAATCTGTTAAAAATTGTGGCAATATCACTCATTTTTTATGGGAATGATCCAATGATATAAAAAATTTATTTTTAATCTATGTCAAATTCCTTAATGTTCCCTAAGAAACATAGTGTATTTTTTTTAATTCCCAACCAAACTCAAATCTCTAGATGTATAAATGAATTTTATAGTATAGTTTTTCATAAAACAAATTCTTTTTCCACATATTCTTCAATACAAGTTAATTATGCGAATTTTATAATTTTATAAGGGAACATTTATGAATGAATTATTATTATATTATAGACGGTTAATATATAACCCCCCCAATGAATTCTATTAATATTTATATCTCATGAGATTATGGAAAATGTAGCGTGATTCTTGATTCATAGAGGTAAACATGTATTGACACTCGATCATATAACGTAAACCAATAGTGAAGCCTGATCTTCCATGGAAAACATGTAGTGATGACTGATCCACCAAATTAAATCAGAAGTGAATCCTGATACTACAAATAAAAAATTTAGTGGCTCTTGATCCAATAATGGAAGCATGTTGAAAATCTTGATCCAATATATTTTTATTCTTATAATGGTTATTGTTCGAGAATTCTTTGATATATTTCAAGGATTATTCTCTATGGATCATGTCTATTACCACACACTATTTTTTCATTGTATATTTTTGTTTATTTTATATTACATTACCTTTTATCATGAATAATGGGAAACTATTATTGTTTCATTAGCATTTTAATAAGATATATCTCTCATGACCTTATTTTTCTTATATGATTATGATCTAACACATAACGGAATACTCATGAGTTTTTTACATACTAAGAATAAGAGATCATGTATTTGTAATATTTACATTCCCCACAATAAAAATATGAATATATCCTACAATAAATTTATATGGGAGTCATGTGTTTCTTAATTATGGATATGTACTCACAATTATTATAAAATAAGTTGCTTATGTAGCTGATCGTCAAATTCATGGAACCTTATATTCTTGATATTTTTTTATTATTTGTTATATAGAATGTATTACTTATGGGAATGATGTAAAATTAAGGTATATTTATCGTGAGTTACACCAATTTTTATTTGATTCGAGTTTTTAAATTATTCATTTTTAGGACTCGGTATAAGTGTGTGGGTCTATGGTGCCTCATTTTGGTTTAGAATAGAGTATAATTATTTTTTGGGATTTTTTTTATTTTTGTGTATAATTAAAAGATAATAGTAGTGAAATAACTAATTATAATACTTAGTATAGGATGAAATCATTGAGTTTTTGAAAAATATATTTTCTGTTGTTTACTAGAAATTACACCACTATAAGGATACTAATAAGAGGATGTTGTTGTGGAATATATGTACCTAGGGGTAATTATCCAAAAAAAAAGATTAGTTGATTATCAACATGATCTCCAAAAATTACATGATGACTGGGCCTAAGATTTTACATATTACTAGGAACTACCTACGGATATGATTTGGTTAATCACATTTTCTTTATGATCCATTGTGAATGATTTACTATTTTAGGGAATTGGATTTTGTTATACGAGAGTACTAAACCTAAAGAAAATTATATTGAACCAATAGTGATTTAGATGAAACCAAGAGAGTTATCTAATATACCAAGTATGACATAGTTTAAATGAATGCATCATAGGTCAGAATGAATGTTTCGTTGGAGAATACATATTTGGATTGTGTTTTTTTCCATATTCTCATTTATTCAGATTTTATTACATAGAATCATACCCCTGAATTTATTAGTTTGATAGGAATATGATCATGAAAATGACGACGTTAAAGGTATGTTTCTAGAAACTTCTAAATAATAATATATTTTTTAGATGGTATTCTTTTCATTCATAAAATAGTAATATTTATATCACAGTATAAATTATATCCTAAGTTGTGTATACCATTTAGATAGTACAAGAAATTTTTACTAGTAAGTGATAATTAGAATAATGGGGATAAAATTTATTTAAGGGGAGAGAATGTAAAATATGAATATATCAATATATATGTTTCCAAAAATAAATATAACATTTTGATAATAATATTCACACACAACACCAATCAAAAATATATTGTGTCATACCTTATTAAAATAATTCAATATGAAGTGATGTATCAAAAGGAAAACTGAAATAATGAGAAATCCACAAGTAATGAAAATATTAATAAATTTATTTATTATGATAAATAATATCTTAATTCGTTAAATTTTTTTATGATTCATATATTTATTACATTTATTTTTTGAAATAAAAAAATTTATGTCATGTTATTAAAACTAATAAAATATAAAAATTTACATTTTGAAAAGAAATGTATTTAATTTAATGTTTGTTTTACCAAATAAATAAAATTAGTATAAATAAAAATATTATTTTGATAATTATAAAAATTTAAAAATGATATATTAACTATCATTTCAATAGACATTTATATGAATTAATATTGAGAACACTTAAAATTTTCAAGTTAAATTTTCTATTACAATAGATTTTCTTCATATTTCTCTTTTTTATTTAAAATTTAAATATATATATTTTACAATCTGAATTTTATTAAAGGAAAATAATTTTTTGATTTATCAAGTCAATATTTTATTTTGAAAATTATTTGATATTTTTGTGAAAATAAATGCCTTTTAGGTGAATAGAAAAAAAAATTTATTAATAACTTAGCACATTTAACATTATCATGATCTAATAATTACTCAAAAATATTTTTTATTTTTTCAATTACCAATAATTTATTTATTTAATATAAATATTCATTTACAAATATTAATGAATTTATAAATAATGTGTTTTAAATTTTGAGAGATAACTAATCTTTTATTCTACTAAGAAAATTTTTCATTTCCATTAATTGTGATATCACATGGTTAAATTATGTTTGAAATTTATGTTTAAGCCATATAAATCTTTTTTTACTAATTATAAACCCATTTATTTCATTAATATCAAACATATTGAAAATTTTAGCACAATTATAATTTCCATGCCTAAAAATGTACATTTTCTAAAAACATGTTTTCATTTATTAAGTTAGCTAATATTAAAATTAATTTTTCATAATCATATAAATTTTATTAGATAAATGAGATATAATATTTCAAACAATTAAATCCAAATTTTATATTTATCTTAATTTTATTTTTAGTCATTAAAGGAATATTAATTATGAAAAACATAATTACCTTTGTAAAAACTCAAAATAGTCAGAGTGAAAGATATCTAAGTAAAAGAATTAAAACATGTTTAAATCATGTGTGAAAATAAAAGGTTGGGGAATTTTAAACAATACCTTATACCCAATCCACTATTTTCCATCAATTCATCCTTTTTTCACTTTAATATAGACATGTCCTTTATGAGATTTAGAAATATGTTAGTTCCCTCGCCTATAAAGGATCTCACCTCCACCCAATTTCTGTATTAATTATAAAGCCTTAAATATACCAAAACTCTACAACAGTCTCCCAGAAACTATATCAAAATTTCATATTATCCTTTTTATTAATAATATAAAATGATAAGTAACCTTAATTTTTTACACAGGTGACAACATCTAAAGGGAGAGGTAATGTTCTAAACCAATAATTTTTTTTATTCTTACCTATCAAACCCATTCATGCTTGGTAAAATGAGAATTTAAATGATTAAACTAATATTAATAAGAATAATATTATACTTAAATTATATACCATTTATTATATTCTTCCAATTCAATAAAAAAAGAATATGTTTCTCGTGCGTACGTACATACTACCATCTCTAAGAATGTGGAATATTTTTATTTTTACACTATTATTTTATTAGGTATAAAAAATAATTAAAATGTGATCTATGACATTAAAAAATATAAATAATATTATTATAGTTCATTTATAATTATATTATTAATATATATTCACTTTCTGAACCATATACACCCTATGATTTAAGTTTTTTCTTTTTTAGGCCGTTTTAACCGCTTACAAGAAGAATTCCATAAATTTCTATCATGGATGACAAATAAAACATATATAATAATATTATCAAAAATTAATGAATAAATTTTATTTTTTATTAAGTTTATTTAAATTTTATATAAATTATTAACTCAATATAAATATATCAAGATTTTCTATCCAAATATACTAAAAACAACCTTGTCACTAATAATATTTTCATTCAATATAACTAACATTCTTATTGAATGAAATTATAAATTTATTAATAATTATACAAAAACTATTTATGTAACATTAATGAAGTTTTAATGATAAATTTTTAATTTCAAAACAATAATTAACGTCACAATTATGAAAATTGTTGTAAAAACAATCGAAGCTAATAACATGAAATAATGAAAAAAATAACAAACTAATATTTTTTACATAAATGAATAAAAATAGAGTTTATAAAATTAATGAGGAATGAACATGGTTCTTAAATATTTTATTAATACTGGTATTTTTTTATAAAGGAAACGAGAGAAAATCTGGATATATATGATTTAAGGTAACCGTTTTTACATCTCAATTTTACTTCATTGAGGTATGTTTTGTATTCACAAAATGATTCATTTTTCTAGTGTATATAATGGCCATGTATTTCATTTAAAATAATTATTTATGAATTATATGGTATTTATGAATCTATATCATTTTATATCTTTCATGGGTTTTCAATTCACAAGAAATGAAAAATATAAGGTTTTTTGTTAACTAAAAATACTTTCTTTGAGTTATAATGTTTCATATTAAACTACCTGATTATAATTCTACTTTATCCGACCATAATATATTATATTTAATATTATATTTATCTCAAGTTAAAATGAAAATTTTCATTCAAATATTCCTCCTTTGTGAATTTCACTTTCATAAAAGTATAACATCGTTAAGAATAATTTTCATTCCTTGCAAGAAAACTATTTATCTTCCATATCCATTTTTTCTATTCCCACCAATGTTATCTTTAATATTTTGAAACCCAATTATATGTGATATCTTATGATATTAACATTATAATTTTATACTATTCAAAGTAATGTTTTATTAAACCTATTTCTCATGTGAATTTTCAACAAAGGTATTTTAAAGTATTCAAAAAGTTTTGATTACATGATTAAATGTTTTGTATTTCAATATAAATTTATTTTAAATACCTTTATATAAATTATAATGATATATTATTGAATATTTATTTGTAATAGTAAATTTTTTTATTAAAATTAATATTTCTTTTCTGAAAATTATATTACGATTTTACCCATAGCTTTAACTTTTTCAAGTATGGTAAAAATTTATTCCAAAAAATATTTTATTGCTTCTATATCTATATGAGAATTATTATGTACAACGATTCAATTTTATGTTTTAATATAAATTTACAAATTATTTTAAAACCTAGTGATTTTGAAAATAAAAATAAACAAGATTATTTTTTTAGTAAAAAATTTGATTTTTCAAATAAATTAATGAATTTGAAATGGATTTTAAAGTCTTGGGTTTTATAAAATTGTCTCATTAGTGTTTTTATAGCTTCTTAAAGAATTTATATGAAAAAAATGAATTATCAGTTTTTTAAAGTATTTTCTTTAGTTATAAAAGGATTTATTTTATTTTGCTCAATGTATTTTTTTTATAGAAAACATATTATGGAGTTGTGAATACATTAATAAAAAATCAGTTTTCCTATCATTTTCCATGTGATTTATACAATGATATTAAATTTTTATTTTTCATCTATGTCATCATATATAATTCTATTCATGTTAAAATGGGGTTATTTTGAAGACTTTGTTAATCGTCTTACTGTATTTTCCTTACGAATTTTTCTATCAATTTTTTTTATGAATCGTATATTTTTTTCCTTGGTCAATTAAGTGATGTTTAAAGTAAGAATGGTTTCATGTTATAATAAAAAATGTATCTATGAAATATTATTATGTGATGACTAGGTTTTATATGATGCTCACATGAAATGGTAAAATATCAATAAATCATAAGATAATGAGAAACAAGTTTTTTTCTAAATCTTTCATGGGAAGCATATAGTGAACAATACTTTTAATACATATGTATTACATATTAATAGATGAATATTAAATGAAAAAAATAGTTTTCATTCTGTAATCATATAGTTTTAGAGTATTCAGAAACATTGATAGATAGAAAACATGTTCATAAGATATCTGCATCATATCCCACTAAATTAATTATAAATAGAACCCTTCTTATGCATATCATAATTTAAAACATTATTTATAACCTATGGAAAGTAAATATAAGAATGTGTGAACTCAGATACTGATTAAGGATAAACAAGGAATACCAATGAGCACTTAATTATAACATGGGAATATGTTTATCATAACATGAGATGATCATTTTAAAGATACACCCAACATATCATAGATCATATGTAGATACCCGAAGCCTGACGTACATGGACATTACATTAATTTTTTGGAATACTTAGTACATAACAAAAACACACACACAAGGACCATAATAGTTTAGTGTCTTTGGAAACTTAGAACGTAATCTTCTAATTATGGTGAAAGATCTTCAACATCTCCCATAAAGATCCTCCTTTTTTTCTTACCTAAAACCTTTCTTTATATCATGTGGAAAGGAAAACATAAAAGTGTGAGATCAAATTTTCAGTAAACGTAAAGAAAAGAAATATCAATCACATCATATTCATAAGAACATAACATTTTGGAAATCTTAACCTACAAAAGAGATGATAATATCATAACATGGGATAAATCATAGTAGTGAAATGTAATCCCAATGATAACAACATAAAACATGAAACATTGTGGAATACACACATAATAATAGAGAATAATTTCTTATTATTCAAGATTCATTTCCAAGACTACCTTAGTGGACAAAGTCCATTTCTGAACCGATTTCACTCCACATTTCAGTCATGTTTCACTGAACCGGTTTAACATGCCGTTCCAGCCATGTCTATATCATGAGATATAAAATCTTTAACCAATGAATTGGAGGGATATATAGGTCCCACCCATCTCATAATGATACCATTCTTATGTGTTCCAAAAAATCATAAACCATACATCATAGCATAACCCATGTAATAAAAATGGGAATCTTAAACATCATGACATCATAAAACAATTCATATAAGATAAAGGAATTCATTAAATATTTCCATCACAACATAATCAAATCAATGTAATAATAGGGATAGAAACAGAACCCTATATTATCTTAGATGGAAAATAATTTTGATAGAACACATGAACTCCATTCTTGAAGAAAATATACTTTCTACTTAAAAAACAATTTTCCATTATTAACATGTCATACAATTATAAACTAAATGAATTTGATTATAAATAAACATTAAAACATGTAAAGTAATATTATTGGAAATAATGTTTTCAAATTCATTTCATGCCGTATAATTTAAAAAAACATTCTTCTCGTACTTTTTTCGGAAAAGTCAAAAAGTACCTCGTACGAAAAACGACAAAAGATTCCTTTCATATCTTTTACTAAAAATAACTGAAGGGAAAAATTGGATATAAAATATTTTGTAAGGATATAAATATTACATATTTAGGAAACATGTATGTGGATGATAAATATTCCCCAGTAAATTCTGGAGTATAAACAATCTCAGATAAAAATTGAGATTGTGAGATTTTCCCTTACCTTAGGTCCGATTTGCTTCGTAAGTGTCCGAACCTCCTGTATAATGATTTAAATAATGTCATTTACTTATTCAAGAATTATACTCATTGTTATGATATCACATATGGTTCACTTATGACTTTATTTTACCCGTTCTTTTGTAAATTCCATGTTAAAGAGCGTTTTGGGTAAAATTGTTTCATTTGTCATCCGTGTTTTGACTTGTAATTATTCATATGATTACATAGATCATGATGAATTAATTCCAGAATATAAAACATTATTTATATATAATATATATTCAGAATATACATATATATAATAGATCAGTAAATGGAATAAAATACACTGTTCATGGAGACGGTAGGCCATACGTACGCATGAACGCTGTTTTCATTTCCTTATTGAGATGAATGGAATTAGGTAGATGACATACATATATATACACATAAATCCAGTATCATTATTATGTAATATATTTAATGATTACTTATTATATATAATTTATAATCATTCATGAATGGTTAACGTGGAGAATGAATAGCATCACGTCGTGGAGACGGTAGTCCGTACGTACGCACGAGTGATGATATCGTTCTCATGATCGTGGAATTGTATTGGAGGGTATGTATACTATTTCAGAATCAATATAACTTTAAAATAATCATTTATATTTATTATTTACACCATTATATCCATCCAAGTATGGTGGTGGTGGAAAATAGATTACACCACGGCGTGGAGACGGTATTCTGTATGTTCGCATGCATGGTGATTTCATTTTCCGTAGGATGGATAGATAGTGAAATATGGTTCTTTAATACTTATAATAACATATCAGTATATTATTTATATTGATTTTATTAATTCATAATGAAACAACCTATGAATAAGAAGTGGAAGAAGAAATAAAGTTGAAAGAATCGGTAATGGACATTACCTCTGCTTTGAAGCGACTCTTTGAGTCCTCATCTTATGGCACTAAATTTGGTATTTGAAGAAGACCATGACCTCTAGTATGTTTCTAGGAAAGTGGAGGAGAGAATTTCATAGGGGTTGTCTGAGCTTGAAGGCTCAAAGTGGTGTGAGGAAGAGAGGGATGATGTGCCCTTTTATAAGGGAGGAGAGGCGCACCTTTGGAATAACTAAAAATATTATTTTATTATAAAGTCATATTTGGTTTTTAATATCTCCAAATTGAGTTATTTAGAATCTAAGGTGGGGATGGGTTGAAATACTCTCATCCAATAGAATTTAGACATGTTTAGGTTATTATATTAACCTTATCCTTTCGTTTTAACTCTTAGTTAATTAGATTGACATTTACCATGTCACTTTGTATTTTTATATTATATAGTTAGTAAACTCACCATATACATACAAGAGACCCCCAAGTGGACCATTAATGATACACCTATCATCATAAAAGTATGTTGGCCGAACCATAGATTTTTTGGAATAAAAGTACAATCAATAATATAATATTTGTTTTAAAAACTATTTTATGTCAATTTTGACACTATTCAACAATTTATTTTTATGAAACTCATAAAAGAATGATTACTTCGAACCAAGATAATTAAATCAATAATAACATGTCATATTAACCTATAAAATTATTGTAATTCATAAAAAGTCTCAAATTACATTTATTTGGGTATTTATAACATCAATTAGGTCAATATTTTATTACTAAAATAACTACTGAAACATCATTGTGTCATGAATAAATTAAATTATTTAATGTCTAAAAATTAAAAATTAAATATAATTATGTAGGAAATAGTTTTATCTTTCTAATGAATATTTATAGTCAAATTTATCTTATGTATAACCCTATATTTAAAATAATTGACTTATTAAACTTTGATTTTAACTATTTTAACCCTTCTTTGAATAAATTAATAAAAAATGTTCTAATCTAATACAAGTGGGCCTAAATGGTCATATTTTATTTCTAAGGTTATTTTTGGTCGAATTACACTTATCCAATGGAATTAGGACATGTATTAGGGTAATAATAATATCATTTTTACCCTTAATTACCCTATTTACTTTTAACCGTGGTAAATAAAAGTAAAAAGTTTCTATTCACAAAAAATTATTTTCATATCATTGAACCAACTTTTACTTACTGAAATCAACCATGTCTCTCGGATTTTTTAAATTCCACTCACAGAAGAGGTAAAATTATGTTTTATGAAAAATTCATCTTTTTAACTACCACTTAGTGGTTTCACTATTCATCAAAAATAGAACGTTTCCAGAAAAATACCAAAAATTAGGCCTAAGATATATTTGATATTATGAATTAAAAAATGATATCTATTTTACCAAATTCAAAACTAATCTGTTGCATTAATATTTTTAAAAAATTAATTCTCATCGTCAAAACAAATAGCGGGTTTTTAAGAGATAATAACTATCAAAAGATTGACAGTTGTGTATGTTTGGTTTAAATGTGAAATTACATTCAATGACCAAAGTTGTAATAAATGGTAAAAATATATTCTAAATATAATTTAAAACCACTCAAATTAATAATTTATCACTATTAATTATTTCGATTAAAAAAATTGTTTTTAAATAAAATTTTGTAATCTTCACTATTAATCAGAAAATGAAAGTAATCCAAAAAGTACCAAAATTTCACCCTAAGCTAATTTCGATATTCCGAATCCAAAGAATTTAGTCCATTTTGAAAAATAAAATTTAAAAAATTTCAAAAAGTGGTTATTACTATTCATAATGGCTAGTTTTAATAATATTTTAATAGCATATCATTGTTTAGTGAAACTCGGTATTGCGTACTACACACGTTATCGAGGAAGGTCGTTATTGCGTGTAATGCAAGGCAATTCAACGATGTGTGTTGTGCAAGATCCTTTTGGTGTAGCATACAACACAAGACATTAATGAAATTAAAAACAATATTTTTCATAAAATCTTGGGGTGTTACATTCTACCCCACATAAAATGAATTTCACCCTCGAAATTCATCAGGGTTATAAATGGTTTACTACTCGAAAGTTTCTTCAATAGAAACACACATCGTAAAAACGAATACAAAAACATATATTTAAATAAACAAAAGTATGAAACGTAACGGTTAAACTAATCACTGGGTTTCCACATAGGTGAAAATATGGATATGGAAGTGAAATCTAACCATCATGTTCTGATAGAGAGTGGTAGAGAACATGGCTATGGAAAATCCAGCAATTACAAAGCCATAAATTTTTTACGATCTAAGGTACCATCTGATTCATCAGATATAAGAGCACTAGGACAACATTTTTGGTTTTCATGATCATTTCCCTAAAATTGATGAAATTGGAATTAGAAGAAATACTTTCGTGATTTTGGTATAGTCTCACCGTTGGTCGTTCTTTGGACAATTTACACATCATCTATTAAAGAAATGAAGTTGAATTTGTCATTCGTGATGTGTTAGCAGATCATGTGATAGAATGATGGGTCATTCCTTCTGTCTAAAACAAAAGGTTAGAAAAGTTATCAAAAATACATAATTCCATATATAGTGAGATTAATCATATATGGTTCCTAAAATGGACTTATACTTCATATATCATACTACTTAATATATTAAAACTTGTTTATACTAAACAGGGACTTCCTGTAGGGCAGCGGTAGGCGATAAAGGCCAGTCACACTTCAGTTGTGGGTTTGATTCCCACAGCCTTGTCCGACGCGATGGGTTGTCGCCCATCCTGCAAGTTGTCCTTTTTATAAAACTACATTACTATAACATCCCATAAATAATATCAAAAAAACGTATATCCTTAAACAATACTAACTTATGTGCAACATAATCCATTCCAATCTTTAGGCTTATCCAAAATAATGTTGTCTAATCTCATATTATAGTGAAAACTATTACCAAAGAGTTCATACAGCTAGCATGTTAGTATAATTGTTGATCCCAATATATCATGAGATATGTCTTGTTGGTCACATTCCAAACATTTAAAGGACCTAATCATGTATTCTCTTGAAAAATGAATACCCATTAAACCTTAGTGAAAACATGAGTGCTGTCAAAAGTTAACTATTTCCACATACCAAAATCCCAAAATTCTGTATACTCTAACCATGATATCACATAGTCCTTATAACAATCATGAGCTCATGAATACAATCAAAAATCTCATTATCTTATTATCCCTTCATTATGCGCATATCATCTATGTTCCAAAAATATTTCAATCACCTTTTCATAGTTACCAGTACCATATAATTATTGAAAACGAATACATAGATATTCCAAAATTCCACAATACCATACATGAGATTCCATGATACTATTTTGAAATCCCATTACATAAACACTTAATCACTAAAAAACATCATTTTTATACTGAACATCACAAATAGTGATCGCATGGGACTTCCCTTTATCCTTTTCCTTAAGAGGTTGCTCACGTTGATCATCATTAACCCGTGGATTAGGGCATGTATTAGTATAATTCCCCACTTCCTTGCACTTGAAGCATTGAAGTGTTTGTGGAGAGTTCTTTGTAGTCTTTTCTTTATTCTCATCATTAGAAACCCTTTTTCCATTACCTATACACTAAGCTGCTCAATGACCTTCTTTTCCACACATAAAACATTTTCTAGTCCCTTTATGACAATCTCCACCAGCTTCATTCCACACTTTGAGCATAAGGAAACATTCATCTTCTTTTCACCACTATTCTGAGATTTCTCCTTGAACTCCATCTTTCGTTTCTTGTTAAAACTATGAGATGGATAAGTAACACCAACTTCCATTTCTACCATGATAGCACAACTCACAATTTCTTAATAGCTACTGAAGTCTCTTATAGCTAATTCCCTTCGATGATTTGGTTTTAAGACACTGAAGAATTGATCAACTTTACTTTCAGGTTGGATGATAAATCCAGATGCATACCTTGCAAGCCTTGTAAATTTCGCTTCGTATATACCAACAGATTCATCATCCTTTTGCTTTAGTTCATGAATCTCCTTCTCCATCTTTGTTCGAAGAATATAAGGGAAGTACTTATTGAAAAATAATTCCTTGAACTCGTCCCATTCCATGGACTCAATTTCATCTCTTTGCCTCGTAATCTTGATAAGATTCCACCATTGATCAGCTTCAACTTCCAAACAGTATACTGTTAAGATGACATTATCATGTTCAAGAACATTGAAGAACTGAAAATATCTTTTCAGTGGTACTGATCCATTTTTCAGCAACAAGTGGATTAGAAGACCCACTGAAAGATGGTGGACGTTGCCTCATGAAGGACTCAATAGAACATGGTTCCCTTCTCTGCTCATTTGGATGTCCAGAATGATTCATAGCTTGTGTAAGTATAGCAATAAGATTTTGCACTCCATCTACCATAACATTTGTTTGTTCAATAGGACAATCATTGCATTGTCCATTGCATTGATCAACACGGTTTCTTCGGGTTCCATCCATCGTCTAAAACCCATAAAGAAGAGTGTGAGAGGCAAAAATCATGCTAGGGAAAACAACTCAATAAAGGGGGAGTACATTCAATATCTAACATCTAGGGTTACCGTAATTCTAGTACTATAACCTATACTTATACTTAACCTTAGGGGCATCCCAAGACATACCTTAGAAATATTTCTAGGGATCTCACTAAAGTTCTCGCATCCTAGTTTCCAAATGTTGACTAAACATTACCTCTGATACCAACTAAAGGGACCCGAAGCCTGACATACACGGACATTACATTACTTTTGCGGAATACTTAGTACATAACAAAAACACACACACAAGGACCCTAATAGTTTAGTGTCTTTGGAAACCCGGAACGTAATCTTCTAATCATGGTGAAAGATCTTCAACATCTCCCATAAAGATCTTCCTTTTTTTTTCTTACCTAAAACCATTCTTTATATCCTAGGGTAAATTAAACATAAAAGGGTGAGCTCAAATTATTAGTAAGGGTAAACAAAAGAAATATCAATCACATCATATTCATAAGAACATAACATTTTGGAAATCTTAACCTGAAAAAGAGATCATGTTATCATAACATGGGATAAATCATACTAGTGAAATGTAATCCCAATGATCATAAATTAAAACATGACACTTTGTGGCATACACACATAATCATAGATAATAATTTCTTATTAGTCAAGACTCATTGCCAAGACAATCTTAGTGGACAAAGTCCATTTCTGAACCGAGTTCACTCCTCGTTTCAGTCCTGTTTCACTGAACCGGTTTAACCTACCGTTCCAGCAATGTCTATCTCATTAGATATAAAATAATTACCCAATGAATTGGAGGGAGATATAGGTCCCACCCATCTCATAATGATACCATTCTTATGTGTGCCACAAAATCATAAACCATACATCATAGCATAACCCATGTAATAAAAATGGGAATCTTAAACATCATGACATCATAAAACAATTCATATAAGACAAAGGAATTCATAAAAAAATTTCCATAAAAAAATAATCAAATCAATGTAATAATAGGGATACAATAAGAACCCTATATTATCTTAGATGGGAAATAATTTTCATAAAACACATGAACTCCATTCTTGAGGAAAATATCCTTTCTACTTCAAAAAAACATTTTTCCTTTCTTAAAATGTCATACAATTTTAATCTAAAAGAAGTTGATTAAAAATAAACTTTAAAACATGTAAATTAATATTCTTGGAAATAATGTTTTCAAAATCCATTCATGCCGTATAAGTTAAAAAAACATTCTTCTCGTACTTTTGTCGGAAAAGTAAAAAAGTACCTCAAATGAAAAACGACAAAAGATTCCTTTAATAACTTTTGCTAAAAACTCACCGAAGGGTAAAATTGGATATAAAATATTGTGTAAGGATATAAATATTACATATTGAGTGAACATGGATGTGGTTGATAAATATTCCCCAGTAAATTCTGAAGTATAAACAATCTCAGATAAAAATTGAGATTGTGAGATTTTCACATACCTTAGGTCCGATTTGCTTCGTAAGTGTCTGAACCTCCTGTATAATGATTTAAATAATATCATTGACTTACTCCAGAACTATACTCATTGTTATGATTTCACATATGGTTCACTTATGACTTTATTTTACCCATTCTTTTGTAAATTCCATGTTAAAGAGCGTTTTTGGTAAAATTGTTTCATTTGTCGTCCGTGTTTTGACTTGTAATTATTCATATGATTAATTAGACAATGATTAATTAATTCCAGAATATAAAACATTATTTATGTATAATATATATTCAGAATATACATATATATAATAGATCAGAAAATGGAAAGAAATACACCGTTCATGGAGACGGTAGGCCGTACGTACCCATGAACACTGTTTTTGTTTCCTTATTGAGTTGAATGGAATTAGGTAGATGACACACATATATATACACATAAATACAGTATCATTATTATTTCATATATTTCATTAGTACTTATAATATATAATTTATAATCATTCGTGAATTGTTAACGTGGAGAATGAATCGCATCGCGTCGTGGAGACGGTAGTCCGTACGTACGCACGAGCGATGATATCGTTCTCATGATCATGGAATTGTATTGGAGTGTATTTATACTATTTCAGAATCAATATCACTTTACAATAATTATATATAGTTATTATTTACACCAATATATCCATCCAAGTAAGTTGGTGGTGGAAAATAGATTACACCACGGCGTGGAGACGGTATTCTGTACGTACGCACGCGTGGTGATTTCGTTTTCCGTAGGATGGATATATGGTGAAATAGGGTTGTTTCATACTTATAATAACATATCAGTATATGATTTATACTGATGTTATTACTTCATAATGAAACAACCTAAGAAGAAGAAGTGGAAGAAAAAATAAAGTTGAAATAATCGGTAATGGACATTACCTCTTCTTTGAAGTGACTCTTTGAGTCCTCCTCTTAGGGAACTAAAATTGGTCTCTGTAGAAGACCAGGACCTCTAGGATGTTTCTAGGGAAGTGGAGGAGAAAATTTTTCAGGGGTTGTCCAAGAATGAAGGCTCAAGGTGGTGTGAGGAAGAGAGGGAGTAGGTGCCTTTTTATAAGGGAGGAGAGGGGCACCTTTTGAATAACTAAAAATATTATTTTATTATAAAGTCATATTCAGTTTTTAATAGCTACAAATTGAGTTATTTCGAAGATAAGGTGGGGATGGGTTGAAATACTCTCATCCAATAGAATTTAGACAAGTTTATGTCATTATATTAACCTTATCTTTTAGTTTTAACTCTTAGTTAATTAGATTGACATTTACCATGTCACTTTGTATTTTTATATTATATAGTTAGTAAACATACCATATACATCCAAGAGACCCCCAAGTGGTCCATTAATGATACACCTATCATGATATAAGTATCTTGGCAGATCCTTAAATTTTTAGGAATAAAATTACAATCAATAATATAATATTTGTTTTAAAAACTATTTTATGTCAATTTTGACACTATTCAATAGTTGATTTTTGTGAAACTCATAAAAGAATTATTACTGCGACCAATGTAAATTAAATCAATAATAACATGTGATAGTAACCTATAAAATTATTTTAATTCATAAAAAGTCTCAAAATACATTTATTTGGGTATTTGTAATATTAATTAGGTCAATATTTCATTAATAAAATAATTACTGAATCATTATTGTGTCATAAATAAATTATATAATTTAATGTCTGAAAATTAAAAATTAAATATCATTATGTAGGAAATAATTTCATATTTCTAATGAATATTTATTGTCGAATTTATCTTATGTATAACCCTATATTAAAAATGATTTACCTATTAAACTTTGATTTTATCTATTTTAACCCTTCTTTGAATAAATTCATAAAAAAATGTTCTAATCTAATCCAAGTGGGCCTAAATGGTCATATATTATTCGTAAGTTTGTTTTTGGTCGAATTACATTTATCCAATAGAATTAAGACATGTGTTAGGGTAATAATAATATCATTTCTACCATTAATTACCCTATTTACTTTTAACCGTGGTAAATAAAAGTAAAAAAGTTATTATTCACCAAAAATTATTTTCATCTCATTGAAACACATTTTACTTACTGACATCAACTGTGTCTCTCTGATTTTAGAAATTCCACTCACAGAAGTGGTAAAATTATGTTTTATGAAAAATTCAGTTTTTTAACTACCACTTGGTGGTTTCACTATTCATCAAAAAATGAAAGTTTCCAGAAAAATACAAAAAATTAGGCCTAGGCTATATTTGATATTATGAATTCAAAAATGATGTCTATTTTACCAAATTTAAAACAAATCTATTGCATTAATTTGTTTAAAAAATAAATTCTCGTCGTCAAAACAAATAGCGTGTTTTTAAGAGATAATAACTATCAAAAGATTGACACTTGTTTATGTTTGGTTTAAATGTAAAATTACATTCAATGACCAAAATTGTATTAAATGGTAAAAATATATTCTAAATATACTTTAAAACCACTCAAATTAATAATTTATCACTATTAATTATTTCAATTAAAAAAGTTGTTTTTAATTAAAATTTTGTAATTTTCACTATTCATCAGAAAATTAAAGTTATCCGAAAAGTACCAAAATTTCACCCTAAGCTAATTTCGATATTCCGAATCCAAAAAACGAAGTCCATTTTGAAAAATAAAATTTACAAAATGTCAAAAAGGGGTTATTACTATTCATAACAGCTAGTTTTAATAATATTTTAATAGCATATCATTGTTTAGTGAAACTCGGTATTGCGTACTACACACGTTATCGAGGAAGGTCGGGATTGCGTGTAATGAAAGTCAAGTCAACGATTCGTGTTGTGCAAGCTCGTTTTGGTGTAGCATACAACACAAGACATTAATGAATTTAAAAAGAATATTTTTCGTAAAATCTTGGGGTGTTACATCATAATATTGAGTCATAACATAAATCTTGGAAGTTAAAATTTCATGAATCATAAAGGAATCAATGAACATGATAAATTAGGGCATAAAGTTGAAAAAATACAATAGTTTTTGTCATACCCATAACAAAAGAAAATAATTTCCTTTTTCAGCGATAACTTAAAAAACTATCATAGTGGATGGGTTCACTGTACATTCCATCATATCCTTAGTCAATGTTCATTTATAATACTATCATAAGGGATAGAGTCCATTGTTGAACTAGGTTCACTCCCATTTCTAGTATTCATTGTCTAATAAGATCACCATATTTACACAATGTAATAGAAGGATATATAATTATAGTACCACTCATCACATAAAAATAATACATTCTAACAAGTTGAAAAATATTAAAAAAAGTATTCATCATATATAATAAACTATCAAAAAATAAATGGGATTTATAGAAATAACATCATAAAAATCTAAAACCATATTGCGAAAGGATAATTTTTTTATCCTTGGATCATATCCACTATAACATATATATAACATCTAAGGATATTAGCAAAAATTAAAATTCTTTTAAAACAATAAATGGAAAAGTTTTGTAATAAAATACCCTTTTCATTTTGAAATCTCTATTTTTAAATATAAAAATTCCCAAAACATCATGGAAATAATTTTATTTCAAAAGAACCATAAGAAATATTAATGTGAACTTAAAATATTTGAGGAGTCATAATGGTAAGATATTCTATTCACGATGTATATTTTAAAATAAATATTCCTTTCACATTTATGGTAAAAAAATCTATATTCTGAAAATAAAAAAGAATATTAATTTTAAAATATTTTTTAAAAATTAAATAATGGGTAAATATTTTAAAAATATCATATTTCAATATCAAAAACATTGTGGAATACATTTTTAGAAAACATGGATGCGGAACAAAAAATATTTACGATAAAAGGGAGAAATAAAGTCAATTTTTCTTAAAAATATTACATCAATCTATTGAGTTCCTAAAAGGTAAATGAAATGAAAAAAATGTAATCTATAAAAAAATTAGAATAAAATTCGTCGGATTATTGAGAGATATGTCATAATATCTTATAAATATAAAATTAATAAAAGACTATCCAATTAAATAATGAGATTGTAACATACATATATTACGTTAGATTTGAAATTCATAGAATGAACTCTAACCTATTGTATAATAAATTTAAATTTATTATAATTATTTATAATAATTATTTAAATTATTATAATATAATATATTATCCACTAGTAATATTTCAACTACTATTTATTCATGATTCCTTACTAAAATACCAATTTCTAAGTGTTACTTGATTCTTTTTTTCATGAGGGTTTCTATTGAAATTTCATGTCCTTGAGTATTGATCATAGTTTCATAATCCAAAGAATAATAATAATATTATAAATATAATATATATTCATTATATATAAATATTTATATTCACTCATAAAACATAGATATAGAAAATTTAATTACACTCTTCTTGGAGATTGTAGGTTATAAAAACACATTATTGTTGTATTCATTTTTCAGTGGATAGAATAAAAGAAAGATAAATAACAATAAAACATTAAATAATTATTATTATATCATGATTAAAATATATATACATGAAATATATCCTTATTTCCAACCATGAAATATATAAAAGAAAAAAAATTATATCACTTCATTGAGGTGGTAGTCCACACATATGCATGAGAAAAGATATATTTTTCTAATGGATTTAAAGGTAATAAGGTTGATATCATTTTATAATTATAGTAGAATATTTATTTCATAAATATTATATATAGTAATTAATCCTGTCACAATATCCATCCATGGAAAATGGAGATGGAAAATCAATTTTATTGCTAAATGAAGGTAGTTGGCCACACATACACACGAGCAATAAATTAACTTCCCATTTGATGTAATATAGGTTTGGTAATGATGGTAAAATAATAATAATAATATTTAAATATATTTAGGATACTGAATTTATTATTTTATGATAAATACCACAAACTTTAAGGAGGTTTAAGGTGAAATAAATTAACATATGTTTGTTTTTTATGGAATACCTGGGTACCGCATTCTCCCCGAGTAGAACTCGTCTTCATGATAATAATAGCATTGTGAACAAGATAACGAGTCAATTTATCAACCCAAAAAATACTAATTGTTTTTGGGGGAAGGATATCCTTATTTAAGAGTGTTGTTTCAGCTAATCTAATTCATGCACTCTCAGTAATCAATGTAGCCAGGGGTTCATTTCCTCCATTGATAAGATATTATCCAGTTTGATATGAGATTCCCCCTTCAAAGGAAAATGGTACTAGACATCATGGAGCTGGTTGTCGAGGCCTATACATGAAGGAAATATTACCTTGAGTATTTTAACGGATACTATAATCTTCATGCATTAAAAGTTGATGTGGGAGGTCATGGAGGAGTACACTCTCTATTTGGGAAATCATGTCTGTTAAATATAGTTGGAATATGGGGTATGTGAGTGCCATACATCCCTTTTTTCCATGATATACTAGATCATCCCAACTCTCGGCCATAACTCACAATGGATCGTAGGAAAGGGTGATATCGTCTTCTATCATCACAACTGGATGGGTTTTGTGATTTGTTTAATGAGGCATCATGCACTTATTATTTTTTAGAGAGGCCAACGTGTATCCTCTCATTATCAGAGACGTTATGTATGAGGAACAAAAAAATGTGTTTTATCTCATTGGTCATATTTCTGAATTATAAAATCTTGTGTTCACTGCTTCTAAAGTATGGACTCTTTCCTAAAAGAATTTTGGATGGATATAGATATCTCAGTGGAAGGGGACAGTTGAGAAAACACGGTCCAGTTCAATTGAGTCCCAACAAAGCTTAATTTCATAACCAAGAGGACAAGAAAACATGCTATTTCTATGGATGAAAATGTTAAAAATATGGGGGTAAACATGGTATTCAGATGTCACTGACACAATACTGACCAGGAGGAGAACTCAAATCACCTATCCTTTGAGGGTGAATGGGCCTAGGCAGTTTGGAGGTTCTTCTATGATTTCACTAGACACCTCTCTCTGAATATTCTTGGCACCTCATTTTTAGAGAGATGCATTCATGGATCAAATTCTACTTTTCAAAAAAATGGAAAGATATATGATTCATAGCACTGGCTATTTTTGAATATGGAGGGATAGGAATAAGGCCAGGTTGGATGGGTTTGTGTCTATAGAAAGATCCATTATCATAGGAACATGATCCCACCTTGATGATTTGATTACTGGGATCAACAAATGGCATGATGCACTATCTTTGAGGCCTCTATAGGTTACTGTGGAACTGAATCAAACATCTATATTTGGGCCGAGGGGTCACTATGTATGGGCGATACCGCCAGTCATTGGGTTCAAATGGAATTTTGATGGTTTGGGAAGCTCAGGGGTGATTAAGGTGGATGGGTGGTTCATAACTACAGAGAGAGTTTTCTCCTCACATTTACTACATACTATAGGGAGGGGAGATCTTTCTAAGTAGAGGAAAACTCAATGCACATTGGACTTAGCCTGGGTGACCAAAATAAAATTTTTCTTAACTAGGTGGAAACTGAATCCATGATTATTCATCACATAATGCATGAAAAAGGATCCACTTTATGGCTGATAACCTACATCATTAGTAAATGGAAGGCCATCCTCAACAACAGAAACATCATGGTTGTTCATATGTGGTGTTAAGGTAATAGGGTAGCATATTATCTTACTTCCATGGTGGTGAAAAATCAGGGTCCTAGTGTCACAAGCTTCTCAAATTCTAATCTATTGAAACTGGAAGGGGTTAACATTATCATATGGGATAATCTTGGGATTTATTAATCTAGCCCTCCCTATGATACTATGTTTTATTCCCTCTTTGGGGTAAACTCTATTTCTTAATAAATATATAATGGGATGTTGATGATTACATCTTCTTCTCTATGCGCCTTTAGATATTTTATTATGGACACATAGAGGGGTCTTTTAAGAAGGAAAGAACCCCAAATTCATGGATATGTATGTCAGAAATATATTTATAAGTTTTTCGGTTCACCATTACTGCTCATTTTGGTGTAAAAGTGATGATGGAGGGGTGTCATTTTTTATGTTTAGGAGAGGAAACACTTGTAATTTCTTAAATAATTAAAATATAAGAATGTATTAATCATTTCAAATGCTTAAAAATGGATATAAGATAAAATTTGTGATATTATTTTGTTGAAATATATATATATAAAATAATATTTTGACAATATTAATTGGAAAACATACCTTATATATCAGTTTAACCCCTGTGTTAAATACGATTTAACGCTAATGGCGGTGGAATTTTTTTTACATTTTTTACAAATAATTATGACAAAAAATGAAAGTGAGCTCATCAAAAAAATTGAAATGTTTATTTGAAAACATAAATAAATATTTCATAACTAAATTCATAGATGTTTTAAATTTTAATTTATCATTAAATCTCAATAAACGATGAAGAATAGTTTTCCAGATAAATGATCATTTCTTTAGTATAATCATTTTTAGACCAAAATACAACATATAATTAATTATACTAAAATTAATTGGATTATTAATAATATAAATGATCTATTACTACTTTTAAATTCATTTTAAAAATGTATCATTTTTAATTCTATAAATGAAAATTCAATTTTCAATAAAAATCATCAATTTCACAATCCAATGAAAAATTATCCTTTTTAAAAATTTCCCAAACAAATTATATAATATAATTTTGAAATTATGATTTGAAATATTTTTTTAAAAAAAAATTAATTTTTTTAGAAATTAATTATATAATTTTCTCAAAAAAGTATCAAAAAAATTAGAGAAATTTTATTGTTCAAAAATATAATGAATTTGTAAAACATTGAGTACATATTTGACAATACAATTACATTTTATAAAATATTTAACCATGTTTCATAATAAAAATTTATTCTTATGAATTTTAATAATTTAATGTGTTGGATATAAAAGTATAATATATTATAGTTCATTTAGACTTTGGGTTGCATGTATCAAAATCAATCGATGGAATTAAATATATTTGAAGAAACATATTTTGTAAAATATCATGGGTTTTACATTATACCCCCGCCCCAAATTAAAAAATGAATTCATACATTGAAATTTCATCACATTGACAGAAACAAATGAGGATATTTCTACTTTATCACATCTCTATGTTCCCAAGAATATTCATTGAATTTTTGATTCCTTGAGATAACATTAACCATATGAGTAGTCTCATTTCATATCACTTTATCTATGTAATAAAAAATTTGTATTGGTTTTTATTTTTAGAAAATAACATTATTTAGTATTAAAACCTATACGTTTAGTACATGTGATGGATTAGGTATAAACTTCTTCAGATGCTATACATGGAACACATCATGAACTTGAGAGGGAATCAGTGGATGTCCCAAGGCATAGGCTATAATAAATACTCGATCAAGATCATTATAGGGGATTATATAACTTTTTCATAGCATTTTCTTATTTATAATTCTCGTAACCATTTTCCATTGAGAAATTCGAAGTAAATTTTTCCCTCAAATTTTGAATTCAATAATTTTTTTATAATTGTCAGCATTATTTTTCTCACTACTCTAAGATTCTTTGATGTACTATAGAATAGATATATATATATATTTATAGCATTTCATTAGTTATATTCAAAATCAATTGCATTATTTCTCTATCACAATCCCATCACATTTAAATTATATAATTTTTTCTGTATAGTGATTCATAAGGAATCTTTTGAATTCCCAGGTGAAATCCATTGTTGTGAGAAAACATGACTACATAAACATATTTATTAGAAACACTATTGAGTTATATAGAATAAAATCTCAACATATATTCTTGGGTCTGAATTTTTCTATCATATAGATCACGGGTCTGAGAATGAAAAGTTGTACTAAAGTAAATCTCTAAACCAAGATCTTACTAAAACCTTCTCTAAAAATTAAAAGTAAACCTTGGATTTCGATTAGAAATAATAGAATGTTGTAATCTATGAACCCATACCACTTTGTAAGAACCATGACCTTTTCTTCAGGTATGTTTTTCTTTTTCCTAGGGGTTTTGAGAAAATAGTAGTTTCTGGAAATTTATGAAGTACACTCCCCGTACTTTATATGTACACGCTTTGTACTCGATTACCGTGGGTAGCCATGTGCTGGCCATGTAGCGGCTTTACACATGACCATGTGAGGTTACCTAGAGGCCACCTAATAAATTGTATGGAAACAAAAAGTACACACTGTGTACTCTAAATGTACACAATGTGTCTTTTATTTTTTTTCATTCAACGTATCGGGGTTGCGTCTGATAGACAGAACTGACTCCTTCTTGGTCTGGTTCGTCCGAGAGTGAGGGTACACCTGCGGAACTTCTCTGAGCCCCCAATTGAGAACCCGTTCTCTGAATCGACTGTTGTCGATCGCATTGGGATATCCTTGGTAATATCTTCCTTCTCTTAGATCTTCATTTCATGATTCCTCTTATTTATCATGTTATCATCCTTAGAACGTTTTAGATGATTTTGTAGATCTTTGAAATTATAAATAGATTCAAGCTTCGAGGTTCAAGTACATTGATCTCCTAACACCGAGGTAGGTGTTTTGTGCCTTTATGTTGAAATTATATGAGTTATATGTGCAAAATCGCCCAACACCCATGAACGGGGTAGTGCACATGTACCTTTTTAGCCTTATTGTTTCTCTGCTATGCTGATATGCTTGTTTATATGTTCATTGATTGTGAATAGGGTGATTTTTTGTGATTTGGATGTATTTCCCATGCATGTTTTTTCTTGTTTGTACCATTGGGTCTTGTTTTCCTATTAGGATACTATTTACTTTCCCATGCCTTGTTTTGTAGGACGGTGTGACTGTTGTTCTGTTATGTTGTAGAATTATATCCAAGTAGTTATTGTGGTTTACCTTTGTCCTTATGCACTACTAGACTTGCTTGACTTACATAGTTCCATGAGAACCTACTGTATAGACCATAGGGATAATGGACGTTGAGGTCATATCCAGAGTGTCTTTATAATTTACTATATGAGACCACAAGGGTAATTGCCTTTGAGTGCTTCCTCAAAGTGTCTATAGTTCCTTGACGCGGGCCACAGAGGGAATGTGACATAAGTGCTTCCCTAGAGCGACTTTAGTTATGATACATGACTATATAGGAATTAATGTTGAGTGCTTACTCAGAGAGTCTATGCTTAAGCTAAACCAGAGGGGTTAGACTGAGAGTGTTTCCAAGAGGGTTACCAATTTTTTAGCTGCTTTTTAGTTATTTCTTGATACTGAACTGTGGATTGTTTACTATTGAGTACCATCCTTTTTACTGATTTCTGTACTTTGGCCTAACTTATACTCATTGACTATCAAGCACAGATCTCGTGGTGGTTGCCTACTGGGATTAGTCTCACACACTGTTTGGGCCATGATTTTGGGCCCAAATAGATTATGTTGTTGCAGCTATAGACAATGGAAGGTTCCCTTCCACTTCAGGTACTTGACATGTTGTAGAGCAGGAGAGCAAGGGACCAAGCTTAGGCTTGCAATGCTGAGTATTTGGCTTCATTTTTCCTTCTATACTTCGTTTAGTACAGTATTTCTACATGGTGATTGTTTTCCTGCTTTCCTAGACATATGTGTATCATGCATCATTATTTGTATATTTTCTAGTTGTTTTTTTCATCAGTCATCCACTATTACTATTGTTTATTATTTTTACTAATTCTGTTATTGTATATCTGTTTACATCCATAGTGTACTCTACCAATAAGGGAATAGTTTTCCCACTATCACACCCAAGGACCTCACTACTAGTCCGCAGCCTCTGGCATTCAAGGAAATGAGCTTCAGTCCATCTGACCAACCGGGTACGGGGCACCGCTGGGTGTCTTCCGGAACCAGAACGTTACAAAGTGGTATCAGAGGAATCCATTTCTCTTGACTTACTGTTTGGATCCTATAGTTAGGGATATGAAGGAATAGGTACTTGGTGATAAAATGTGGCCAGGAGTAGCTGAACCGTGTATAGGGAAAAGCCTACCTACCTCGTGTATTGAAATTTTCTGGTATTTCAAGATTACAATTTATTTGATTTCACCTTGAGTGATTCACCTGATTTGTGCTCTTACTGTTGATGTTATTGAGGTTCTCTTTCTACTGCAACCCGATGAGATGAGGGTATGCATCTTATTCATCATATAGGCACTTTCTATAAATCACATGTCATTCATTATTGCCATGCCATTTAGGGTGCGTTAGCGATTTTATTTTGTTGTGATATATGTTGGGTATAATATGGATGATGTTGTGATGAATTCCTTGATAAAATACATGTTGGTTGATAGGGTATTTTTTGTGTATGTTTTTCCTTGAATGAACACCAAAATTTGGTTCTTGAGGTGTTATAGGCCTTTATGGACCAGAATTTGGTGGATCGTTGACTTGTTACCTTGTTATAACATGTTTAGGATGCCAATCTTCGATTTGCGGGGAGTATGGGACCTCACAGATTAGAATTTGGCGCATTTAGTGTTGTTTCAGTGTTTTCTAGGTTTTGGAGTAGTTTTTAAGGCTTACTGTCCAGAAAAACCCATAATACACGCTGTATAGTGTTATGTACATGCCATGTGTTCTTTTTTTCGGGAGAAAATGTTATTCTTAATTACACGCCTTGTACTTTATTTGTACACACTGTGTAGTCTCTAACTGTGTCGTAGAAAGTGTGGGTAGAGACACGTGATGGGGAAAGTCTAGTGGGAACACACCGTGTATTAGTCGGACACGCCATGTAGTGTCGACCATGTGTCTGCTCGTGTATGTAACAACACAGACGAATGAACCTTGAGCTCTACATGTCGTTTCCGCATTGACTACACCGTGTAGTCTGACCGAGGTAGCCGGTCATGTCACAAAAAACACGGGTCGGTGTTATCCCATCTCATACACATTGTGTCAGTCTAGAACACGACGTGTAGTGTCACTAAAAACTCGGGACAGGTGAAACTTGTCTAGTACACATTGTACCTATCTTGAACACGCCGTGTAGTCTTGTCATAGGGGGTCCATGTAGAAGAATTCAGAAAGGGAAAGAGGATTAAAGTACACGTTGTGTGTTAAAAAAACACACCATGTGTTTGGGGTGTTACACGACCAATGTAGGCAAGTGTAAATGCCCATGTAAATGACTTAAGGGAACACACCCTGTAGGAAATGTATACACTTTGTAGTAATTATTTGTAAAACTTGAATTCTTTATTTATTTTGTTCCCTTATTAGGATTCTAGTTTTCAGTCCCTTCTGATCTTGATCTAAGGTGTGAGCTTGACCATGCCGAGTCACTCCACCGAGACGTCCTCCGGTTGTACGCTAGTTGCTAGCCGGTGATCAGAAACTAGACATGGCCATTCAGGGAAATATCATAGATCCTCCTGTTGTATCGGTCATGACATAAGAAGTTATACCTATTACTAGTGCTGATGCACAATTTAGGGAAAGCTTCATGAGAATGATGTAGACCTTTCAGGGAGCACCACCTCTTGCCCTGTCGATAGCTGATTTGATGCGGGTCTTCCAGCAACTACATCCTCTAACTTTTTTCAGGGGATGAAGGATCGTAGGCTGTAGAGTCATAGATAGATTCCATGATCACGATCATTGATCATCTGGAGACGCCTCTAGAGAGGAGATTCAATCTTTTTACCTATATGTAGTGGGATTCCTCCAAGAGATGGTGGGATGTGATCTTACAGGCAGGTCATCAGCAAGTTATGGTGTGCGAGGAGTTTCAGTGAATCTTCTATGAGTACATAAATCCAGAGACCAGGAGGGACGATCTATCCTGAGATTTTATAATTCTGGACCAGGGTACTCTTTCTGTTATGGAGTATTCCTCCCACTTTACCAATCTGCAGCGCTTCATTCCTTTTTTAGGAGGTGATCAGTTGTTCATGGAAAGGATGTTAGAGGATTGTCTGAGGCACGACATCTGATCACATGTGAACATATTTTGGTTGACTTCTATCACTTCTATCATTAACTAGGCACTGATCACAGAGAAAAATCTAAGGGATTCCAGATATGTGAGCCAGGTCGGCTCTACATCTGGCATTAATATTCATCTTACTCATAGTGGGAAGTGTTGTAGGGAGTCTTCGCATGGTGATTCAAGGAGATGAGACACTTCTTATGGTAGCTAGGTGTTGTGATACCAATGCTGAAGGAGCGGGAATATGATGCCACACTGCATGAGAGACCCAGTGGAGTGCTGATTATGCAGCAAGTTGGGTAATCTTTAGCGCTTATGTTAGATCTTCCCACCAGTAGCTAGAGATAGGACATCTTCTAGGACTCTAAGTTCGAGAGAGACAACACCAGTTTCTCACCAGTTAGGGAACTAGAGTTCTTCCTGCCATTTGGGCCTAGGTGGAGGTTGTGGCCATGGTGGTCAGTCGCCAGGTTTTAGCGACATCAGAGTGGATCGGATCAGAGTTGTCAGGCAGGGTCACATGGCCGCGGAGCAGGCCATAACATTGCATTGGAGCATACCCAGCAGGAACAGGATCTCGGACCTTCTACAGTTCTAGGTACGATCCTATCTACCTCAGTTTTAACTTCAGCTCTTTTTGATATAGGGGCTTCTCATATCTTTATATCTGTTGATATCGTGGAGAGCCTTGGTCTTTGCATATTTTCGTCTGCTAGTTTCTTAATGATAAAAATGATGTTGGGGTCTAGAATAGATAGTGTACTATAGTGAAATGAGTGCCCTTTAGAGGTTGGTGGTTGTCACTTATTATGGGATCTCTATGTCCTAGAGATAATTGGCTATGATGTAATTCTTAGAATGGATTATCTTATTCCCTTCTGGGCATTCGTCAACTGTTATTGTCGTAGGGTGAGTTTCACATTACCAGAGGGTAGATCATTTCTTTATAAGGGAATGTGGGATGTCCAGGAGAGCAGAGCGGGTCCATAGCATCATGGGTTATGATGAGTTAGAGCCCTTATTACTATTCAGTATCTAGATGATCATGGGACTTCTCAGTTAGACTTTCCTCATGTGGTGGATTGTGTCAGGGATGTTTTTCCAGAGAAATTTTCAGGTTTTCCTCT
Organism: Viscum album; assembly: GCA_963277665.1. Classification (NCBI taxonomy): domain Eukaryota; kingdom Viridiplantae; phylum Streptophyta; class Magnoliopsida; order Santalales; family Viscaceae; genus Viscum; species Viscum album. Next base: position 41,173,716 of record OY728141.1, on the reverse strand, counting down.
AGAGCATGAGGTAGACTATTCTATTGAGCTTGTTCCAGGAGTGACACTGGTGTTCATTCCTCTTTATAGGATGGATACACCTATGTTGTAGGAGCACATTGAGCAGTTGGAGGAGTTTTAGGAAAAGGGTTTCATCTGACCCAGTAATTCCCATTGGGGTTCTCCTTTCCTATTTACAACGGACGAAGACGACATGCTCAGGCTTTGTGTCGATTATTAGAAGTTGAAAAGGTTGATGTTCAAGAACTGATATACCTTTCCAAGGATTTATGATATCTTCAATCAGCATCGATGAGCCCGGGTGTTCTCAAAGATTGACTTGAGATATGGTTTTCATCAGTTGCGCGTTAGACCATCAGATATACCCTTCATAGCCTGTCAGAGAAGGTATGGTCTATACTAGTATATGGTCATGCCGTTCGGTCACACGAGCACATTTTCATTTTTCATGGCACTAATGAACCGAGTTTTCCATCCATACATGGATTCCTTCACCACGGTCTTCATGGATGATATCTTGGTGTAATCTCACACTCGACACGACAATGCTACCTATGTTGATATCATTTTGAGTATACTGAGGGAGCATCAGTGATATGCTAAGCTCTCAAAATTCCACTTTTAGATGGAACAAATTCACTTCTTGGGTCATGTTATCTAAGAGACCAGAGTGTCAGTAGACCCAGAGAATGTGAGAGTAGTAGCTTCCTGGGAGTATCCGAAGAACATCTTTGAGGTGCGGTGATTTCTAGGGATGGATGGATACTACAGACACTTCATAGAAGACTTTTCAAACATCATAGTACCAATGATAGGTATGAACAAGAAGGGTGAAAAGTTCTTGTGGTCAGATTCTTGTGAATTAGCCTTTAATGAGATGAAAGGGAGGTTGAATTCAGCACCGATAGTAGTCTATATAGATCCAAGAAAGAGCTATACTATTTATTTTGATGCTTTAGGTATCGAGCTAGGAGTTGTGCTTCTGCAGCGAGATGGAGTCATTGCGTACGGGTGCCGGTAGTTAAGGCCACATGAGAGGAATTACCCAACGCATTATCTGGAGTTGGCAGCTATTGTTCATGCCCTATGATGTTGGAGACATTATCTTCTGTGAGAGAATTTTGTTGTTTTCATTGACCACAAGAGTCTCAAGTACATCTTCACTCAGCGTGATCTGAATTTGAGACAATGCAGGTGGGTTGAGTGCCTACAATCCTTAGACTTTGAGCTTTCTTATACGTCTGGGAAGGGCAACTTAGTGGATGATGTATTGAGTAGAATGACTCAGATACAGGTAGTTCAGGAGGCCAGCAGTGAGTGGCAGCTTATGGATATGTTCTCTGAGATGCATTTGGAGTTTCACGACAGACAGGGGAAGACATTTCTATCTTCTGTAGTTGTTACCTATAATCTTCTGGATCGAGTTCTAATGAGGGAACAATAAAATTTTGATGGCCTAGTCCTAAGAAATAATGTGTTAAGAGAGGAGCATATTCATATATGGACTATAGGAGAGGATGAGATCTTCCATTTCCTAGGGTGAATATTGGTTCCATCAGACAAACATCAGAAGCTGATGTGGGAATTTCATTCCTCAGTTTGGGTAGTTCTTCATGGAGTCACCAAGATGTATCGTGATTTACAATGTCAGTATTGGTGGTCAGGTATGAAGAAGGATGTTGTTGTTTTCGTCATGAGGTGATTCACTTGTCAACATGTGAAGGTGGAGCATCAGTGACCAGAAAGGCTTTTACAGCAGTTACCCATTCCTGGGTGGAAGTGGAATGATGTTGCGATGGACTTTGTGACCGGTTTTCCGAGTTCTCATCAAGGGAATGATGTAGTTTGGGTTTTCATTGATAGGCGTACAAATTTTTCTCCCTTCTTTCTGATCAAGGAGACCTTCAGTGTTGATGAGATGGGTCGGTTTTACATCTATGAGATTGTACATATTCCTAGAGTTCAACACTCCATTGTTTCAAATATGGATGCATGTTGTACTTCTTATGTCTGGAAGGGGCTTCAGAAGGCTTTGGATACACAGGTACTTTTGAGAATGGCTTTCCACCATTAGACAGATGGCCAGTCCAAGTGTACGATTCAGGTACTTGAGGATGTGCTCCAAGAATGAATTATTTATTTTGGTGGTTCTAGGGAGAATCATATACCTCTTGTGGAGTTTCCCAACAACAATAGTTTTCAAGAAACAATTCATGTGGCACCTTATGAGGCTTTGAATGCTAGGCCATGCTGATCACCCTTATTTTGGATGGAGGAAGGAGGGGCAGCTTTGCTGGGACCTTGTCTTGTTCAAGAGACCATAGAGAATATAGAGATGATTCAAAAGAGGATGGATACTTCACATTCTCGACATAAGTCTTATGCTGATCAGTGGAGGCGACCTCTAGATTTCAAGGTCGTGGATCAGGTTTTCCTACGTGTCGCACTGAGGTTGGGACACAAGACGATCAAAAGATAGGGTAAGCTTTCACCGAGGTATGTCAGGTTGTTTGAGGTGTTGGAGAGAGTCAGGCCAGTTGCATATCGGTTGCAGTTACCTCATAGATACCAGGATATGAATGATGTTTCCACATTTCTCAACTTTGGCATTACTTCTCAGATCCGTCTCATGTCTTTCAACCTAAGGAGGTGAGTTGGAAGAGGATGCATCATTCGAGGAGCATCTTATCCTAATTTTCAATCACAGTAAAATGGTTCTTCGTGTCGGGTATGTTCCTCTGGTGCGAGTTCTATGGCAGTATGGGTGGGTACATGATGAAATGTGGGAGAGAGAGGTCGATGTACCAGGCTAGTGGCCGAAGTTGAATGGGGTTTCTTGTTCTATGCATTGCTAAAGACAATTTCAGGATGAATTTATTTTAATGGGGGGAAGTTTTTAAGAACCAAGATCTTATTTTCTTGTATGTTTTTATTTTTCCTGGAGTTTTTGAGAAAATAAGAGTGTCTGGAAATTTTTAAAGTACACTATGTGTAATTTATAAGTACACGCCGTGTACACGGTTACCGCGGGTAGCCGTGTGCTGGCTGTGTAGTGGCCCTGCATATGACCATGTGAGGTAACCTGGAGGCCACGTAATGTAGATTATGGAAACTGCAAGTGCATGTCATGTTCTCCAAAAGTACATGCCATGTATTTTTTTCATTAAATGCACGAGGGTCGCGTCTGACAGACAGAACAGACACCTTCTAGGTCTGGTTCATCTGAGAGTGAGGGTACGACCACAGAACTTCTCTAAGCCCCCATTCAGGAACTTTTTCCCCGAATCGACCGCATTAGATTGCATTGGGATCTCCTCGGTAATCTCTTCCATCTTTTATAGCTTCATTTCCTGATACCACCTCTTTTCAAGTTATCCTCCATTGAACGTTTTATACTTTTTAATTGATCGTAGGAATTCTAAGGATATTCAATCATCTAGGATCAAGTATATTGATCTCCTAACCCTGATGTAGGTGGTTTGTTATTTTCTATTAAAATTATTCAAGTTATATGTGCAAAATCGCCAACACCCACGAATGGGGTAATTCACGTTTACTATTTTAGCCTTATTATTTCTTTACTATACTGATATGCCTGAGTAGATGTTCATTGATTGTGAATAGGGTGAAATATTGTGCTTTGTATGTATTTCCCACCCATATTTTGCCTGTTTGGACCTTTGGGTCTTGATTTCCTGACAGGCTTCTATTTACATTCCCATGCCTAGTATTGTAGTATGGTGTGACTGTTGTTCTGTTATGCTATAGAATGCTAGAGATGTAGTTCTTGAGTTTTACCTTGGCTGTTACGTGCAGCTACACTTTCTTGACTTACAATGGACCGTGAGAACCTGGTGTACATACCATAGAGAGAACAGACATTGAGGGCTTCTACAGAGTGTCTTTATAATTTACGATGTGAGATCACATGGGGAATTGAGGTTCAGTGCTTCCTCAGAGTGTCTGTAGTTCCTCGACAAGGGCCACAGAGGGAATGTTACGTAGGTTCTTCCCTTAAGTGCCTTTGGTTATGATAAAAGACAATAGGGGGAATCGATGGTGAGTTCGTCCTCAGAGAGTCTATGCTTACGCTGAACCAGAGGGGTTAGATTGAGAGTTCTTCTGAGATGGTTACCTATTGATTACCTACTTGTTAGTTATTTATTGATACTGAAATGTGGATTGTTTATTGTTTAGTACCTTCCTTTTTACTAATTTATGTACTTTTTCCATCCATATACTCATTGACTATCAGGCAAAGATCTCATGGTGGATTCATAGTTGGATTAGTCTCACACCAAATTTGGGCCATTCTTTTGGGACCAAACAGATTATATTATTGCAAGTATAGACAAGGGCAAGCTCCCTTCCACATCAGGTACTTGACATGTTTTGGAGCTAGAGATCAAGGGACCAAGAATAGGCATGTGATGCTAAGGATATGGCTTCTATTTTTATTTTGAACTTGTTTTATTACTGTATTTCAACATTGTGCTTGTTTGGATACTTTTCTAGACATATATGTATCATGAATCATTATCTATTTATGCTCCAGTTATTTCTTCATCAGTATTATGATGTTACTCTAGTTTAGTATAATTACTAATTTTGTTATTTTATATCTATTTACTTCCGCTGTGTTCTCTGCCAATGAGGGCATAGTTTCCCCACTATCACACCAAAGGCCCTCACTGCTAGTCGGCAGCCTCTGGTGTTTGGGGAAATGCCCTTGAGGGAATGTGACCAACTAGGTACGGGGCGCCTCTAGGTGGCTTACAGAACCAGTACATTACATACTTACTATTTATCATTTCAATAATATCAAGAAATAAATATTATATTATAGTAATGAAGGGTGAATAATTTATAATATGATCAACTACTACCCGAACAGTGTAATTTAATTTAGATGATTGTAGGTTTCTGATGAAAAAATCCATTATGATGTTTTCTAATTTCATTTATTATGGTTAATGGTTATAACAACAAATTAAATTTTTTTTATCAGACTTAAATTTCTTACACACTTAGCATTGATATACATACTCTGCAATATATCTCTTCATGTTTTCCCACCATAAATACTCATCATATCTATATAAAAATTTGGACATGCAGGATGATTAGAAAATGATGAACTATGAGATTCATACAATATCTTTTTCTTCAAATATGGAATGCATGATATACATACATGGGTTCCAAAACTCATCATTTCATCACAATAATGGTTCATCACAAGATCATTTTTTACCTACTTTTATAGCTCTACATATTCCCCCTGAACCTTCTTAATATTCACTTGGATTGATGGTTGAATAATCATTTGATTAAGATAATATTTCTACCCATCTATTATGATTTCAAGAGACATCATTTTAAGATTCAAAAATATTAGAGTGGATGGATTACATTTACCATGTGTCATAAATGATAAGATATGTGCATAATCCTATAAACATCATTGAATAGGTGGATCATACATCAAGGATGTATCCACCTTTATGGAGTTCTTAGTGGTGATCAAGGATCTATAAGAGAGCACTCTATAAGGATGGACCTCCCCCTTGGTTCATGTGCTTCGAAAATTAGAGATAATGAAGGATAGATCCTGGGAGTAGGATATCCAGATGAAGGCTCCTTATACATTCCTTTTTTTATAATTTGTTCTTCAAGGATAATAATACATGATGGGGGATTAATATCGTGAGCATGTTTCTTCTATTTAATACATTGAAGTATATTTAATAATATTTTTAAATCAAAATGATGAGACACCATGAGATTCTGAAGCATAGAGAGCTTGAAATTGATATTATAAATATATTAAATATATTGATATCATGCCCATGTAGTTTTTCATAAAAAATGGAATAAATCATAATTAGATCCTCAAATTGGATATCCAAGACCATGGTTGATTAAGGAATGTAGGGTTTACCCTAGGGGTGACATATTTTTTGTTAAGGTCATATTCTCAGTCGAGATAGTCCTTGGTGGGTGTATTTAATTAAAATAATTAATGAATTTTCTTTAATTTATCTAATTAATACCCTCTGTAAATTCCCACTTAACAATATTTTCCAAGGGTTCACAAAATAACTCTAGTGATATATAAGAGTATGCTTAGAGAGTTACACATTGGAAAATCAGAATTAGATGATGAATGAAGTTCATATTGAGGTATATGAAGAGGTAATATAAACATTAGGTATTATATTATATTAGTAAATGTGTTCTTCACTAATGAATAATCAAAATCAAGTAAGGGATCAACAATGTTTCTCTCCACCCTTTTGATTAAATTTTGGAGCATGTATATTTCAATATTCTTATTGATATGAATTAATTCTTTTATCGCATAAGCCCATTTCAATAATTTGATTTTTTCAAATTACAATTTTCCTTCTAATCTAGGTTATCATCCTTGGATATACCACTTATAAAATTACTAGACATGAATTATTGGCCAATGAATGTTTTTAATATGTTAATTTTTTTCCCATCAATATTCATCATGTTCTTCACCACTAGAAAATTGGGTCACATTTCGACATTTTCGGGTCAAGATTAAGCATGATCAATCCCCTAGATTCATTATGGTAGAATGGAATACATCATTATTGATGGTTATAGATGGATTAGAGAATGAAATAGGGTTTTATGGATCTAGGATCTAATGGGGAAACATGATCGTGAATGAGGCACATGGGTGGCATTGCAGGCTTCATATAGATCACTGGGATCTGATTTATGGACATCAGAGGGCCAAATATTATGATAATATGTGGTTCCCTCAAATTTTTGGTTGTTTTTAGGTTTGATTCATATTTGGGTGTCCAAATATAGAGTACAAATTAATAATAGTAAATTTCTATTCCAAATGAAACTATAAGTCATGTAGTATGGAAGAATAAATAGTGTCTTCTTCAAATTTCATGGATAATGGGGTTTCCTTTGAAATTAAGTGTCCCGTGACATGTGGTGGGCCCACACATCATGTGACCCTCCCTGAATGGCCATGAAATGTTCCATATGTAACATTAGTAGTGCACCATGTGGGATGTCACACCTTATAATCTGTGATTGCTCATGAATATGCACATAACTAGGCATAGCTTGGTACACAACCCCTACCTGATGAACTTGGTAATGGACAAGAGAACACGGGAATGACATGACTAGTTGAGACATGATATGTGGATCTATTGAATTTCATGTATTCTAGAATGGTATTTGATCTATTTCTAGAGGCGAAAATATCATGGAAGTAAAGTATGGCCACACACCTTGTAGACCCGCTTACATGTCGTGTATCCCCTTGACAAATACCAACTATAATATATTATTCATTTAAACTAATATTTATTTCCATCACTATATTATCTTTATAGTTTTTCCGCATATAATTTGATTGTGGATTTCTTAGTGGATTTTTTTGATATGATGTAAAATGTCCTGAGGGTGACACTTATTCAGGTAATGCTTGTTGATTGTAGTGATTAGTAAATATGATCAAAGAGATATAGGGGTAAGTATATACCTATTTAACTAGGTTGTGGGATACCCATTATATCATAGAGATTCCAGGGTCCTAGTCATATAAGGGAGTGAGTTCCCCATTCTATCAGATATATGTTAATGTCTGTACTCCCCTATCACATAAGGGAGTTACAGGTATAGTACTTACATTTCATACTATAATAGGGTGTGGGTTCTATACCTATTGTGTGATACTATATATATTTGGGATCTAGTGGGGCGTGGGTCCTACCTAGGATATGTGGATCCCTCATATGTGGTGAACAACAGTGAAGAGTAGTCCCCTATACTCATTTTCTAGTGAGGTTATATGGGATACATAGAGTGCGGTTGTGAAATCCTTGGCTATGGTGTGTTGTGGATAGAAGTGGGATCTTCTACATAGTTTCTTATATGTATTTTTAATGAAACTTGTATTTATAGATGAACCATGTATTTTTAGGATTACTCATAAAATTTTGTTGGGTTGTGAGGTGGAGATCTCTTTTCTATCATTTGTGATTATTTATGAGCATATATATGTGTGTTTTTTTTGTAGGGTTTAATTTACATCTGTATTTGGGCTGAGATAACTATTATTTTATCTCCATATTACTCCCTTTGAGTTTCAGGGAATCCTATAGAGTATGTATATAATCAACATTGTATGGGGTTTTCATGCACGTTTCATGTCTTATATAGACATCAGACAGATTAGCGGTGATTAAGGTTGAGCATTGTGATACCTAGGTGAATTGAAGGAATGCAGTAGTCGAACATGAATTTCTAAATAATTGTACTCTCAACATTCATTTTTAGTAGTTTTTTGCAGTTAAGGACATAACTTATAGTTTGCGATTTATTTCTTCCCTAAAAAAATTAGCTGTATTATTTTTTACTCAAATATATTCCTACATGGTTTATATCAATATATAATTATCCTTAATTTATATGCATATAAACTATTTCTTATTGATTATAGGGTGTGTTTTTGTACATGTTCATATGGAAATGGACTCCAAATACATTCATTCTTTCTTGGTCCTTGTTGATATCCCCTACTTAATTGGTGGTGGGCTTGAGTTTGTGATGTCACAGCCTTCCGCAGGTCAAGAGGTCCCTAGTGGTTGGGGATATTATAGAGCGATATCAAAAGTTGTTTTTAATTAATGTAGTGTTTGTAGTTTCTCCTTATGAAAAATGGTTGGGAACATAGGTAAATAGTCTTTCATTATCTCGAGATCGGATCTCAGTCCTGGGAACTATGTGTAGGTGTGACAACTGACATATCCATACATTTTGACTCTTACTACCAACTTGTTAAATCAATATATTGATAAATTGGATGAAGGTAACATTTATGCATGTATCATATATGATTTATTCCATTGAATATATTTCATGAGTCATCTCCCCATATATTAATATCATCTAAGAGTGGTATGACTTGATTACTTTCAGGATGCATCCATGAAGGAAGCCGACCAAGTTTCATATTCATTATTTTGAAGATGGTCTAATGAGGGATGATGTCATAGTTTATGAGGCCATCTAACAATGTGTTTCCTCCAGGTAGGTAAGTATAAGTACCCCTACCTATCGAGCAGTAGTTATTACTGGTTGTTCGGGATGAGGATTCATGAAGGATTAGTGCACTCTATGAGTTCTCGTATTATACCCCACTCAGGTTCCATGATGAGATTAATCTGCATGCATCACATGATTTTATTAAGTAACATTACATGTCTTTATGTTGGTTTGGATCCTTATTAATCATATGGTTATGTCGGTAGCAATAATTTTCTATCAATAAATATGGTTCTTGTTGAGATTGATCTTGAAAACCCATGTCAGGACAACTCTGTCATGGCCTAACATCCAAGAACAATTTCTAAAGGAGTATAAAGCATAGTTATTGTCAACAGTTTGGATTTCAGAGATTCTAGAGTCATAGTGGGGTATCTAGATAGTTTTGAGTATTTCATGAGGTTCAATGCCAATATTTGGTACTCCCACTACATAGTACATGATGTATCCATTCATCTGAGGAAGTTCAAGAAGGGCCTCCAATGATAAATTTGAACCAATGTGGTCTCCTTATATCTTCCCACTTATGATGGAGTGCTATATTGGGATCTAGTGATTGGAATATTTTTAAAAGAGGGTCATTGGGAAGTTGGAGGTACTAGTGGGAAACATGTCGCTGAGTCATCTGCACTAGGTAGCAGACATTATTTATTGAGACCTTAATAGAGGTGGAATTCTTAGTCTCAGATGTGTAGGTATACTTTTCAAGGATAGTGGAGTTGAATAATTCAGGTCATAATAAGGTGATATTATGCTTGAAAAATTCATGTTCACTTTGCTCATGATTTCATAACCCATCACACTATGAAGAACATATAGAATGTTGAAATTAATTTAATACGGAGACAACATCATGATTCGGGATACCCATATATGTCTTGAGTGGTCCTAAGGTAAGTGGTGCTAGCAGAGGAGTCGGAATAGATTGTAGGGAGGACTATTTAATGTTGGTTTATGTAATAAGATCCTAACATCACTATCACTAGGTTGAAAATTTCGAGATCATGGAACTGAAACATGAGACCCTGAAATATTTCATGCCATGGATGGATATTGAAATCCTGCATGTGGAGTGATCTAAGGTACCATATGGGTTATTTCTATTATTCCATCTGTAATAGTAGATACAAGTTCAAATTATACCTTAAATTCCATTATTACTGGCATGATATATAGAGATTCTCGTTAAGACCTTACTCTAGAAGCTATGTCCTGTGGTTTCTACGTGGAGCGATTCCTCAATACCACTCACCTATTAGTAGTGAAATTTATTTCTCGGTATAAATAGTTTCATGTGGAACATATTGGTTTTCATGATAAAACCTTGTGATGTTATCTTACATATGAAATGGTTTCCCACAGTTGAATTACCTATCAACATTCATCACATATGATTATGATTCCTTTGGGAAGATGGGACATGATTCTCCTATTTTGGGGGGGGGAGATCTCATGGAAGAATGAGTGCGCCTTGTACGAGGCCGCATCCCAGTACTGATCAATTTTTTAGTTTATCCCTTGGTGTAGTGGGCTCTAATGTTATCTAGACTACTTTGATAGTGGTTGAATTTATGGAAATCTTCTCAAAGAATGTTCCCATACTACCATTAAGGTGGGAGATGGGATTTTTTGTATTTAATTGCTCCCTTGAACCATACGGATATCTTATATGTAATATCAAATAGATCCTTCAACGCTCCAGGATCAATGTGTGAAGTTGGAGGATCTTAAATAGAAGTTTTTTTCATACTTACTATATCCCCCAAAGAATCATTGGTTTTGTTCATGAAATATGAAGATGAGATCTTGGGGCTTTATGTTGATAATTATCACTTGAACTGGGCCCTGACAATGGACATGTACTCTTTAGAAAGGAATTTAGATATCTTTTATCAGTTATGAAGTGAGATTTGTTTCTTGAAAATTTATATTAGGTCTAGCTACCACCTTTTGAGGGTTCACAAGGATGATATTTTGAAGTTGGAATTATAAAGTTCATACATTCAATGTGAGTTCCCCATGATTCATTTTAGTGGGAGAAATTCCACTACTATGTTTAGGGATTTGATGAATTGAATCTTCCCGCCATACTTGGAATGTTTTTTTTGGTTTTTTATCTCTTTATTTAGGATGAACTCATCAACTAGATTTCATTAGAGAATCATGCTTAGAACTTGATTATGGTATTAGACTTACTCTGTGAGCACTAGATTTATAGAAAGATCTGGAAGTTATTGTTCTTGATCCATGATATTTACTTTATGTGTCATGTCATTTATAACCATGTATTAGTTTTTGAACATACAATTATTGATTTCACACTTTCTTAGGAGCCACCCAAGATCATGTTATAGGTTCATATATTTCATATCCTGGGAGGGTTGTACGAGAATATGGTTTCATATTTGTCCAGTGTTTCAGCCCCTTTGAATGACCTAACATGAAAAGTGGGGCAATGTAATTGGATTATGTAGTTTCAGTGATTTTTTTGAGGATTTGAGGATGAGGATTAATAGTGCTCCTTTTTTGAGAATACTAGATGAGGGAGTGGAGTGCATATTATACAGTGATTCCTCTATAATAGGAATTGAATTCATGTGGATAAAGATGTAGGTAGTGATTAGATAAGTCATAAGGTAGTTGAGATATCATGAATAGAAATGTGTGACTCAGGATCCATAGTTATAAATGTTATTCTTTACTCTAAATATGTTTAGATGTTATATTTTGTGAGAGAGATTTTTATTATCAGACCATAAAATAATTAGGTATATATTTTGACAGATAGATCTATACTTGAGATAGAGGCACTGGTTAAAGTTCCTATAGGATTATGAATTGGAGATAGTCTATACATCTGGGAAGATAAAAATGTTGGAAAATGACTTTAGTTTGTTGTCACGTTATTTTTTTGGTGAAGGAGGCATCTTAGTAGTTGGATTCATTACAACTCACCCTTATAGAGAAAAGGGGTGGATCTTATCATCATAAAATGATATTGGATCATTCATATATCCATTGTGCGGGGGAGGATAAATTATGATACATCAACTATGAGGTTATCTATGACTAAATATCATTATGAGATTCACTTGATGGATTTTATAATAAAGGGTAAGATGTCATTCTCTTTCATGGATGTACTGTGGTTCTAATTGTGATGCGAGAGGAGATGATGAGTGAGTTTCACACTTCACCTTTGGTTCTAAATCCTAGTGTAGGGAATATTTAAAGAGGCCTTCAATGGTATTTTTGGTGGGATTTCATGAGGTGGGGTGTTATCAAGTTTGTCTCTCGGGGTCTTACAAGTCAACAAGTGAAGGTTGAGAACCACATTCTGGTAGGTTTGAACCAACCTCCTCAGATAGAAGAGTGAAAATGGAACAACTTATCCATATAAGTTTTTGTCATGTTTTCTTAGACATTTCGATTTCATGATGTCATATGGGTGATAGTTGACTGACTTATGAAGTTGGAACATTTCCTTTATATCATTGAGTAAATTTTGGTGGATATTTTGGGACATTATTAAATATGAGACCTAATAAAACTCCATGGGGAACCTTTATAATTTTCTCCAACCAAGATGTGTGATTTACATCATAGTTGTGGTGAGTCCTACATGAGGAATTCAAAATCCAGTTGTATATGAGTTTGCAGTTTCACTCCCATAAGGATGAGAAGACCGAGTGCACTATCCATGTGTGAGAGGATATACTAAGATCTCATTTTTTTAGAAATTTTCTAGAGATGGTAGGATCGCATTCCATTGGTAGAACTTTATTATAATAACAATTACAACTCCAAATCAGAATGGAACCTTTTAAGGCCTTTTATGGGTAAAAATAAAGTTTACGCTTGTTCTATAATAATATTAACGAGACATATCTAGTTGAGCCAAATATGGGGTAGGAAATGAAGGATAAATTATAGGAAATCACTATAAATATTAGGATATCCTATATCCAAATAAATATTACATAGATCAAACTCTTAGTCTCCTATAGTTCAATTAGGGAGAGAATGTTTTTTAATTAGTATCCCCTCATTGACGATTATAGAGGTATGTCCAGGGAGGAAAGATATCCATAACGCTCATTGGGATACATAAGATCTTAAATTGGGATGTCTATCTTTCATTACACTTAGACATAGCCTCATTGTTGGAGAGGGTTCATAATGTCTTTCAAGTGTCTTGGTTGTGGAGATATATGCATAAACCTACCCATGTGATTAATTGTGGTGATTTGAAATTTTCGGATGGATCTACCATTATAGAGAACCAAGTCATGGATGAGGATCGGTAGGGGAGGACCCTTAGAGGATGGAATATCAACTTGGTTTCTGTGTTGTGGAAGCATGATATCAGATAAGAGAGCTCTTGGTGGTGGGAGAGCTATATATAGGCTCATAGTCCCCATCTTTCTTTATTGTGTTTTTTTAGGTATGAAAATTCATTAAGTGAGGAATAATATACTGACAACTTTTTACTTCTAAGACATTGAAATATATTTTGGAAGATTTTTTGAGCTAGTTGTCAAGGATAAATGAGTATACATGCCATAGTGATCCCAGAATTGATATTATAAAAATAATAAATATATTAATATCATATGCATGTTGTGTTTTGGTGTTATTGTAATAACTCTTCTAAATATCCTCAAATTGGAAAACCAAGATCAATATTGATTTTGAGACATGGGGTTTACCCTAGGTACAATCTATGGGTGGTCGGTGCCAAATTTCTGATTGAGTTAGCTGATGGAAGGTACATTTAATTAAAATAAATAAATATTTTTTATTAAATGATCTAAATAAAAACCTTTATAAATACACTATTTGAATTAATCTATAATGGTTATTTGCATAACCCTTAATATATCCGAGAGGAGTTTCATAATTTTTTTATTAGTGAATCATAATCAGATAATGATCGGTGATTGGATCAAGGAGGATCAAAAGTAAATAGACACAGTTCTTATTCTCCTTCATTGGTAAATGCATTCTTTACTAATGATCAATCCCAATAATGGTTGGACTCATAAATTTAGGTTTTCACTATTTTGATTGAAATTTTAGCATGAATATTTTTATCTCCCTATTGATATGTTGTTATACAATAATCACATGATCCCATTTCAATAATTTTATTATATAAATTAAATTATTCCTACTAATCCTTTTTATCACCATAGAAAACCCAATTATGAAATAATTGACCAAGTATGCTTGACCCATGATTTGTTTTACAATTTTATTATGAATTTTCACACATCATTGATTTTCTTCTTCACTATTAGCCTATGGGGTCATAGTTTGACATTTTCGGGGTGGATTTTAGTGAAATCAAACCCCTAGATTCAATGTAGTAAAAAGAATGAAACAACGAAAAATGTTTTATAGACATGTTAGGAAATTACACGGGATTCGGTTGACACTCCTATGATCAAAGATCTATAGGGGTGATGCGATCAAGCATGTGGAATACCGGATTCATTGCAGGCTTCATATGGATCACTAGGTTCTGCTTTCTAGCCATAAGAGGATTAAAAACGATGGTCAGTGGAATTTCCTTATAATTTTGTTTAGTCTTTAGGCATGATTCATTATTGGGAGGAAATGTCTAGTGAATTAAATATGAATATTAACACTTATGGAAAATGATTCTACAAATCATGTAGTATATTAGAAAACATGATGTGCTTGTTATGATACAATAGTAGATATATTTTTAACCAAAGTTAAGGATCACACACCATGTGGTTATAACTACTTTCTATATGGCCCTCCTCAGGTGTCCAAGATCTGTACTAGCTGGAACACACCCAAGACCACATGTGTGATGATATTCTATGTACTCATTTAGTAATCAAGAATAAACTGGTACCCATGCACTATAAGGTACAGGAACAAGTAAACTACTATTACCCAATGAACATGGGCATGTCCAAAAGTACACAGGAAGGACATGTGTTTTTGAGACACTCTATGTGGACCTCTTACATTTTGCGTACCAATAAATATAATATAAAATGTGTTTATAGGATGACATGGCTATGCACAAGTGTAGGTCCACACACCATGTGCCCCCTTACAGACCATATACCCCTTTGAGAAACTACTTCCTATTGTATATTCTTTGTTTGGAATCAGATTTAGGATCAAATAATCAAATCCGAACTATTATTTACCATGGATCATAATGTTGTCCTTTATAGTGGAATTTAAGATATGATGTGATATGTTATAAGCCTAAAACTTATTCCATAATATCTTGATGATGACAGTGATCATGCGTGATCATTGGAGAGATGCTAAGTGTAGTACTCCCACATTTCACTAGGGTTTGGGTTCACAGTTCTATCTGAGAGATTCCGGGGTCATCATTACCCTGTCACACTAGGGTAGGGGTTCCCCCAACTATCAGAGAGATTTCATGATCAGTAATTACCTATCATGCCAGGTTGAGGGTTCCCCGTATTAATTTTTATAGGGTCAATAATACCCTTACTACTATAAGGGATCATTTACCAACATATCGTTTGGTACTCCCCCAAATGCATGCTGTAGCCGGGTGTGGGTACTTAAAGGGATATGTGGAAACCTTACTAAGGGATCATAGTTGGAAATATTGGGTCCTTCTACTCATATTCTGGTAAGGTTATGTGGGATACGTGGATCAAAGTTATGGCTCCATTGGTTGTGATGTGAATTGGTGATGGTCAGGACCCTCCAAACGGTTTCTTATGTGATTATGCATGATGATGGGAATCTGACATGGACCTTGGGGATCCATTCTTACTCATCTAAATTGGGTGGTGTATGATATAGAACTCCCATTTTTCTTTTGTTTGGGTTTCATTATGAGAATATATATATTTTTGTGGCGGTTTTGGGTTTTCTTTCCATCTTTCTTTAGGATGAGATGACTATTATTGTGCCACTACATCTATCCCATCAAATTTATGGGCATCCTAATGTGTATGTATATACTCACCCTTTCATGGGCCATTCCCACACATGAGGTGTGTTATGCATATCTCAGATAGATCAATGTTGATTACAATAGAGCATAGTGATACCTAGGTACACTGACCGCATGTGATGGTTAGGATTAGAGATCAGAATTATGGATCTCTCAGCTTTCAATATTTCTAGATATTTCTAGGACAAGACTTCATGTCATGTTGGGTGTGTATTTTTACTCGTTACAAATTGGTTATATATTGTTGTACACAGATGTATTCCTATATTTTATAGCATTCATGGTTAATCTCAATATTATAAACTATTTATTTTATACTTCGCAACTATTTCATGAAGATGGTTGGTTCATGCATACAAGTTCATTAGGAAAATCCATCTAATTGTAGTTATTCCTTATCAACTCTAATTTCAAGACCATAGGTTTTTAGTTGTAGGATTAAGATACATGGAAGAGTGTGGTGTGGTGAGTAGTGTTTTGGGATTGGAAGGGTGTCACAAGTGGTTGTTAATGGTCCTCACTAGGATTTAATCTCATTTGAGAACCCTTAAAATAAACGAAAACTATTTACCTGAATTTAATATTACAAAGGTGGATTATAGGAGTTGATTTTGAGGTAGACTAGTGCTCTTGTTTTGAGACTACCATAGGAGAGGGTGGAGTATATAGTACATTGTGATGCTTATGGAGCTGGGATTGGTTACATGTTGGTGAAATGTTATGTAGTGGTTTTATAGGATAATAGAAGCTGAGAAAACATGAGAAGAACTAAGTGATTCATATATAAGAGTTAGTAATGATATTTTTGGCCCTGAGGTTGTGGAGGCACAAAATTTTGGGAGATCACATTGTTGTTTAATTATACCATGTGTGTACCAAGTATATCTTCACATAGGGATATATAAACCTGATACAAAGAACATGTTAGAAATACTCAAGGACTACAACTCCAAGATATTCTATACTCCATGGGAGGGAATCATGGTTGCTGATTCAATTATAAGGAATCCTCATTATCATTTGGTGGAGGAGGCATCTGTCTAGTTGGCTTATTTTCAGTTGAACCTAGTTTTGGATAGGGTTACAACTTATCTTCTTTATATGGTTTGTAATCCACAACTTATCTAGTGTGTGTAGGAAGAATAGATAAGAGACATCGACTATGAGGTTCTCTATGCGAAGATATTTTTAGGAGACTCACCTGATTGATTTTTGAAGGAGGGTAACACATAAAAACTTTTTAGATACGGATGGTTGTTTCTGTCCGGATGTGAGAGTAGGTAATGAGGGAGTTTCATACTTCTCGTTTGGTTATAAATTATAGTGTATGAAAGATGTAGATATAACATCAAAAATAGTTTTAGTGGGAAATAATGAGGTGGAGTGTTTCTGAGTTCATCTTTATTTGTTTCATATGTTAGTAGGTGAAGGCTAGGCACCATATTTCGGTAGGTTTGGGACAACCTCATGAGATATCAAAGTGGAAGTGGGAAGACATGTCCATGGACATGTGATAGGGATTTTGAGTATTTATAGAGGCCAAAATACAATATGTTGATTGGATAATTACTTACATTGTAATAAAACTTCCTTATAATTACGGAGTAGAGTTCGATGGAGATATTGGAAAAGTTATATATATGAAAAATCATCTAGCTCCATGGGGTACCCTAAAACATTTTCTACAACCATGATGTGTGTTTTAATTCATGGATATCGAGAGGCCTACATGAAACATTTGGGACACAATTGTGGATGAGTATGGTGTTGCTCCACCATAAGGATGGGCATAGTAAGGTCACTATAGTGGTTTTGGAGGATATTTGGAGAGCATGTGTTTTGTACTTTATATGGATATTATATTATCACTTACCATTGGAAGAGTTTTCTTATAATAATATATTTTACCCTATTATTGGAATGGAAGAATTGAAGGACTTGTATTGGAGGACATGAAGTTCATCCTTATGCCAGACTAAGATTAGAGAGACATCACAAGTTGGAATAGAGATGGTGCAAGAAATGATAAAGAAATTTTAAGTGGTACATTATTATACGAGGAAATCCATGAGAAGATGGAAGTATTACACAGATTGATGTCATGGGCAATTGGAGTTAATGTTAGTAGATGATTGGTTCTTATTAGTCTACCTACAATCATGATTGTGGAGGTTTTATGGGGAAAAATGTTATCACTAATGTTTATTAGGTTATTTGAGATATTATAGAGGGTTTCCACGGTTGTTTACCACTTATCCATACACTTTTTGTTAGAGAAAGTGTATAACATATTCCATCTGTCACATATCGGGAGATACATGCACGATCCTACACACATAAATAACTAGGGTGAGACAGACATCAATGATAGACCCACCAACCTAGAGTACCCAATGTCAAACAAGGGTCAATAGGATAGGACCCATTAATGATAGTTTATTCCCTTGGTTTATGTTTTGTGGAAATATGGAAGAATACATGATAGATCCTTAGAGAAGGAGAGTGGGATACATTATTAGTATGGCCACAATTGTTTTCAAGTTTTTTTGGGGGGGGGATATAAAAGGACTAAATAATTAAGTGACCCTATTTTTAGCTTGGCATACATTGAAATATATTAAGGGTTATTTTAATAGCCATATGTTAATACAATGTGAGATTATGAGGCTTGGTGATCGCAAGATTGATATAATAGAAATATTAAATATATTAATATCAAAGGGATGTATTTTTTAGAAATAATGGAATAAATATTAAATGGATCCTCATATCACAAATATGAGACAATAATTGATTTGGGGACATTGGTTTTACCCTAGGAATGACTAATATTTGGTTGTCACTGGATGTCTAGTTGAGATAGTTTTTGACAGGTATAGTTAATTAAAATAGGTAAATAATTTGTTTGTTTGTTTTATTAAATGAGCTATTTAAAACCCAATATAAATAACCTATAATGATTATTTTACAAGGATGTTCCACATTACCCTTTAAATACCCAAGAGGAGTACATGGAAACAAGATGACACTTGGGCATGATAAGTTGCACAACTAAGTACCCTAGCATGGCCAAATTAAGATGGGCATGACCAGGAGAACATGGGAAGGCCCTAGCTGGCGGGAACATTCTTTATAGACCCCATATAAATTGTCTATATGAACATGGCCTTTGAGCAGTATCTAGAGGATGATACTACATTGAAATAGAGTGGGGACACATTCCATGTGCACCCTTTATACACCATGTATCCGATTTAGAATCATCATCCTCTAATATATTAATCATTTGGACTTTTAGTTTCACATGTGAGTAGAATATACTGAGTGTTTTTTGATGTAAAACATGATGGTGTCCTTCATAGTACCTTTTTATATACACTGTGAGATGTTCTAACCATGATTCTTATTCATGCAATGGTTGAAAATGGCAATGATAGGGTGTGATTATCGTATATAAGTCGAGGTCAGTACTCCCTTGTTGCAAAAGGGAGTGGGTTCCCCATTTTACCAGAGAGATGAAATGGTTATTTCTCTCCATTTAAATCAAGGCATACGCTACCTAGGATAGCAATGAAATTTTGGTTTTAGTACACCGTTATAACACAAGGTCATGAGTTCCCCCGCATTATTTATATAGGTTTAATCATTTTTCAACTTAATAATACAAGGCATAGATTTTCAACCTACAGAGAGGCAATCCCACATCATTATGAATTAGAGGGGTGTGTTTCCTACAAGGGATATTTGGATCCCTTGAATATAGAGAATCGTTGTGAGTTTATGTCCCCTATACAAATATTCCACTAAGTTTGAGTTTGATAATAGGCATTAGTGATGGACTTGTGGAGTTGTAGGTCTACACATATTATTTTTTAGGGAAGTGATATAGAGGTCCCCATTCTCTCTCATTTGGGTTTCTTTATGATAATATATATATATATCTGTGTGTGTGTGTTTGTGTGTGTGTGTATTTGTATCTATTGGGTTTCATTTCCCTATTAATTTGGGTCGATATGACTTTTTTTATCTCTTTATCACTCCATTTCTATTTTGGGGTGTCCTATTAGGTATGTTTGTACTCACCCTTTCATGGAATTTTCTAGCTTGTGTTGTTTCATATACAAACAATAGATAGATATGTAGAGATTACAATAGATCAAAGTGATACCTGGTTGAATTGACCATGTATAGTGGTTGGGCTTGAAGATCAAGAGAATATATCTCTCATCATTCATTATTATTAGTTGTTATCAATTTAGGACGTAATTTATGGTTTGGAATGTATTTTTTCCCCTTTTCACTTTCCTCGTGTTTTGTTTTACTCTAAACAATTCCCTAGATTTCATTTCAGGAATAGTTTATATCTAGATGTTACAGTATATACTTTATAGTACTTAGAACAATATCATAGAGATGGCTAGGTTCATGAATAGTTTCATTTGAAAAAGCTCTCCTGATATAGTTATTGATTCTTGATACTTGATGCTATCCACTGGCCTATTTGAGCTAGAAATGAGGTTTTGATTTCTAAACCTTACATGGGCTATGAGGGCCCTAGTGGGATAGTTCATTATAGCTCCTTACAGTCCTTCTTTAATGGATCTATTTATACACCCTCTCTTATGATTATATGACCCATGAATAAAACATTCTATAGCGAAATTTCAAACTTGTTTAATTTGTAATACCAGTTTTCCCTCCTTGTTTCCTTAATAAATATCCTCAAATTATCCTTATTCTTTTCATCTCTCTTTGAATATATAATAATAACATCTATAAACACTACCAACAACTGATCAAGGTAATCTCTAAAGACTCTATTGATTAATTCCATAAATATACCAAGGGAATTTATAAGACCAAATAGAATTACTATAAAATCAATGTGTCCTTAAATCATATGGATGGCTTTCTTGTTAACATCTTCAATTTTTAAAACCAACTTATAGTATATATATTAATGATTTATATTTGGAAAATATCAATATCATCATTATTTATTTAACAAATCATAAATACGGGGTAAAGGATGCTTATTCTTGGTTGTGATCTTGTTATATTCTCAATAGTCAATACAAATTCACATTGCTCCATATTGCTTCTCAATAAAAAGAAGATGTGACCCTCATGGTGTCTCACAAAACCAAATGAATGCCATATAAATATTTTAATAGTGTTTCTTCTTAAACTTTTATAATTACTTTTGGGTCATCCTATAAGGAGTTTTTTTAAATAGTTGTAGAACCAGGTATCTGTTCTTTTGAAAGATCATGTTCATCTTTCATTAGAAGACTATGAAATAATTCTGTAAAGAAAAAAAGTTCTAATATGATATTCATATCTTCTATGTTGATTTCTTATTAACTATTTGAGATAAAAATCCATTTACAATATGAATTAAGACACATATACTGGATATAATTTCCATTATAATTTCCTATATATCATTGCATTGATAAATGATCCTGGCATGGTTTAGAATATCATATGTGACTTCCCTTCCATTAAAATTTATGTGGTGTTTATTTAATGAAAAATAATCCAATACCTATATAAAATAAAATTCAACATTAGGGAGATTAATATAATTTTTAGGATTAACATTCTCACAAAGTTCAATAAGAGAAGAATCATTTACTTGAGATGTGATAATTATATAAATAGGGATGTTCAATACTAATTCAACAATATTTTTTGAGGATTTATAAAGATTCCTATATAAAATTCGTTTTATATTAATGAGTAGGCGGATTTATAATCAAAAAAGATATTAGTGGATCTAGAGTGGATGGTAAGAATACCTTTTACCCCTTCATCATTGTACACTACGTTAACAATAGTGATCATGTGATATTTAAATTTTTTACTCTAGGATTAATAGGTTTTTAACATCAATCATCATATTTTACCTTAATATTTGAGAACTAGCAATCATAATTTCCATACCCCTTAAATTTTAAACTCTAGAGTGTGGTTGATATTTTTTTTCTACTTCCTCTCTATCATTATATAACTTTTTCATCTCCTCAATTATATATTTTATTTCATTATGACCTTTTTTTACAGACATAGAAAATTTATTAGTCTTAGTATGTTAATTTACACTATTATTACATCTTAACCTTTGAGCATAAAGTAATTATCATATTCTTATCTCTATTATTATTATTATTAGAATTTCCTTTGAATTCCATATTTCACTCCTTATAAAAACCATGAGATTTTTGGGTAACTAAAATATCAATTCTCTATTTCATGGATCATTAAACTCTTTATTTGTATCTAATAATTTTTTATGGATATTTCCCAGTAAAAACATGGTTTTAATCCACTAAAAAATCTATCAATCATAAATTTAGGTTGGATGACAATAACAGAATTGTACATCATATGACTTTTATAATTTTACTCACAGGTACTAATGGATTCATCTTCCTTCTACATTATCTCAAATAATTATTTCTCTAATTTCATATAAAGAATATGATGAAAGTAATTATTAAAAATTAAGATCTTATACTCAACCCATGTCATGGATTGCATTTCATCATGTTGCCTTATGTTCTAGATAAGTGTCAACTATTTATTTTCATCACCTTTCAAATGACAAGCATATAAAATTAAATTTTCATGTTCCAAACAATAGAGAACTATAAATATATTTTCAATAGTACTAATCCATTACTCAATAACTATTGGGTCTTTGAACCCAATAAATGATGTTTTACTTTACTTCATGAATGAATTAAAAGATTATTGTTCTCTTATATTATGATTTGGATAAACAGTATTATTCATGGCTTTATATAGTTCTATAATGATAAAAATATATTTTTTATTCCATCAGCCATAAAATTTGGTTTATCAGGAGGTCAATCATTGCATTTTCCATCACATTCAACATTAATGTGATTACATTAGGTTCCATAAATTGACTAAAATAAAAATAATAATTATGTAAAAAATAATATTGATAGTGGGAAACCATATAATATTGAAAAATATTTCATATGATTTCTATATCCTAATACCTTTTCCAATCAATGACACCATTAGTTCAACCTATATCATTAATGATCATATTCTATTCAAGTCCTTCATAATGGTTTATAAAGAATAAATAAATTGTCCCAGGTATATCCCATATGAGTGTTAAACTAGTTATGCAGTAATGGAACAATAATAATACACTATAATGATGGTCAATATATACTTGAAAACACTTTTTAGGGGTTTTACCCTTAGATGTATATATTCTAAAAACCACATCCACTTTTTTTATCTAAATAGGAGTCATTTTCTATTAATAGAAAACTATTTTCTTTACAACAAGAAATGATATTCTCTTATATATATAATTATCATAAGGGTTCTCACTAATTTTTTGTCATCCTACATTCCAAAGGTAACTAAATCATACTCAGATACAATCTATAGATGCCCATATATTTCGTAAATAAATTTTACATCTTATTATATTAATATTTATTAAATAACATTATAATCCATTGTATTATAAAATTGGATTGGTGTATTTGGAAACATGTATAAAAATAAAATCTTACTAATAAAAGATTTATATTATATCTCACTAATTTCTCCATAACTATAACCCATCTTAGACATATCACACACAAAAAATTTCATTATAACTAGAGTAAAGGTAATGTATGAAAGGGAGAGGTCATATGCAAAGTAATGTTAAAAAAAGATATCAATGATCACTTAAACCTAATATGAGAATAATATAACAGGAACATGAACATAACATTAGAAAACCATACCCAACATATCATAGATACAAATATTGAGTCATAAAATAATTATTTAGAGTTAATAAGAAATGGATCTTAAAGGAATTAAATAAAATGATCGATGATAGAATAACATTGGCAGAATCCATAAGTTTTGTGGAATACACAAAATCATATAAACTAATTTACTTTTTCAATTATAATTTATATGAATATCATAGTGTATTAGGTCCACTCACAGTTACATAATATACTTTCTCAAGGTTCACTCCCAAGAGTATCATAATGGAATGTATCCCTTACTAAACATGGTTAACTCCCAATTAAAATCCTTATTATCTCATTATATATCAAAATTTACCCAACGAATTGGAGGGATATATATTTTGGGGACCACCCATTTAATAATAATAATCCAATCAAATATGTACCATAAGATTAGATAACATTCATCCCATATCATAACCCATGGAAAGGAATTATATTTCATAAATATTTCAACAATTCATAATAGAATAATATGTGGATAATAAATGGGTGTCAAAAATATCTCATCATCATAATCATAAAAAATCTAGAGAAATAATAATGATGTTATATGTGGATCATATCACCATTAAATCATAAATAATATCAACGGATGTTATAATAAATATTTTTTGTAGATATTACGTGGAAAATTTCTTGAGTAAAATACACTTTTATTTTTCAAATCACTTATTTAAAATTTAAAAATTTCCAAAATTTTATGGAAAACGTTTTCATTGAAAAGGGAAATGAAAATATTTAATTCATGTAGGAAATATTCTAATAGATATCAAAATTATAAATTATATTCATTCTGAATATGTTATAAAATATTTCTCTGGCAATTTTGGTAAAAATTCCAGAGTAACTCATTTAGAAAATCATAAGAAGATTATTTATAAAATATTTTATATCGAGTAAATCATAGATAAAAATTACATTAAACAATAAAGGGAGAATATTAAAAAAATTGATTTTTTTTTAGGAAAGCAGGATATGGAATAAAATTTATTTTCGACTAAAGAGGGAAATAAAGTCAGTATTCCCTAAAAGAATTTCATTCATTATCTTAAGATAGTAATGATAGTAAAGTGATTGGAAAAATTTAAAATCTATAAATGAAAATAGGATAATAATATTTATATGATTCTTGAAAGATATTTTATAAAATTTCATCATTAAAAACATAATAAAAAAAATCCAAATAAATAGTGATATTATAACATAAATCCATTCCCTCATGTTCTAATTACAACCAAGGCACTATAACCTCCTATATAATAAATTTTAATTTATTATAATTTAATGGAAAAATAATTTAAATACATATAATATCATATTTGATGAAATTATAACATTACAACAATAATTTTTTAATAATTTTGTATTATAGTAATCATTTTTGGTTGTTAACTATTTCTTTTTTATGGGAGTTTCAGTTTGGTAGTTTTGATATATAAAAATGGATCCTAGTTCCCCAATCAAAATTACATTAAAAATGATATAAATAAAATATGTATTAATTATATACATATATTTCATAATGTATAAATATCTTTAGTAATCTATAAAAGGTATATATTGAAAAAATTAATTACATAGTTCATAGAGACAATGGTCCATACGTAGTTAAGAGTGTTGTTTTTACTTTTTGATAGGTGGAATAAAAGAAAGGTAAAAAATAATTCACCTTTCAAGAATAGTAATTATACCATTAATAATATATATATATATATATAATCTATCCTCATTACTATCAAATTAAAAAAGAAACAAAAAAAAATCACATCACTTCATGAAGGTGGTAGTTCATATGTAAGCTTGAGCGGTATTATTGTTTTCAAAAAATTAAAATGTAAAAAGTTATATATGATATTAAAATTAAAAATAAAAGTTATAATATAAATATAATATATATTTAAAACTATAATAATAATCATCTGTGAAAAATTTTTAGGGAAAATGAATCATATCTCCACATGGAAGCGGTAGTCAATACATATGCATGAGTGACACTTTCACTTTTCATTTGTTAGAATATAGGGTGGATAATGGTTGTTCCATTATAATAATAATATTACAATATATTGAAGATATTTAAGTTTATATTTTATGATGAATACCACTAATTTTGATGTGGTATAACAAGAAATAAATTGAAAGAGGCCGGGTAGGATGATTACAACTTCTTCAATAGACCTCCTTTAGATCCTTTATTAAGCACCCATAGAATAGTATTTTGATAAGACTAGAACCTATAAATTAGGGATATATATAAGTTAATAAGTCAATTGGGTAGGTTATTTTCATTCTATATGTCTCAATTTTGTGTAAATAAGAGAATGTATGGGTGTTTTTTTATAAGTGGGGGATATTTGACGCTTGGTATTTCATAAATGATTAAAATAAAATAATGTCATACTTAATTTAAATGATTGTAAATTGACATAAGATAAAATTTGTAATATAGTAAGTTAAAAATATGGACAAAAAATATTTATACTTGATTAACTAGAACAATAAACCTTATATCTTGGTTTAACTCCATATGGTTTACTCATTTTAACTATAAGCGTGGTGTTTGTTTTTCAATTTTTACTATTAATCATTACAAAAAATAAATGTTTTATCATTAAAAATTTAAAAAATGTTAATTAAAATTTATGAATCCATTATATTAAATTTGATACCCAAAATTGGAGTAATTTAATTTAATTTAAACCCACAAACACAATGAAAATCGTTTTTCAAACAAATTTGTTTCTCAAGTATTAAATTTTTTATACCAAATTTTATCATAAAATTGATTCAAATTATATTAAATAGATTATTAGTAATACAGAGGAAAAAAATACTTTGAAATCAATTTAAAATATGGATTTGTTTAAAATCATTAAAAAATCTTTCAATAAAATCATTATTTATCAATATTCTTCAAAAATTCATTATTTTCTTAATATTCTCAACAAATACCTCTAAGATTATTTTGAATGATTGTTTAAAAACAAAATTTAATTTATTAAATTAAATTTTATAAATGTATAAATAAATTAATTATAATATTTTTTAACAAAAATAGATATAACTCATTTCGAGGATAAATGCATTTTTAAAGAAAATAATGACATTACTAAAAATTGAGCACAAATTTATCGATATTCATACTTAATATAAAAAAAATTAAAAATATTTTCTATAAATGTTGTTATTCATATTCACCCTTAATATTTAATAGATTTTTTATAATGTTACATTATATAACTATTCATTTATAATATGAGATACATGTATCACATGCTATCAATGAAATTTAATTTATTCAATGAAAAAAATATATCATAAAATATCTGGGTGTTAACAAAAATGTAGTGACATGTGATCCAAAAAGTGAAATAGTTAGTGAATCCTAGTCCAATAAAATAAATATATAGATATGATTGATGTACCAAGGGAAATAGGTTGAAAAGCATGATCTCCCAAGGGAAATGAGTAGTGACGTTGGATCCACTAAGGAAAATTCATTGTGATAATTATTGCAATATATTAAGATTATTATACTTATTATTTTTTCACATTTCTATGTTTTTATACCTATTATTGTAATCCATGAATCATTTTTATTACCTCATACACATTTTCTAAGGTATATTTTTGTACATTTTATATTACATGTCCTTTTATCATGACTTATGGAAAACTATTATTATTCAATGATATTTTTAATAAGATATTTCTTACCTTCTCATGTGTTATCATTTAATTATGATAAAACTATTGAAGAAATATTTATTATTTTTTCACCTAACTGAGAATTTTGTCTCAACACTTTCTTATGTTACCATTCCTCATGTCATAAATATGTGTGTAACCTCTGATAAGTCTATAAGGTAGTATAGTGTGGCTCAATAATGGTGAAATTGTTCACACATATTGTAAAATAAATACTTTTTTAGAATATCCTCAAATTCCTTAAAAATTACATTCTTGGGATTGTGTATTTATTTATGAGGTGTTATGTATATCATGTGTAATATTTTATAAATTGATATATTTTTATCATGGGTTGGTTTTCTTAGTATTCAAATCTAGTAATATAATTAGGTGTTTGTTTCACTAGGACCGAGAGTGTGGGGTTGAGGTGACTCATTGAGAATATCCATTTATTCTTTCCTAATTTTTTTAATAGTTGTGGAATAATATTTTTTTCTTCCCCACATATCTTTCTTGTAATTAATACATTAAGGTGATGATGTACACATTTCTCATTCCTATTCATGATTCTTCTAAGATCTCCCAAGCATGTAATGTAGTTTTATCAATTAATAGTGCATCATAGTTTGATGGAATTTAAATCATGTTACCATATAGGTTAAAATATATAAAATCTCTAAAAAATACCATAGGATACATTGGATGGGATTGATGATATGTTATCCATCAATAATACATTGGATTATTTCAATTCTATATCTTATATTGAGGTGGTTTATAGAAACCATGTCATGAAATTATATCATGGGAGTGTATTACAATAATATCACATGCTCAAGGTAAATGTAGATAGATAAAAAATGTGATTTCCTTACATAGGTACATCTTTGGTCTTTCATTAATCATACATGTGCTCTGGGTAGATCGGTTTAATTCTTACATGAGTTTTAAAATTTCTGAAGTAAAAAACTAAAATATATTATTTCTACAGCTATGAAAACCATAAATATCACCAAATATATAATGTTTGATTTAATATAATATTATATTTTTGAGGGAACTCATTATTACTTCAATTATAAAGGAACATATCAGACATTTCATTTATAATTTCTAACGCATGAGCCTGAGTATCTTGTATATATATTAAAATTTCTTATGTTACACATTTGAATGTCTCACATATCCACATATAATTTCATGAATATACCCATATAATATATTCTTTTTACCATTACATAACAAAGTGATCACATTTTCACTTTTATCCATTCATTCTATCCACACATAGTGATGATATCATCCGTTTATTTTGATGTTTGGATTACATAATTGCATGAAACCTACATCCCCCATGTATGATTAATATTAGTTTATATAAAAACATTAAAAACTCAAATCCACATTTTTCCATTAATATTATATTACATAAAATTAATGGAATTAATTAAAATCATGATATTTTCCATTTTTACATTAAGACAATTATTCCTTTAATAAAACCTAAATTTAATTTTTCTACACTTTTCAAAATTATCATTTATAGTAATTATACCAAATATACCGACAAATGAAAAAATATGTCTTGATTACTTCCACACAACAAATGAATATATTTTCATAATGTTTATAGTAGTTCTATTTCATTCCATATAAATTTCATGATTCAATAAATCATAGAGGAGAAATAATAAATGTAATTAAAGTTTAAACAAGTATAAAATTAATTTATTCTCCTATTTCCAGATCCTTAGAAAACTATTTAATTATACACATCCTTGATACAACATAAATGACATTCTTATATGTTAATTACCCCCATATTTATCTATTTTTGGATTTTCCCCACCTAAATCTATTACTTATTTAAAATTATTCACTACACAATTTTTATTTTTTAATCCATTAAAATTGATATGTAATTATTCAATTAAAAAATGCAATACTTTTTCACTCACATGACCATTACCAAATTATCTACAAAAATCACATGGGATACCAACTACAAATTTTACACCAGTTTCCAAGGAAATATATGAATTTGTATTGAATTACCTCTTTGTGATTTTATTTTCAAATGTAGCACAATTTCCTCGTGTTAGGATTAAATGTATATTCTCCACATGTTTTAATTTTGATTCCATTAGAGTCTCTTACATCATCAATAATTTCCCAAGAATAAAATAAAGTTTCTCATCATTATTGTGTGACATTTATTTTCCTCTGAGAGGAATGAAATACTTCAATTCATTAATTTTAGTTTAAAATATCACAACAAAATAAAAAATAAAAAATTATGACATCAATAATTTTATTAAAAAATATAAATAATGGGTCCCCTCCCAAAAAATTATTAATGACACTACCCAAAAATAACTCATTTACAATATTTTCAATGGTAATAAAATAATTAAAAGGTGTATCAAAAAATGAAAATAAAAATAAAACATAGTAATTTTTTGCTTCTATAAATAAA
This sequence comes from Viscum album, assembly GCA_963277665.1. Classification (NCBI taxonomy): domain Eukaryota; kingdom Viridiplantae; phylum Streptophyta; class Magnoliopsida; order Santalales; family Viscaceae; genus Viscum; species Viscum album. The sequence continues at coordinate 41,143,655 of OY728141.1, read as the reverse complement.
TTTTTGTGTAATTAATTTCCTAAAATCTATATGAAAACATTCAATAAAACCAAAAAATAATGATAATTTTAATAATAAATAAATAAAATTGTAAAATGAAGAGAGTAAGGATAAGAGTAATGGGATATAACTTCAGAAAGGGGTTCTATGTTGACTTTTAATATGTATAAAATGGATATTCTCATCCACAATCAGTGGATGGATGGAGCTTCATTAATTAAAACTTCATCATTTTGTGGCTCTAATTTTATTTTTTACAAATTATATCTTCTTATTAAGTTAAACCCATTTTTAGTATTTTTTTCCACACCCTTTCCATTATTAATTATATAGAAATATAGGTTTAGAATTATGTATACTTAATCAATTAATTATTTTAATAGAAATTGTATGGCCACTAATTATTTAATTTGGATAGTAGATTGTATTTTTTCATATATAATAGATTGAATAACATATTCTTCAAGAAAAATTATTATTATACCATTGATATAATGTGATACATGGAGACACAACATTAGATCCTAACTTCCTTTTCCTTATCCAGGCCCCTCATATGCTGTAATGACCTTCTCAGTATTGTCTCATTTTTTCAAGACATGACCCAATATCGTTTAATCCTCATATATAGTGGGTTTTATTTTTTATCTTAGAAGATATCACTAATGGGTTATCAAATTCTTCATCTATTAACAAACAAAATCTTCCGATTCAGGATACCTTATCTTCTTTATATGTCACATCCAGCTACTGTCAATCATAAAAAAGTAATTTTGATTTATCTATGTGAAATAAATTGTTATTATATTTCTATTACGATTGTGTAAAATATAAAAATGATGTCGATTAATGATTATATGAAATTTTATAACAAAATTTATCTTCTTTTCTCCATACTGTGCTCGAGAGATATTTTTTAAAGGATTGAGAGGTGGGAACTCTATCATTTCTTTACATCTTATCATAAATGATGTGTAATATTATTCACAATTTACAACTAGTAGTGTATTTTTTGAATCTGTATAATTATAATTAAAGAATATAATGGAGAATTTAAGAAAGGATAAATTATAATTGAGTAAAATGTAATTTGTAACCCCTCAAGTAATCTATTTTGAAGATTTTTTTCTCTATAATTTCCTGGAAATTGAATCATTGACTCTAGTAATGGGGTTTCTTGGAATTTTTGTCTATATTTATTGTTGATTATATCATATAATTTAATTCATATTCTTATTCTTCCACAACATTCTAATAACATTCATTTTATTGACCATTAGTTATTGACAATTTAATGTTAAATATTAAAATAGGATATTTAGTCTATATAAACTAAGTTATTATTTAATATTTAATACTTTTTATTGATGGAGGACATCTTGGTTAGTAGATTTTTTATTTACCATTTGTTTGACCATATTAATAATCACATCAAACCACTATGAATGTAAATGAAATTTATTATATATTATTTATTAAATTGACTCTTCTTTTTCCCAACATTGTAATGGAAAACATGTAGAAAATAAAATATAATGAAAAAAGTTAAAAATGAATTCACATTAGGTAAAAAAAGCATAAATGAGGAACCAATTATCCCCAAAATAATTTTAGTCATGTGATGTTATATCATAACTCATGATAAAAAAATCATGTACTAAAATCCTAAAAAAATTATATAAAATTTTATTGAGGGTTATTCAACCATCTAATGGGTCACTCACCATTACTTCTCACATTAATTCAAAACAAAATTATTTATTTTCTTTTTGCTAAATAAAAGTACATAGTAAAAAGTGGTTTTTAACACGTGAATCAAAATAAATTTTTGGAACATAAGAAGAAATAGGTTTTGACTATGAAATGTATTTAGAATTATAGTTACCTTTTGAACAATCTATCATAATCCTTATATAGAAAACATTTCTCCATTAAATTACTTATTAATTAACATTGTGACCAAAACTATCTTTCTTTCTCATTTGTAAATTTTTTGGAATAAATTAAATAACTAACATCATCCCTCACTACCCTTACAATATATTTCAATAAATAAATCTAAAACATTTCTTGACACACCTTATATCCTTCAACAATAAGTATTGACATGAACCGAGACATAGTTTTGTGAAACCCATTGAATCAAAGAAGAAGACTAGGATCTACACATGAGGATAGTAATTACTATCTCTATCTCATGAATTGTTTCAAATTTACTTAAAAATGATGTATATTAGATGAAAAATAGAGATAAAAAAATATAATTAATGAATGTATATGGTATTTCTCCTTATATAAACTATAATAATCGAAAATTACATTTCTAGTGTTTGGAAGTAAGAAGAAAAGTAAAACATGAAATAAACGACGACTCAGGTCAACAACTCTCAATAATAAGTTAAACTTTATCACAATGACCTTATTATTTTTAAAGGTTTTAGGTGGATATTAACTTTATCCCCATTTTGTCCCCTCATAATATGAAAAGGTAATAATTTTTTAGTGATGCTCACATGTATATTTCCTCCAAAATGTCATTCTCAAAATATATTTTCATCTATGGTATTTATGATATCCCCACGATCCTAAAGTGAGATCAATGAGTTATAGGTGTGATACTCCCTATCCTATTTACTAATATTATTACCTTGTTAAATGAGAATATGGTTTTTCTTCTCCGCACCTTATTTATACTTGCCATGTTTTAAGGTTATCATATTAAAGGTTCTTCTCCATCTTGTTGATTCTTCTAAGGGTCCCCAAGCATGTGAAGAATATTTTTCAATGAATGGTGAGAAAATAGATAGAAGGAATGGTAATTTTGGTACCCATACAAATAAAATTATGTAATTTTATATTGAAATACATAAGGATGTGTTATCTATCATTGAGGATATGTTATACTTCAAAAATACATTGGATGGGTTTTTAGGATTTTTCTGAGCATGTGGTTTCATTGGAAAAAACTAAGATTATATTGTGACACTAGAGTGTGTTGTGTTAATATAAAATTAAGAAGGTTTTTTCAATCATAAATACCTAGTTGTATCATGTGAATCTCCTTAGAAGGTCTTGGATCTTTCCTAGATTAATTTTATATGATTATGGGTTGTAGGTTTAATTCATACATGTGTTCCAAAATTTCTTATGCAAGTAATAAAATATCAAATATATCAATAATAAATATTTGAAAACCTACTCTATAACTATATAGCATACATTTTGGAAAATATAATCTTACACACCATAGGGAACATAACTATCCTTTAAATGGAAATGGAAAATATCATACTTATCATGTATGATTTTTTATGCATCAGTCAAAGGATTTTGTGTATGATGTGAAATTACTTTTGTATCTCCAAGAATAACTTATACATCCCCTTATGATTTTACATATTTTCCATTATAATATATTATTCATACCCTCATTAATATAATTAATCTCACATAAGCCTTACCCTACCTAAGAGCTCTTAACATAGTGAAGAGAGTTTTCATTTATTCTGAAATGGGGAGGATTTATTCTCACATATCCTATACACCCCCATTAAGATTAATCTATTTACATAGAAAAAATTAAAAAAATAAATTCCAATTATGTTCATTAATAATAAAATAAAATAAAATTAATAAAACTTATGAAAATATTGTTTTATATAATTTATTAATTAAGATCATTTTTGTAATGAACCAATGTTTTATCAATGTAATTGTAAAGACCCGTATATTTCAAGGAATTTTTTTTCAAATTTTTTTTGGAATTTTATGAGTACGCAGTTTCTGACGGCACCTGATTCCGAGGCCGGGTGTGCCCGGAATCAATTTCTGAAGTTTAGCTCAGGTACGTTCAGTGAACGAACGAGCAGGATTTCCAAACTTTTGAACCGGTGCTCGGAATTGAAATATGAGAGCACCGATGGAACCGAAGCACCGGTAATTTCTTAGGAGGACTTTTACAAAAGGTGCGTTTTCTAGGGAGGAGTTGAAAAAAAAATGTGGATTAATTAATAAGTAAAATAAAATTTTGAACAATTTTATTTTATCCATGGAAGTTAAACTCTCTCATGGGAAGTTGATGGTTGGGCCCACGACCAGCCAACTTCCCATGTGTGGTTATGAGGGAGGTGGGGCCCACATGATCCCCCACCTTTTCACATTCCTTAATTCCATAACTTCTCCTTGTTTTTGTTTACTCTCCATTAATGTGAGACCACTCAACTCCCCCTCTTTCCTCTTTAATCATGCCAACACACTTAATTAATTAAGTGAGTTATGTGTTTGAATTTCAAAAATTGAAATGCTTGGCCTGATGTAATAAAATAAGATAAGTCTTATTTTATTTTGGAGGGGTTATTTGTTGTGTGAAGAGATTGTGGAGATAGAAATCTTTTCTCTTTGGATGAACTTCATCCTTCCGCGAAGAGCTTCAATCCTTCCGTGAAGAACGTCATCTCTTCATCGACGAACGACTCAACGGCTCTGGTATCTCCGCTCCCTTTCTCCTCCGTGACAAAGGAAGAGACACCGATGCGGGAGTTCTCCAATTACATGTAATCATCTTCCTCTCTCCAAGATAAAGAGTATACGGCGTCTCCTCAGATGCTCTCCGTCGACGTCTATGGAACCACACCCCGAGAGGCCATATTTCGCGGTGCTTGACCACTACGAACTACCTTGCGAGGTAGGGGTTAATTATTTGTTTGTGTTCCTTTTCCATTCATCGACTTTATATTGGGCCACCAGTTATCGTAACAACGGGAGGAGGTTGGACCGCATGAACATGGCCGACTCTCCTAGCCCTTAATGTTGTACATGTTGCGGCATGTGCAAAGGCCGCGCGGTGCAACGACACCGTGCGGAAGCAAGAGGAATGAGCGAAGATGCATGGCGCCGTCGCATCGCGCCATTGAGTCCAAATGAATCTGCAACACCATCACGCCATGCTGGAGAACCATGAGGACACCGCAGTAGGAGCAGGGCTATGGCGAAGGGGCGCAACGCCGTTGCACCGCGCCGGTCGGACCAAGGCCGCGACCTCAGGCTGCGGCGGAGCAGGGAGCGGCGACCGGAACCACCAGCCGCCAGTGCGTCGGAGGGGTGGGACCTCAGGGTCCCGTGGCGATAGCACGACTGGCCAGCTGGGCTGGCCGATCAAGGAAGGCCGGGGGTCGTAACCCTTGGATGGCCAATGGAACGGCCCCCCACGTGGGGGCCACAGTTTCTCAATCAGGGGGGCAGCGCACCCCCCCCCCCCCTTTCCGTGAGAGCTCGGCCGAGCAGAGCTCTCTGGCCACACGGGCCACACCCGCGCCGGGCCAAACAGGTGCCCAGGCCGGGCTAAGCTGTGCCCTGTTTGGCTGGCCCCGGTCCCGGGTCGGGTTGCCCCGGTTCGGGCCGACCCATGGGGTCTTGGGCCGGGTCCGTCCGGGCCCAAAACCCCCTAAAAACCGGACAGTTCGTTTAAATTCTTGTAACATAGGATACAGACCACCGATCGATGCACCGTCAGTTGCGATGTGATAATTGGATTGAGACGGTAGTTTCGGTATATTACACTCTAGGTTTTGGAGATCTTTGTGTACGACTGGGTTGGTTTGAACGCGAAACCAACCGAGTCCTCGGAGCATAAATTCTTCTAACGTGAGCTCCGGATGTCTGATTGACGTTCTGTTTACGTTGTTGGATTTCTCTCAGTGAGACAGACCTTTTGTCTTACTCCGGTCAAGGTTTGGATGAAGTTGGAGTATGGTCATCTTGGTTTTGAATTAAAAACCAACCAGGCCCTGGGACGAAGAAGCCGATAACTCTCAGACTGGGCGTCCGATTGGCGCGCCGTCTGTCGTGTTAAGTTCTTATCGACAAGACAAAACATTGGGATACATCAACTCTGGACTACGTGTCAGTTGATGTATCGACCCCTTGGCTTGTGGAGCGGACCCTCCTGGAATCGAGCATGCTGTGTGCGGGAACCCTAGAGCTAGCTGCGACTGCGACGACGATGACGACTTCACTGAAATCCACCATGGGTTCGACAGCGATGAATACTATTCTTGTATCCTACTTGGGTCTGGCAGTACTACTTTTCTTGTATCCTATGTGGGTCTGACAGTATTTGACATCTGTTGTAGCATCTTATGTGTGTCCGACAGAGTGTCTGGTCTTGTATCCTATGTGGGTCTGACAGCTTAGCTAGTTTAGTATCCTATGTGGGTCCCATCTTAGATGAATCAGTGGCTACATCTGATCATCTCTATCATCTTAAGAAGAAGTATACCTGTGTGATCTGATTCTTGACTTTCAATCATTATCTTCGGTATGATTGATTTGCTTCCTATGTGGATTGTGTTGTGCTTTACTGTGTGGATTGGGTTGTAATATCTTGTGTGGACGTGATCGAACCTGGGCTCAGATGTTGGAGACGAACTAGAATTGATGAATTATGTATATGTATGGGCATATACCTAAGTAGTGTTGGATGTTACTTCGTCATTGTATCTTTCCTTTGTAGATTATCATTTGTGGATTCTGGGAGACCATCGACGGTCTCGAGGTCCCTACTGAGTAGCATATACTCACCCCTACACGGGCTATGACCGCACTACGTTGTGTTGGATGGAGACAACGGAAAGCACTAATCGTGGTTGAGGCTTGTGGAGCAGGTCGGTACATGGAGGTGGACCACTAGGCGGGACGTACATGGAGCAGAGGGCTGGACCCGAGGAGCTGAGGAGGCTATATGTACCCACCCTTTAGGGGGGACTTCCAGTGGATAGATTGACGTTGCTACTTTACTTTTAGTTGGTGTACTTATTTTCCAGTTGTACATTACTTTCAGTTTCGGTTTTTATTCTGGCCCATTTACTTTCTGCACTTACTATTGTACCCATTTTTACTTAGTGTTTACTTATGTTGGCTTACTATGTGGTGTTTGTTTACTTTATAAGGCAATACCTTACCATTTTAATCAGGATTTACTTATTTGGTGCTAGTCGCCAGCCCCTGGTCTATGGAAGGTGGGCTTGGGATTGTCACGACATGGGTCCCGAGGATGGGTCGTGACAGTAATTCCCATCTAATAATTATGGACTATAATAAAATATCATAAGATTACATATAGAACACAACAAAAACTGTATAAATAATTAATGAGGGAGATAAAATTTATCCCTTAATGTTATGGAACAAATACCTAATGAATAGTAACATGACTATTGAAATAGTAATGTGACCCTTATGAATAGTAAACCAACAAATGTAATAGTAACCTCACCAATGAAATTATAAATAATTTTTTTATATATTAGAAGTGAAAATATAGTGTAATTATATGTTATCATAAGTGAATAAATATTTTCAATATTATTGATTAAGTGTTGGTAATATTATAAGTCATATATATTTAATTATAATTTTTTGATTAATTTAAATAATTTAAATAAAATTTAATTTCATAAATTGAATTCATAAATTATTATTTTGATCTATTGTGTGATCTTAAGAAATTTTATGAGACCTTAATAAAATTTTCAACGTGTTAGAAAAGTAGTTTTAATTTTTATATTTTTAAATTTTAAAATAAATTATAATTTTAGATAAATATAAAAATTTTAATATATAGAATTTATTTAAAAAAAATGGAGTTCATTTTTTAATTTTACAAGTCAAAAAATTGTTATGGGGAATTTTTAGGATTTTTCAGTAATACATTAATTTTTGATAAATAATGAAAAATGATAATTTATGATAAATGAAAAATACATAAAATTGTGATATCATCGGTAGATGTATGGCTGATGTAAGTCCATTATCTCTACCCCAAAATACCACTTACTATTATTTTTCATAAGAATAAATACTACTCATATTTTGAGAAAACATATTAAACCAATGATTAAAAGAATGGGAAACCCCTCCTCTCCCCCTCTATAAATATCACCCCTCTTTACCACTTCTCCTCACACTTCTCAAGCCTGTTCATAGTCTAAATTCTGCCCAAATATCTCCCTAATACCCTCTACCACATTCATTATCCCTTGGTCTCTTCCAAATGCCAAATCCACTCCCCTAAATAGGCTCTCAAGGAAGATATATTCAAGAGGTAAATTCCTCTTTTCTTTTAATTTATTTTTATTCATGTTTATTTATTTATTTTCTTTCCTCACCTATATTCATCCAAATTTTATGATGAAAACAGTAACAAATATGTATTTTAGTTTTTGAAATATAATGGAATAATTCATCAACATATCTCTTTTCCCCTCCTTTTTTACTATATTTAATAACACAATTCGAGATGTGTTAATTCATCACATTTAATGATGATGGGTTTTTAATTTAATTTAACCTATTCAATTCTGGTCATGAGACCATTATTATGGTCAGAACAAACTATAAAATATTTATTTTGTATTATTTAATTTTCTGGAATGTTTTTTAAACAATATATTAATTCAAAAAGAAATTTTTTTCATTGTGATCAAAAAATATTCAATTGACCAAAACATTTATCATTAATAATTTATATTCACAATAAATAAAAAAATCAATTTTATAACCAAGTAATATTATGGATGTTCACAAATAAAATAGAAAATAAATTCTATACAACCATTCTCATCATACATGTTTATCGTTACATGTATATAAGTTAACATATCATGAAAACCAAGGAAACAAACACTCCCAATCAATGAAATTTAACCTCCTAACCAATAAAAAAAGTCATGAATAAACATAATAAGGTAATAATAAATAAATTACATATAGAAGAGGTTCTATAAATATTAATTAATGAATATAATTTGGTTATCTAGGACCTTATTATCAATTGAAGGATACCTTCGAACATCTGGTAAGGGATTGTACCCAAACCTTCATTATTCCTTCGGGTTGTTCTATCATTTTTTACCAAAATGAAGATATCTATTATTTTTATGCAAATATTATAAATTCTATGTATGTGCTGAAAATTAATGTATCAATATCCATTCTTCATTCTTTTTTTTGGATTTACATTTTTTTAAATGATTCCCCCAGTTATTCCTTATAAGAAATCCCATTTAAGGGAACTTTATAAATTTCTACCCTTTTCCAAGTAAACTATATAATCTATTGTTAAGCCTCCATTTTTTTATAAAAAAATTTATTTTTATTATGAAAATATTATTATTTCACTTATGGTTTGCTATAATATATTTTTTTCTCTTATTTTTTAAATGAGCTTTGATGTTCTCATTTTACCGCACTAAATTTGTTTAATTATTATGTTTCTTAAGTACTCATTTTTACATGTTATTACTTCAGGTTAACATAAATTTTCATTATATATGCCTATTTTACCCAATTATTTTCCATGAATGATATAATTCATTCCCTTCATGGAAATTTTTATGATACTCCCATTTGTTTTTCATTAAGACATGATTATGATACACAATTCTTTCCATGAGTTATAGTTATGTTTATGTATGATTGATTTTGTATGATCTATATGTTCAAATAATATTCATGAACATGTTATTATGGGTGCACCAAGATAGTTGTCCAATGCATCAGGTAAATTTGAGTCTCATGAGATGTTTTGTGCAACGGTCTTGGCGGTTATCCTTAACTCGTGCTACTATGTGAAAGAGTCTGGGTGATAAACCCTGACTTGTGATCCTCTTTGTGCAAGGGACCTTGAATTGTTCTAAATTCATGTTCTATGTTCCAGCCACATTATTATAAATCCATGTTTAAATGGTACCATGTTTATATGTTATGATCCCATTTGTTCCATGACTTTTTATATCATTATGTCTTTCTTTCTAACACATGAGCTAAAGCTTTATTATTATTCTTATTCCTGGACTAGGCTTTTAGATCATCCCTTTCTTCATGTTATCCCTTGGTTATCCTATGATAATGTATGATCATAGTTAATGTTATGCGATATTTATGAATATTAAATAAATAAATATTATATTTAGTCATATGTTTTTAGTTTTATTTACCTAGTCTTCCAATACAATAGACATTACAATCATTGGTTTATAATACTAATTTTGTATGCCTAAATCTTGTAATGCTATGTATAAATGGATAGAGTCTCTATAGTTTGTATCAGAGAAAGGTCTATTTATTTTTGGATATTATGAATACTGGAATTTAATAAGAACCTTAGGGATGAGACTATGTATATGTAAACCACCCTAAATTTTGGTAGGTATTGAGTATGTGATTTACAAAGAAAATACCTCCCTATCGTGATATGAATAAGTGGATTTGGATATGAAACATATATATCTAGGGGTAAATTTCAGAAACACTACTTTTATCTACACTCGAATGGGAACTGGTTCACGATAATGGGTCTTCATGATCTTCTTGTTTGACACTCTCAAGGGATATGATTTGGTAAATTCATAATCTTAGAATAAACTATTATTACGGAAAAAAATAATCCCATAAGAATAAAAGTTCTGAAACAGATCATGGATAACCTATATTGAATCCTAAGGAATCACAAATTAAGATATAATTTTACTTTAGGAGTTTATACTTTTATGATTAAATTTTTTTTATGCTTATAAGATATGTATTCAAGGCCCCATTACTGTACATTATTTTTCTTAGTCTGTGGATAGAAATAGAAGAAGATGTGCGAACAGTCAATATGAGATTTAATGTGAAGAGTTCCCTAATGATATGCCAAATATAATGAGAATGGGTTCCCAAAACATTATGATAGTACTTTTTCAGCTCGCTAATGGTATGAGTAGTAACTTTAATCGTATGGAATACTCTCCTCCACCAAAAAAGAGAAAATTGTCGTCAAATACTTCATGCTGATAACACCCCCCATGTTTTGTGGATATTATGATCCCCTCCACATGGAATAGGGGGTTAACTCAATTATAAAAATATTATTTTTCCTACATTGCATAGAAGAATTGAAATTTACACTGGAATTTTATCTTTTTGATGGAGAAGATGATATGTGGTGAACAATTATATGGAATACGATGTCCAAGGAGGAAATTGATTCCATGGATTGGTTGAATTCAATATAATGTTTTGCAATAAATATTTTCCCCGAACCCTATGTCTCATGATAGAAATAGAGTTTCTCAGATTTACGAAGAAGAAAGAAAATTATATCTGGATGTATGAAGAAAACTTTACAAGTATTTCATGATATAATACTAGCTTTATCATGAACATTGAAATAAAGATGGATCACATCTTTAGAGGAATAAAGTTGAGCCTATGATAATCATTTACGATTCCATACTACCATAGTTATGAGGAGATTTTCTGTTGTTCCCTCAAGTTTGAAATGTAGATCAGACACTCTCAATAGTCTTGTGGGAAGAATGATAAAAAACAGAAAATCGAGTCTAATATGGGTAGTTTGGAAAATAAACCCCATGATAGAAGGATGATCGAACATCCCACATGACAAAATTGTGGGAAGAATCATCATGGGAACTGTCTAAAGGGAATATAGAATTTCTTCAAATATGAAAGAATGATACATATGGATATGAACTAATAGGGGGGATATGAAGAATCCCAATAACATGGAAGAATATTGGAAGGTTCATAACAATGCTCATCCAATAGTGTAGTGTTACAACTTCAAGGAAAATGGGGATTATGATAACAATTTTATTAAGCCAATAGTTATAATAGGAAATAAAAAAAACTCTATGGAAACAAGGATGATCTTATACTATCACTACTACTAAGGTAGAGTCGTACAATGAAGTGGTGATAGTTACACTGGTTATTCATTAAATAATAGTGAACGTACTATTTAATTTTGGTTCTACATGTTCATTCATATATTGAACGTTTAGTATAAATATTCAAACACTGCCTCAAAATTTGGATGATGAGTAATCTGTGAGAATAGTGAATGGGTAAATTATTGTGTCCCAAGTTTATAAATCATCCTCAGTAATGTTTTGTCGACTGAACCTCCTAGAAAATCATGCCTTACATCCACTAGAGGTTTTCGATGATCTTTTGGGCAATGATTGGAAATCATTATACAAAGACAACATTAACCGTCAGGAAAGAGAAATCACTCTTCAAATCCCAATGTATCCTAAAATCCTATAAAATTGTAAGGATTAAGATGAATCTCCTACAGAATCTTCATCTCAAGTGTGGATAATGTTTACTTTTTAGCAAGAATATCTTCCTAAAATTATTTAGACAAAAGAGATGATACATATCGAGATATTCCCATCGTGAGGGATTTCACTGATGTTTTACCTAAAGAGTTTTCTAGAATTCCTCATGATTGTGAGGTTATGTTATCAATTTATTTTTTTACTAGATCTAGACCTATATCAAATAGACCATATAAATTTTCCAATTAATTGTTGGTAGAGCTAAATAAGCTATTACAAGAGAATTTTTAGAAGGTTTTTATATGACTGAGTGTATCACCATGGGGTGCACCACTCCTATTATTAAGAATTATGATAGATCAATGCACCTTTTCATTTATTATCATGATCTCAATAAAATCATGATAAAGAATAAGTATCCCCTACCTCGTATATATGACTTGTTTGCTCATCTTTGTAGGGAATGTTATTTCTCATCAGGATGTCACCAATTAATGGTGAGAAAGGAATATTTTCCCAAAACTGCCTTTTGAACAAGGTATGGACCATATGATTTCATAGTGATACCGTTCATACCCACTAATTCACTAGAAATGTTTATAGATTTAATGACTAGACTCTTTAGAGATGACCTTGAAAATCTATTGTAGACTTTATCTGTGATATTCTGATATACTCCAAGAGCAATGAGGATCAAAGAGAGCATTTGAATATTGTGATGATTATATGGAAAAGGGAGAAATATTATGAAAAGTAAAATAGTTGTGAGTTATGGATTGAGGAAGTATCATTCTTGGGGAATGTTATCACAAGAAAATGGATGTATGTAGACACTTCCATGACAAATGCAATTAAAGATTGGTCCTGGCCAACATCTGTAATGATGATCTATAGATTCCATGGTCTATATGGGTATTAACAACGATTTGTGAAGAACATTTCATGATTTTAAAACCCAATGAATAAGATGACATAGAATGGAGTAAAGTTTGTTTGTACTCAAGAATGCGAGGAATGCTTTAAGGATCACATAAATAAGCTTATCACTGCACCAGTACCCACACTCCCAACAAGTGGAGAAAAAAATGTGGTGTACAGTTATACATTAATGAAGTGCTTAGGTTGTATACTATTTCAAAATGATTAAGTGATAGCCTACACCTCAAGGATGTTGAAATTATATGAGCAAAACTATCCCAAACCTAATTTAGATTTAGCAGTTGTGATCTTGGCATTGAAAATATGGCATCATTATCTCTATGGGATGAAGTGAGAGGCATATACCGATCACAAGAGCCTAAAATATTTATTCACACAAAATTAGATTCATATGTTCTAGTTAAAATGGTTAGATATCATTAAGGGTTATGACTGATCAAACCACTACCATCCTGGTAAGGAAAATAAGGTGGTAGATACACAATGTAGAAAGGATCATGCATATTTATCAATGATTAGAGTTGGGAAGGATCCAATATCCTTATATTTGTAGAGGATGGACATAGAAATCATTGAGGTACGAACATAATCAATCCTCTCTAAAAAGGTTTCTCAACCACCCCTCATGAAGAAAGTAAATGATGCTCAAAGAAAATATGTGAAGATTTTGAAAATGGTGGAAGCTATTATGAATGGGAAATCCAATGTGTTCATGATCGAAAAGGATGGAGTCATGATATTTGGGTAACTATTATGTGTACCTTCATATCAATAGATAAATAAGGAGCTTTTGAATGATGGACATTGATCCACCTTCTCTATTGACCAAAGGAGTACGAAGATATATTGAGATCTCTGAGAGAACTTTTGGTCAGAAAATATAATGAAGGCGATCACTGAATATACATCAAAGTACCTAGTATGGTAGAATGTGAAGGCTGAATAGATAAAGTATAAGGGAATGATGAAACCACTACCCATACCAACTAGGAAGCGAGATAGGATCACCATGGACATTTTCAATGGTCTTCCAAGGAAATCAAGACGAAACAATGCTATATGGGTCATTATGGATCATCTTACAAAGACAAATCACTTTAAGAAAAATTGAGATAACTTCTAATTAGATTAGATTTCTTGGATATAAATAAAATAGGTGGTAATTATGCAAAGAGTACCACAATATATTGTATCCAATGTAGAGAAAATATTCACCTCGAAGTTCTGAAAAATACTCCTGTATTCGCTAAGCACTGAACAGAACTTTGGTACAGTCTATCATCCTCAAACTGGTGGACAATTTGAGTGAATAATTCAAACATCAGAAGATATGTTGAGAGATTTTTATATGGAATTCAAAGGAGGGTGGGACCAACATCTTCTACTATTTGAATTCTCTTAAAAAATGGTTTCCACTCTAGCGTCTGAATGTCACCATATGAATCCCTTTATTGGATGAGGTGTAAAAAATTGACATGATGGGATGAAGTCGGTTATCATAAGATGATAGAACCAAAAATGGTCAACAAAATGGTGGAGAAGGTGAAAACAATTCAGCAGCACATCAAGGAAGCCCAAAGTCTAATGATAATTTATGTATACATCCATCAACGAGGGATTGAGTTCAAAGTTGGAGACAAGGTATTCCTCCACCTATCTCCATTCTAGAAGGTCATGAGGTTTGGATAGAATAGAAAGCTTTTTCTTAGGTACATCGTCCCCTTAGAGATCCTTAATCATGTTATACTTATGGCCTATCGACTAGCACTTCCAAAAACAATGTCTAATGTTCATGATGTCTTAAATGTATCCCTCTTAATGAAGTACATATAAAATCCATCAAATTTACTATCTTTAGAGTGGTACAGTTGGAGAATGGTCTTTTTTAAAAGGAGCGGCTAGTGAATATCGGGGATCATGGAGATAAAGTTATATGAAAAAATACTACTCACCAGGTCATTGGTCATTGGTGGAACCATATGTACGAAAAGTAAACATGGGAACTGTAGAATGAAATGAACAAAAAGTACCCACACCTGTTTACATCTTAAAATTTAAAACAAAATTTTGAGGGAGAAATTTACTAAGGGGGAAAGAATGTAATGTCTCAATGTTTTATCAATGTAATTCTATTTGTATAATTATTTCTTATAGTAAAATCACATAATATTACATTTAGAACACAATAAAATCCTTATAAATAAATAATTAGTGAAAAAATGGTATCTTTTGAAGTTAAGAAACATATACCTATGGAATAGTAACTAGACCTTTGGAATAGTAATGGGATCCTTATGAATAGTAAATTTTCCAATATAATAGTAAACTCACCAATGGAATTATTAATAAAATGTATCCTTATTATAAGAGACAATATTGTGTAATTATATCTTAGCATAAGTAAATAAATATTATATAAATTATTGATTAAGTGTATGTATTTTTATAAGTTGTGTATATATTATTGTAATTTTTTATTAATGTAATAAATTAAAATATTTAAATGTTTTATAAAATTAATTCAATTTTTTTTATTTTGATGACTTATGATGGTAAGATAGTTTTATGAGACCTATATTAAAATTTCAAAGTGTTAGAAATTCTGTTTTAATATTAAAAATTTATATTTTTTGTAATAATTATTATTTTATTTAAAAATTAAATATCTCATATTTAGGAAATTAATTATGAAAAATTGAGTTCATTTTTAATTCAGCACATAGAAAAACGGTTAGGGTGAATTTTTGAGATTTTTATGAAATGATTTCCTTTTTTATGAATAGTGAAATATTATAATTTATGATAAATGCTAAATACATGAATTATGATCTCACCGGATAATGTATGACATATTTAAGGCCATTATCTAGAAATCAGATACCCACAAACTCTTTTTGGTCAAATTAATCAAGAATATTTATAGTCTTGAGAAAACATATTAAACTAATGATTAAAATAACAGGAAACCCCTCCACTCCTCCACTATAAATACCACCCATCTATACCTCATGTCCTCACACCTCTCCAGCATTGTGACTAGTCCAAATTCTTATCACATATATCCCTAAGCCTATCTCCCCTGACCACCATACCTTGGTATCTTCAAAATTCCAAATCCTCTCCACTAATGAGGTCCTAAAGGATGATATATTCAAGAGGTAAATTTCTCTTTTCTTTTCCTTTATTTTCTTTCAATTTCCTTTCTTTCTTTTTCTATCATCACATCCATTCCTCAAAATGTCATGATAACTCCAATACCTTAAATGTACTATAATTTTTTTTTATTTTAATGTAATAATTCATCATCCTCTCTCTTTTATCATCTTTTTATACTAGAAATGAAAACAGCACCTGAGATGTGTTAATTCAACACATTCACAGATGATGGGTTTTCAATTTCTTTTACAATCTTCAATTCAGTTCATGAACCCATTTTAATTATTTAACCAAAATATAATATATTTATTGTTTATAATTTATTATTAAATGTATTGGAATATTTTGTACACGTTATATTAATTTTTAATGAAAAATGAGTTCGTTGTAATCCAAAAATATCCAATTAACCAAAACGGTTATCATTAATGATTCATCTTCACTCCAAATAAAAAATTTACTTTTATAACCATGTAATATTATGGATGTTCACTAATAAACAAAAATTATATTATAGACAACCATTCTCATCTTGCATGATTATCCTTACATGTATATAAGTAAACCAATTATGAAAACTAAGGAACCAAATGCTCCCAAACAATGAAATTGAGCATCATAACCCATAAAAAAGACATGAATGAACATAATGATGCTATAATAAATTAATTATATATAGAATAGGTTCTATAATTATTAATTAATTAGTATATTTTGGTTATCCTAGAAATTAAGATCATGTGATGGAAACCTTTGAACATAAGATAAGGGATTCTACCTGAACCTCCATTATTCCATCAGGTTTTTCTATATTTATTTTTACCCAAATGAATTTATCAATTATTTTTATGAACATATTATAAATTATTTTCATTTTCTCAAAACTAATTTATCAATATCCATTAATCATTATTTTTTGAGGATATACCGGTTTTTAAATGATTCCCTCCTCAATTGTTTCTGATAAGCATGTCCATTTTCAGGGAAATTTTTGAATTCATAACCATATTTTAGTACACTATATAATATATTTTTAGGAAATAATTATCTTTATAAAACGAATTTATTTATTATGAAAACATTTTTGGTTCACTTCCGGTTTTATATAAAAGATTAATCTCTTTTATGTTTTAAATTACCGTTGATATTTTCCTTCAACCACACCAAAATGTTTTAATTCTAATGTTTATTATGTACTCTTTTAACATGTTATTACTTAATGTTGAAATAAATTTCATGATATATTACTATTATAACGTATTAGTATCCCTAAATTATCTAATTATATTAGTTCATTGAAATTTTTATGATTCTCCCATTTTTTATTCATTAAGTCATTATTATGATACCCAATTCTTACAATGGGTAACCGTTATAATTATGTTTGATTGATTATGTATGGTTCTATATGAATAAATCATAATACTTAACATGTTATGACGGGTGTTCCCATGTAGTTCTCCAATTCGTTGGGTGATTTCAAGTATCATGATTCATTATGTGAATCGTTCTTGGCAGTTATCCTTGAATCATGCTTCTATGTGAAACGGTCTTTGTGGTTATCATTAACTTGTGTTACTATATGTGCAATGAGCCTTAAATCATGAAAAATTCATGTATTATGTTCTTTAAATATTATTTTTAATCCATTTGTATATGATCTCATGTTTATATTTTATGATTCTATATGATCCAAGCCTTTTTATATCATTATGTCAAGTCTTCCATCCCATATGCTATAGCATTATTATTATGCTTGTTTCTTTACTAGGATTTTAGCTCATACCTTTGTTCTTATTATACCTAGGTTATCCTAGGAATATGCATGACCACAATGGATGATATTATATCTTTATTAAGATTAAATAATGAAATGTTTTATTTAGTCTAATGTTTTCAATTTTATGTACGTAGTCTTCCATGACACTAGACTGTACAATCATTGGCTTGTAATGTGATGTTTTTATTCCTAAGATCATTTAGTGATATGTGTAAAAGGCTAGGGTATCTATAATTATTCATTGTATAAATCCAAAAATAAATTATTTAAACTATTCTATAATTATTTTTATATTAATTTAGTGAATTATTCCCTAAAATTGTTTTGTCTTGATCAGATTTCCCATTTATCGATATAGGTTACTTCAAAACTAATAAAATAAGAAATAATTATTTCCTTAAATTTATGTACTTTTTACTATTTTCAATTAAATTTATTTACACATTAAACATATTTCATTTAAAAGTTCCATTATTCTAAATTATTAAAAATAAAATTAATATTTATAAATATTTTGGTTAATTTTTAAAAAACGATTTTAAACTGGGATATATATTTTTTACAGAAACATTACACAAATATTAAGAAAACTATCTTCATAATATCACTACCATGTTCTTATAAATATTTTCAAGGTTAATTTTCAATGAAATTATTTATATAATATGTTGAAAAATTACTTAAATATTATTTTTATGGAAATATTCTCAATTTTAGTTCATTTATTGAAAATGATTTTTAAGCATATTTTTCCCTTATCTATGGTCATTTCAATGTTTTATAAAACTAATTTTTTTACTTATTTAATATACATCAATTGATTATAATCCTCTAAAGTAATTTTCATCTATGTTAATATATATTTTCCTTATATTACCTTTAATTTTACCTTTTTTAAAATACTTAATTATTTTAAAATAATCACATGATTCATTACCAAAATTTATATGTATCAATGGTGATGATGAAATGAAATAACTACGAGATTATTAATTCATTAAGTCTGTTTATTATTCCTTATAGATAACTATGTGTAGATATAATGTTCCATCTAATTCATTTCCATTGTGAGTGTCATTTACATATTTCTTTTGATTGATGG
This sequence comes from Viscum album, assembly GCA_963277665.1. NCBI lineage: Eukaryota > Viridiplantae > Streptophyta > Magnoliopsida > Santalales > Viscaceae > Viscum > Viscum album. The sequence continues at coordinate 41,124,556 of OY728141.1, read as the reverse complement.
GTATTCACCTAGATAGCCACAACATTATATTATCAGTTGAAAAAATGTATATGAGAATATAATATTTTATTATATAAAAAAGTTATAAATATTGTAAATTAATAATATCTGTCTTAATATATTGATTCATATTCATAATGACATCCAATTTCAATATTTGGGTGATTTTTATGCCTCATAAATATTTATCTATAACATGTTTTATTTTCACTAGGTAATCCTGATATGATTTTTGTGAAAGATTCATTTATTTTATTTTACACACAAATGTATAGATATATAATTTTTTGATTCATTGGCCTAATATTATATGGCCCTCTAATTTTTTAATTAAATCATTATATATAATAATATTACTAAAGAAATCAGGTATTCAAACCCTGTCTACTAGATTATAGATTTTGGGTATTGTTCCCTATTCCAATATGTTGTTGGATAATAATAGTGAAGCCAAGTCCACTACATATTAGACATTTATGTTTTAAGAAATATAAAATATTTTCTAATATATTAGTGTTATAAAATATCATGATATTTTAATACTATTGAAAAAAACCATCATATCAATATTCAATCATAAATTTGAGGAAATTTATGTGGATTGATCACAAACTCCACCCCACCCCCACTTTACTCTTCCCTAATGTTAATATCCACCCTCCCCTATGTGATATAATCCATTTAAACAATGATTTCACTATATATATCACATTATTTAGTTGATATAGAATCCTCTATTCTAGATTTCACCCCCACAAACATCACTATTCACATCGGTTCACTTTAAAATCCCTAGACCAATTATTAATTGACAATGATCTATCCTTCATTGATAATGGGATATTATTTTACTGATATATTGATTTTTTCATAAACATAGGATAATAATCAAGATAATAGATTGGATAAAATAGTTTGTTTTTAAGGATTCTACATTCAAATATACAATACAATAAATAATTATAATTAAGTTTAAGGATCGTCTGTCATTTTTCACATTAATTATATTGTTTTTGGGAAAATTTTTGGAAATTTAATCAAATTATTTTAATGTTTATTATCATATTTTTTGAATTTTTTTTCTATATTTTTTTTTCTATTATTTATAGTTATATTTTAAAAATATTAATAAGAAACCTTATTTATAATTTTATAAATAGTTATATATAATTAACATGAAAAAATGGGTATGATATTGATACATTTATATATGATAATGATTTTCATCACGTAAATAAATATGATGGGTTTTTAGTGTGACAAGAATAAAAAGATACAATTTTATTCAAATTAAGTACTACAGACCCCTAATCATGGGATCATGTGATTGTTGTATATTTATAAATTCTCAAATGAAAAAAATGAAATGAAATTAAAGATTAAATATCATACCGTGAGATACAATAAGCTTAATTTTTTTAAATTATGTTTCATTATAAGGAAACAATATTTAGAAAGGGTCAATACTACTATGGATGAAAAGTAATACAAGTTTTTTATTTTTTATTATCATAAAATTTACATATTAAAAACTAAATAAAATTATATTATATTATTTTTTAATAGGAAAAATTTAAATAAATAATTGATAAAATGATTTTGTTTCAATTTCATTAATCATTGACATTCCATGGATAATAATTTTCAAATGTGTATGTTTTTTCATTACTGTTGTTTTATTAAAGTGGTGTATTTTATCACAATTATTTTTCATTAATTACTCAAATTATTTCTTAGTCATCATTTTTGATCCATTCAAAGATGTTATTTAAAAAATATTATCAGTAAAAACGTTTTTAACTCAATATTCACAAAAAAGACTTCATTATTTTTATGGTAATTAATTTATTTTGTAAATAATAATTTTTTTCACAATGAATCATTAATAAAGATAAATAATGAATAATATATATATTTATATAGTTTTACTAAAATGGAATTATTTTTTGAGTGAAATAATTTAAAAAATCATCACTAAACCAAGTAGATAATCGGGTCAACAACATGAGCTCTTATATGAAATGTGGTTTCTATTCATCTTGGTGCCATAGAACCAACGTAAATATAAATTATGATAACTAATATTCATGCTTTTTAATATCAACAAAATTTTTATCACATCATGATGGTTCATCTACATAACACTATTTATGATAATGTCCCACGAGTAGTTGTCACATTAAATGGTCGTAGCAGTTCTCCGCTATGATGATAACTCAAATTTGCTATGACACTATTATTGGATAAATGATATATGGCTAGATGATATCATTTGAGGGACACAAAAGATATATTCTATTAGGTGTGGAGACTCATAGGACTTTGAGGTGCCTTCTCTTGGTGTACAAATTTGGTGATATCTATTAAGAAAATTTAAGAATGAGACCTGATAGTAGAAAATTTACATTTATAGGTTTCATTGGATGTTTCTATATAAGAAAGTGTTTATTGGGTATTATACTTTATGATTATTATTAATGGATATTATGAGTCACATAATTTTATGTATTGATGCAAAACCATGAGGATAAATGTTTGAGATGAGGTAGGATATATTCGGTGCATCACAAGAAATATTTCATTAATAAATAATGTGCAAAAGGATTTATCCATTGTTTTCAAAATATGAAAGTTATTATCTCATAACCTTTTTTGTAAATTATATATCCTAACCAAATCCATGGATAGGGTTTTCTACATGCAAGATCAATTTTTGGAAATTCAAAGTAAGATATATCAAGCTTATACTTTAATGGCATCAACATCAAACCTGCTCGATTAGAGATATTGTTATAAAGGGATTATATTACACATTTAATGTTTTTATGAGGTAACATGTCATTGTGGAATTAACATCTTTCTCTATGGGTTCCTTGGTGCGTTTCTAGACACTAACCCCAAACATCAGGCTGATCTACCTAATTCCACTAAGAAAGAGTCTTAGAGGGTCACACAATAAGTGTATCTAGAATCTTAGTTAAATAATTTATTATTTAAAAAATTGAATAAATATTATTATTGGTCATTATTTTATAATTATTCATGTATATATGATCACATTTATTTTGTCACTTGTTATTCAATAAAATATATTGTTGACCGAATAATTAATTAATATTGAAGAGGATTGGAGAACTAAGTTTAATGTTCCTATGAGAAATAATTATATTAAACAATATTTTATTAAATAATATTTAATAAAAAATCGCATGTTATGTACATGTCATGAAATAATAATACTACTCTAATTATTTGACATGGGAATTTCACTATGATTTATGAAATAATTAAAGGCATTTGTTAAAATTAATTTATGATTACCATAGTGAAATGAATGCCTGGTTATATTATTCTTTCATTTTCCAAGGGGATGGAAACGAGACACCAATTCAGTTGTGCACAAAATTATTTAGAAAAACCCTCAATTATAAAGAATTTTTTCTTATCCAAGAACGCTCTCAGGAATGATATTTATTCTCCACCCTCAGGTCAAAGAGAATTTTTTGTTAGTGGTTCTCAAGGTGATGCAAGGATAATGACACGAGCATAGGGACCTTCCGTGCTAGCATTGAGAGACTCCTTGGGTGATGTTCAGAGATTCGTGGATCATGTGTGGATCACTAATAGAGGAGATCTACTCTTGATCTCTATAATGCAACGATGGTTCACTGCATATCCATTTCAGTACAAATCAAAAAATAAATAATAATCCTTCGAGGTAATTATTATTCAATTAAATTAATTATAAACAATATATGTTGATCCTTTCTCTTGGTTCCTGGTCTCTATTACATTGTCTAATTTCTTTGATTCAATTTTGTGGATCTTGGCGTTCATCATCGCATAGATCATTGATTGTTCATTGAATACAGAAAAATCAAAGTTGGGCATCGAATCTCCCATTCTTCTGCTTCACCCATAACTAACCAGTTTTATCATAGTGGGAATATTATTATTTATAATTATTTAAATTTTTTGGTGATTTATGAATTCATCATTTATTTTTTCAATTCAAGTATATAATTATTTTAATATGAATTTTTATATCTATTTCATCCTCCATAATTTCTTACATATCTAATATATATGATCAATTTTATGATAAAAATATAATCGGGGAACTCATCTGGAGGTTCCAAGGATTTCATCAAGATATCACAGCAGTACACACCGTGTAACTGGAATTATATGTCATGTAGTTTTAATTAATGTACACGAAGTTAGTTAATAAATTAAGAAAACGATGTGCATTAAATACCCAAGGATTTGTTAATTCATACACCATTTGTTGACCATGACAAACTAGTGTACAGTCATCTAGACTACACATCGTGTGACCCACTGAATATGGTGTGTAGTCCCATTAAGGTCAAGGTCGAACCGTGCATCTCATACACAGCTTATCCATCCAGTGACCATGTAACATAGAGTCAACAATGTGTTTTTCCCACTATACATGGCGTGTACATAAAGAATTACAATGTTATCCTCACACACTGAGTCCCGAGGAGGTTAATTTGGATAGATGGTGAAGGTTGTACATGTTGTGTATATCAGATCTACACACCGTGTACTTTTACCAAATTACACAATATTAAAACATTAATATTTGAATAATGTTTATATTTTCATATAATGTATAAGTTGTATTAAAATTATTATTCTATGTGGATTAAATCAAAAAATGATATTGAAAAGTAATGTAATTCGTGTAGTCGTCTATGATGTATACGTCATGAAAGTATGTGATATGTCATTCATGCTATATGTCACAAAGCATAATGTGTATACAAGTATAATATATTTTGAGTATATTAAGATGGGTATTCCCTGGGTTACCTCAAAGGTACATTTATGTTCAAGGTTAATATTAAATTAACTTTAATTTGTTTTAAATTATAATGGATGATAATCTAAAGGAAATTCAAAAAATAATTAATAATACATGATTGTTTAATTAAAGATAATAATTAATCAATTTGAGTGTGATATATCTTAAATAAGAACGATTAAATAATTGAATGATAGTTCTATTATATGGAATATTTGTTTCATGTGTATGGATGATCATGAGCTAGACCACAGCTATGTATGTGATAAGTTTTCTTATAATTTATTATTAAATTAAATTGTTGGCATGTGTGACTTCTCTCCTCAATAATATGTCAGACATATTATCTCATGGATTCTTTTATGTAAACCATCTTTTACCCCTAACCTATTTGTGAGTAAATGAATATGTAATGGATGGTGATCCCATGCTAGTGGTTGCGATTCATGTTAGGATCCGTGGTGAAACCAATCCAAGGAGATACCAAGGTATACAAGTGGAAAGGTATAAAACCAAACCTTAAATGGTTCTAGGTGTTTCGATACTAGATTAGTTGTTATATTATGAACCACTAGATAGAATAGCCACTAGAGAAAGATCATCATCATTCCCTTTATTTTATTTCTTTCAGTTTCATTGTTATTCATTAGGTTGATTTTTCATGATCACATTATTAATAAATTAACTAGAATTCATGATGAAAAAAATTAAAATAGCTTTTGGGGAAATATTATATAATACATGGTTAACCACTTAAGAATATCCCACTTTATATTAACAATCAGGTGAAAAGATAATAAATGGTAATTTAACAATAAAGGATAAAATCCCTCAATAAAACATTATGTTGGTATAGCCTTCTATTATATTGGTTTGAATGAAACCATAGTACAATGTGACTAACCATCCAAATTTGGGGTGCTTTCAATTAACATGAAATTCTAATTTGTGGTCTTGGGATGACTTAATTGGGTTGAAATCCAGGGTTGACTACCAAATCTAAACCTGGGGTAACTGATAAGAAAAAGTTGAGGAAATCTAAAATGAAGGATTTTAGGATTTGGGAGTCCACTCAACAGATCAAGGAAATATGAGTTAATGAAGTTGGAATTTGGAATTCATACCTAAAGCATTTCAATTTTCTTTACCAACCCAAGTTGTGGTAATGAGAATGGGAACATGGATCGTTACTAATAGACTGTACAAGAAATATGATATTCTGAACCCATGGTATGGGGTATTAGGTTTTGAAAAAAATTGGGAGACTATAAAATATAATATATTTTTTTATTTGAATAAATTTTATTTTATAAATTACTATCATTATGCTCATATTATTTTTATAAACAACATCATAAATGAAATCAAACATATATTTGTGATCTATAATCAAAATGGAAAAAAATTTCACCCTCACTAAATTAATGAAGTTGAAAAGGTGTATATGTGTATTCCTTCTCCATGAAAGGAAACTATATGTGCTGCAATATCCTTTACATGTTACACATGGAAATGAGTTGAGTGATGAAGAACTCTCTCTAGATGAGAAACATCTAAATGATTCTATATCTTTTTCAATGCCTTATGCTATGATCCATGTTCAACGAGCTCTTAAAGGAACATGTGTAAGAGGATTCTTATAGAATGATGTTTCCCCATTAGGGACTATATCAAGAGAAGGAAAGACAAGAGAGGTATGAGATGTCAAACTCTTAGTTCACGACATTTCTGGGAGATTCTACGCCAGCTGGGCCTCAAGTAGTTAATCTAATTAGCAACATTGAGCATCCAAAAATCTTAGTTATTAAATTCCTGGATGAGTTGCATATAGAAGACATAGATTCATCACATCCCAAGTCCTTCTCTAGTATAATTGTCAACTATAATATGGGAAATAATGAGAATAGTATATCATAAATTCTAACCCTAATTATCCAAGTGGATAAGGACATGTGACATGACAAACACAGAGTCCCTGTGGTGAGTATGAAGAGGTAGGGCATGGAAAAGTGGCCTAAGACAAATAAACAGTCTAGATCCCACAAGAACCATCTGACCAGGAATAAGAATATCCTAAGTGTGGGTAAGAAAAAGGAGGAAATATGTTTTTCATGTGGAAAGTGAGGAAACTAGAATAGAAACTGCACCCTGAGGAAGGGGGAAGCCAAATGTGTGTACTTTATCAAGTGAATTCCTTCTATTTCTACAAATTTGGTATTAGATATAGCTTGTGAGGATCACATCTATATTTAAATACAAGAACCATGTAGATTTAAAATAATTTGTAAAGGATAGGTGGATATACGTGTTTCCAATGGTGTGAGGTTGGCTCCTCTTTCCATTAGTTACTACCACCTTTAATTGCCTATAAGAATGATTTTGGTGTTTTATGATTGTTATTATGTACCTATTGTTACAAAAAACATAATTTCTGTATCAAATTTAGATACATATTGTTTTATTTTCATGTTTAGAAATAAAAGTTGTTTATTTTATAAGGAAAACATATGTTATGATATGGAACATTTATATAATTGTCTATATGTATTAAATTATTAAAACCAAGTTTTGGGAATTGATATCAAATGAATTTCACATGACTCATTTAACAACCACCTATGTAATCACCATCTTTGTCTTTTAAATGACAAGAATTTGATTAATCTATGTCAAGATGTTTACATAGAATCTTTCTAGCGAAAACCACATATGATATGCCATGCATGTTTATAAGGGAAAATAACCAAACCTCCGTTTTAGTGGACAGGATGAAAGGGACATAGAGCATCTAGGATTGGTACACACTGATGTGTGTGGACCATTTCTAGTTGAATCTATAGGTGGATATTTTACTTCATATAATTTACTAATTACATGAGTAGATATTGATATATCTACTTGATGAGTTATAAGTCTGAATCCTTTGATAAATCCCAGGAATTCATGAATCAAGTAGAGAATCAGCTTAGTAAAAAGATATAGAATCTCTGATTAGATCTAGGTAGAGAATATCATAACAAATAGTTCATAGACTTTCTATGGGAGTTTTTGATTCTATATCAAATTAATCAACCTTATACTCCATAGTGGAATGGTGTTACTGAAAGAAGGACACATTGTTGGACATGGTAAGGTCAATGACGGGTTATAAGTATTTTTTTATCCTTTAGTGGATATTCATTACAAACCATTCAATAGACAGTAAACCGAGTACCAAATAATGTTGAAATGGAACTCCCTTTGAAAAATGGAGTTGAATGAAGCTTGTTTTTTTCTCACACACGTGTATAGGGATATGAGGATTTGTTATGGATTTCGTAGGAAAAAACTAGCAACCCGGAGCATGATGTGTATCTAAATATGGTACCCAATGGAAAAAATAGATACTACTTATAAAACCTCTTAGAAAATTATGTAATTATCTCTATAAAAGGTGTATTTATCAAGGGGGGGCACATCCTAAAAAGGATATTGGGATCAAGATTGACTTAGATGAGGTTGATTCTCAAGAAATAGAAGACATTCTACCAGAACAAGTTTCACAAGTCCCCATGGAAGAATTAATTCCTAAAACACAAGTACATTGTAGGAGTGTAATAGATTAAATTTAACCCAAGATATATGGTTTTCTAGTCACTAAGTTTGGTGGATCAATAATATTGGAAAATGATTAACCCATCTATTACAAAGAGGCAGTAGATAGCTCAGAATCAACAATATGGCTAGAAGATATGAATTATGAGATGGATTCCATGTATTAGAACCAAGTCTGGGTTCTCGTTAATGCGCCCGTTTATGTAAACTCTATTAGATGCAAATGGGTATGCAAAATAAAACTAGATATGGAAGGTAATGTAAGTATCTATAAAGAAAGTCTAGTGGATGAACATTTTAAATAGTTTCATGTTAATGACTATGTTGAAACCTATTCCCCTATTTCCATGTTTAAATCCACAAAAAATCAATCATTCCCTAGAAGCAAAACATAACTATGGGACTTGGCATATTCATGTCAAAACTTCATTCCTTAATGGGAGACTTTAAGAATATTTATATATGAAACAACCATAAGTTTTTGTGACACCGGGTGATACCATAAAGGGTTTTGAATTTAGAGATAAATTTATTGATTGAAGAATGCATCTTGGTCATGGAATATTAGATTCGATTAATCTATAAGAGAATTTGGTTTCATTAATAAGTAATGTGATATATCTGTTTACAGAAGGTTTAATGGTAATTCATTCATTATCCGAGTGGTTTATGCTAAGGATATATTAGTCATTAGAAATGACATACTAGTACTACAATAAGTTATGGGCTGGTTGAACAAGTTATTCTCCACTAAAGTCTTAGGTGAAGAATCCTGCATTCTATGGATCAAGATCATTAATGATATTTCTAAAAGGATTCATGGACTAAGTTAAATTACATATATTGACCAGATACTAAATATATTTGGTATGGAACAATCTAATAGGGGACTAGTTCAAGTGTCACATGGATTATATCTTTATATGAAAATGTGTCCCTAGACATGACAAGATAAAGATAGAATGATTAATATCCCATACACTTTGGTTATATGATCATTCATTAATTCCATGTTATGTACAAGACTTTATGTTTCCCATGCACTTAGCATGGTCGGCCTATGCCAAGAAGACCTAGGATAAAATCATTGGATTGTACTTTAGGGTATCCTAATGTTTATTAGATGAACTAAGGATATGTTCATGGTGTATGGAAGAGATGAGAAAAATTCCATCATAGGGTTTGTTGATTCTTGTTTTAAAATAGATTGGAATGATCTCAAGACACAACCAGAATATGTTTCCTATCTCAATGGATGAGCTAGATGTGTTCAAAGAAGCCAGTTGCTGCTGATTTTTCTATAGAGTTTGAGTATATAGAAGCTTATTATGCAGCCAAAGAAGTTATTTGTATTTAGGAATTTGTCCAGAAGAATGAATTGGTACCAATAAGTAATGACCCTATCACATTATATTGTGATAATAATACATAAGTGGATCTTGTAAAATAGATAAGGTCACCTCAATAGACAAAGTACATACTAAGAAAGAATCACATCTTTAGTTTTTATCAGTAGAGGGGTGAATTTATATTGATTAGAGTATACATGAAAGAGATCGTGTCAAACCCATTCACTAAAGTCCTATCTTAGCATAACCATGAGTATCATGTGAGAGCGACCAGACAGAAGGTTGTTAGTCGTTGGTGTTAGTTCAAGTGGAAGTCTGTTGGAGTTGGTGACTTAGAAAAAACACCTATGTATTTTATGATAACTTATATTCATGGTTTTTTATATCAATAAAATTGTTATAACATCCTCATGATACTTTTGCATAACATTGTTTTGTGACAATATCAGAAGAGTAGTTTCCCACTTAATGGTAAAAACAGCTCCCCACTATGATGTGAAATCGAATGTTCTATAAAAATATTCTTAGATATATGTTCTATGGTTGGATGATATAATATGAGTGAAAAAATGATAAAGTATATTAGGGGTGGTGTATCATTGGAATTTGTGGTACCTTCTCATGGTGTACACCATTGGTGATATCCAGTATGATATTATGGTAATGAGATCTGATATAAGGAATTACACATTTATAAGTGTCATTAGATGTTGTTGTCGACAGACATATGTATTGGTCATTAGAATTTAATATTATTATTAATGGATAATATGGTCATATAATTTTATTTCTTGGAAAAAACCATGAAAACATATGTTTGTGATGAGGTAGGATACATTGGGTGCATCACGAGTAATATTGCATTAATGAATAATATGATAAAGGATTTATTCCTTCAGTACAATAATAGATGTTAATATCTATGACTCTTTGATAGAAGTGATGTATACTAAATAAATCCATTTACATGTTGTTATATAATAATGTTCTAATTCCAAAATGTCAATGAAATAGATATCTAGAATATTGGATAATGGAACTGGAATGAAACCTGCTCGATTAGAAATATTGTAATAAAGGGATTATATTACATGGTAAATGCATGTTTGAGGTGAGATGTATTTATGGAATCAAATTAATTCATTATGGGTGCCTTTTCATGTTTCTATATGCTAACCTTGGACTTTAGGCTGGTCTACCTAATTTAATGAAGAAAGAGGACTAGATGTTTATACACCAAGTTTATCTAGATTCCTTGTTAAAAAATTTATTGTTTAACAAGTTGAATAAAAATTATTCCCAATCATGGTTTAATAATTACTCATGTATGCTTGATCATATTTTTTCCATCATCTGTTATTTGAGAGAATATATGAAGGGAGGAATAACTAATAAATATTGAGGGGGATTGGTGGACTGAGTTTAATAGTCCAGTAAAAAATAATAATATTGAATATTATTTGATTAAATAATATTTAATTATAAATCACATGTTAAACGCATGTTAGGAAATAATAATATTGATATTATTATTTGACATGGTGGTTTCTTATTGATTAAGTAAATAATTAAATTCACTTGTGATAATTATTTTATTGGTACCCTAGTGAAATAATCGCATAGTTGTATTATTCACTCATTAGAAAAGGGGAAAGAAAGGAAAATCCAATTCTGTTGTGCCCATAATTTTGGAGAAAACATTTCAATCATAGATAGTTATCAATTATCTAAAAATGATCTCATGAACGAGAGAGATTATCCTCCACTAGATCATAGAGAATTCTTTGAAAGTATTTTTTAAGGCGATCATAGGCGAAAAAGACAAGCACAATGATCATCCATTCTAGCTTCTAGAGACGTCATCCATAATATCCATAGATTTGTAGAACATGTGTCAATCACCAATAGAGTATATCTATCTTTGATTATAATAATGAAATGATGATGCACAAAAAATCTCTGGCCAGACAAATCAACGAAGCAAGAATAAACATTGTAGGAAATTATTATTCAATTAAATTAATTATAAATAATATATGTTGATCACATCTTTTGGTTCAAGGTTTATATTTCATTTGAATATTTATTTTTTTTCAATTACATGGATCTTGAAATTTATCAACACATAAATCCAAGATTGTTCATTTAATATAGAAAAAATCAAATTTTGGAACCAACCCTTTTGCGCTCCTACTGTGCTCAGAACCTATAGTTCCATAATGTGTACTATAGTATTAAAGATATAATATTATTTAATGTTTCATGTAATTTAAAAGATTGATCGATAGTGAAATAAACATGTGAAGGAAATTTATATAATAAAAATTTTTATTTGTTTTAGTGATATCTATTTTTCACCTGTTATTGATAAAATACAAATTGAATTTGATTTTTATTAGAACATGTTTTGTGTGATTGAAGTGTAAATCAAAAATTGAATTTAAATTATTAAAATATTTATATTTTATTAATATAATCCATTTAATTTTTATATTTCAATACAATATGTATTGTGTTGATGTTGAGAAATGTAAAAAAGTTGATTATGTGGAGTGATATGTGTTTTGTAGAAATTTATTGACATTTAAATCAAGCGTGACCAATTTTCTACATAATATTCCGAAAAAATTGAATTTTTTTTAATCTATATTATTTTTTAATCTTAAAACATTAATGGTTCATGAGAATAATAGGATTAAAGTTGAAATAAATTTCTATACATTGGATAATTAAAAAAATAAGGATTTTCAATTACTTAAATTAAAACATGAATTAAAAAAACATATGAATTCAAATTTCCACAGATGGAATGAATTTATATGAACATTAATTTATTAAAAATATTTACATGGTTATAATAATATATATCATTTCTATATGGATATACATGAGAAAAGGTATATTATTTTTATGACATTTTCAAGACCAAAAATAACTTCTTAATCATATTGATGTATATGTGATTACTCTAATTATTGATTTAAAGTTGTCATGGTGAAAAATTAAATTTATTTTTATATTGTGAACAAGTATGAATTATATATTTGAGGGTCATTTTATTTAGTATGACCAATAATTTTTCATATTATAGTAATTTTCAGGATAAAATATAAATGGGAGACTTAGATTTCATTCATAAATAGTGCTTAAAAATTTAATCATATTGGATCATGTCAATAAAAAATTAAATTGGTTTTTTTTCAATTGGTTTAATTGTAAACATAGTTTAAATTGAGTAAAAACTTTTAGATGGATTTAGATGTAGTTGGGCCATATATTCACTTGTTTGGTTAATAACTACATTAAAAGGTTGAATATTTAAATATTGAGTTTGAAAAAAATAAGGAACCATGGGACATGATGAAGGAATATGATGTTTATTTTAATTTCCAATAAGATTATTTGATATTGGATGTTATACATTTTATTTATGTAAAAAATATTGGAATGATTGAATTTGGTAGAATCATTGGTGCAATACTACAAGTTATAGGAAAGAAAAAAATAAAAAACATTTTTATGGTTATGAATATTTTAATGGGTAATTAAAGATAACATAGAAGTATAAGAAAAATGATTTATTAAATTTTCTTCAAGTAGCATCTTTCACATTATTAAAAAGTAAAAAATATTCTTTTCCTTAATTTATTATTAAAAATGATACCCTGATGAGTTAATATTTTAATTTTATAAACCTTTTTTAGTGAATAAAAATAATTTAATGGGTTAAAAATATTTTGAATTCCATATGTTAATGGATAATGTTTTTCTATTTACCATATTTTTTATATTACCCAATATGGTGGGTTTAAAAATAAAAAAATAAGATATTTATTTAAATCTATCAATTCTAAAGTGACTAATACTTTAATGTTATAATCCTTAGAAGTGTGAATTGTAAGAACATTATATATTGTTGAGAGGCATTTCCCCCAATATTCTCTGATATTATGATTAACTTGACCATTCATTTCGATAAAGAAGTATAAAAGTGATGTGTATACTATTTATTATTGATATATCGAATTTAGTTTTGCTTGAAAATATTAAATGGGGGTATGAACAATTGAATATGACCCAATTTTTTTATTAATGATCAATATATAAATGATTATGTGGTTGATTTTATTGATACCTATATATTTTCAATAACATTGAATTTCTAATATTTTATCATAATGGAAGGGAATGTAATTAATGGATAATGGGGAATCACTATCACTAAATTAACTATATAATAATAATAAGAGTTTATATATTATATATAGAAGTTAAAATAGGTGTATTACTATACATATAAGTATATAATGTATCTAATGAAAGAGAAAACTGATATATTTGAAATTTGCATCACAAGATATCATAATAAATATTATTTATCTATTTTAAAACATGTAAATATAAAATGTTAAATTTTTATTTATATTTGGTTTTTTGGAGTGATAAGGTTAGAAGGATGTCCCAAAATACAAGTGAATTCTCATACAGTTTATATCATTAATTGGTTTATGTTCTATACAAATATACAATATGATGATAACATCATTAAAAAAATAATTTTGATCATATAGTATAATGAATGTATATATCTTGTAAGAATGATTAAAATACCATGTATGATAAAATATTATACTTTGGTATTGATCAATAAATTTTTTAATTGTAATATACAATGATTATTATATGATTGTTTATACGTAATTGGATCAAAAATGATAAAGTAGTTGGAATTGATTATGTGTGATTAATATGGGTATATTTTAATAAGGTGGGGAATAAATGTAAACCATTACTTTTTTCATTACAGGATAATAAAATATTTTTTTCATTTATCATATTAATCTGAGCTAATAAACGTTCTTACTCTTATATAATAGAGTTGAATGGGTGAATAATGATCTAAAGGAAAATGATTCATTTATTTGTATATAACATGAAAATAATTTCATGATATGATCAATGATATTTATGAAATGATTAAAACGAGGTAGTTTTTATTTAAATGAAACAAAAATAGTTCCAAGAATAAAATATTGAAATAATTTATAAAAAAATTATCATATGAAAAACTTATAGAATGTGATTGTAATAAATAATAAATAATATATTTTTATCATTGATTGGGTAAATACTTTTTTACTTAATTACTATATTTAATTTTACATTAATTTTTAGTATTTTTATTACATACATTTAATTTTTATATCTATTTTTTAATAATGATTTTTTATTTGATATAATTTAAAAAAATAAAAATTTCTTTTATAATTAATAAAATCTCCATATGATCATGGTTGTTAAATTTTATTTATTCTATTATGTTAATATTATTTTCATGAAATCTTAAAAAAAATATATAATTGAATTAATAAAATAAAAATATTAATAAAATCTAGTATATTTACATGGAATTTGATTTGGATTTTTTTATTGAACATAAATATTTGGTGTGTTTGGAAGCATTCCATAAGAAAAGTTTTACTCTTTTTACAATGAAGAAAGTAAAGCATCTATATGTTGAATCCATTGATTGTTATGTTATCCATAATTGAAATTTAAATGATTGAATTGTTTTTATCTTATTATCTCTTGTCAAATTACAATTGGGTTTACCGATCACAGGTATTTTGAAATCATTTGATCCATATTTCTTTTTTCTATTCTAGTGGTCTGGGGATATTTATACTAGTAAGGGTTTGAAAAAAACATTTATATATGTCTTATTCTACGGATTTCCATTTCCAATTTTAAAATTTAATGATTGTAAAATTATTAGGTAAATCTACAGATAAATTATTGTTATTGTATCTGAACATCCATACGGGTATGTTTCATATCTATGATCAAATTTATATAGAGTCGGATTATCCTATAATATCAGAAGAATATATATTTAGTTTGAGGTTGCGGATGATTTTTTACTTAAACTTAATGGTTTAATGTGAATCCCATTTAGACAAATATTCAAATTAAAATACCTTGGGACACAATAAATCAAATATATAAAGACATCATTGACGTGATGGAACATATACATTTAGAAGATCATTCATTTAATATTTTTTTAATGGATGATTATATGAGCGTTTGGAAGTAATAGACATTAATGTTTATGATATAGTTTAATTATTGGTAAATCACTTTTATAGAATTATGAAATTCATAAAAAATGGATGAGTGAGGGATTTACCTCCCAAAGAAGTTTTAGTTACAAAAAATTCAAATGATATAATATATAATTGTTATTTATATATGATAACATCTAGTTTTTTCTCACATCTAGTACATGAGAGTGATAGCACCAATATTCCAAAATTAGCAGATCATAGAATCCCAAATGAATGAGAACATAGTGCTTAAATTTTTTTTCCCATAATCCATCAGGAAGTACAAATTTCTCATGTTTATTTGTTAAAAAAAGAACATCATGGTTACGTTTAAGTTTCTGCTACATCAATCATGGTAAATACAACAGTAATGTGTTATCATCTTAATAATATTATTAATTTTAAGACATACATAGATGATATAGTATTATGGGATATTATATTATTATTTTATAATATTTTCATGTATTGTGGAGTTATTATGAGGGTTGTTGGATAGGTGATGTAAAATTATGGATGACTATATTTTAATTTTTTACAGTCTATAATGGGAATAATAGTGGTTTCAAGATTAATAGTTTTTATACTTCTATTCATTTTAGGGGTGAGGAGGAGATACAAACTGTAGGAATTCACAATGAAAATTATTCTTAAAATATATAGTGTGGTATTTGATTGTTCTATCTATTAGTGAGAGGGAATCCCCAAATTAGAAAACATTCATTTTAATTTAACATAACATCCCACACCACATCTACTGGCTTGGGAAAAGGAGAAAGAGCTATTAGTCTTTGATGACATCCCAATTACACTAAATTTCTAGAGTAATTTCCAAGGGTTTAAAATATTATTGGGGATTATTTTTCATAATAGGATAAATACACTACCTAAGACAAAAAAAATAAAAACCAAAACATTATTATAGAGACCCATGCTTAACATAAAAGGATATTACATCATTTTAAATAGATACTCAGTACAATACAACAATACATGCTTGAGGAATATAATAGTTCAGTGTCTTTTGATACATAGAAACAAAATCTAATATCCAAGTGAAAGATCTTCAACATCTCGCATAAATATCTCCACCTTTAGTAATTCTACCTAAAATCATTCTTTATAACATGTAGAAAGAAAATGTTAGAAAGGGGTGAGATAAGATGTTCAGTAAGGGTAAACAATGGAGATATATAAAAATAACCATGATGATAAGGTTTTGAGAATGTGATCATGAAAAATAATTGATCATACCCTTAATATCATAGATCTTAATAGAAATCATGTCATAAATATTATTCATTTATAAGGAATACTCTAAACTTAAATAAAGAGCATAAGACATGAAAACATAACATAGGATTAAGGCATAGAATTGTGGAAATCACATAATAATATATAGATTTCAATTGTATCTAAGGCTCTACTACTAAGACCATATTAGTAGTATGTGTTCACTCTCAATACAATCTTAGTAATCATGGTTCACTCCTACGGCCATATTAGTAGTATAAGTTCACTCCTCATACCATAGTAGCAGTCATGGATCACTCCCATAGACATCATAGTAGCATGATTTCACTCCTTATACAATCTTAGTAGTCATGGTTCACCCAAATTTAAATCATGGTATTCAAGGGTCACTCTTATGCCCATCTTAGTTTATCGCATTAGATATATAATTTTACCCAATACATTGGAAGGAGATATAGGTCTCCCCCATCTCATAATGAAATCATACATGCATGTTCTGCATGATCATTAAAAATAATAACATAAAAAATAAAAAGAAATAGGTAATATAAACATGTAAACATATCATAACCTATGAAAAAAGATATATTTCATAATCATTTCATTATAAACATAACCCGTGAAAATAAATGGGTTTCAAAAACATACACTCATGAACGGGAAACAGGATTCATAAAAATCATGCCGTTAGAAAATAATCCATTTAGAGAAATAATATTACTGGTATCATTGAATAATTTCCCTATCAGGGCATGTGTAACACTAATGGATGTTATCTTATATGGAATATAATTTTGATAAAACACTTGAAATTAATTTTTTAGGAAAATATCATTTCTTCTTCAAAAATATTTTTTTTCTAAAAACACCACAAAATTTTTATGTAAAATAAATTCATTGAAATTAACATTTAAAAATTTTAAGATAAGCTTCTTGGAAATAAGTTATTATGAAAGTGTAAAAAACCATTATGATGTAAAAGTTAAAAAAACATTCTTCGTGTACTTTTGCAAGAAAAGGCAAAAAAGTACCTCATATGGAAATAGAAATAAATATTCCTTTGAAAAAACTATAGTAATAAGTCACAAAAGGGTAAAAATAAATTCAAAAATCCATAGAGGAATAGTAAAACATATTATGAAATCATTTTTATAAATTATGGACATGGATGATAAATAATCCCTTGTAAATGATTATGTATAAATAATCTTGAATAACAATGAGATTGTGAAATTTTCCCTTACATAGAAATCTTAAAGAGATTTTTTTAAAAAAAATTGAATGATCATAATAATATACATAAACAATATCATTAAAATCGTTTATATAGATATAAACAAATATTTATGACAATATCTAGAATATTTAAATAGAGAAATGATTAATTCTTTTTACATTTAATGAATCTTATACCACTTTGAACATTTAAATAAAAGGCTCAATATCATCAAATTAATCTTTATATAACATGAAGATAAATTTATTCATGATATCAAACATTAAATTGGAATTACATAAACCACACCAAAGAAATATTTGGTTAATGTGGCTCATATCTCACAAAAATTAAAAGTGACACAAAATTCCTTTACCATGGATCTGATAAACTATGTTCGTGTCTGAAACCTCTGTATAATGGTTTTAAACATATTATTAACTTCTAAAAGAATCATAATAATATATTTGGTACCATTTATTATTCATTTATGACTTTATATTACAGTTTTATTAATAATTTCTAAATTAAAACAATATTACAGGTAATAATCACTTTCATTATCGCATGTGTTTTGACTTGTTATTCTTGATCGTATTACATAGATCGTGATTTACATACTTCAATAATGTATAAAATTTTTTATATATAATATATATTTACAATTTAAGTCTATATAATAGATAGATATTTGAAATTGAATATACTATTCATGGAGACTGTAGGTCGTACATACACATGAACATTTTCTCCGATTTCTTATCATATTGAATATAAGTAAGTGAATAAAATATATATAAATACACACACATATACAGACACAAAAAAACATATGTATTTATTATTAAAGATTAATTGTTATGTCATATATTTCATAGATATTCATAATATATATATTTTTTAATCATTATTGGGTGGTGAACATGGAAGATGAATCTCATCGCATTGTAGAGAAAATATGCCATACATATGCACGAGTGAAAGTATAATTTATTTAATTGTTAAATGGAATTTAGTTGGATGTAATAAGAATTTTAAAGAAAAAAATAATTTTAAATTTATTATTTAAAAACATTATATTCATCTTTATACCCATACAAATAAAGTGTACCAGAAAAATAGTTTACACCGCGGCATGGAGTTGGTAAGTCGTACGTACGCACACATAATAATATTGTTTTTCATAGGATGGGTAAAAGGAGTATTAAATTTGTGAAATTATATTAATAACATCTCAAAATATATTATATTATGTATTTGTAACTTTATTAAGGATACAAAATTGGAAGAGGGTGTATAAGAAGAAAAGAAATTGATTTGAATTTGTAGAACAATTACCTCTTCTGTGAGAATCTCCCTTTTATTTGCACAAAATGTCTCCAAAGGTTAGCTTTATGCCCAAATTATGGACTCTAGGACGATGTTAGGAATGTTGGGATAGGAAATTATTCGTGTTTGGCTGAGCTAAAGGGCTTTGGAGGTGTGAATTAAGGAGAATGAGAAGTTCCCTTTTATAAAATAGATGAGGGACACTTTTTGGGGATCATAAACTATTAAATTATTATAAATTGATTTCTGATTTCAAATAGCTCCAAAGTTATTTATTTAGAGACTAAGTTAAGAAAGGGTATAAATAACCTCAACCAGTAAATTTTATTCATGTTTAGGTGATACAAATAACCTTATCTTTTGGATTTGTCATTTAGTTAAACAATTTATCTTTTACTGTGAATGCTTTTATTTTTACACAATATGGTTAATATAGTTACAATAACATTCCAAAAGAACCCATATTATATAATTAATGAAATATGTGACATTATAAAAGTTAGTTGGACAAATCTTTTATTTTTATGAATTTAATATCATTTATTAAAATATTTTTCTTAAAGTATCATTTATGTCAATTATGAAAATATTCAATATTTTCATTTTAAAAATATCAATCCAACATGTTAACTTCGAATCAATAAATTAAATATTTTACTAACAGGTCTATGTTTTCTATAAAATTATTGGATGTCATTAATTAAGTCAAATTATATTTATTTTCTTATTATTAATATCATTTACTTGATATGTCAATTAATTAAACAATTATGGTATCATTATTTTACAGGACTTTAATTATGTTTTTTATCCTCTAAAAATTAAAAATACATTTTCAAAATGAATATAAATTTATTATATTAAAAATTAGTAATTATAGTAGAATTTATCTTATGTATAACCCAATATAAAAATATATTTAGTTATTTAATTTTAAATATGTCTCCTTTAACACATTTTTAAATAAAATAAAATAAATCTATTAATCTAATATCAGTGCCTTAAAGAGAACCTTATTTTTTTCTAAGGACTATTTGGGTCTAAAAACACTTATACAGGGAAATTAGGGTAAGTTTTTGTGTAATATTATGTTATTATAATGTTATTTTTACATTTAATTACCCAATTTAAATTTAGTCATGGTAAATAATATTTAAAATTTACTATTCACCAAATAATATATTGATCTTATTAAATAAAATTTTGTATCTTGATTACAACATTGTATGTCCATTTTTTAAAATTAAATTCATAGAAGTGTTAAAATTACATTTTCTGCTAATCTCGATAATGTGGCTAGATGGCCGGTAAATAAGACGTTCAAAAGTTCAATAATGTTTTTATATATAATTATATTTTAAAAAGATAATAATTAAATACATTATTTTAATATAGCTGTTATTTAACTATTGTGACTTTAAAATCAATTTAATGTAAAAATAACTATTAAAATGAAAATATCTGTATCTTAACAATAATGCAGTGTTTTTTACTATTCATTAAAAATTGAGAGTTTCTAGAAAAAATAAAACAATAACCCTAAGATAATTTAGATATTCATTATTCAAAAATTAGGTTTATTTCACCAAAATGATTTTCCATGAGTTTCTAATATTATCATACTTAAAATGATATTAAAAGAGTTTTCTTCAAGAAAATAGTACTTTTAAAGATAAATAGACATTACCAAGAATCGTATCTTTTATTATCAACACTTGAATAGTAGTTATTAAAATTCATATAACTATGTTTAATGGATAGGTTATAATTTTTTCATTTATATAATAATAATAATAAGATATGTTTCGTAGAAAATAAATGTTGTATGCATCGTATACCATGTCTGTGTTGCTTGTAGCGATAGCCAAGTTGGTATTTCCTGTAGCACAAACCAAGTCGGTATTGTGTGTTAATTTTTTTCACATAGTGTGTTAATATATATATATATATTAAAATCTATTTAAAGTGTCACCTGAAATGAAAAATATAAAATATATAAAATAATTCGAAAAGAATAATTCACAATTTGTTGTGGTATTACATTCTACCCTCCATAAAACAAATTCCTCCATCAAAATTCATTTGGGTTTTCAATATTTTAATACATTAATGTTTCATTCATAGAAACCCACATCCTAAAAATGCATACTAAACATTCCCTTTCAAAGGGAAATTTGGAACCATAACGGTTATCCAAAGTACCATGTAATAGGGTTTCCATGTATGAGAACATTAGTTGGGAGTCAGATTAGACATGGATGAAAAAACATATATATTTATAGGTATTCATTGAGGTCATAAATCAATAACACGTTAATGATCAAAGAAAAGTCGAGGGCCTCAAATTCATAAGTTTATAATTATTCCAAAATCCATTGTATTAACAAAATTTAAGGTATTTTGTGAAAAATAATTTGTATCACATTCATAACGTTGATTAATTATTGACAAATTTCTATAAAAATATTTCATTCTTGGACTGTTCATTGAAAAATTTATAATACATCCACTACCTCATGTAATGAAGGTCTAGAAACTAACTTTTATGATTAATACACTTTTAATAGATTTTAAGTCCCATAAAAGAAAAAAAGTGTAACTATTTTTCTCTAAAAACCAAAATGCATTAATTTATAAAAATAAAAGTAAAAGTACAGGTTCATCATAAATATTTCTTCAACAAAAATAATTATTCATTAACTAGATTTTCACGTACGATAGTGGTTGGCATGAAAACCATGTCAGCCATCAGTTTTGGGTTCACGACCCGCGGTCTTGCTAGACATTATTGGTTGTCACCTGACATACATGGTGTCCTTTTTTAAAACTACACTAATATATCATATAATATGGACATCCTTGAAATAAGTTTAATCATTGATTAGACTTTTAACCAAGGTTTTAAACACAAACACTGTGCACAAATACTTCCGTTGAATATTACCTTAATATTTTCATAAACGATTAACCTTATAACCCTTCTCATGGATGAAAAAAATACAAATCAATAGAAAGAGTGTCATAAAATTAGATTAACATTGACTCCCATATATAAAACAATGTAGCTATTTGTTTTCACATTCAAAACATGTGAATACCCTCATCATATATTCTCTTGAAACATGGTAACAACCGGAATTACCATAAATCCTATTGGGAAAAAATTCATGGTTCATTATTCCAAAGGTTACTGAATATATTCCTTAAATCCATGAATTTATAAACTTCATCCATGAAAACATATACTACCTTGTAAACAAGTCCTTAATCTATTCCAAGGTAATCAGTATCGCCCAATTTACTTTTTCATATCAAACATATCTTTATCCAAACATCCTAATCTTAACATAAGTAACATATTAAGTGTTATCTTTCCCTTAATATTAATTTACCAATCACTTATCTAGTCCATTAGAACCATTCAAAAAATTCATGTAAATCCTTAGTGAAAATATATAAACTGAAAAAATTATATATATTTCATAATAAACACTTCAATACTCCCTTGTCAATTATTGGAATGGAGTTGGTCCTTCCTTGACCTAAAAATAAATTCTTAGTTCAGGGCATTGAGTAGGGTAATTCTTTGTTCTCCATAGATAAGGCACTGAAATCTATGAATTTTTGTTACTATATTACCCTTTTTTCACAAAGAGAACATAATCCCCTCCATTTGCGGAATCCCTCAAGGTTCACCATCCCTTCTTTTTGACAGGTAGTAATATTAATCTTATTTCCTCTATGTTTCTAAACATGTGAACTTAAATAAAAGTCCATGTTCTTCTAATTTTATGACATCGAAATACAACTAAAGTTCTCTTTGTTAATAATATATCATGATAAATGATTCGGAAGAATCACATTATATTTCTCTCCAGTAATTATGAAATTTCATTGCTCATAGTCACCAATTTGTCCATCATATTCAATGTTAACCCAATTACTTTTAGTTTCCACCATTTACTAAATCCATAAAAGAATATAGCGAGAATCATTTATAATAATGAGGAACCACATAATAATAAAAATTCACTTATAGGATGTATAACCTAGGACACATTTTTAATCTATGTCACCTTAGGTTTACGCTAGGTTATTCATAGGAAGATTATATTCTTATCCTTAATAATAGTTCATAACGAGTTTGTGAATTTCCAAATCATATCCCATGTGAGTGAAAAACTAGGGGAGCTGTAAGGCATATTGTTGTGTATAGATTATCCCTCAAAATGCCTGAAACATATTCTCAGTGTTTTTAATCCTAGGTACATCTGTTCCAGATCCATATCCACTTGTGGTATCAAGATAGGGATATAATGCTCAGAAACCACTTAATCTATAATATATGAAAATTCTATGACATTTTCCTAAAAATTAACTCATTCTTTACTTATCCTTAGTGACACCCCTATACATATCCTTAGAAATAACTTTAGGGATGTAACTAACTTTTCACATCTTAGATTACAAATATTGAATAAAACATTACATTGATACCAACTATAGTGACCCAGGATTAACATACATGGATGTTGAATCATTTTAGATGAATATTCATTACATTACAATAATACATTCCTGAGCTAAGACATTTCCTTAACACTAAATCATATTTAGACTTATCCTTAGGTAAATCCCTATATATATCCTTAAAAATATCTCTAGGTATCTCACTAAACTTTTTGCATACTAGTTTCTAAAGGTTGACTAAAAATTTCCTCTGATACCAACTACAACGACCCTCACTTTAAAAATATTAACATTACATAACTCTAACGGAACACTTAAAAATTATAAAAAAAGATTCCCAAACACTATAATTGGTTTATTCTCTTCATAAATATGGAAACGAAATCTATTATCCTAGTGAAATATTTTCAACATCTCCAATAAATACCTCCACCTTTAGTAGTACCTAAAACCTTACTTCGTGACCTGTGGAAAGGAAATATAATAAAGGGGTTAGCTCAGATTCTTAGTAAGGGTAAACATGAGAGACATATATTCATAAACATGAGGATAAGGGTATGAGAAAATGTCACGAAAAAATATTAGATCATACCCCGTATATCAAATATCATAATTGAAATCATGTTATAAATATTGGTATTTCATAAGAGGTAATACATAATCAATAAAAGATCACATGACAATAAAACATAACATAAGAGTAAGACATGGAAGTGTGGCAAACACGTAAGCATATGATGATTTATATAGTATCCAATGCATCACTTTCAATACCATATTATTAGTATGGGTTCACTCCTCATACCATCTTAGTAGTCATGGTTCAATCCCATGGCCATATTAGTAGAATGAGTTCACTCCTCATACTATATTATTATCCATTGTTCACTAGCCTATCCGTCTTAAAATCTTGAGTCCATTCATCATACCAGCTTAGTATTCATGGTTCACTACCATGAACATTATAGTAGTCAACGTTCAATACCAAGACCATCTAAGTTTATCTCATGTGATATGAAACATTACCCAATGCATTAGAGGGAGATATAAGTCCCACACATATCATAATGAAATCATACATACATGTTCCATAAGATCATTAAAAACATACCATAATTAATAAATTGAAATGGGTATCATTAACATGTAAATATATCATAACTTGTAAAAGGATAAATGTTTCATAATAATTTCATCATAAACATAACCCATAAAAATAAGCAATCATCAAAATAATATAACTCGTGAAATAGAAACGAGATTGATAAACATCATGCCATCAAAACATAATCCATTCATACAAATAATATGAATGGAAACATTGAATAATTTCCCTATAAATTCATGAGTAACACTAATTGATGTTATATTATATGGAAAATAATTTATATTAACACAAGAAATTATTTCTTGAGGAAAATATCCTGTATTCATATAAAAATATTTCATTTCCTAAAATGCTACGTAATTTATAAAAAATAATTTCTTTGAAGATAACCATGAAACCTTATAAGATATTTTCATGGTAATAAGTTGTTATGAAATTGTAAAAATCCATTCATGACATATATGTTAAGAAAAAATTCTTATCGTAATTTTTCCGGAAAATGTACCTTATATTGTTAACAAAATAAGGATTACATCCAATACATGTAGTAAAAATTAAAAAATTGATATAAATGATGTTAAACATCCATAGGAGAATAGTAAAACATTTTCTGAAATTATTTTTAGAAAACATTGACATGGATGATAAATAAACCCTAGAAAATGCTTCTGTATAAACTATCTTAAAACACAGTGAGGGTAAAAAATTATCCCTTCAGTAAAAATTTTAAAAAGATATATTTTTAAAAAAAATTAGAAATAAATTAAAAATAAAACAAACATTTTATTTATAATACATTATATACATATAAATAAATATTTATGATAATATCAAGAATATTAAAATAGAGAAAGGATTAATTGTTTAATCATTAAAAGCAACCCATATCACATTGAACATTTAAATATTAATCCCAATAACTTCAAATAAATATTTAAATATCATAAAGATAAATTTATTCATTATATCAAACATTATATGGGTAGAACATACACAACATAGATGAAATGGGTGGTGAACATGGGTTATATCTCACAAAAATTAAAAGTGAGATGGAATTCCCTTAACATAGGTCTGATACTCTTCATACGAATATGAAACTAATTTATAATGGTTTTAAATACATTAATTTCTTCTAAAAGAATCATAATAACATTTAAATTATCATATATGATTCAATTATGACTTTATATTACCCATTTTTTTAATATTATCCATGCTAAAATAACATTTCGGGTAAAAATCACTTTCATTATCGCACATGTTTTGATGTGTTATTATTTATCATATTAATTAGATCCTGATTTAAATACATCTATAATGTATAACATGATTCATAGAATTTATATATTAATAATATAATTATATATAATAGATATATATATTAAATGAAATACAACGTTCATGGAGATGGCAGGTCGTGCGTATGCATGAGCGATGTTTTTGTTTACTTATCATATTGAATGGAAGTAAGTGAATAAAATATATGTACATATATATATATAATTAAAGTTGAATTATTATTTCATATATTTCATTATTATTCATAATATATATTTTTATAATTATTCTTGGATGGTGAACTTGGAAGATGAATCTCATTGTGTCGTGGAAACGGTAAGTCATACATAAGAATTAATGATATTATCATTTCCTTAATGGTTTAATAGATTGTAATTGGATGGAATATTTACATTAAAGAAAAAATATAACATTATATTTATCATTTTAATTTTTTATATTCATATTTATACCCATATAAATAAAGTGTACACGAAAAATGCTTTACACCACATTGTGAAGGTGGTAAGTCGAACGTAAAAACGCATTATGATATTGTTTTTCATAGGATGGGTAAAAAGTGGAATATGGTTATACCATAACAATAATAACATCTCAAAATATTGTTTATGTTGTAGTTATTACTTTTTTATGGGAAAAATAGTAAGAGGATGTTAAAGAATAAAATAAATTGAATTTAATTGGTAAAACAATTACCTCTACTTTGAGTGTCTTTTTAGGATTTGCAGAAAATGAATCCTTTAGATGGATTTATGCCAAATTTATAGAATATGGAATTAATTGATGGATATTTTTAGAAGATATTTTCAGGGTTTGGCTCAGCCAATGGGATTTAGAGGTATTAATTTAAGAGAAAGAGAAGATCCCATTTATAAGTGAGGCAAGGGGAACTTTTGGAAGATCATAATCTATTAATTAATTATAAATTGATTTTTAGTTTCAAATAGCTAAAATGTTATTTATTTCGAATATAAGATGATGATATCTCTAAATATCCTCAAATAATAAAATTTAGACATGTTTAGGTCATAAAATTTACATAATATTTTGGCTTTAACCTTTAGTTAAATAATTTAACTCTTAGCGTGACAACTTGTATTTTTCACAGTATAGGTTAAATATAGTTACAATAAAATTCCAAATGACCCCCCAATCAGATAATTTATGACAAATTTGACATTATCCATGTTATTTTTTTTAATGATTATGCTTTATGAATTTAATATCATTTATAAAATATTATTTATTTCAAAGTATCATTTTTTTCAATTTAGATATTATAAAATATATTCATTCATAAAAATATCAAACCTACATGATAACATTGATACAATACTCCCAATATGTCAGAAACATGTCGAAGTTTTATAAAAAATTATGGTATGTCATTAATTAAGTAAAATTATAATTATTCTAACATTTTAATATCAATTATATGACATCTCAATTAATTAAACAATTATTACATCAGTATTATACATGACATTAATTAAGTAATTTATTCTTTAAAAATTAAAAATAAATTTCAAAAACGAAGAGAATTTTTTTTTAATTTTAAATGAAAAATTATTGTTTAATTTATCTAATGTATAACCCTATATAAAAATGAATAAGTTATTAAATTTTGAATATGACTCTTTTAACTCTTCTTTAAATAAAATATAATAAATGTAATAATCTAACACAAGTGGCATAAATAGGATTATATTTTTGAATAAGGGTTTCTTTGGGTTAAAAAAGACATATATCCAAGGAATTTTATAAATGTGTTATGATGATATTATGTTATTATAATATTATTTTTATCATTTATTAACCAATTTACCTTCAACCGTGGTAAATAAAATTTAAATGTTACAATTCAACAAAAATTATTTTTATACTATTAGATGAAATTCTTCATCCTGATTATAACCATGTATATCCATTTTTTATTCAATTCACAGAAGCAGTAAAATTGCATTTACTACGAATCATGAAAATATGGATAGAAGGTGGGTAAAAGAGAAGTTAAAAAGGTCATTAATGTTTTTTATATATAATCATATTGTAAAAAGATTTTAATGACCAAAATTGAATTATTATATTTACTATTTATATTTAGTGACATTAAAATCAATTTAATGTAAAAAAAGTTATTTAAATGAAAAAGTTGGTTTTTAAACAATAATGTAGTGTTTATAATTTTTAATAATAACATGAAAGTTTCCAGAAAAATATCAAAGATTCCCCCTATGAAAATTTTTATATTTTGACTTTAAAACTGATGTTTATTTTTTAAAAAAAATTCAACGAGTTTACAAAATTATCTTTATCATAAGGGTATTAAAAGATGTTCATTTGAGAAAACAGTATTTTTAAACATAGGACACTACGAATAATGATATCTTTTATTATCAATATTAGAAAAGTAGACATTACTATTAATAAAACTATATTTAATGGATAAGTTATAATTATCTCATTTAGATAATAATAATAGTAATATATGTTTCATAGAAAATCATTTTTTCATCCATGGTACACCATGTCGGTGTTGCTTGTAGCACAAGACATGTTTATATTACATTTAGCACAAGGCAAGGAGATATTGTGTTTTAATGTAAATATATAAAAAAAAGAATTTCCATTATCACGTGAAATGAAAAATATCAAATAGATAAAATAATACAAAATATAATAATTCACAAAATCCTAAGGTGTAATAAATATACAAGATTAAAAGTGATACAACTGATATATAAAACCAAAGTAAAACAATATTAGAGTGACAATTAAATGTTTAAAAAATAAGCTTATGACACCAATATACTACAATACCCTCTAATTCCCAGTGAGATATCATAAAAAGAAATTCCAAAACCAACTCTAGGATCTAGAATAACCTAACATGACCACAACCTCAATACGTATCAGAAAAGAAATATTATACTTTTCACTACCCTATATCTTTGTGGATGACAATTATAAATATAAGAAATTTCCAATGAATGGTGTGATTATAAACATAGTAGTTATTCCCCAATGACATCCCAACACACACCACTTAGATAAGAACCAGTTATCACATTTTATAAAAAATAGTTGGAAAAAGTAAAAAGATTATATAATTAAATTAATTTTAACCAGGGGAAAAATCTAAAAAAAAAAGAATAATATCATTGATACTTATTTGTCATAATCATTTCCATATTCACACACATGCATACATAAACAAATATGTCACTACACTAAATCTTGTTGATAACATTTATGGTAGTACTCCATGACCATTACCCATCCATAAATAATAGTGGTCGTTCCAACCATTCCTATCCACATTGAACACACACCAAACAATAAATTTCAATTCAAAAACTGTTCATTTTCAAAAAATAATTATTCATTTGATAACACTTATCCAACACATTGTATGAATCAAAACTCTTCTAAAATTTAAAATTCATCATTTAAATATTATAAGAAAATATGGTTATTCGAAAAGACCTCCAACTTTTCATCATCATTAAAAACAAATTTAAAATAGTTTCCTTCATGAAATCACAAAATATTTTCCTCAAAAATATATGTGAAAACATTTAAAAACTAATCCTTCATGTTCTAGAATATTTAATATGAGAGATAATCAACCTAAAATGAATTTTTTTTATTAGAATAAAATATATATAAAGAAAACATCGATCCCACCTATTCTTTCTATTCCACTAACATTTCCCCAGATGATAT
This sequence comes from Viscum album, assembly GCA_963277665.1. NCBI lineage: Eukaryota > Viridiplantae > Streptophyta > Magnoliopsida > Santalales > Viscaceae > Viscum > Viscum album. The sequence continues at coordinate 41,094,270 of OY728141.1, read as the reverse complement.
CATAATAACTCTAGAAAAATCCATAGATCTGGGTATCAACACTAATATATGGTTCTATTAAAAACTATAGGATATCCAATCCAAAAGAAATAATGAGACCCTGTCTATTTAATTCCATAATCGCACACTCAATGATAATTTTGGATCAGAGTCTGTACATAAAATATTACAAAGAATATCTTGAGGGTTCCCTACAAATTAATCAAGTGGAGAAAAAACCATGGGAGGGTTTTCTAGTCCAGAAGGAAATAAACTGAGTGAACTCAAATAAATTTCTGAAGTAAATTCTGAATTTACCTCATGAATTTTATAGTTGGGTACTTCTTTCAAAAAAATCAATGCCTCAATGTACTTTATGAAGAAATTTATTTCCCATTGTGAATTGATGTTACATTATATATATACTTGGTTAAATCCATTGAAAAATTGAAAATATTTTATGGGTCCTAACAAGAATATTTTATTCATAAAACCTATATTATTGATGTAAATAATTTATGGAATGAATGTGTTTTTAGCTTATTATTATGTCATATAAATAATTCATGGAATATAAACTATAACCAGGTTCCTCTCACTTTTTATCTTTAAAAATATAGAAACATCCAAAAATATATTCCAATGATATAAAACTATAAATGGAAAAAATGGTGTAACTCAATCTAGGGGTTCTATATTCCCCCCACCATTAGTCTTCTAATCCTATGAAAGATTAAAATTGGTGTTTTTTTTTGAATATCTCATTCCATTTTTCCTACATTTCATTTTCACACCCCCAAATCTTTTTCTACATGTGACATTATTTTCATAAATCCCACACTAAACGGATTCCTTTCCCAAAAAAGATATTCTCTCACCTATCAATAATACATACAGGCACATGAATAAACATAGCATCGGGTTAATGATCAACATTTTCTCATCAAATCACATGGACATGATCAGGCTAGTAATTCATCAATTGTGATATAAAAAAGACATTATGCACTAAAATAAAACTTTTTTATAAAGCCAACCAATATTACACATCACACACTCATTGAAATATCTAAAAAGGATACATCTACCTAGGAGAAAACATTACTTTTTTAGGAAAATTATGATGCCCTAGTCATTGATTGATTCTCCAAAAAAAAAGATCAACCACCGCAAATGTTAACGAGTGTTAACAATTACCCAATACAATTTTTGAGGACTCTAATACATCATCATTATCGTTTTTATAATATTAATATTTTATATTATTTATTACATAAGGCTAGGTAATATAAGTGAATTTTCACTTTCTTTCACCCATCAATGTAGAGAATTAAAAGGAAATACATACAATTCCATAAAAGGAGACATGTGTATCAAGGTCTAATAACTTTTATTGTAAAAGAACTCTAAAAATCATTTGAACTCTTCCCATGAGACTCTATAATTTATCAGAAAATCTATCAAAATGTATTATAACATTTTCATAATCTTTTTATATTTTCCATCCATTTTAGGATTATAATATGTTCACATTTTCAATCACATTCTGAGTGCTTATTGGAAGAATTTTCAAAACCAATATGTAACCCAGGGGTACCAATCTAGACCAACTAAAACTTGAATTCCATAAATCATTATAAATTCTGAAATTTATATTTTTGGAAAAGACATCTATCATATCATACTCATAGATAGAGATAATCTCATCTGAAATCATGTTCTTATCCATAATCACCCATATGGAATCATGTTTACTAACCAATCTTGGAAGACCAATGAAAAAAATCCCAAGATATCTACACCCATTTATATATGTGAATCAGTAAAAATGAAATATAACATCAGGTCATCAGTGCTCCTCTATGACCTTTTAATTGGTGAAGTCATCTAAAGAGAAAATTTTACACTTTTCTCTTTATGTCAGCAAGCCAAAAAGGTTATTTCACCCCTCAATAAAAATTATGGATTCTAGGTGAAAACCCCATAGAAAATGGTATTAACAATAAAAAAATTGTTCTTGATAGGTTATATAGAACAAAATATTTTTCTAAACTGAAACAATGATCGCTTTTCTATTGTACATTGCTCAATTGTATCTGCACTACTATGGTTAGAACAAATTGTTAAATATTAAGGATAAAATTATTGAAAATATTTAAAATATTAATAAAAATAAATAAGCAAATTATATGGATTTAGAAGTATAAAATAACCATGATAAAAAAATCATGATGCATATCGATTATAACTCACATTATCTATCATTGATCAGACACCAATTTAGCATACTAATTATATAAATTTTTACTCAATACTTCCATGAAAAATAATTCATTTTTCTTATGTCTAGATTAATTTTATGTTATAAATATATAGATATTACAACAATATAAATTTCCTAAAATGTAAATTACTATTTTGGAAAATTTATTTAATGTTATTATTATCAATAAACAACATAAAGTTTTCACCAAAATGGTAATGATACTATGTATATATGGAATGAACAACAAAATAAAATTAAAAATAATCTTTTGGATAGTTTTTTACATGCATCCATAAGTTGCGTGATCCATAAGAATCAACATGATCTCATTTCATGAGAAAAAACCCAACCCAAATATTGATGAATCAAAATATATCACATAACCCTATCATGAATCTGGAAACATGAAAATTAGTGCTAATGTAAATTAAAACATAATTTCTTGGAAATATTGTTCGCACTCATCGATCCATTGGAAAGGAATTATATTTCTTTTCAATGATTTAATTGTTGAGGAATGTAGTGAAAATTCATGAATGAATTCCTATTAGTATTGTGTTATTATATGTAAATTCATATATAAAATTCATATTTTAGTGGTTTCTAAGAGATAAAAAGTTCTATATTTTTAGGATCCATATAAACTCCCTTTTTATAAATGACACTAATAATAAAACATACCTCCTATATCTTTAAATTATACTATGAAATATTATCATAATGGTGATTTTACCAAAAGATACCCAATATTACAGTCATGTGTTTCTTATGATCATATTTGGCCTTAAAATATGCCAAAATATCATAAAAACTATATTGTAATAGAAGAAAAATTCTTATGAATCTTTTAATTCATTAGTTTTATAAATATTTCCAATGAATTTATGAAATAAAATGGAATAATCAAATTCTCATATAGTCTATAAAAACTGTAAAAAAATTATTTTAAGAATACCCTAATGTAAAAGGAGTTTGTGATAACCTGATCATAAATAAATATTAGAGAACCATGGTAGTCCACTAAATTTAGAAAACATAACATCAAGTCATGTAAGAAGATATGGATTCTTTATCATTACATTATTTAGATTATAGTAATAAACACAAATTTAGATATTAAATACTCATTTTTTTATTAAAGGATTATTTCAGCCTACAGGGATGTGATTGGTCAAATTAACCCTATACATTCCAACTCTTCTATTCAGTTTTCCAATTCCATTAAATTTTTGTTAGATCCTATAATATTTAAATGAAATAGTAATATTTCTTATGATTAGATCAATCAAAAATTCTACTTCTATTTAAAGTGGAAACATAAGGAAATTTTCATGGGAAACAAAAGAAATATTTTCAAAGATGATTTTAAAATATCCATTTTTGATTTCATCATCATATGTCAAAGTAACTATTTCCAATTGATGACATAAAGAACCAACCATCAATAAAAAATTTACATTCCTATTTTATTTGAAATTTCAATCTCCATTAAAGTGATACTAAATTACACTAGAGGATGCGAGACTAAATTGTTATGTAAAACCATTGACGTGAACCATGAACAATTTCAACCAATACATTCCCAATATCAAGTTATAGATATCCTATTCCACAACATATGAATCATCATCGAATCCATTAACATTATTAGTCACAACACATGCTAAAAACATAAAGGTTTGATCATTTTATTTTCTCATAATTAATTAATGCTTTATAAAAAAAGTGTCCATATCGATTTGTAAACCCATATGATCACTAAAATGAGTTTAAATAAAATATTGGGGATGACACATAACAAAAAGGTTTAATAATCTTACAATTCAGAATAATGAAATTTCACATAGTCAAAGGAAAAAATTTATTTTTCCAGGATTATCCAATCAGAACCATAAAAAAGCATAGTAGCCCTGCCTAAATCTTTTTTCAATACTAAGATTTAATAATCTGAGGAGTCATGGTGTTTCTAGAATCACAGTGTCTCACTTAGTTCTGTGGAAGGAAAATAATTCTAGAGAGATCTCCCCACTAAGGCATATGATATCTGAGAATCTTGAGATGGATCACCAACACCAGACATTGGGGGATTATTTTCTTAATAATGAATATTTCGCATCAAATTGTAGTAATAAAAAACTCAAGGTGGTTCCAAAAAATATTTCTTCTATTGATATGTTGAGACAAATTGGAAACAAAAAATCACTAAATTATTTCTTGGAGGGATGGTTTCATATCCCATGGTTTGATTCTAAGATGATCTACAACATAAGAAGTTGGTTTCCCTCTTATAAATATTCCCAATTTTTGAATTCCCACTTATTCCTATGGTAAAAAACACTCATCCTCCAGATTGTTTTCTAGAAATATCTCTTTCAACAACCAACCCTCTATTCACCATTTTTATATTGTTTTTTATAAAAATTAATATAAATTTTATAGTCAATCTCTGATTGAAATCCAGAATCTATAATGAATGCGTCTGATGGAATTATAGTTGAAAATTCTAGAAAAAAGTTTAAAACATTCATACAAAGGATATAAATTCATTCATCGAATTATTCTCCAACTCCAGTCTGAAAATGTTGATCCACAACTCTAATTTTTTAGCTTTAGAATCCCCTAAAATATTTTTTGATTTTGTTTCAAAAACTACACTGAATGATCTATTTCCCTTGGTTACATTTTTGAATTTCCTTTTTCAATAGCCATGAAATATTATATAATTCATTGTAAAAGTTATTAGTTCACTTATGGATCAAGTGAAATAACATTCTCTACAGTTTTTTCCTATTATATTTTATGAAATATACCTAGTTCTATTTTATATAACAAAAAAATAGTTTTTTATCACTATAAAATGAAGGATTAAAAAAATTAAATAACCAATAAAAATAATAAATAAATGTTCATTGAAAAAAAAGTTCATTTTAATAATATCCATAAATAATTGAATGAATGATGAACTATTAATAACTAGTGGTAAGTATCACAATAAGGAATTATATACAATCATCATTGGATAAAAATGATAATGATATAAAAAATACATAGAAATAGCTTACAACACATTTTTTCCATAGAAACACAGGTATCTTGTTGTTTTCTATAAAAAGGTAGGTAGATATTTTTTAGTTTTATATTTCAATATTTATCATTATTCTCTCTTTGAAACTATTTTAAGTGACAGACAGGCCAAGAAATACTGATACCATTTGTAACAAAATGCCTATCAGCCATTGTCTTATGAAGAGGTAGAGGGTATACTAGCCTCAATTGACACCCCCAAAACCCTAAATGATAATAATATATTTCATGGGATTACATGAACATTGAGGGATCATTACCTTTTTAAATATAAAACAACGATACAAGAAAAACATACTATTCAAACAACTACATAATTTAAGAATAAAAGTGATATAACCCAATAATTAAACCAAATTAAAGAAATATTAGATTGATAGTGATGGGTGGTAAAATAAATTTACAAAACCAGAAGAATATAGTATCCAAAAATGTCCAATGTGGAATCGTCCAAAAAAACACCAAATCCATCACCAACATTCAACACCACCTTCCATTCCATAACATCAATACACATCCGTAGATAAATGTGACACTCTTACATTCACTGAATCTCCTGGGATTACATCTTAAACTTCACCAATGATCCCAAGAGGGAGGTGTGCGTAAATTTATTAGGTATTACCCAAATAAATCCCAAACAATTCTACATGGGGAAGAATAAGTTATGACATTTTATATAAAATAGTTGGAAAATAAGTAAACATTTTATATATGGTAGTTAAAGAAAACCAGGAGCGAAACACCTAAATAATTATTATATAGAGACATAGGATTAACATATATGGATATTACATTATTTTGGAGGAATATTATATACATTACAAAAAAATACATTCCTAAAGACTGTAAAGGTTTATTGTTTTTGGAAAAATGGAAACAAAATCGTCTATCCTGGTAAAATATCTTCAACATATCCCATAAAGATCTCCACCATAAATACTTCAACCAAATCACCATTTTTCAAAACATGTGGAATATAAACATAAGAAATGGTTGACCTCATATTCCAAGTAGGGGTAAACAAAGGAACTGCTTTTCCATAACATGAATAAAAGGGTAAGGATGTTGAGCAGAACATTTGATGATAATACCCTTCATATTAGAGATCATAATAATGATTGGATGTTCATAATAAATGAATCATAATAAAATAAAGAACAAAATCTATGAAATAATAATAAAGGAATAAAAAATGGAATTTTGGTAGACACATAGGCATGTACATTATTTCCATAGTAATAAAAAAATTTCTACTGGGAGGGTCTTAGTGGAAAAATACCTTTACTGAACCATGTCCAAACCATGTTTAAACACATTATTAATAAACACAGTTCACACCTCATTCCATCCATGTAATACTGAACCATGTTCATTTTATATTATATCCATATAATAGTAAACTGATTCCATGTAATGGCCTAGACCTCTCTGGTCCATTCCATTTGGAAAATCAGGTGATTGAGTTGTTTTTAGTGGTCAAGGTGACTTATCCCCAACACATTTCCAAATTTCCATTTTTGTGATCAGTTCCATCGGTGAACATTTCCAATCATAGACCGTTGTGAACAGTGATATAAGAACCCGGTTTTTGCTATGAAATACTCTGGATTATTCTTGATGATATTCCAGAGTAGCGCCTTCAGACGGTGTGCAATTCTGAGCCCCAGAGTTGGCGGAATTAAATTTTCAGTGCGTCCACAATGGGAATGCCAAATAAATGTGATAACTTCTAAAAGGTGCCTCATATCAGAGATCCGAGTGTACGGATGGGTCCGGAATAGGGTTTTTACCCTAGGAACGACATAAAACTTGTCGGCACGGGATTTTTGGTCCCCTCTCTCTCTTTTGGAACGTTAAACGGATAAATTATTTAATTAATTTATTTGTTTAATGGTGAAATGATACTATCTCTTACACAGTGGCTCGGATTGGAAAACCTAGGGAACGGTTTAGTTCAGAGCGTACTGTTTACCCTAGGAAGGGTATAAGTTTCACGGGTGCTGGCCTTTTGTGAAAAATGGATGCAGGGGAGTTTTCTTAATTTGGCTTCCTCGGCGCTATGTTTAATAACATTTTAACGGGGCCTCAGATTAAAATTCTGAGACCACTGTTGTGCTCGGGAGGTGGTGTTTACCTCAGGGGAGGCTTAACCTCGACCTCTTCAAGTGTTTCGGGCGCGGGATAAATTGGGGGTTAAATTAATTAAAAAGTTAATTAATTTATTTTATTTAATCCTTAACCCCACCCCTCTCCTTCCCCATTTCCCTTCCCCCTGGCAGACGAGCTCAACCGAGGAGGAGCCCTTCTCCTCTCCTCCTATCTCCAAGAAGAAGCTCTGGTGGATCACCGAGAAGCTTCAGGTTGCGCCCTGAAGAGTAGGATCTTGTTTCTATTTTAGTTTCCCACACCATGTTCATAATAAATTTACATTATTTAATTGGTGTTGAATCTTCAAATGAAGACCATAATCGTGTAGTATAATTTATGATATTTCCAATGCAATTTTCGGTTTGTAAATCGGAGTTCGGAGGCGATCACCGTCGTCCGAGGAAATCAGTGGGTTTTTGAGTGTTTTTTGGTGAGGACCCTGCCATCTGAGCAGCGGTAGGCCTTGGTAGCGGCCGTCTGGAGGCTTCGCGCGCCGGTCCGGCTGTCCACGACGTGCGGAGCGGCAGGTCATCAGCAGGCCGGGCGAGTGTGGTCGAGCGGCACGGCGGGCCGAGGGCGACGGCAGCAGGCCGGGGGAGCACGGCAGGCGGCCGTGGCTGGTGCCAGGCAGAGTGCGGCAGCCGGGTGTCTTCGAGTGGCGGAGTGCGGCTGCTGGTGCAGCGAGGGGAGCTCGAGCGGCAGGCGGCCACGGCGCCAGCAAGGAGGAGGACCGGCTTTGGCCAGTCGTCGCTGGATGAAGACCCAGGGTCTTCGGGACCCCGTCCAGCAGACAACGGACCCGTGTTTCGTGGGTCCTGTTGGGAGGAGAAGACCGGCCGAATGGCCGGTCTGGTTTCTTATAAAAAAACGAATATAAATCAGAAAAAAAAAGAATAAGGTTATAATAATAATAATAATATATTATTATTATTATTATAAAATTATTTATATTTCATTAAATCATAATCCGGGAGTCAGTTTCGCGAGCCGTCTGTGGCGGCACGTGCCTCAGAATGAGAGGGATATTTTGAGATGGTTTTGGGAATTTTTAATTCCAAAAATGAGGGTCCTCGGAGGTGAAACGCTTCTTTAAGTGAATTGCCGTTTTTTCATGAATTTTGCTTTGGACGGCGCGGACGCGTCCGTCGTCCGTTTTGAGCACCCTCAATGGCGTTGGAACCCTGGTGCCGGGGCAAACGTTTCCAGGGTGGTTTCAGGTGTTGAGGACGAAGTTGAGTCGTGGGCCCCACGGCCCGTCTTCTGAGCTGCGTGCAGCTTTTAGAGACTTTTTCATCGGACGTCCGTTCGGGGCGTGCGAGCAGTCGATGTTGGGTGTTTTTTCGAAGGCATCGCGATTGTGTAGTCTGCCCGCTGTAATTCTGCACGATGGTGTGGGCTCCATGAGGGCCGTTTGGGCGTTGATGGTGGTTTTCTAGCTTTATAACCGGGTGTTCGTTTTGGACAAGTGATTAGTCGAACATGTGTAATTTTTCTAAAGGATCTCAACGGTGTGATCCGCCCGTTGAGTTTTGGGACAGGGATGCGGGTCCCAAGTAGCACCGCTCGTGTGAAGTGCGCCGAAATGTTTCTTTTCCTCCAGATATCTGTTGCGCTCAATTGAGCAGTCTTTTTGACGTGTTTTCCTGAGGATATCGCAATGGTGCAATGCGGATAACTATTTTCGGGGCCGAGGCTCGGGATCATGGGGCGTCGTTCTGGTGTGAGGCGGTGTTGGTGACTTTTTCATCGGATATCCGTTTGAGGCGAGTAAGTATACTATCTCGCGTGTTTTTCCACGAGGATTACAACGGTGTGATCCATTTGGTTGTACGGAGCCTCTTTCATGATCTTGTTAAATGTGGAAATGTGAAGGCTCCCTAGTGGCGGTCCTTCTACCGTGTTTGTAGCAGACCTTTGGTGAGTGATCGCGTGCAGTCCTAGGGGAGTGAGGATGGTGTTTAAAGAAATGTGGTTGGTTGTACCTTAGTTGTTGAAGAAGAAAGTTGGAGATGTTATGTCATGCCTTCTCGTTGAAGTAGGGTTCCATTTGCACGATAACCCTTGGTCTGAAAGTGGGGTATACTCTGGGAGTATACGGGAGCGCTTGGAGGTATGTGTGGTTTGAACCTGAGACATTCATGCGCTTGGTTGGGGTTGAATTGAATCCACACGTCGTGTGGGCCTCATGTGCGTATTGTGTTCTGATTTGCATACTTTGACCTCTCGTGACGTAGAGGGTCCCTCTGTGCTCATTTTTTTGATCAGTAGGGTTGAGTGGTCTTCCCCTGGTTTCATTCTCGATGGATCGGCCAGTAGCGGTGCTAGTGACACCTAGTGATGGAACAGGTGTTTAACCCCTTTGGATGAGTTTTCCTGGAGTTGGGTTGTTGAGTGATACCCACTACGTGCTCGGTTGGCCAGTGGTGTACCCTCCAGTAGAGATGTCCAGAGCAGTTCTGAGTTTTACCCTCCATCGGGGCTGGGTAGTGGGTTACTCATCGACTTCTTCGGGTTTACCCTCTAGCAGGGCTGGGTAGTGGGTTGCTCACTGACTTCTAGGGTTTTCCCTCCAGTAGAGACTGGGCAGTGGGTCACCTGACACACTTAGGGTCTACCCTCCAATAGAGACTGGGCAGTAAGTCACCTGACGAACTCTTAGGGTCTACCCTCCAGTAGGGCTGGGCAGTGGGTTGTATGTCATCTTGTTCCAGGTCTACCCTCCAGCACGGCTGGGTAGTGGGTCGTCTGTCGACTTATTCTAGGTCTAACCTCTACCAAGGTTGGGCAGTGGATCACCTGATGATGTGTTAAGGTCTACCCTCCAGCGGGGCTAGTCAGTGGGTCATCAGATGATGTATTATGGTTTACCCTCCAGCAGGGCTGGGAAGTGGGTCACCCGATATCCTATTATGAATTACCCTCTATCAGGGTTGGTAAGTGGGACTCCTATTAGAATTCCAGGCATAGTCCATTCTACTAGGCTAGCCTATGGTATTCCTCCGTGATTACAGGAGCGGGACCCTTGGTTATTCGGGCCAGTGTTGTGATGACATTTACTTTGAGAATACCTCTCGACTGCAGGGCATTGATGAGGTGTGTTTTTACTTTCCCCAGAACTCTCATGTACGAGGGGCACTTTCCCCACCAAGACGCGTTCTTGTGACGTGATATAAAACTGTGTGGGCGAGTTAGTGCCGCCCAAAGAGGATAGTGTCGAGCAGTAGTGATTGATCCCCTTGGCTTGCGGTTCGGGGAAGACGTGTGGGATGCTGGGAATCGATGGTGTTTACTTATGGGACTATTGGCGACTCACTTTTCTTGGGCTGATCTACGGGATGGAGATCCCCTTACGGTCTTGTTCGGGCTTCTTGACAGAGCATATGGATTTGAATATACCATGTTCTAGTACCCACTTCTTGGGATTGGTTTCTCTCCTTCCAGGAGCCGTGCAGACGCGCGGGGTATGCCAGGTGCTTTCCGCGTCTAGCTTCTCGTGGTTGGATGAGTATACTCTCTTGCTATAGGTAGCAAAGACTCGACAAGAAGTTCATCTTATCACCGTTTCTAGCTCCTTGTGTCTGGACGAGTCTACTTCCTTTCTCTTATTGGGATGAGCTGGACTCTCTACTATTACTCCACTGCACCCCTTGTTGTACTCCTTTACTTTTCCTGTTCGCTCTACTGCTCACCCTTTAGTACCACTGTTGTTGCTCCCTCGAGCATTCGGGGTATCCTACTGAGTATTTTTATACTCACCCCTGCTTGGGCATTGCCCGCACTTGGTGTGTCCTTGAAGATGACGGACAGGTTGGTCGTGATGTTAGAGGAGCTTAGGAGCCGAGAGCTTGGACTGCGTGCGGTGGTCGGAGTCGGGTTCCAGGTGGGGGACCCTACCAGCTGTTTTCTTTTGTTTACCTGTTGCCGGGTTGTGGCACTTTTTGGTTGGGTGCATGTTTTTCCCCTTTTCTTTTCAGTTTATCCTCAACTTTTACTTTTTACTGTTTAGAGGTCAATGCACTTTTTGTGGTATTTATATATATACAACAATTTCTCTTTTACTTTGTTTTGTTTTCATTTTTACTCTGCACTTTTTCATTGAGTGTGTTGCATATGTGTGTACAGGTACTTAGAAAAAGGCCTCCATGAGTTATTGTGCCTTCGGCTCTGGTCTCCAGCCCCTGGCCTATGGAGGCGGGCCTAGGGTAGTTTCGGCTCGAGACTGGGTAGGGTCGGGTCATGACAAAGTGGTATCAGAGGTGGTTCGTTCCTTGGGACGTTGTTCAGACGCCCCTAAAAGAGGAATTGGTTGGGATTAGGGAAACATTGTTAACGTGTCTCGAGAGCGTCTCTCAGGCCAGGGAGTCCAGTGATGGTGTGGCGTCTGACATATCCATTCACCAGGACCTTGATATCCCTCTTGTTTACTCGACATGATGAGACACTTGTTGTAGGGAAAATTTGTTTGTGCATCACATAGGACTGAGTCTCGACTGTCCTTCTTGAGTCAGCTCTCCATCGTTGTTGTTATTTCTATATACATATATGCTCATCTGACCACGTCACTCCTTGATAAAATTCAGGATGTCTCCGCGAAGACAGCCAGCCAAGATGCCAGCTTTAGATCATGATGATGACTCTGTGAGCTACGAGGCCGCAGTCCAGGACCCATCATTTGAGCCCCTTTTCTGGGTGGGCCGGTAGCAGCACCCCCTCTTCTTGAGTAGCTGATAGTTTCAGCAGAGCAGGTTGAGATTGAGCGCAGGTTGAGCGCGCTCCGTGAGTTCTAGCTGCAGAGACCGCTAAGGTTCAGTGGTGAGCCAGACCCTCAGGCAGCAGAGGTTTGGCTCAAGACAGTGGTTTGCCTTTCCCGGCTTGTGCAGACGCCTGGAGATCTTATAGTGGATTTGGCAGCCGACCTTTTTCTAGGAATAGCTCGGCATTGGTGGAGTCTGGTGACTCGGTTTCTTGACGAGTCGTTGATTTCATGGGGCGACCTTTGGTTGTCGTTTTGTGAGGTGTTTTCCCCTCTGACTTGTGCTCTATTCGGATTCAAGAGCTCCTACAGTTTCTACGGGGAGGGATGACGGTGGCCGAGTATGCGGCTAGTTTCGCATACCATGCACACATTTACCCGTACTTGGTCCATGATGATAGAATCTGAGTGTGAATGTTTGAACAGTGTCTCCACCGAGAGATTCGTGTTGTCATAGTACCCATGGCAATTTCCACATATGATGGGGGGTGCTAGAGCAAGCATTGGTGACAGAGAGCTTCCTGTCATGTTTTGCGGTTGGTAGTGGTAGTGGGCGTGACGGAGCTGGGATGTATGCTTTTGCTAGCAGGCACCAGAGGACAGGACCTCGACGAAGGTGGTCTTTCCATTGCCAGTTTCGGAGACATGGTCATATACCACTATGGTAGAAAAGTGCAGGGCCTCAGCCAAGGGTTCCCTTCTATGAGTGGGCTACGGGCCATTGTCGTACACCACAATGGCACCAGAGGGCACCAGGATAGCTCAGGGAGCGGCGGTTCCATTCTTGTGATGGGTGAGATCACCTGGCATGGGACTGCCCGACTAGGTGTGCCGAGAGCATTAGGAAAGCAGTAGGCACACCACCCCGACAGGAGCAGCGCTGTGATCAGAGTAGTACTTAGAGAGGTGGTGCTAGCAGAGGAGCGGGAGGAGCTGGTGTTGGGGTACGACTTTACAAGATCTTCCCATCACCACCAGGCAGCCCACGTCAGGCTCCGGGAGCTGACAGTTGGGACCACAGACAACCGTGAGGTTTGGATGTCTACAATCATGCAGAGCATGTGGTGATAAGAGGTACACTCTCTAGCTCTTTTACTTTTTGCAGTATAATTGTTAGACTCTATGTGTGGAAGGCCTTCCTCCCTGCTTCTTACTTGATGTGTTTCCAGGGTGGTGTGGGGCATCATTGTAACCCTGTGTTGGTATGATAAAAGGAATGAGACCTTTTTCATTATTCGATAGTGATGACTCCATTGCTCTCTGAGCGTGTAAGAGAGTCTTGGTTGAGAGATCCTCTGTTGTGGAATATTGCATGAACAGATATCCTTGGGTGTTCCATCATATGGATATTCTGAAGGAGGGAATCACCGGGCCTTGTTCCAGGTGCGGGTGGTGATTCCAATCGCGGTGTGCGATGTAAGGGTTTGTTCGGGGAGGTGAGCTACCCCCGAGGTCCTTCGGACTGTTTGAGACCGTGCAGTGGGATGGCGAGGTTCCCTACCGCCTTGCCCTAACCCCAAAGTCTTGAGTGGGTGCACGATGTCTCCCACATGACTCACTCGAGAAGAAGTGTGCATTCTCCTATGCACGAAATTGGAAAGGGCCAACCTTGCATCAATAGATAAATTTTTTGGTCTGTGTGCGGTGACGTGGAGCTGTGCCTGGGTTCTTCTGGGTATGGGAAAGCCAGGTGTGGGCTTAGTACCCTGTGTTACTCCCTAGTTTTGCTATTCAGGGATGAAAATCTTGAAGGGGGAATTATTTAAGAACCTGGTATTTTCTACGAAAGACTTTGGAATATTCTTGGTGATATTCCAGAGCAGCACCTTCAGACGGAGTGAGATTCCGAGCCCCGGGGCGGCCGGAATTATATTTTAAGAGTGTTCACACTAGGAACGCCAAATAAATGTGATAACTTCTAAACAGTGCTTCAGATCAGAGATCCGAGTGTACGGATGGCTTCGGAATAGGGTGTTTACCCTAGGAACGACATAATACTTGTTGGCACGAGATGTTTGGACCCCTCACTCGCTTTCAGAATGTTAAATGGATAAATTAATTAATTTATTTATTAGTTTAATGGTGAAATGCTCGTATCTCTTAAACGGTGGCTCGGATTGGAAAACCGAGGGCACCGTTGAGTTTAGATTGTACCTTTTATCCTAGGAGGGGTATAATTTTCATGGGCGCGGGCTGTTTGTGAGAAATGGCCCCAGGGGTGTTTTCATAATTTGGCGGCCTCGGGCACTATGTTTTATAACTTTTGAACGGGGCCTCGGATTAAAATTCAGAGACCACTGTTGTGCTCGAGAGGTGGTGTTTACCCTAGGGGAGGCTTAGCCTCGACCCCGTCGAGTGTTTCGGGTACGGGATAAATTGGGGGTTAAATTAATTAAAAATTTAATTAATTTATTTTATTTAATCCCTAACCCCACCCCTCTCCTTCCCCATTTCCCTTCCCCCTTGCAGACGAGCTCAACCAAGGAGGAGACCTTCTCCTATCCTCCCATCTCCAAGACGAAGCTCTGGCGGATCACCGAGAAGCTTCGCGCTACGCCCTGCAAAGTAGGATCTTGTTTCTATTTTAGTTTCCCACACCATGTTCGTACTAAATTTACATTATTGAATTGGTGTAGAATCTGAAAATGAAGCCCATAATCATGTAGTATAATTTATGAGATTTCCAACAAAATTTTCAGTGATCACCATCGTCTGCTGAAATCAGAGGGGTTTTATTGTTTTCCAGTGAGGACCCGGCCATCCGGGCGGCGGTAGCCCGGGGTAGCGGCGGTCCGGCGGCTTCGCCAGCCGGTCTGGTGGTCTAATACGTGCGTCACGGTAGGTCGTCAGCAGGCCGGGCGAGTGCGGAGGATCGGCATGGCGGGCTGAGGGTGACGCCAGCATGTCGCAGGAGCACGGCAGGTGGCCGCGGATGGTGCCAGGCGGAGTGTGGAAGCCGGGTGTCTTCGAGCGGCAGAGCGCGGCTGCTGGTGCGGCGAGGGGAGCTCGAGCGGTAGGCGGCCGCGGCGCCAGCGAGGAGGAGGATGGGCTTCGGCCGGTCGTCGCTGGACGTAGACCCGGGGACTTCGTGACCCCGGCCAGCAAACAACGGACCCACGTTTCGCGGGTCCTGTTGGCAGGAGAAGACCGGCCGAACAACCGACCTGGTTTCTTATAAAAAAAATGAAATCAGAAAAAAAAAAAGAATAAGGTTATAATAATAATAATAATAATAATAATAATAATAATAATATATTATTATTATTATTATAAAATGATTTCTATTTCAATAAATCATAAACCGAAAGTAGGTTTCGCGAGCTGTCGATGGTGGCGCATGCCTCGGAATGAGAGGGATTTTTGAGATGGTTTCAGGAATTATTAATTCCTGAAATGAGGGGCCTCGGAGGCACGACTCGTCTTTATGCGAATTGTCGTTTTTTGGGGAATCTTTCTTTGGATGGAGCGGACGCGTTTGATGTCCGTTTTGAGCACCGTCAGTGGTGTTGGAACCGTGGCGCTAGGGCGATGTTTTCCAGGGTGGTTTCGGGCATCGTGGACGAAGTTGAGGTGCGGGCCCCACGGCCCGTCTTTTGAGCGGCGTGCAGCTTTTAGCGACTTTTCATCAGATGTCCGTTTGGGGCATGCGAGCAGTCTATGTTGTGTGTTTTTTTGAGGGCATCGCGTTGACGCAGTCTGCCCGCTGTAATTCCGCACAATTGTGCGGGCCCCGCGAGTGCCGTTTGGGCGTTGACGGTGGTTTTCCAGCTTTATCACCAGGTGTCCATTTTGGACAAGTGATTAGTCGAACATGAGTACTTTTTCAAGAGGATCTCAACGGTGTGATCCTTTCATTGAGTTTCGGGATCAGGATTCGGGTCCCACGTAGCACCGCTCATGTGTGATGTGCCAGAATGTATCTTTTCCTCCAGATATCTGTTGCGCCCAAGTGAGCAATCTTTTTGACGTGTTTTCCTTAGGAGATCGCGATGGTGTGATGCGCTCGACTATTTTAGGGGATGCGGGTCGAGATCACGGGACATCATTCAGGTGTGAGGCGGTGTTAGTGACTTTTCAGTCGAATATCCGTTTGTGGTGAGTATATAATCTACCTCGCATGTTTTTCTATGAGGATCACAACGGTGCGATCCGTTTGGTTGTGTGGAGCCTCTTGCACGATCTTGTTAAATGTGGAAATATGAAGGTGCCCCGGTGGTGGTCCTTCTACCGTGTTTGTAGAGGACTTTTGGTGAGTGATCGCGTGCACTCCTGGGAGAGTGCGGTTGGTGTTTAAAGAGATGTGGTTGGATGTACCTCAATTGTTGAGGAGGAAAGTTGGAGATGTTATGTCACATAATCGCGTTGACGTAGGGTGCCGTGTGCACGATATCCATTGGTCTGAATGTGGGGTATACTCTGGGAGTATATTGGAGCGCTTGGAGGTACTTGTGGTTTGTACCTGAGATGTTCGTGCGCTTGGTTGGGGTTGACTTGGGTCCACACATCGTGTGGGCCCCATGTGTGTGACGTGTTCTGCTTTGCATACTTTGACCTCCCACGGCGAAGAGGGTCCCTCTGTACTCGTTTGTTTGACCAGCAGGGTTGAGTGGTCTCCCCCTAGTTTCCTTCTCGATGGATCAGCCGGTAGCGGTGCTAGTGACACCTAGTGATGGGACATGGGTTGAACCCCTTTGGATGAGTTGTGCTGGAGTTGGGTGGTTGCGCGATACCCACTACGTGTTCGGTTGTCTAGTGGTGTACCCTCCAGTAGAGATGGATAGAGAAGTTCTGAGTTTTACCCTCCAACGGGGCTGGGCAGTGGGTTACTCATCGACTTCATCGGGTTTACCCTCCAGTAGGGCTGAGCAGTGGGTTTCTCACCGACTTCTAGGGTTTACCCTCCAGCAGAGACTGGGCAGTGGGTCACCGGACGCACTTAAGGTCTACTCTCTAGCAGAGACTGGGCAGTGGGTCACCCGACGACCTTTTAGGGTCTACCCTCCAGTAGGGCTGGGCAGTGGGTCTCCCATCATCGAGTTCCAGGTCTACCCTCCAGCACGGCTGGGCAGTGGGTTGTCGGTCGACTTATTCCAGGTCTACCCTCCTACAGGGCTGGGCAGTGGGTCGCCTGATGATGTGTTAGGGTCCACCCTCCAGCGGGGCTGTGCAATGGGTCGTCCGATGATGTATTATGGTTTACCCTCTAGCAGGGATGGGCAGTGGGTCACCCGATATCCTATTCTGAATTACCCTCCAGGAGGGCTGGGCAGTGAGACACCTGTTGGCATTCCAGGTTCAGTCCTTTCTACTAGGCTAACATGTGGCTTTCCTCCATGATTACCGGAGTAGGACCCTGGGTTATTCTGGTCATTGTTGTGATGACTTTGACTTTGATAATACCTCCTGACTGTAGAGCAGTGACGAGGTGTGGTTTGAATTTCCCTAGAACTCTCAAGTACGAGGGGAACATTCCCCACTAAGATGCGTTCTTGTGATGCGATCTAAAACTATGTGGTCGAGTCAGTGCCACCCAAAGAGGATAGTGTTGATGTGTGGTGATTGAGCCCCTTGGCTTACGGTTTGGGGCAGACGTGTGGGATGCTGGAGATCGATGGTGTTTACTTCTGGGACTATTGGCGACTCACTTTTCTTGGGCTAAGCTACGTGATGGTGATCCCCTTACGGTCTTGTTTGGGCTTCTTGACCGAGCATATGGATTTTTATATACCATGTTCCGGTACCCACTTCTTGGGTTTAGTTGCTCTCCTTCTAGGAGAGGCAAAGACGTGTGGGGTTTTCCACGTGCTTTCCACGTCTAGCTTCTCGTGGTTGGATGAGTCTACTCTCCTACTATAGGTAGCGAAGACTTGATGGGAAGTTCATCTTCTCACCGTTTCCAGCTCCTTGTGTCTGGACGAGTCTACCTCCGTTCTATTGTTGGGTTGGGCTGGACTCTCTACTATTACTCTACTACACCCCTTGTTGTACTCCATTACTTTTCCTGTTCTCTTTTCTTCTCACCCTTCGGTAGCTCCTTTGTTGCTCTCTCGAGCATTCGGGGTATCCTACTGAGTATTTTTATACTCACCCCTACTTGGGCTTTGCCTGCACTGGGTGTGTCCTTGAAGACGAGGGACAGGTTGGTCATGACGTCAGAGGAGCATAGGAGCTGGGATCTTGGACCACGTGCAGTGGTCGGAGTCAGGTTCCAGGTGGGGGACCCTACCAGCTGTTTTCTTTTGTTTACCTGTTGCTGGGTTGTGGCACTTTTTGGTTGGGCGTGTGTTTTGCCCCTTTTCTTTTCAGTTTATCCTCAGCTTGTACTTTGTACTGTTTAGAGGTCGATGTACTTTTTGTGGTATGTATATATATACAACAGTTGCTCTTTTACTCTGTTTTGTTTTCTTTTTTACTCTGCACTTTTGCATTGTGTGTGTTGCGTGTGTGTGAACAGGTACTTAGGCAAAGGCCTACCCGAATTGTTGTGCCTTCGGCGCTGGTCGCCATCCCCTGGCCTATGGAGACGGGCCTGGGGTAGTTGCGGCTCGAGCCCGGGTAGGGTCGGGTCGTGACAAGTGCAATAGTGACCATCTATGAATAGTGTCATTGGTAACCTAATGTGAATAGTAAAATGGTGACCTTATATAAATAGTAACATTGGTGACCTTATATGAACAGTGTCATTAGTGACCTTCGGTGAATAGTTTCATCGGTAACTTTATGTGAACAGTACAATGGTGACCTTATGTGAACAGTGCATCGGTAGCCCTAGGTGAACAGTGTCATCTGTAACCTTCTCTAAACATTGCAATGGTGAGGTTTCTATGGTGACCTTTTTTCTTTTCCAAATATTGAGTTCATGAACAGTGTTTTTAGAACAGCGAGGTTCTAACGGTGACCTTTTTCCTTCTCCAAATTTTGATTTCATAAGCAGTGTTTCCAGAATGGTGAGGTTCCAATGATGACCTTTTTTCATTTGCCAAATTTTGTGTTCATGAAAAGTGTTTTCTGAATGGTGAGGTTATAATAGTGAGGTTCTAACGGCGAGGTTCATGAATAGTGTTTTATTACTTTTCCAAATTTTGAGTTCATAAACAGTGTTTCTAGCTTCCTATAGTTTTCCCCTTTAATGATTCCATTGATGTAAAATGCATTTAATGATTTGTTTTAAGGACTCTAAGGCTGATTCAAAGGACATAAATCCTATATTAATTTCTCCTAATGCATGGGGTGTTTTTAATTGGACAAACAACATTGTTTAATGTGATCCTCTTTTAATGGAAAACCCATCATATCTTAAACCACTACTCGGTTAAATCATCTGAAGGGACGAGATATCATCCTCCCTCGGTCTTCCCCATTATTCATGGGTGTGAGACAGTCTAACATCCCATTCATCCCCATAGGATTTTTGCAGTCAAATATTCCTCCTAGGATTTGTTCTGCTATATTTTAATGCAACCAAGAAATATCAATCAGTCTTCAATATAAGGTATGATCTATCTTCATTATTTCGGGTTCATCTCTTTATTTCTCCTTTCCCTTTCTATTTTATTTTACCCCTGTGTTCCTAAGGGGCTTTTCTATGGTGTTGGTCGATGTGGTGGTGTCTCTTATTCCTTGGGTGGATACAGTTGACACAAGGGAGGAGATTATAACACGTTCTGTGGATCGTTATCATATAAAGAATGTCAAGAAATGTCTGAGGTAGGGGATTCATTTCATCTTTTTCTATTACGTGCAAATGTAGAGTTAAGATGTTTTATTCCACTGGATCACAATGAAATTGTCATAATAAATATTTTAACCAGATAAATAAATTGAGATTGAACGTATGTTATTACAACTTGTTTTTCTAAATAGGGAGATATTTATTCTTGCTTTCTTAGATTTTTGATCTCGAGGGAAAATGGTAAAGAACGTAAAGCATGAATTAATTGATAATTGTTTGGATTAAGATAAAGAGGCATGTAAATGAATCTGGTTCCTCTTGTTATAATTTGATGTTAATCAAATTGGTGTAGTCAGCATGTTTAATTATTTGTGATAGCATACTGACTAGGTTTCCCAAATTTGGATCTTATGAATAATAAATCGGTTAATCCAAGATGGGTTAATGAACTGATTGTTTGATAAAAGATAATTTATTTTAGGGTTCTGAGTTACCATAATTCTTGTCTATGGGCCAAGATCCCAATTTATATGATGTTTTTTCTTGCTGCTTATGTTGTGATGTGAGCCTATATGGGTTTTTTGATATGTGGAGGCATGGATGCCTATTGGTTGTGGTAGCTGTTCATGCCTAGAGTTGTGGGATACATCGTTTTATGCATGTGGGTGTCAAAAAGGACACAAGGGATTATGGAAGGAGTTGGATGTGAACATTTGGATGCTTGTTTTCTCATTGATTAGTAGCCTTCTTTACATTCCCCACTTCTCTAGGCAACTGGTCATGCTTACCCTTCTTCAGAAAGTGGTGAAGACACGTGGGGTATGCCACGTTCTTTCCGAGTTTAGATTTTCAAGGGTGTATGGGTCTACACTTATTCTATAGTTAGAAAAGACTCGAGTAATAGTTATCTACTAACCATGTTCAGTCCCTTTGTGTTTAGTAGCATAGTATGTTTTCTAGAATGCATAGGAATTTGGGAATGTAATGTTTTAAATGGATAATTGAATAAATTATTTTAACCAATGGGGTTGGAGCCTGTTGGATTGAAATTTTGATGTAACAATTTTAAAGGAAAATTGGACTTTGGGTGTGATTCTAATGAAATTTAATGTGGAATGGTTAATGGTTAATTAATGTTTAAAGAATAAATTAATTTAAAGTGGAACTAATAAAAAGGTTATGAACAAAGGAAATAAATATCTTTAAATGGTTTTGTGCATATATGATACCTAGTTTTAGAAGTGGAAGCATGGAGACTGAGAGAGGTTAGTTGCAGATGATTCTAAGACTAAGTTATTCCCATAGTGTTGTTGTGAGATATAGTATATTTTGTAATTTTTTAGTTTTTGTAAGCTACTCCACCACATCAGTTAGGGAAACTGACACCCCAAAGATTCTGAGCCCTGGGGGGGGGGGGGGGTTCCAACATTCTAGTGGGAGGATAAATGGTTGACTACCCCCTTTGGTCGTGTTCTCTTCTATTGGTAGTTACTTGTGCTAGTAGGAACAATGGTTAGTTTTCCCCATATATGTGTATAGAGGTCTGTAATGGCTTGTGGTTATTTGCACACATAAATGCTGGATATAGTATTCTATGGAATACTAAAGGTGTAATGTGTATAGGTTGTGATGGCTTGAGGATCCTTAGTCGGTGTAAGTACTGTAATGGATTGAGGTCTAATACCCGATGTATGATACACATTATACAAGAAGTGGTGGCTCTTGGAAACTACCTGGTTACTTTATTGTGCGTACATGATGGTTTTGATGCATGATGTGCATGTTGTGGTGCTTCGCCCAAGTGTATGTGGGAAAACCTTTTTAGAGAGAGATTCTTAGGACGTGCGATGTTGGGGAAAAGTGGAAAACCAGTGGGGAAGTAGTAGCGGGGTACCCTTGATATTATATTTTATATTATATACTCTTGTATGCATTACATTTTGAATGTATCCATGGTGATGCTGGGAAAAAAGAATACATGTATAGGTAACGAGTTATTTTCACTTGTTGTTCACTATGCTTTAGCATGTTTTCATTACATTTATAAAAGAGGATTTGGGGAGGATCGTTCTGAGTATTCTTTTATACTCACCCTATGTTTATATAAAATTATTTTCAAGTCACATAGAGCAGGTTGGTGATCAAGCTAGTTTCTACTAGATTGGGGTTGCAGGAGCTGTTCGGGCCTGTTGTGGCTACTGTTTTTACATTCTCTAGGGTACTTTCAGTTTTCCCCATATAGTTATAGTTGCATTTCATGACATTACATATGTGCACTTGGGTTTTATATTATATTTTAGTATGATATGGAACTGGTTGGTGTCTATCTTATCTCTCTCTTTCGCATATGTTCTCTAAGATATTAATTCCTCCCATCTGTGTCTTTATTATACCCTCAGTGCTAGTAGCCAACCTGGGGCCTACTAGAGGTGGGACTCGGGGGTCATTATCTCCCTTCACACATTGCCGGCCCATGAGGGGTACACATTGTGAGGAGGAGTCCATTACAGAGTGGTATCAAAGGTCTGTTTGATAAATATTATGGAGTATGGTGTTAGGAATAGGTGAGGGTGCATGGGATGGTCGGGAAAAAGTGTAAGTCAAGTTTAAAAAGTTATATAAACAGTGAAGAATGGATAAGACATAGGTGTTTAGGGCCCCCTATGATCTGATGTACCGACCATTAAGTTTACAATGTCTACTAAATGAGGTGATACTAGTTGCAGGGTAGAGACCTAGGAAAGGATCATGAATCATTCATTTTTTTTCTTGTGTTTGAATGTGTAGACCATGGGATAGGATAACCTAAAATGAATAAAAGAAAATAGCTAATTAATTAATTGATTGTCTTACACATTCGAGGATTATGAGTTCTAACTATTTGTAATTTTATAGGTATGGCTCCAGGTCGACAACCTCGTCAGGATCTCATAGAAGATGTCCAGCAGACTGTGCTACATGATCACCACGGGGTAGAGGATGATGACAACGCCACATAAAGGAAGCCACCCTGAGAGTTTCCACGTAAGAGTCTACAGAAGTATAAGGGATCCATTTCAGATGTAGCCATAGAACACTAGTTGGAGGAAGTCAAGATAGTCTTCAGTTCAATGCATGCTTAGAAAAATAATTGGTTGTCCTTGGTTGTGATGATGCTGCGTGGAGTAGTGAGGTAGTGGTGGTTCTTGTTCCTCAGGGATCGTGGGTAGTCATCGATCTCATGGGAGGAGTTTTGAGACATGTTTAGAGTAGATTTTCTTTCTATGAAAAAAAGGCATCTAATCTCTAGATTATTCTTACCCTTTGACAGGGGAGCTCCAATGTGTGATATTTTGGAATCCATTTTAAGAACCTTTTATGACATTCTTTGGACCTATTTCTAGATGAGGAGGCCAGGGTGAGGCATTTTGAGGAGGCCTTGCATCCAGAGATCCAATTCGAAGTCACCCTATTTATGCAGAAGACATATCTTAGGGTACTTCCAAGGGAAGAGGTCGTCGAGAGGACTTGGGACAAGACCATATCATCATGAGAGGGGAGTCACCATGATTCCTAATGAAGTTAGCCTATGGTATGCGGTTCTCGGTTCTCAGTTCATAAGAGTTTCTATTCGGCCGGGGGTAGGTCCCAACCATCAGCAACTCATTTCATTGGGAAAATCAGCTCTGAACACTATGCCAAGGGAACATGCACTTTTTTTCATGTGGTTTTCGAGGTCATTAGAAACGTTAGTGATTGACATTTCAGAGAAGTCATCATGCACCAGGTGTTCTATTGCAGGTTCCTCTATTGATGCAGTTATAGTAGAAGTAGTAGCAGTTGGTTTCACCGGCTTTAGATCATCATAGGGTAGATGGGGAAGGAAATGGACAATCCTGTGATGTTCCCAGTCCTTGGAGAGTATAGATAAGACATGGTCGTGGTCATCATCAGGGTCATAGTGGTCATGTAAGAGGTTGTGGTCAGCTCCATGCTTTAGCATTTCCAATGCCAGGTGAGCCAGACATTGTTTGAGTAACCCTTCGTTTTTTTTTCTACCGTGGTGTATGCCATGTTTGATTTAGGAGCGACACACTCCTTCATTTAACCTACCCTAGTCCATGTTATGGGACTAGGGGTAGACAGCCTTCTAGTGCCCTTGGCATTGACAATGTCAGTTGGAGATCAAGCCAACTAGTTTGAATTATGTAGAGATTGTGAGCTAGTGTTGGGGCAACACCTCTCTTAGGGAGATTTTCTATGTTTACGAATACAACAATATGATGTCATCCTTGGAATGTATGGGTTTTATTCAGTACAGACTATCATGGATTTCTTCTGGAAGAATTTTGTTTTCATCGATTCGGATAGAGATCTGGTGGTGTTTGTTGGCAACCGAGATCCTCAGATGGGTTATAGGCATGTTACATCCTTATCATCCATGATGGTTGATATGATGTTGAGTTTATCATAGGATCGGCAGTTGGTGTTTCCTAAGGTCGTAGAAGACTACCCTTATGTCTTTATAGAAGAGGTTGTTCCATTACTCCCTCGATGAGAGATTGATTTTGGGAACGAGATACAACCAGGAGCATCTATTATCTATAAATATCCATATATAATGGCCCCTTATGAGTTAAAAAAGCTATGTATACTGCTTGATGGTCTATTATAGTGCGGTTTTGTTCGGATGAGTGTGTCACTGTAGGGTGCACTAGTTTGGTTTGTGAAGAAGGCTGAAAACAGTTTGTAGTTTTGTGTCGATTAGTGTCTCTTGAACAATGTGAAAATAGAGAATTGTTATCCTATTCCATGGATAGATGATTTATTCAATAAACTAAAGGGTGAAAGTTGGTTCTGAAAGATCTAATTGCAGTAAATATATCATCAGTTGCGTGTGAAGGATGAGGATATCCCAAAGACTTCTTTCTATTGTCATTATGGGAATTATGAGTTCATTGTAATGTCATTCAACGTGAAAAATGCTTCAGCTGTGTTTGTGGGATTGATGAATGTTGTGTTCTGTGAGTTCTTGGATAAGTTCATTGTAGTTTTCATCGACGACATCCTAGTACTCCATGACTGAAGAAGAGCATTCAGATCATCTACACACCTTTTTGGGAGTTCTTCATCAACATAAACTATTCGGTAAGCTGTCGAAGTGTGAGTTTTGGTCTCGAGAAGTCCATCACAGGGGGTATGTGGTCTCCCAGCAGAGAGTAGCTGTGGATCCATCGATGATAGAAGAAGTTGTGTCTTGGGCATCCCCCAAGACAGTGTCATAGGTGAGGAGTTTCCTTGGTCTTGTAGGCTACTACAGGAGGTTTGTAGACGATTTTTCAGGAGTTGTGACTCTCCTGAGAGCTTTCACAAGGAAGGATCGAGCATTCATATGGGTTTATCAGTGTAAGGAAAATTTTATGTATCTAAAGTTTATGTTAGTAAGTGCTCCAGTTATTTGTCTTCTAGCTGAGGGAGTTGAGATTGATGTTTTCTGTGATGCTTTTCATCTAGGAATGGGATGGGTTCTGATGTGGAAAATATCAGTAGTTTCTTATGGGTCTCGGTAGTTGCGTTCTCATGAACGTAACTATGCCTCCCATGATCTTGAGATGGCAGCTGTGGTGTTTTCTCTGATGTTGCGGAGACATTACCTCATTGGTAAGTGCTTTTTGGATTTCACCGATCATAAGATCCTGAGGTATTTTTTCTCCCAGTGTGACTTGAACTCATGGCAGCGTCGGTGTTAGGAGTTCTTATAGTAATACAATAATGAAATATCGTATAAACCTAGTAAGGGGAATGTTGTAGCTGATGCGCTGAGTCGGAAGTCACGTAGTGATGTAGTGCGTGAATCTAGTGACTCATAGTGAGTAATGGAAGAACTGTAAGAATTACATCTTGATATGGGAGAAGTTGGGGCTAGAGGTTGTCTTTTTTAGATGACGGTGCAGTCATCTCAGGTGCATAAGGTGGAAGTGTCCCCGATGGGGGATCTAGAGATGGACGTCTAGAGAGACCGAGTTGGTTGTGGCGTGTAACACCCAAGGGTTTTAAGAGAAATATTTTGTTTTTATGTTATATACATCATCAAATAAATCATTCACTACACACAACACTAGACATGGCTTGCTTTACATGCAATCACAACCTTCCTTGATAGCTTGCATTGTACGCAATACCTAGTTTCACTAAACAACGATATGCTATTAAAATATTATTAAAACTAGCTGTTATGAATTGTAATACCCACTTTCTGAAATTTTAAAAATTTTATCCTTCAAAATGGACTTCATTTTTGGATTCGGAATTTCAAAATCAGCCAAGGGTGAATTTTTGGTATTGTTCTGGAAACATTCAATTTTTTATAAATAGTGAAAACACTGGGTTACATTTAAAACACGACATTTTATTTAAATATTTATTTGTTTTATTTAAATTTATTTTTGGTCAAAATAGATAAATAATACCTATATAAGTTCAATTTTATTCATTGGTGTCATTTTATAATAATTTTAGATATAAAAAATTTTATTGAACTTTTCACCGTCTTTTACCCACCTCCTAGAAGAGTTTGGAAATTTACATAAAACATAATTTTACCGCTTTTGTTAGTGGAATTTTGTAAATCCTAGAGACACAGCTAATATCAAGGAGTAAAATTTGGTTCAATAAGAAAAAAATAATTTTTGGTGAATAGTAACTTATTACTTTTTCCACAGTTAAAAGAAAATAGGGTAATTAAGGTTAAAAATGGTATTATTATTACCCTAACACATTTCATAATTCTATTGGATAAGTTTAATTCGACAAAAAACAATCTTAGGAATAAAATATGACCATTTAGGTCCACCTGGATTAGATTAGGACATTTATTTTTATTTTATTTAATGAATTGTTAAAATAGCTAAAATCAAAGTTTAATAACTAAAACATTTTTAATATATGGTTATACAAAAGATAATTTGGACTATAAATATTGATTATAAATATAAAACTATTCAATAAATAATTGTATTTTAATTTTAATATTAAGACATTAAATAAATTATTTATTTGTGACACAATTATGATGGAGTAATTATCTTATTAATGAAATATTGACATAATTGATTTTATAATTACCCAAATAAATGTAATTTGAGACTTTTTATGAATTAAACTAATTTTATATGTTAATATGACATATTATTATTGATTTAATTAACTTTTTTTGAACTAATCCTACTGTTATGATTTTCAAAAAAATCAATTACCAAATATTGTCCATATTGACATAAAATAGTTTTTAAAACAAATATTATATTATTCATTGTTGTTTTATTCCTAAAAATCTAAATTTCTCCCAAGTGACTTATATAAGGTTGTAAATATTAATTATTAACAACTTGGGGTTCTTTTGGATTGTTATATTAAATTTATTAATCATATAGTGTAAGAAAACAAGAAGACACTGTAAAAGTAAAATTATTTAACATAGAGTTAAATCTAAATGATAATGTTAAAATACTAATATAAACTTGTCTAAAATATATTGGTTGAGAGGATTTCGACCAATCCCCACTTTATCTTCGAAATAATTTAATTTTTAGCTATTAAAAACCGAATATGACTTTATTATAAAATAATATTTTAAGTTTTTCCTAAAATGCCCCTCTCCTCCCTTATAAATGGGCACCTCCTCCCTCTCCTCCTCACACCACTTTGAGCCTTCAAGTTCATCCAAACTCTGTCCATTTCCCTTATAAAATTTTATATAAACATTCTAGAGGTCCTGGTATTACTCAAAGACCATCTTTAGTTCCCTAAGAGGAGGTTAAGAAGAGGCGTTTCAAAGAAGAGGTAATATCTGTTACCAATTCTTTCAACTTTATTTCTTCTTCTACATCTTCTTCTTTAGTTGATTAATTATGAAGTAATAACATAAGTATCACTCATATACTGAAATGTTATTATAAATATGAAACAACCCTATTTCACCTTTTATCCATCCTATGGAAAATGAAATCACTGTGCGTGCGTACGTACGAAATACTGTCTTCACTCTGTGGTGTAATCTGTTTTCCACCACCACCTTAATTGGATGGGAATAATGGTGTAAAAAATAACTATATATGATTATTTTAAATTTATATTAATTATTAAATAGTATACATACACTTCAATACAATTCCACAATCCTGGGAACAATATCATCGCTCGTGCGTACGTACGACCCACCGTCTCCACGATGTGATGTGACTCGTTCTACATGATCTTAAATGCATAAGGATTATATAAATGAATTAAATGAATAAATATAATATATATTACACTAATACCATTCTGGAAATGAGGTATGTATAACCTAAAAATAAGAATAAGAATTTATTCGACAAAACACGAATAAGAACAAAAAGTAATAATCTCCCGAATAACAAGTAATAATGAAATATTACTAATAAGAAGCTAAGAATATGACCATATATGATATCATAACAATGAGTATGATTTTGGAATAAGTCAGTAACATTATTTAAATCATTATACAGGAGGTTCGGACACGTACAATGAAAATCGGACCTAAGGTAAGGGATACTTATTCCAACCTCATTCTTATCCGAGATTGTTTATTCGTAAGTATTTACTAGGGATATGTTTATTATCCATGTTCATATGATCTCAAAATGATATCATAAAATGTTTAATTTTCTTCCATGTATGTTTAAAGTCATTTTTACCCTTTTTTACTTTTACCACATCCTATAGAAAGAATATTTCATTTGTTTACCATACAAGGTACTTTTTGACTTTTCCGGACAAAGTACAAGAAGAATGTTTTTCTTTAACTTATACAACATGATGGATTTTTAGAAAATTATTTCATTGAAGATTACTTTAAAATTTTTCATGTTTATTTTTAATCATCTTCTTTTAGTTTAAAATTATATGACATGTTATGAAAGGAAAAATGTTTTTGAAGTAGAAAATATATTTTCCTCAAGAATGGAGTTCAAGTGTTTTATCAAAATTATTTTCTATCTAAGATAATATATGGTTTTAGTTCTATCCCTATTTTTACATTGATTTGATTATGTTATTATAGAATAAATTTTATTATTCCCTTTTATCTTATATGGATTATGTTTTGATGGTATGATGTTTATGAATCCCATTTTTAATACATGGGTTATGCTATGATGTATGATTTATGATTTTTTGGAATAAATAATAATTTTTTCATTCAGAGATGGGTGGGACCTATATATCCCTCCAATGCATTGGATAAATTTTTATATCTCATGAGATAGACATGGATGGAACGGTAGGATAATCTAGTTCAGTGATACATGACTGAAACGAAGAGTGAACTCGGTTCAGAAATGGACATTGTCCACTAAGATAGTTTGGGCAATGTGTCTTGACTAATAATAAATGATTCTCTATGATTATGTGTGTATGCCACAAAGTTTCATGTTTTCAGTTATGATTATTTGGATTACATTTCACTATTATGATAGATCGCATGTCATGATATTATGATCTCTCTTGCAGGATAAGATTTTCAAAATGTTATGTTCTTAAGAATATGATATGATTGATATTTCTTTTGTCTACCCTTACTAAGAATTTTGAGCTCACCCTTTTTTATGTTTTCTTTTCCCCAGGTCTGGAAGAAGGGTATTAAGTATGATATTCCAAAAGGGACTCTTGATATGATAAAATAAAAGGGGGATAGTGTAGATGATTTATGAACCAGTTGTTTATGTTTCCTAGTTTCTAAATACACTATACCTATATGGTCCTTTCATGGTTTTTTTATATGTTGTAATAAGTGTAAATAAATTTTGAAATATTAACAATGTTTGTAAAGTATGGGTCATTATATGGCGAGTCCCCTGATGGTTCTTCTAAGGATGAACAACCCCGAGTGTTTTATAATTGAAGGCTTTTTGTTCTATTCACGATGTGCGAGACAGTTCTCAGAGGGTGCCATAGATCTTCATTAGTGGTGAATTCTGGCGTGAAAAATATGTACAGAGTCTTGGGGATCCATTTTTGGTGGCTTGGGAAGATGTGTTCGGTTGTAGAGTTTGTGTCTTGATGTATGGTCTTCTAGAAGGTGATAGTTGAACACCTTGTTGCTGGTGGTTTTCTCCAGCCGTTACATGATCCACATTGTAATTTAGAGGACATCTCAATGGACTTTGTTACCGGTTTACCTTAATATCAAGAAGGACAAGATGTTATTTGGGTGGGATTAGATTGTTTATCAAACTTTTCCCACTTCGTAGCAATCAAGGAGTCAAGATTAGTGGACGTTTTATCGAGGTAGTATCTGGAGGAGGATGTGAGACTTCATAGAGTTGCAAGGACGATCATTTCTGATTAAGATCCTCATTTTACCTCTAGGGTGTAGAGAGGTATCCATCATGTTTTTGGTTTTCAACTATGCCTTAGCACTGATTTTCTTCCTCAAAAGGATGGTAAGAAAAAACGAACCATCTAGACTGTTGAAGAATTGTAACACTCTTGTGTCTTGGATTTTGGAGGTTCTTGCATGAGGCAGTTACCCTTAATGGAGTTTTGTTACAACAATAGATTTCACTCCACCATCAGTATGGCACCATTTTAAGCCTTGTATGGTCGACCTTGTCGTTTTCTGTTATGCCGGACTGAGGTCGGTGAGTTAGCAATTCTCAGAATGAAACTAGTGTAGAATACAACAGAGATTGCTTACGCGATTCACGAGAGGATGAAGACAGTGCATGATCATCAGAAACCATATTCTGTTCAAAGGAGGAGACCCTTCGAGTTTTTTGTTGGGGATCACGTGTTTTTGAAGGTGACACTTCGTCATGGGAATTGAAGGTTTGGTCATGGGAGTAAGCTTTCTCCCCGGTTTTTTGGGCCTTTCGAGGTGTTAGATCATGTTGGAGTAGTGTTGTATTAAGTAGCACTC
The DNA here is from genome assembly GCA_963277665.1 of Viscum album. Classification (NCBI taxonomy): domain Eukaryota; kingdom Viridiplantae; phylum Streptophyta; class Magnoliopsida; order Santalales; family Viscaceae; genus Viscum; species Viscum album. The sequence continues at coordinate 41,063,444 of OY728141.1, read as the reverse complement.
CCCCCCCCCCCGCACATGATTCAAATACATGATGTTTTCCATGTATCACATCTCTTCCATTATCTTCATGATGACTCTCACATCATTTATTGGGGAGAGATCAATCTTGGTGATGATGCGACCTTGAGGATCAACCTATGGATATCGAAGACTGCAAAGAGAAGGTGTTGCATGGGTGTTCTATCCCTTTGGTTCATGTCTTGTGGCGACACATTGGCTTGGAAGAGTGTACATCAGAACGTCAGTTACAGATACGTGCTCAGTACCCAGAGTGGGGTGATGCTTAACTCTTTTCATGTATCAATGTAGACTTTGTGGTTATATACCTTTCATTTTTATAAAACGGATTTATTTTTTTTTCTTATTGTGGATTTCCCTCTTTTGAAAGGTATCTCGACGGGTGGTTGTTCAGACACTTTTCCATTTTCCTGTTAGGTGGGTTTTTAATTCTCAAGGACACGAATATTTTGAGAGGTATCTGATGTAATGGTCTGGACCAATCTGGTCTATTTTTTTCAAAAATCAAATGTATGAGTAGTTTTGGGAGGTCAAGGTGACTTATCCCAAACATTTTTCCAAATATCTTTTTTGGTGAACAGTTACAACAGTAGACCGTTGTGGACAGTGGAATGGTGACCTTATATGAACAGTGTCATCAGTAACCTTATGTGAACAGTGCAATGATGACCTTATATGAATAGTGACATCGGTGGCCTTTTATAAACAGTGTCGTCAGTGACCTTATGTGAATAGTACATTGGTAGTCATAAGTGAACAGTGTCATCGGTAGCCCTAGGTGAACAGTGTCATCGGTAACCTTATGTGAATAGTGAAATGGTGAAATTATGTAAACAATGACACTGGTGACTTTATGTAAAAAGTGTCATCGGTGACCTTTTGTGAATAGTGTCATCGGTGACATTATGTGAATAGTGAAACGGTGACCTTGTGTGAACAGTGCATCGATAGCCCTAGGTGAACAGTGTCATCGGTAACCTTCTGTGAACAGTACAACAGTGACGTTCCAAGAATGACCTTTTTCCTTTTCCAAATTTTGAGTTCATGAATAGTGCTTCCAGAATAGTGAGGTTCCAACAGTGTCCTTTCTCATTTTCCAAATATTGAGTTCATGAACAATGTTTCCAGAATGGTGAGTTTCCAATGGTGACCTTTCTACCTTTTCCAAATTTTGAGTTCATTAATAGTGTTTCCAGAATAGTGATGTTCCAATGGTGAGATTTATGAACAATGTTTTTCCTTTTCCAAATTTCGAGTTCATGAACATTGTTTCCATCATCATACAATTCACCCTTTTAATGTTTCCTTTGACGTAAAATGCATTTAAAGCCATTTTAGGGACTCTAAGGCCGATTTAAAGGTCGTAACTCCTATATTAATTTCTCCTATGGCTTAGGATTTTTTTACTTGGTAAAACTACATGGTTTAATGCGATACTCTTTTATTGGAAAATGAAACATATCTTAAACCACTACACCATTAAATCATATAAATGGATGAGATATCTTCCTCTCTAGTACTTCCTCTTTGTTCTCGGGTGTGAGATGCTAGAACATCCCATTCGTTCCCATAGGATTTTTGCAATCAAACATTCTTCTAAGGATTTTTTCCAATCTTTTTTGTTGAAACCAAACAATATCGATCCGTCTTTGACATTAGGTATGACCTATATTCATTATTTTAGGTCCATCTCCTTCTTTCTCCATGCCCTTTTTATGGAATTTTACCCACATGTTCTTAATGGGCTTTTCATGGCTGTTGGTCGATGTGGTTGTGTCTCTAAATCATCGGGTGGATACACTTGTCATGGTTGAGGAGATCGTAACCCATTGTGTGGATTGTTTTCATATAAAGAACATCAAGAACTGTTTGAGGTAGGGGATTCATTGCTTCTCTTTTATGTTACATGCAACTGTAGAGTTAGAATATTTTATCCCACTAGATCTCAATCAAATTGGCATAATAAATATTTGAACTGGATAAATAAATTTAGTTTTATCATATGTTATAGCCTCTTTTTTTCTAGACATTGTGATATCTATTCTTTCTTGCTTAGATTTTTCATTCTCTATTGAAATCGGTAAATAACGTAAATCCTGAATTAATATATAACTGTTTGAATAAAGATAAAGAGTCATGTAAATGAATTTGGTTCATGTTGTTGTAACTTGATGTTAATAAAATTGGTGCATATAGAATGTTTTATTATTTGTGATAGCTTACAGATTATGTTTCCTGAATTTGGAATCGACGATAATAAATTGGTAAATCCAAGATGGATTAAATAATTGGTTGTTTGATAAAATATAATTTATTGTGGGGTTCTGAGTTACACTTTTTCTTGTTTATGGGCCAATATCCCAATTGATTTGAAGTTTGTTTTCCAACTGATGGTGTTGTAATGTGTGTCTGGATGGTTGTTCTGATACGTGGGGGCATAAAGGCCTATTGGTTGTGGATGAGGCTGATGCCTAGAGTGGTGAGATGAATCGTTTTATGCATTCAGGTGTCACAGAGGACACCCGGGAGGATGTAACGGGTTGGATTTAAATGTTTAGAGGCGTGATTTTTCTTTGATTGGTTGTCTTCTTTACTTTCCCCACTACTTGAGGCAGCTGGGCTTTCTTACCCTTCATCTGAAAGGGGTGAAGACACGCGGGGTATGCCACATTGTAGAGACCCAAAGCTTGACGTACATGGACATTACATTACTTTAGCGGAATACTTAATACCTAACAAAAATAGACACACATGGACCGTAATAGTTTAGTTTCTTTGGAAACTTGGAACGTAAACTTCTAATCGCGGATAAAGATATTCAACATCTCCCATAAAGATCTTTCCCTTCTTTTCTTACCGAAAACCTTTCCTTATATCCTGGGAAAAAGAAAACATAAAAAGGGTGGGATCAAATGCAAAGTAAGGGTAGGCATGGATAAAATAAAACATACCATATACATTTGAACTTGAAAACATGAACATAATGTTTAAACATCAAAAGCTTGAGAAATGAAATAAAACATGGAAGTACGTAAGGCATAGATCATAAAGAAACATTAAGAATGAAAAAATAGCATGGGAATAAAACATGTAATTGTGGCATCCATTAAGCACATGTAATGATTTCCATAGTAGCCAAGGCATTGCTGCCAAGACTATCTTAGTGGACAAAGTCCCTTTCTGAATCGTGTTCAATTATCGTTTCAGTCCTGTTTTACTGAACCGGTTTAAACTGCCATTTCAACCATGTCTATCTCATGGGATATAAATATTTACCCAATGCATTGGAGGGAGATATAGGTCCCACCAATCTCATAGTGAAATCATTCTTACTTGTGCCACAAAATAAATTTAAAACATTCATCATAATCCAAAGAATAAAATGGGTTTCATAAACATCATCCCATCATCACATAATCCATATAAAACAAATAGATATTTCATCATAAGAAAATTGAAACCATGTAAATCATAGAAACATTATACTTGAAACATACACATATGAAATAATTTCATCTTAGATGGAAAATGGTTTTGATAAAACACTTGAAATGAATTTTTGAGGAAAATATCCTTTCTTCTTCAAAATAAATTTCTTTTCACAAAACGTCATGAAATTTTAAAAGAAAGAGATTTTGTTGAAAATAGTCATGAAATATGTTGGAGGAAGCTTCAATAAAATAAGGATTTATAAAACCATAAAAATTCGTTCGTGCCGTATAAGTTAAAAAAACAATTTTTTCATACTTTTTTCAGAAAAGTCAAAAAGTACCTCGTAACATAAACAAAAGAAAGATTCCTTACCTACCATTTAGTAATAGTCAAAATTGGGTAAAAAGGACTTTAAACATGCATGAAAACACTTTTATAAAACATGGGCATGGATGATAGAAAAAACCCCAGTAAATACTTACAAATATGCAATCTCGGATAAAAATGAGATTTGAAAAATTATCCCTTACCTTAGGTCTGATATGCTTCGTATGTATCCGGACCTCCTCTTCTTTGAAGCGCCTCTTTGAGACCTCCTCTTAGGGAACTAAAATTGGTCTTTGAAAAATACCAGGACCACTAGGACATTTCTAGGGAAGTGGAGAAGATAATTGGTCAGGGGTTGGCCGAGCTTGAAGGCTCAAAGTGGTGTGTGGAAGGGAGGGAGGAGGTGCCCTTTTATAAGGGAGGATAGGGGAACCTTTGAAAATCTTAAAAATATTAATTTATAATAAATCTAACCCCACATAAAAACCTCCAAAGATGACTCATATTAAAATATTAGATGAGATAGGGTTGTAATCTCATCAACCAATCAAATTTCGACATGTTTGGATATTATTTTAAACCTTATCATTTTGATTTATCCTTATTTAATCTATTTAGGTTTATTTGTGGTAATAAAAATCTAAATTATAAATTATAACAAATAATTACTTATTTGTTGTGAATTTTCCATAATTGTTTAATTTATAACATTATAGACGGTATAAATTTAAATTTATAATTTTTAAATACTTTTGTAATTTTAAACAATTTTATAATATGTTATTTTTATAAAATATCAATAGTGTCAATTTTGACACTATTCATTTATTTGAATTTAAATAAAATATATACAAAATATATGTTCGAAATAAAAGCATTAATAGATTCATATAAGGTCATATGTATCCATAAAATTAGTGGAGAACATTAAATAGTTCATATAATATAAATTTTTTTATTTTTAAAACAATTTATTTGGTTTATCTCTTAATAAAATAATTACTACAAGATGTTTGTATAATTATTTAATATACTTATATGTTGCAAAAAAATTAAAAATAAAATCATATGATGAATATAAATCTATTAAATTTCACAATAATACTTTTACTCGATTTTATCATCTTAAAATCACAATATTTAAATTGTTATATTTATTAAATTATGAAGGTGACAACTTTGGAATCATTTAAAATAAAATAATATAAGTGTCATAATTTCTTGTGTAAGACTCCAAATGGTCAAATATTCTACCATTGGATGATTATTGTTTAACTTTACATGCCAATAAGTTTTGGTCAGGGTTTTCTTCCTTTTATGGTCACCATTAGTTTAATAAAAACTATATTCATGATTTTTCACTAGATAAATAATTTCTGCATCACTATTGTGTCACAATTAATGATAATTATTTAACACCAAAAAATTCTAAATAAATTCTCATGATGTAGATAATATTATTAGCTTTCTTCAGACTATTAATGATCGAAGTTTCATGAAGTTTATCACTAACTTAAAATTATTATACTTATAGTATTTAAGAGAGTGACATGTTGTCACTTTCTTTGGTTTTAATAACAATTAAATTACTTTCATGGAAAAAAGTCCATTAAAGGAATCTAATCCGACCCTTAGGTGATATGGGTCAACTTTTAGTCATCCAATAGGATTTTTACAGGTGTTAGGATAATTTTATAATCTTATATTTACCCTTAATTACCCGATTTACCTTTAACTATAGTAAATAAAATTTACCGTAGTTACTATTCACAACGCCCAAAAATAAAAAGTAGCTTATTAAAATAATTTGGACCAACTGATTCCAAATATGGAATACATTTTTCCCAATTCAAAACACCAATGTTGCAGAAATTAAATTAAAATTAATCCCGTTGTCGGAAGAAAATGGGTTTTCTTTAAAACATTGCAAAAGATTGAATTGATTTAACCTACGAATTCAAGGTAAAATCAATGCTAATGACATACATTATATTAAATGGTAGGAATATATTCTATTTATACTTTAAAACCATTCAATATTATAATTTAACCACATAAGATATTACAATAAAAAAAGATGTTTTTAATTAAAATATAGCGTGTTTTTACTATTCATTAAAATATGAAAGTCATCAGAATAAAATGAAAAGGTTATCCAAAGTAAATTTTTAATTCTTGATTCAAAATAATAATTTTATTTTGTCAAATGGAACTTAAAATCATTTCAAAAACTAGATTTAAAGTGGGTGCGCCATCAAAAGGTTGCAAAACTGTATTTTTTTGAAAAATACTAATTTTACCCGAAAAATTATTTTGTTCTTATAACATGTTCTAGACAATGTGTAAGACGAATAATAATGTTATAAAATTCAAAATTTAGTTAATACTATTCATAATGGCTAGTTCATAATAATATTATAATAATATATCATTGTTTAGTGACACCCGGTATTGCGTACAACACATGCTATCGAGGAAAGACGTGATTGCGTGTAATGCAAGCCAAGTCAGGGTTGCGTGTTATGCAGGAATCCTTCATTGTTTCGTATAATAGAATCCAACCATATTTCATTTATACATTGAATATATATATATATATAGTCAATGTTGCGTAGAATAACTATTATCAAAATTGTGTGTAACACGATCCAAGAATAGTGTTGCGTATACTGCAAGCTAAAAAGGTGTTGCAAATAGCGCAAGGTAATCTTGGTGTAGCAAACCACACAAGACATTAATGAAATTAAAATAATATTTTTCATAAAATCTTGGGGTGTTACATTCCACCCCCCTTAAAATGAATTTTTCCCACGAAATTCGTCGGGGTTGTAAATGGTTTACTACTCGAAAGTTTGTTTAATAGAAACCCACATCGTAAAAAAGGAATACCAAAACATGCCTTTTAAAAACTAAAGTATGAAATGTAATGGTTACCCAAATTAACTCATCATGGGGTTTCCACGTAGGAGAACATAGGTGAAAATATGGATATGGAAGAAAAAACTAACCACCATGTTCGGATGGAGAGTGGTAGAGAACATGGATATGAAAATGCCAACAATCACAAAGCTATTGATTTGTGATGATCTAAGGTACCATCTGATTAATCAGATATAAGGGAACTAGGACAACATTTTTGGTTTTCAAGATCGTTTCCCTAAATTTGATGAATTAAAAGAAATACTTACATGATTTTGGTACAATTTCACTGTTGTTCGTGCTTTGAACAATTTCCACGTCATCTCTTAAAGAAATGAAGTTGAATTTGTTATTCATGAAGTGTTAATTGATCATGTGATAGAATGATGGGTCATTCCATCTATTTAAAACAAAAGGTTAGAAAAAGTTATCAAATATACATAAGTCCATCTATGGTGAGGTTAATTGTATACGATTCCAAAAATGAACTTATAATTCATATATCATACCGCGTAATAAAATAAAACTAGTTTCTACTAACTAGGGACTTCCTGTAGTCCAGTGGTAGGCGATAAAGGCTAGTCGCACTTCGGTTGTGGGTTCGATTCCCACACCATTGTTAGACGTGATGGGCTGTCGCCCTTCCTGCAGGTTGTCCTTTTTCTAAAGCTATATTACTATAAAATCCCATCAATAATATCAAAAAAAGTTTATTTCTAACTTATGTACAACATATTCCATTTCAATCTTTAGGCTTATCTAAAATACATCGGTCCAATCTCATAGTATAAAGAAAATTATTACTTGAAATGTCACATAACAATCACGTGAATTCCATCATTTATCCCCCATATATCATAAGATATATCTTGTTGGTCAAATTACAAACATGTGAATACCTTAATTATGTATTCTCTTGAAGAATGAATACCCATTAATTGAACCATAGTGAAAATATGAATGCAGTTAAAAGTTAACTCTTTCCACATACCAAAATCCAAAAATTCTATATACTCAAACCATGAAATAACCTTCTCCTTATATCAGTCATGAGCTCATGAATATGGTTAAACATTTCATTTTCTCATTTTCCATTCATTATGCGCATATCAACTTTTTTTCCAAAAATATCTTAATCGCATTCTATGGTTACCGGTACCATTGAAAACCACAATATACCAATACATAAATATTCCAATATTCCATGATACTATGTACACCATTATTTTGGAATCCCATTACATAAACACTTAATCATTCCACCACATCGTTGTCATATTCAACATCGCCAATAGTGATCGCATGTGACTTCCCTTTGTCCTTTGCCTTATGTGGTTGCTCATGTCGATCATCACTAACCCTTGGATTAGGTTATTTATTAGCATAATGCCCCATTTACTTGCACTTGAAGTATTGAAGTGTTGGTGGTGCGTTCTCTGCAGTCTTTTCTTTATTCACATCATTAGAAACCCTTTTTTCAATTACTTCGACACTCAGCTGCTCGATGACCTTCATTTCCACACTTAAAACATTTTCTAGTCCCTTTAAGACAATCTCCACCATGGTTATTTCCACACTTTGAGCATAAGGAAACATTCATCTTCTTTTCACCATTATTCTGAGATTTCTCCTTGAACTCCATCTTCTATTTCTTTTCAAAACTATGAGATGGATAAGTAACACCAACTTCCATTTCTACCTTGATAGCACAACGCACAATTTCTTCATAGCTACTGAAGTCTCTTATAGATAATTCCCTTCGAAGATTTAGTTTTAAGCCACTAAAGAATCGATCAACTATACATTCAGATTGGATGATAAATCCCGATGCATACCTGGAAAGCATTGTAAAATTCGCTTCGTATATACCAACAGATTCATCATCCTTTTTCTTTAGTTCAAGAAACTCCTTCTTTATCATTTTTCGATGAATACGAGGGAAGTACTTATTGAAAAATATGTTCTTGAACTCGTCCCATTCCATGGACTCAATTTCATCTCTTGGCATTGTATTCTTGATAAGATTCCACCATTGATCAGCTTCACCTTCCAAACGATATACTGCTAAGATGACTTTATCATGTTCAGAACATTGAAGAACTGAAAATATCTTTTCAGTAGTACTGATCCATTGTTCAGGAACAAGTGGATCAGAAGACCCACTGAAAGAAGGTGGACATTGCCTCATGAAGGACTCAATAGAATATTGTTCCTTTCTCTGGTCATTTGGAAGTCCAGAATGATTCATAGCTTCTGTAAGTATAGAAATAAGAATTTTCACTCCGTCTCCCATAACATTTGTTTGTTTAGAAGGACAATCATTGCACTTTCCATTAGATTGATCAACACGGTTCCTTGGTGTTCCAGCCATCGTCTAAAACCCAAAAAGAATAGTGTGAGGGAAAAAATCACCCTAGGGAAAACAACATAATAAAGGGGGAGTACCATCAATATCTAACATCTTGGGTTACCGTAATTATAGTACTATAACCTATAATTAACCTTATGGACATCCCTAGATATACCTTAGAAATATCTCTAGGGATCTTACTAAAGTTCTCGCATCCTAGTTTCCAAAGGTTGACTAAACCTTTCCTCTGATACCTACTGTAGAGACCCAATGCTTGATGTACATGGACATTAAATTACTTTAGCAGAATACTTAATACATAACAAAAACAGACACACAAGGACTGTAATAGTTTAGTGTCTTTGGAAACATGGAACGTAATCTTCTAATCGTGGTGAAAGATCTTCAACATCTCCCATAAAAATCTTTCCTTTTTTTTTCTTACCTAAAACCTTTTTTTATATCCTGGGGAAAAGAAAACATAAAAATGGTGAGCTCAAATGCTCAGTAAGGGTAAGAATGGATAAAATAAAACATACCATATATATTTGAACTTAAAAACATGAACATAATGTTTAAACATCAAAATCTTGAGAAATGACATAAAACATGGAAGTACGTAAGACATAGATCATAAAGAAACATTAAGAATGACAAAATAGAATGGGTATAAAACATGTAATTCTGGAATCCATTAAGCACATGTAATGATTTCCATAGTAGCCAAGGCATTGCTTCCAAGACCATCTTAGTGGACAAAGTCCCTTTCTGAATCGAGTTCACATCTCGTTTCAGTCCTGTTTTACTGAACCGGTTTAACCTGCCGTTCCAGCCATGTCTATCTCATGAGATATAAATTTTTACCCAATGCATTGGAGGGAGATATAGGTCCCACCCATCTCATAGTGAAATAATTCTTACTTGTGCCACAAAATAAACTTAAAACATTCATCATAACCCAATGAATAAAATGGGTTTCATAAACATCATCCCATCATCACATAATCCATATAAAACAAATGGATATTTCATCATAAGAAAATTGAAACCATGTAAATCATAGAGACATTATACTTGAAACATACACATATGAAATAATTTCATCTTAGATGGAAAATGTTTTTGATAAAACACTTGAAATAAATTTTTGAGTAAAATATTCTTTCTTCTTCAAAATCAATTTCTTTTCACAAAACGCCATGCAATTTTAAAAGAAAGAGATTTTGTTGAAAATATTCATGAAATATTTTGGAGGAAGCTTCATGAAAATAAGGCATTATAAAACCGTAAAAATTCGTTCCTGTCGTATATTTTAAAAAAACATTCTTTTCGTACTTTTGCCGGAAAATTCAAAAAGTACCTCGTAACGTAATCAAAAGAAAGATTCCTCACATACCATGTAGTAAAAGTCAAAAATGGGTAAAAAGGACTTTAAACATACATGAAAACACTTTGATAAAACATGGACCTGGATGATAGAAATAACCCCAGTAAATACTTAGAAATATGCAATCTTAGATAAAAATGAGATTTGCAAAATTATCCCTTACCTTAGGTCCGATATGCATCGTACGTATCCGAACCTCCTCCTCTTTGAAGCGCCTCTTTGAGACCTCCTCTTAGGGCACTAAATTTGGTCTTTGAAAAATACCAGGACCTCTAGGTTGTTTCAAGGGAAGTGGAGAAGATAACTGGGTAGGGGATGGCCGAGCATGAAGGCTCAAAGTGGTGTGTGTAAGGGAGGGAGGAGGTGCCCTTTTATAAGGGAGGAGAGGGGCACCGTTGGAATTCATAAAAATATTAAATTATAATAAATCTAAACCCACTTAAAAACCTCCAAAAATGACTCATATTCAAATATTAGATGATATAGGGTCGTAATCTCATCAACCAATCAAATTTAGACATATTTGGATCTTATTTTAAACCTTATCATTTTGATTTATCATTATTTAATCTATTTAGGTTTATTTGTAGTAATAAAATTATAAATTTTAAATTATAACAAATAATTAATTATTTTTGTTAATTTTCCATAATTGTTTACTTTATAATATTATAGACCATATAAATTTAAAATTATAATTTTTAAATATTTTTGTGATTTTTAAACAATTTTATAATATGTTATTTTTATAAAATATCAATAGTGTCAATTTTGACACTATTCATTTATTTGAATTTAAATAAAATATATACAGAAGATATGTTCGAAATAAAAGCTTTAATAGATTCATAAAAGGTCATATGTATCCAGAAAATTAGTGGAGAACATTAAATAGTTTATATAATATTTATTTTATTATTTTTAAAACCATTTATTTGGTTTATCTCTTAATAAAATAATTACTACAATGTTTTTGTATAATTATTTATTATACTTATATGTTGCATAAAAATTATAAATAAAATCCTATGATGAAGATAAATCTATTAACTTTCATTATAATACCTTTACTCAAATCTATCATCTTAAAATCACAATAGTTAAATTGTTATATTTATTAAATTATGAAGGTGACAACTTTGGCATCATTTAAAATAAAATAATATAAGTGTCATAATTGCTTTTATAAGACTCCAAACCGTCAAATATTAGACGATTGGATGATTATTGTTTAAATTTAAATGACCAATAAGTTTTGGTCCAGGTTTTGTGCCTTTTATGGTCACTATTAGTTTAATAAAAACTATTTTCTTGATTTTTCACTAGATAAATAATTTCTGCATCACTATTGTGTCACAATTAATGATAATTATTTAAAACCAAAAAATTCTAAATAAATTCTCATTATGTAGATAATTTTGTTATATTTCTGTATACTATTAATGTTTGAAGTTTTATGAAGTTTATCACTAACATAAAATTATTATACTTATAGTATTTAAGAGAGTGACATGTTGTCCCTTTCTTTGGTTTTAATAATAATTAAATTATTTTCATGGGAAAAAGTCCATTAAATGAATCTAATCCAACCATTAGGTGATATGGGTCGACTTTTAGTCATTCAATAGGATTTTTCCATGTGTAAGGTAATTTTATAATCTTATATTTTCCCTTAATTACGCGATTTACCTTTAACTATAATAAATAAAATTTAACATAGTTACTATTCACAATGCCCAAAAATAAAAAGTAGCTTATTAACATAATTTGGACCCATTGATGAAAAATATGGAATCCATATTTCAAAATTCAATACACAAAAGTTGCAGAAATTAAATTAAAATTAATCCCATTATCGAAAGAAAACGAGTTTTTCATTAAAACATTGCAAAAAGATTGAATTGATTTAAGCTACAAATTCAATGTAAAATCAATGATAATGACATAAATTATATTAAATGGTAAAAATATATTCTATTTATACTTTAAATCCATTCAATATTATAATTTAACCATATAAGATATTACGATGAAAAAATTGTTTTTAATTAAAATATAGCGTGTTTTTACTATTCATTAAAATATGAAAGTCATCAGAATAAAATGAAAAAATTATCCAAAGTAAATTTTTATTTCTTGATTCCAAAGAATAATTTTATTTTTTCAAATGGAACTTATAAACATTTCAAAAACTGGATTTAAAGTGGGTGCGCCATCAAAAGGCTGCAAAACAGTATTTTTTTGAAAAATACTTATTTTACCCGAAAAATTTATTTTGTTCTTATAACATGTTCTAGAAAATTTGTAAGATAAATAATAATGTTATAAAATTCAAATTTTAGTTAATACTATTCATAATGGCTAGTTCATAATAATATTATAACAATATATCGTTGTTTAGTAACACACGGTATTGCATACAACACACGCTATCGAGGAAGGTCGTGATTGCGTGTAATGCAAGCCAAGTCAGGGTTGTGTGTTGTGCATGAATCCTTCATTGTTTAGTATAACATAATCCAACCATATTTCATTTATACATTTAATATATATATATATATACACTCAATGTTGCATAGAAAAACTATTATCAAAATTGTGTGTAACACGATCCAAGAATGGTGTTGCGTATACTGAAAGCTAATACGGTGTTGCGTATAGCGCAAGGTATTCTTGGTGTAGCAAACAACACAAGAAATTAATGAAATTAAAAGAATATTTTTCATAAAATCTCGGGGTGTTACATTCTACCCCACTTAAAATGATTTTTTCCCTTTAAATTCGTCGGGGTTATAAACGAATTACTACTCAAAAGTTTGTTTAATAGAAACCCACATCGTAAAAAATGAATACGAAAACATGGCTTTTAAAAACTATAGTATGAAAGGTAACGGTTACCCAAATTAACTCATCACAGGGTTTCCACGTAGGAGAACATAGGTGAAAATATGGATATGGAAGAAAAATCTAACCATCAAGTTTAGATGGAGAGTGGTAGAGAACATGGCTATGAAAAATCCAACAATCACAATACTATTGATTTTTGATGATCTAAGGTACCATCTGATTAATCAGATATAAGGGAACTAGGAAAACATTTTTGGTTTTCAAGATAATTTCTCTAATGTTGATGAATGAAAAGAAATACTTACATGATTTTGGTACAATTTCACTATTGTTCGTGATTTGAACATTTTCCACATCATCTCTTAAAGAAATGAAGTTTAATTTGTTATTCATGAAGTGTTAATAGATCATGTGATAGAATGATGGGTCATTCCATCTGTTTTAAACAAAAGGTTAGAAAAAGTTATCAAATATACATAAGTCCATCTATGGTGAGGTTAATCGTATACGATTCCAAAAATGAACTTATACTTCATATATCATACCGCGTAATAAAATAAAACTAGTTTCTACTAACTAGGGACTTCATGTAGGCCAGTGGTACGCGATAAAGGCTAGTCGCACTTCGGTTATGGGTTCGATTCCCACAGCCTTGTCCGACGTGATGGGTTGTCGCCCATCCTGCAGGTTGTCCTTTTTCTAAAGCTACTATAACATCCCATCAATAATATCGAAAAAAGTTCTATACTAACGTATGTCCAACATAATCCATTGCAAAATTTAGGCGTATCTAAAATACATCGGTCCAAGCTCATAGTATAAAGAAAATGATTACTTGAAATGTCACATAACAATCACGTGAATTCCATCATTTATCCCCCATATATCATATGATATATCTTGTTGGTAAAATTACAAACATGTCAATACCTTAATCATGTATTCTCTTGAAGAATGAATACCCATTAATTGAACCATAGTGAAAACATGAATGTAGTTTAAAGTTAACTCTTTCCACATACCAAAATCCAAAAATTCTATATACTCAAACCATGATATAACCTTCTCCTTATATCAGTCATGAGATCATGAATACAGTCAAACATTTCATTTTCTCGTTTTCCTTTCATTATACGCATGTCATCTTTTTTTCCAAAAATATCTCAATCACATTCTATGGTTACCAGTACCATTGAAAACCACAATATACCAATACATAAATATTCCAATATTCCATGATACTATGTACAACATTATTTTGGAATCCCATTACCTAAAAACTTAATCATTCCACCACATCGTTGTCATATTCAACATTTCCAATAGTGATCGCAGGTGCCTTCCCTTTGTCCTTTTCCTTAAGTGGTTGCTCATGTCGATCACCACTAACCCTTGGATTAGGGCATTTATTAGCATAATGCCCCCATTTACTTGCTCATGAAGAATTGAAGTTTTGGTGGTGCGTTCTCTGCAGTATTTTCATTATTCACATCATTAGAAACACTTTTTCCATTACTTCCACACTCAGCTGCTCGATGACCTTCTTTTCCACACTTAAAATATTTTCATGTCCCTTTAAGACAATCTCCACCATGATTCCTTCCAGACTTTGAGCATAAGGAAACATTCATCTTCTTTTCACCATTATTTTGAGATTTCTCCTTGAACTGCATCTTCCGTTTCTTGTCAAAACTATGAGATGGATAAGTAACACCAACTTCCATTTCTCCCTTGATAGCACAACGCCCAATTTCTTCATAAATACTAAAGTCTCTTATAGCTAATGCCCTTCGATTATTTGGTTTTAATCCACTAATGAATTGATCAACTTTACTTTTAGGTTGGATGATAAATCCAGATGCATACCTGTCAAGCCTTGTAAAATTCGCTTCGTATATACCAACAGATTCATCATCTTTTTGCTTTAGTTAAAGAAACTCCTTCTCCATCGTTGTTCGAAGAATACGAGGGATGTAATTTTTGAAAAATAATTTCTTGAACTCATCCTATTCCATGGACTCAATTTCATCTCTTGGCCTTGTATTCTTGATAAGATTCCACCATTGATCAGCTTCACCTTCCAAATGATTACTACTAATATGACTTTATCATGTTCAGAACATTGAAGAACTGAAAATATCTTTTTAGTAGTACTGATCCATTGTTCAGCAACAAGTGGATCAGAAGACCCACTGAAAGAATGTGGACGTTACCTCATGAAGGACTCAATAGAATATTGTTCCCTTCACTGCTCATTTGGAAGTCGAGAATGATTCATAGCTTGTGTAAGTATAGCAATAATATTTTTCACTCCATCTCCGATAACATTTGTTTGTTCAGGAGGACAATCATTGCATTGTCCATTACATTGATCAACAAGATTCCTTCGGGTTCCAGCCATCGTCTAAAACCCAAAAAGAATAGTGTGAGAGGTAAAAATTACCCTAGGGAAAACAACATAATAAAGGGGAAGTACCAACAATATCTAACATCTTGGGTTACCGTAATTCTAGTAATATAACCTATACTTAACCTTAGGGACATCCCTAGACATACCTTAGAAATATCTATAGGGGTCTTACTAATGTTCTCGCATCCTAGTTTCCAAAGGATGACTAAACCTTTCATCTGATACCAACTGTAGAGACCCAAAGCTTGACGTACATGGACATTACATTACTTTAGCGGAATACTTAATACATAACAAAAACAGACACACAAGGACCGTAATAGTTTAGTGTCTTTGGAAACATGGAACATAATCTTCTAATCGTGGTGAAAGATCATCAACATCTCCCATAAAGATCTTTCCCTTTTTTTCTTACCTAAAACCATTCTTTATATCCTGGGAAAAGAAAACATAAAAAGGGTGAGCTCAAATGATCAGTAAGGGTAAGCATGGATAAAATAAAACATACCATATACATTTGAACTTAAAAACATGAACATAATGTTTAAACATCAAAAGCATGAGAAATGACATAAAACATGGAAGTATGTAAGGCATAGATCATAAAGAAACATTAAGAATGAAAAAATAGCTTGGGAATAAAACATGTAATTGTGGCATCCATTAAGCACATGTAATGATTTCCATTGTAGCCAAGACATTGCTTCCAAGACCATCTTAGTGGACAAAGTCCCTTTCTGAATCGAGTTCACTTCTCGTTTCAGTCCTATTTTACTGAACCGGTTTAACCTGTTGTTCCAGCCATGCCTATCTCATGAGATATAAATATTTACCCAATGCATTGGAAGGAGATATAGGTCCCACCAATCTCATAGTGAAATCATTCTTACTTGTGCCACAAAATAAACTGAAAACATTCATCATAACCCAATGAAAAAATGGGTTTCATAAACATCATCCCATTATCACATAATCCATATAAAACAAATAGATATTTCATCATAAGACAATTGAAATCATGTAAATTATAGAGACATTATACTTGAAACATACACGTATTAAAGAATTTCATCTTAGATGGAAAATTGTTTTGATAAAACACTTGAATTGAATTCTTGAGGAAAATATCCTTTATTCATCAAAATCAATTTCGTTTCACAAAACGTCATGCAATTTTAAAAGAAAGAGATTTTGTTGAAAATAGTCATGAAATATTTTGGAGGAAGCTTGATGAAAATAAGGCTTTATAAGACCGTAAAAATTCATTCATGCCGTATAAGTTAAAAAAATCATTATTTTCGTACTTTTGCCCGAAAATTCATAAATTACCTCGTAACATAATCAAAAGAATGATTCCTTACATACCATGTAGTAAAAGTCAAAAATGGGTAAAAAGGACTTTAAACATACATGAAAACACTTTTATAAAACATGGACATGGAAGATAGAAATAACCCCAGTAAATACTTACAAATATGAAATATTGGATAAAAATGAGATTTGAAAAATTATCCCTTACCATAGGTCTGATATGCTTCGTACGTATCCGAACCTCCTCTTCTTTGAAGCGCCTCTTTGAGACCTCCTCTTAGGGCACTAAATTTGGTCTTTGAAAAAGACCAGGACCTCTAGGATGTTTCTAGGTAAGTGGAGAAGATAATTGGGCAGGGGTTGGCCGAGCATGAAGGCTCAAAGTGGTGTGTGGAAGGGAGGGAGGAGGTTCCCTTTTATAAGGGAGGAGAGGGGCACCTTTGGAATTCTTAAAAATATTAATTTATAATAAATATAAACCCACTTAAAAACCACCAAAAATGACTCATATTCGCATATTAGAGGAGATATGGTTGTAATATCATCAACCAATCAAATTTAGACATGTTTGGATCTTATTTTAAACTTTATCATTTTGATTTATCCTTATTTAATCTATTTTGGTTTATTTGTGGTAATAAAATTCTAAATTTTAAATTATAACAAATAATTACTTATTTGTTGTGAATTTTCCATAATTGTTTACTTTATAACATTATAGACCATATAAATTTAAATTTATAATTTCTAAATATTTTTGTGATTTTTAAACAATTTTATAATATGTTATTTTTAAAAAATAACAATAGTGTCAATTTTGACACTATTCATTTATTTAAATTTAAATAAAATATATACGGAAGATATGTTCGAAATAAAAGCATTAATAGATTCATAAAATGTCATATGTATCCATAAAATTATTGGAGAACATTATATAGTTCATATAATATTTATTTTATTATTTTTAAAACCATTTATTTGTTTTATCTCTTAATAAAATAATTACTACAACATTTTTGTATAATTATTTAATATACTTGTATGTTGCATAAAAATTAAAAAAAAATCCTATGATTAAGATAAATATATTAAATTTCACAATAATACTTTTACTCGAATTTATCATCTTAAAATCACAATAGTTAAATTGTTATATTTATTCAATTATGAAGGTGACAACTTTGGCATCATTTAAAATAAAATAATAGAAGTGTCATAATTGCTTGTATAAGACTCCAAATGGGAACCTATTCTACCATTGGATGATTATAGTCTAAATTTACATGACCAATAATTTTTTGTCAGGGTTTTGTTCCTTTTATGGTCACTATTAGTTTAATAAAAACTATATTCTTGATTTTTCACTAGATAAATAATTTCTGCATCACTATTGTGCCGCAATTAATGATAATTATTTAATCCCAAAAAATTCTAAATAAATTCTCATCATGTATATAATTTTGTTAGATTTCCGTAGACTATTAATGTTAGAAGTTTCATGAAGTTTATCACTAACTTAAAATTATTATACTTATAGTATTTAAGAGAGTGACATGTTGTCACTTTCTTTGGTTTTAATAATAATTAAATTATTTTCATATAAAAAAGTCCATTAAATGAATCTAATACGACCCTTAGGTGATATTGGTCGAATTTTAGTCATCCAATAGGATTTTTCCAAATGTTAGGGTAATTTTATAATCTTATATTTACCCTTAATTACCCGATTTACCTGTAACTATAGTAAATAAAATTTATCATAGTTACTATTCACAATGCCCAAAAATAAAAAGTATCTTATTAACATAATTTTTACCTAATGATTCCAAATATGGAATCCATTTTTCCAAATTAAATACAAAAAAGTTTCATAAATTAAATTAAAATTAATCCCGTTGTCGAAAGAAAACGGGTTTTTCTTTAAAACATTGCAAAAGATTGAATTGATTTAACCTACGAATTCAAGGTAAAACCAATGATAATGACATAAATTATATTAAATGGTAAATATATATTCTATTTATAGTTTAAAACCATTAAATATTATAATTTAACCACATAAGATATTACGATGAAAAAGTTGTTTTTAATTAAAATATAGCATGTTTTTACTATTCATTAAAATATGAAAGTCATCAAAATAAAATGAAAAATTTATCCAAAGTAAATTTTTATTTCTTGATTCCAAATAATAATTTTATTTTGTCAAATGGACCTTATAAACATTTCAAAAACTAGATTTAAAGTGGGTACGCCATCAAAAGGCAGCAAAACTGTATTTTTTTGAAAAAAACTTATTTTACCCGAAAAATTTATTTGGTTCTTATAACATGTTCTAGAAAATGTGTAAGTTGAATAATAATGTTAAAATTCAATATTTAGTTAATACTATTCATAACGGCTAGTTCATAATAATATTATAATAATATATCGTTTTTTAGTAACACCCGGTATTGCATACATCACACGCTAGCGAGGAAGGTCGTGATTGCATGTAATGAAAGCCAAGTCAGGGATGCGTGTTGTGCAAGAATCCTTCGTTGATTCATATAACATAATCCAACCATATTTAATTTATACATTGAACATATATATACATATATACTCAATGTTGCATAGAATAACTATTATCAAAATTGTGTGTAACACGATCCAAGAATAGTGTTTCGTATACTGCAAGCTAATACGGTGATGCGTATAGCGCAAGGTAATCTTGGTGTAGCATACAACACAAGACATTAATGAAATTAAAAGAATATTTTTCATAAAATCTCTGGGTGTTACACACATGGTTTCCAATTGTATCTTATCAAGGGAGAATGGGTCTAAGCTTTTGGTATAGGTGGAAAAGACTCGATGGGTAGTTATATAATCACCATGTTGAGCCCCTTTGTGCTTAGTAGCATAGAATGTTTTTCAAGAATTCTTGTTAATATGGGAAAATAATTATGAATATGAATAATTGAATAATTGGTGTTTAACCATGGGGTTGTATCTTACTAGAAAAAAATTTTGCGGTGTCAATTTTAAAGGGACATTGGACTTTGGGTGTAATGCTAATGAAATGTAAGGTGGAATTTTTAATGGATAATTAATGTTTAAATAATTAAATAATGTAAAGTGGAACGAATTAAAAAGTAATGAAGTAAGAAAATATATCTCTTTAAATGGTAGTGTGATTATAGGATACCCAGTCTTAGAAGTGGAAGTCGAGAGTCCGAGAGATGTTACTACATTTGAGTCTAAGACTACGTTATGACCATAGTGTGGTTGTGAGATATCGTATATTCTGTAATTTTTGTTTTTCTATATGCTACTCCACCCCGTAAGTTAGGGAAATTGACACCCCAGGGATTCTGAGCCCTGGGGGTGTGTTCCACAACATTCTTGTGGGAGGATGGATGGATGAGTACCACCTTTGTCCCCACTCTCTTCTCTTGATAGTTTCATGTTCTGGGAGGAAAATTTTTTAGTTTGACCCATATATGTGTGTAGAGGGATGTAATGGCTTGTGGATATGCACACAAATGTTTTCTGGATATATTATCCTATGGACTACTATATATGTAACTTGTATAGGCTGTGATGGATTGTGGATTCTTACTCGGTGTATGGTATGTAATGGCTTGAGGTATAATACCAGACGTTTGAGACACGTTATACGAGCTGTGGTGGCTCCCAGAAAGTACCTGGTTACTTTCTTGTGTGGACATGGTTGTTTTCTTGCACGACGTGCATGTTGCGGTGCTTCGCCCAGGTGTCTATGGGAAGGCCTTTTTATTAAGAGATGCTTAGGATGTTCGGTGTTGGGGAAAAGCGACAAACCAGTGGGGAAGTAGTATCAGGGTACCATTGATATTATTTATTATATTATATACTTGTGTATGCGTTACATTCTAAGAGTAACTATGGGGAGGCTGCAAATATAGTATACTTGTTTAGGTCATGAGTTAGTTTTACTTGTTGTTCACTATGATTCATATTTCTTTCTTTACCTTTACGAGAGTGGATTCGGGGAGGATCCTACTGAGTATACTGTTATACTCACCATATGTTTATATAAACTGATTTTCAGGTCACTTAGAAAAGGTTGGAGATCAAGCTAGTTTCAACTAGCTTGGGGTTGTAGGAGTTGTTTGGGCTTGTGGTTGCTACTGTTTTTACATTCTTTTGGGTACTTTATGTTTTCCCGTTTCAGTTGTATTAGCATTTGATGACATTACATATGTGAAAATAGGTTTTCTATTATAGTTTAGTCTGATATGGAATTTTTTGTGGTCTATCTTATCTCTATCTCTTTCTCATGTGTTCTCTTAGAGGGTAATTCCTCCCATATGTGTGTTTACTATACCCCCTATGCAAGTAGCCAACTCAGGGCCAACTGGATGCAGGACTCGGGGGGTCATTATCTCCCTTATCACATTGTTGGCCTTGGAGGGGTAAACTTTTTGGGGAGGGGGTTATTAAATTCCATTTCCCATTATATCCATGTTTATCTCAAGAGATATAAATAATTACCCAATGCATTGTAGGGATATATAGGTCACACTCATCTCATAGTGAAATCATCCATATATGGTCCACAAAATCATAAAAAACAAACATTTACCCAAAAAAATTAAATGGGAATCATAAACATATAAACATATCACAACATTTAGAAAATGATATAGGTTTCAAAATCATTTCATCAAAACAGTAACACGTGAAATAGAAAAGGATTTCATAAACTTATAACTCATGATAGAGAAATGAGTTTCATAAATACAATGACACTAATAATGACCTATTCATAAAAAGAATATAAATGGAACCTTTAGATCAATTCCTACAAGGTTATGAGTAACATCAATGAAAGTAATATTATATTGAAAATAATTTTGAGATGCCTTTCAAAATCATTTCTTGAGGAAAATATCATTTATTCTTTGAAAAACATTATTTAAGACATAAAACCTTTTGAAAAACATTTACATTTAAAATAATTTCAAAACATAGAAAGAAGGCTTGAAATAATTCTGAAAAAACATTCCATCACAATTTATAAAATAGTTTTGAAAACGTTTAAAAGTCATTTTCCATGAAAACCTATCAAAGGATTCTGAAAAACTTTGGAAAACAATTTCATTGAAAATAATTTTCAAACATAAAAAGCGAGGCTTGAAATAATTTTGAAAACCATTTTACATGTAATTTTTAGAAGATGATTGAGATTTTTTAAAAATGATTTATTTGAAAAAATATTTTAAAATATTTTATTAAAAACATACTAGTAAAAATGTAAATAAATATTCAAATTATTTATGACATATAAATTTGTACATGTCGTATAAGGTAAAAAGAATATTCCTTTTTTTGGTAAAACGATTTTAAAAATGCCTCATCTGGAAAGCGATAAGAATATTACATTGAAAACATTGGAAAAAAATAAGGGTAAAAATACATTTTAATGATTATAGTAAAATATTATTAAATTATTGGAAACCCTTTTTTGGAAAACATTATTTCAAATGAAAAAATATTTCTGACTAAAGACATGGTAATGTCAGGCTTTCTTAAAAAAACATTCTTAATTATATTATGTACCAAAGTGTGAAATATTTTGTACCAATATATGAATAAATAATTAATATCTATATTATAATAAACTATATTAATATTTTTATGATATATATCATAATATTTAATTAATGTAATCATAAACATAAACAATATTGAAAAGAAATAATATTGTCTTAATAAATGCTTATAACATGTTAACCTGGGATCATACTCTCCATGAAAAAAATGAAATTAAATGAAGCTTAAAATATCATTAAAATAATAAAATTAATGATATAACATGGAAAATGTAAGTATATACACCGTGAAATAGAATTTAGGTGCCTAAAAAAACCAAAGTTTGAAAGATGGAAAATTGAAGAAAAAACTATTTCACTTATTTGGTAACATTTGAAACCTATAACCCATGAAAGAAAAATAAAAAATAATATAGGAATAACCATAAATATATTTATATTATACATATGATTCAATAATTTTTATTTCATACACCATAATAAATGAAAGTGTGGCGAACAAATCATGTATCTCACAGAAATAAAAAGTGAGATGAAATCCCCTTATCTTGTGTCTTGACTATCATCATACTCTTTCAATCAACTTTTATAATAATATAAATTTATTATAAATATTTTATAGAGCCATATTATTATATATAGTTCCTTATATTTTTTACTATGACTTTATATTAGGATCTTGGTAACCTTCTTCTGTTAAGGCTTCACTTCAGATAATATACGCTTCGTTCTTCAGAGGTGTCTTGATTTGTGATATATTTGGAAATTATAACTATATCATGATTAAATATTTAAACCATTATATAAATATAATTTATATCCAGTGTATTTTTATTATAATAATCTATAAAATATATAATTAAAAAATTAAATGCACCATGTATGGAGAAAGTAAGTTGCAAGTACCCATGAACGCTCTTTTTATTTTTGTTATCGTATTGAACGAATGAATAAAAATGACATATTTGTATATATTTATATAATTATTAAAGTATATTTATAATATCATATATATCATATATATTTACTAAAGTCGTTTTTAATACATTCCATGTAGTTTATGAACGAATCATATCACTTTGAGGGGCAGTAGTCCCAACTTCCTAAAACAGAATTATTGTACTAACAGAAAATGGAAATTAAAAATATATGTTTTAAAAATAATAATTTAGAAACATAAATACATAATAAATATAATATATAAAATATATAAACATATTATGCATCATAATTTTCACATTGATAGGTGGTAAAAGAATAAATGAACAATTATCATTTAGATAGGAGGTAGTTCACTGTAAAAAAATAGTATGTCTGTTACCCATTAGATGGAGGTGTGTGTACGTGTAGTATAGAACCTTAGAATAAAAACATACTATTATAATGTGGAAAAAAAATTATACAATAATTAAATAAAGATATTGGAGGTGGTGGAGAGGGAAAATAAAGGGAATGAGTTTGATAGATGGTGTTATCTCTTAATCGGCTGACTCCTTTTGGTTTCCTCCAAAAGGCTTCCTTAGATTTATTTCTACCATGGTAAAGATTATACGAGTAAGAGAGGGATTTTAGGAAGAGAATTGATTATATATTGGGAGAAAATAATAGGTTTTAGAGTTTTTAATATGTGGGAGAGGTGGTGGCCTTTTATATGGAAGAGAAAGGACTCACTTGGAATTTTTTAAAACAAGTTAGATGTACAGATGTTCATACAAAAAGAAAGTCATAAATAACCAACATAAATGAATAATGTAATTTTTATGGCCTAATATTGTCTATAAAATAGGTTTTTTACAATTTAATTGGTAATTTGGGCCCATAGTATTAAGGTTCAGTACATAATTGAGCTCAATTTGGTCATAATCACTCTTATTAATTTTAATCAATTAAAAAATAATTTTAGTAAAAAATATAAATGATCTATTTATAATATAAATTTTATACCTATTTAAATCTGTTATGTTAGTTTTTTGAAATTAAATTTCGAAAATTGTAAAATTAATATTAATGCTAATTCTATAGACGTGATGAAATTAGAGGTTTTTAAAGTAGAAAAGGTTCAAATGTTTCTTAAGTTTTAATATTAAATTTTTTTGATATTAATTATAATGAACTATATTTTCGTAATAGATTTATAATTGATATACTTTGAGATTAAAAAAAATTAAAATATAATTTAACATTGATAATTATTTAAATTAAATGCAGTTTTAACTAAAAAACAAAAATATTCACTATTCATAAAAAAATGATGTTTCTCAGCAGAATCCAAGAAATTCACCCTAACCTAATTTTGACATTATAAATTCAGAAATTAATTTTATTATATCAAATTAAATTTATAGATTTGTTTAAAATTGATTTTATTATTTCTCATAGAAGTACATGAAATGTAGTTTATTTGAGAAAAAATTAGTATTTTTAAGTATCTAAGGCATTTACAAAATGTTATATATTTCATTATCATAACATTTTTTTTCAATAAAACCATTATTAAAATATTTGATAAGTATTTATTACTATATATATATATATATTTAATGTCTAGGTTATAATTATCTCATTTAAATAATTATTACAGAAAAATTATGTATTGTAGAAACATGAGTATTGCATGTAAAGTATGCTATGTTGGTGATTCGTGTTGTCTATGACAAGTCACAACTAACCTCAGTGTTTCATGTACGGAAACGTAATATTTATTATGTGTATATATCACAATTAACTAATTTTTTCAAATAACTCAATCCAAAAACAATAGTTTAATATAAAATATACTCATTTAGTGTTACATAAAATTCAAAATATCACAAATTATAAATTAATTTTAAAAAACAATTCAAAAAATATATGAGTTATACATTATACCTCTTATTAAATGAATTTTTCCCTCAAAATTCATCTAGGTTATCAATTTCTTAACAATTTAATGATTCTTTCGTAGAAAACCACATCATAAAAATAAATACTACAACTTCCCTTAAAATGGAATTTTGGAACCATAACGGTTACCCAAATTAACATATAAATGGGTTTGTACATAGAAGAACATAGTTTGGGATTATGGATTGAAAATATTGGAAATTCATAAATATTTATATGATGTGATTGAGGTAATCAATCATAAACAAGTAAATGATTAAAGAAATGGTTAGGTCCTCAAATTCATAAATATTCGATGATTTATAAAGCCATTGGTTCAACTAATATTTTGGTATTAAGATTTAATTTTTTCATTATCCTATATTTGAGTAATTATTTTATTGACCATTAATATAAAGAAATATAATTACTTGATATATTTATAAATAAAAAATTCATTATTTGGTTTAGAATGCCACTATATTTAATTTATTAATTACATTATGAAATGGATGTTTAGAAATTAACTTTGATGTATGAAGCACTAAAATACAGTTTTAGTAAATATTAAGGCCTATAAAGGAATTAAATGTATAACTATTTATCTATAACTATTCATAAAAATAAATATTATTAATCTCTAAATATAAAAAATTAACAATACTATTTCTTCATAAATAATTATTCATTAAATATAATTATATATAACTAGGACATCACATGGGGTAGTTGTAGGTTTGAAACCCTTTTCATCATTCAGTAATGTGCTCAACACCTATGGCCTTTTTTAACATAGTTAGTTATCACCCGACAAACATGAAGTGGTTTCCTATAACCACAATAATATAATTTCTAATATAAGATGGACATCCCTTGAATAAGGTTAATAACTAAATATCCTTTTAGCCATGGTTTTCAAAAAAATCAGAATACATAAATACATTAATAAATCTACTGATGTTTAACATAAAATTTTCATGAATGGATAACCTTATAACCCTTTTGAAAGATGAAAATCCAAAACCATTGAATGTCATGAAATCAACATAACATTGATCCCCATATATCACAAAGTAGCTATTGGTTTTCATGTTTCACACATGTGAATATCATTATGGTAAATTCAATTCGAACATTGAACAACATGAATTATCATAAATTCTTTTACAAAACATTCAGGATTCCTTATTTCATAGATTACTTGATATATTTTATAAATCCAATATGTTGTAAACTTCATCCATGATAGCATGAACTTCTAGTCAGCATGTCCTTAATTAGTTCCAAGATAATCAATACCATCCAATTTACTTATTCATATTGCACATGTCTTTATCCAAAAAATAATATATTAAAATAATGAACATATTAAGGGTTATCTTTACCATAATCATATGTTTTATACGGACATCACCTTACCATTAAATCATTTTTTATTCCATCAGATCCATAATATATATTCTTGTAAATCTGAAGAGAAAAACTTAAACTGAATAGTCCTTATATTTTTATTCTTTCATATAACATAATTATTTTACAATAAATAAATAAAATCATATTTTTCCACTTCATCATTATGACACAAAAAATATACCTTATCCTGTTACACGATACCTCTTTCCTTTAACATTTCATCTGTAGTCTCATCATTATTAGTAATATAACCATTACATGTACCACAATGAAAACCCCATTCAATATATTTTCTCTTGGGATATTGAGTTTCATAATTAAAATTTATTCCACACATAAAACTCATAACCTTCAAATATTTCATAGAGAGTCCAATATTCTCATCCATTTTATTAATTGAACTAGTCATTTTACCTTATAGTCACATTCATTATGTCCTTTTTCTCTATAGTAAAACAAATATTCTTGTTACTCAATTACATTCGCTTACCTGATTATTTCCCCATTATTGACCCAAAGGAAACTCAATCTTATTTCTTATATTGTCTCCATTACCCGAAAACTCTTCTAACTCTTTCTTTCTCTTCCTTGGTTAGTCGAGGAGTTGGTTATGGAATATGTTCTTAATTATGTTTCATGAAAACTGATTAGGAAAGATCACCACATCTTTCATCCAAGTGATCATCCCACATGAGTTCTCATACTCATGTTATTCTTCATATTAATCCTTAATCTAGTTCCTTCTAGTTCCCGCCATTGACAAAAACTAGAAGCATTTTTTAATAATTAATCCTCATAGCTGAAAACCAAATAGTCAAGTAAAGAATAACTTATATAATTCATAATTCATGACACCATACTCAAAATATGAAACCCTAGGTAAATCCTAGGTTATTCATATATATATTCTATTTAAATCTATCAATATTTTTCTTGAAGTGTATGTGAATTCCTAAATCATATTCCCTAAGAGTATCAAATAATATGTGCAGCAAGGCCCTTTGTTGTGTATCATATCTCCCTAAGTCAGGGGAAAAAATCTTGTCAGAGTTGTTACTCCTAGGTACATGTATTCCAAATCCACATCTATTTGTAATATCTATACATGGATGAATTTCTTAGAAATCACTTACTATATACTTTACCAAAATTAAATAACATTTTCCTAAATGATAAATATTCTTTATACTTATCCTTATAGAAATCCTTAGAAATTTCTTTATAAATATACCTAGGTATATCCCTATGGTTTTCTAAACCTAGTTTCAAATGGTTAACCAAATAATTCATTTTATATAAACCATAGAGACCCATGATTTACATATATGGATATTACCTCATTTTAGATGAATATTCAATACATTACAAAAATACATGCATGAGGACTGTAATAGTTTAATGTCATTGGAAACAAAATATTTTTTCTTACGGAAATATATTCAACATTACCCATAAATATCTCCACCATTATTAATTATACATATTACCTTTGTTCATAACTGGGGGAAATGAAACATAAGAAAGGGGTAAGATCAGATTCTCAATTACTGTAAATAAAGGAAATGTATAAGCATAACATGAACAAAAGGGTATGGAACATGATCATAAAATTTGTAGATGATACCCTGAATATTACTGATCATAGTAATGATTACCAGTTCATAATACATGAATCACAAGGAAATAAAAAACATAAGCTATAAAATCATTAAATAAAAATAAAACATGTTATTGTGGAAAACCCTAAAGAATTTATAAATATTTCCATAATTGTAAAGGAATTTTTTCCACGACCATATTGATGGAAAATTTCCTTTACTGGTCATGGTTCAAACCTCATTCTAGCCCTGTATTAGTGAACCGAGTTCACCCATCATTCTATCCCTCTATTACTGAACTGGTTCATTTCCCATTACATGAATGTAATACTGATGTATGTTCATTTCTCATTACATCCATGTTTATCGCAAGTGATATATATATTTAAACAATTCATTGGAGTGAGATATAGGTACCACCCATCTCATATTGAAATCATACATACATGTTCCACACAATTAGAAAAAATCATAACTTAACCCATGAAATAAAATGGATATCATAAACCTATAAAAATATCATAATATATTGAAGGAGATATCAATTTCATAATAATTTCATATAAATCATAACCCTTGAAAGATAAAAATAATTCATAGTCATATAACTATTGAGAGTGAAACAGGTTTCATAAGGACCGTGACATTAAGAATAACCCATTTATAGAATGAATATGAATGAATCCTCTATATTATTTTCTAGAAGGGAATGAGTGACATAAACATATGTTATCTTATATGGAAAATAATTTCTAAATATATTTTAAAAATGTTTCTTAAGGAAAATATAATTTATTATTTGAAAAAAAATCTTCAAAACATAAAACATTTTGAAAACTATTTACATTGAAAATAATTTGAAAATATAAATATAAGTATTGAAAATATTTTGAAAATAATTTTCCTTTAATACGTATAAAAGGATCTTCGAAATATTTGGTAACCAATATCTTTGAAAATAATTTTCAATCTTATAAATGAGGTATGAAATCATTTTGAAAACCTTTCTCCATGAAAAATTATAAAATAAGCTCAAAAAGTTTTAAAAAAAATTACATAAAAACTTATAAAATAATCTTGAATGTTTTTTGGAAAGAATTTTTTGAAAATACTTTTTAAAAAAAACTCATAAAAATTAACCATTTAAAATGAAAATAATTCTCCAAAGGTTTCATGGTGTATATATTCATTCATGTTTTATGAGGTAAAAAATGACATTCCTTTAGAATGGTAAAAAGGTTAGAAAAATTATTTATCTGGAAACTAAAAAGAAGATTCATTTGAAAAAATTGGGAGAAGATAAGAATAGTAAAAATTCATTTTAAATATTATTGTATAATACTAGATGATTCAAAGAAACTCTATTTGGAAAACATGATTTTAAAGGAACAAATATTTCCAACTGAATAGATGGTAAAGTTTAGTGTTTGGACATCTTTTGAATTGGAATTCATGAACTTGTAGATCTTGCGAGATTTATGTTATTACAAAAGGCTTATCGAGGATGAGAAGTTATATGGTGGGAAGGTTGTATCATTTCATGTTTTGAATAGGATAAAAAATTCAGGAACTAAAATTTTCCTATTAACTGGGTAGGTTAGTTTTAAAACTGATCATTAGAACATATTATTTCCGATAGTTGACAGAGCAATTATTCTTATAAATAAATTTTATTAAAATAATTAGATTAAAGTTAAAATATAAATAAAGTAAATGATGTGTAAAAGTAATCATTAAAACATTGGAATATTTTATGAAATATCTTCAGACTTGAACAATGAGTCAACGTGGGGTTCGAAGACTTGTAGACTCATGATGTTGATAGAATAGGAATATTAAATTTATTTTATTCATACTCGTGCATGATTCTTTTAAAAAAATGAAATAAATCTGAAATGGTGCATCATATGAGAAATTTGAGACCACTGTTATGTCCAAAATTCCTGGTTTGTCCTAAAAAGGCTATAATGTTGATTCGCTTTGAGTGGTTGGAAACCTCACAAGTGATAATACCGTCATTATTTTGAATTAATTAATTATTCCCTTTTTTATATGTTAAATAATTTTTTTCTAAAAAACGGTGGATCAAATTAGAAAAATGAGACCACAAATAGTTATGGGATGTGGGGTTTACCCTAGGCAGGGTATAACTTTTGCGAGTATCACAAGATTGGTCATATCACACCCGATGATAATTTAATTGGGATAAATAATTTTTTTGGGAAATTAGAAATAATAATAATAATATTATTATTAATATTATTATTTTCATTAAAGATAACTAATAAAAATGATCTTCCACAATTAATAAATTGTGTCGTGGTGTAAAAAATAATTGTGCAATGTAATAAATGTAATATTTTTAGTTGTTCCAATTGAATACAAATGTGCAATCAATAATTATATAATAACCATTATCCTTTTTTTAATGGTTTTTATTTTTTGAAATTATTAATGATGGCATTGATGGGTTGTATTAAATAATAATACTTTTTATAATTTTTATTATTATTTGATTGAGACAAAAACATTAATATATATGTATATGATGTATATATATATGTGTAGGATTAAATATAAGTATAGTTATGTGTGCATGTATTGGTGTATATATATGAATTTAAATATGTATATATATATAACACGTAAATATAAAATGGCGGATATTTATTTATTGTTGGGTTAGATAAAATATTATCAATTACCCACTTAAATACATGTAACGTCTTAACTTAAGTTAAAGTGATGACTGTTATGCTTTTAGTTAAAATCGTTAAAGAGACTTTGGGCATGCACCTACGCACCCAATTGTGGGTCCCGAATAGCTATTAAAATTAATTAAATTATTACTCAGGCTTCATATAAAATATCACATCGTGTTATAACATAGTGTTTTAGTTAAAAATAATTAAAAGGGAATAAAGGAAATTAATGGAATTTAATGGGGGATAAAATGAAAAAAATATATAATAAAATAAAAATGGTTTGAGAGAAATTAAAAATAATTAAAATATAGTAAAACCATTTTAATTTATTGCTTCATTTCTTCCAACATTTTTGTATTATATTATTTATATGTTTATTTTGTTTCTTTCTTTTTATTTTTAATTTTTCATCTCATATATTCCTCTCCTCCCACTCACGTCATGTCGCCCCCTCTCCCTAGGTGGTGCACGACCTTCTCCCCTCTTCAAAAGATAGACGTGCCTCTGTTTGTCATCTATTTTCTTCGTCATCAGGTGTTTTTTAAACCTCTCGGTATGGCTTATGCCATGCACCAAGAATCGTACGATCTTCTTCTCTATCCTTTGTGCAGTTCCCCACAGAAGGAATTTACCCTTTTGGGGTTTTTGTCTAAAACCATATGTTTTCATAAATTTTATGTTAAATCAATGTCTACCATAAATCATAGGATCATCTACAACCATAAATTAGGGCATCCAGTCTCTTTACCTCAGTTTCGTTGCAATTAATAAAAACACATGCTTGTGTCATTCGTCGCTACCTACCAATGTTGTAAAAATTCACAAAATATTTTCAATTTAATTGTTCCACTTAATTTTTTCAACCCTAATTCATATATATTAAATTTTATTAATTGTTGAAATTTGGTTGGGAAAACCTTTTGGTTTGTCAACATGGTCGGTATAAATTTCTTTAGCCCAAAATTTTATGTTATCTAACAGCATGTGTTGCGCAACCTATTTTTGTTGTGTTTATTTTAAATAATTATTTTAGAATACTTATTAACCTTGAATTGTTTGATATTTGGTAGTTTTTTGGGATGAATTATTTATTTTTTTAAATTTTAATTCTCGGGCATTTAATTTAAATAAATGCATGTGTTGCGTAGCCTATTTTTGTTGTGTTTAATTTAAAAAATTAAAATATATTAATTATAAACATTGAATTGAAGGATCGTTGGTAATTATTTTTGATGAACTATTTATTTATTGAAAATTTATTTATCTGCTTATGTTGATACAATATCTTGCCTTGTTAAGTTGTTATGCTGCAATATTTAATTTATAACTTGTGATTCATGGGTGTATCTTGTTAGTTTTCAAGATGCAATTTCAAATGATTATTATTTCATATCGGTTGTTGTGAAAAATTTAATTAAATTTAGGGTTGGTGAAAGGAGGCGGGTTTTATATTAAAGGCCACACATAGACCCTCCGCCCCTGACTGTTACCAATACACATCGTGGGGTAGTGTCTTTGGATTTTCGAGACCGAGACCTCCTCAAGAATTCTAATAATAATGATTGACACTGGTTCCAAAAGGGATCATTAAGGCGGATTCATTAGAAATGTGTCTAATCCATCCTCGAATGACACTAGACCCCTTTTTGCGAGATTGGAACAGACTCATCGTAATGCCATGCCTCGGGTGATACGTAGCCTTTCGAAAGATCACCTTGGATGGGATCAGTGGTATTGGATAAATTGAAGGATGTTATGTAGTGATACCTTCGAGACAGTCTTAGACTCCAACTCTAAAATTGAAGTTTTAATAATGATTCACTGAATGTATATATTTATGCCGGTTTGAGTATCTTGGTATTTGTGATATTTTTTTGATATGTTGAAGCACACCTGGTTAACACATGACTTAGACCCCAAGATAAATCACGAGCTTGGAGGTGTACCTCTTCTCTGTTTACCATGCTTTCTAGAATTTAATATATACATGTACTTTTCCATCCTCCTAACAGGTACTTCTTTCAGACTTTCAGCTTAGGCTGAAGTAGGTGATTAGGGGATGGTGGCGTTGGGAACCAAGGCCATGTTATATATTTTTTTGTTCTTAATAATTTATCAGTATTTATTATATAATTACATACTGGGTTTTATTACTGCATGAAATGGAAAGGTTCAGACATGATGGGTGCTGACCTACTAGGATTTTATCTCACACCATGCTCAAGCCTCGTTGACACCCGAGTATATTATATGCTTGTAGGTATTGAAAAAGGGAAGTGTGTTTCTTCCAATGCTTGATTTTTCATACTGCTTAGGATGGAGAATGGGGTAGAGGACCAAGCCAGACTCATGATGTAGTCGTGGCTTTGTGTATTTTTCTCTAAGTTGGTTGTTTTCTTGGGTTTATGTTCTCTATACTTTCATTTTAGACAAACATCATGTCATGGAATTGTTTTGTGGGAATCCACACATTACTATTATTCAGTTTGATTATTCACATTACTTCTACTGCAGTTTATTAATTTATATACTTCATCTATTTATTATTAGTTGTTGTTTATATATTATTTTATAATACCTATTACCTATTAGGGAATTGTCTCCCCCCAGACCCAAAAAATCCCTAGCTGCTAGTTGGAAGCCTTTGGCTTTCGGGCAGATACGATTTAGGTCATGTAACCCATCAGTCATGCCTCCGTATTAGAGGTGATACAGGTTAGGACGTTACAAAGTGGTATCTGATGTGGTACTTTTTTCCTTTATCTTACTATTTTCAGTTTTTATATAAGAAACTAGGAATGCGTAATTGATTTGTTAATAACTGTTCTTGGCAGTGATCACCCCACATTCGTGAAATGACAAAGTGGCCTTGGATGGGATTGATGTTCATGCTTTTTTATGATACATTTGATACGATTTCACCCCTTGTGATTGTTGTAACTTTCTTTTCTTATGAATTTATTTAATTTATGATATTTTACCCTTGGTTTGTTTTTTAAAGGATGAATCATATAATGGATCATAATTAGCATATAAGAATTTGCATGGCTTGCATGGTGCCATGACATGTAGTATCATTTTAGGTTTCATGTTAATTCAAATTGTGTTCCTTGAATGTATTCTATGTCCAGTAATTATATAGTATTACATTCTAGATACCGTGTTTCAATGATATATTGATCAAGATACCATGCTTCCATGCTTCCTTTTTAATACCATGTTTGCCTTGTACCATGCTCCTCTACCTATTATCATGTATCTGTGATTAAAATGTTATGAATCTATTATTACAAAATGTCTCTCCCTATTATCTTATTATAGTAACACGTTATTTGTTTTTTATGTAATTGGCGACATTGCTAAAAATTATTGGTTTCCTTTTAAGGGGAGCCAAATGCCAAAAACTGTAAAGTGTATTGTCATTTTATAGGATGATACTCACCCATATATCTTGGATGATATGTGTTTGAGCCTACAATAATTTTAAATGAATTGTTTAACTACCAAAAGGAACAACTTAGACCAAGTAGGCAAGTTGATGCATCTTCCTCATGACATAACCGAATATAGGTGTTGTGAATCTTAATAATTAAACAACTATTTTGGTTGTTGAATTCTAATGAACCCAGGTTGTCTTATTGGGACTCTTGTAGGATTCCTTATATTCTTAAAAATATTTTTTGTAATAGATTTCCTAATTAAGGATGAGATGTAAATTAATGTAAAATGTTTTAAAATTGAGTTTTATAAAAAAATTCTTGTGTTGTCCATGAGGTGTAGGTTAAGATCAAGTAACTTCTGTTTTTTTTAAAAACGTTACAAGATGTTTTGATTAAATATTTTCATGATTAAAGATTAAATGTGATTAAATATAGAGGGATTGGATATGGAAACATTAGTGATGTCCTTTCTTTAAGACCATTGTATAAGGGTAGTTTATTTTACTCCTTAAGTGGATTTGGAACAGAACCTTTCAAATGATGATGTCCCTTATCAGAACACCTTGCATAAATTGACACCCTTATTTGATGGTGTGGGCATGTTTTCCATGAATTTTTTTTAGTCTTGAGCATTGAGTAATGCTCATTTCAATCAAGTTAAAAATTCCTTAGGGATGGTCAATTGATTCATAGGTTGTTCAAACCTCCCTTCTCCAGAACGATGGACGATTCGGTAATTCATCATCTATGTTAAAAGTCATCATTTTTATGTATCACACCAGGGTATTATGTGTTCACATACCTGGTGCCATCGAGTTCTTTACGTTGTGAAAAACTGGTTGAGTTCAGTGTAATTTTCATGTCTTTCACTATTAAAAATATTTTGGGTCATCTATATAGTACATTGAATTCCCTGTTAAAAGAATCAATTTAGTCCCAACGATCGGGAGACATCAAAAGACTCGATTGTTCTGACACACCAGTTTGTTTGGTTGGACCTTCATTCCAGTTGTTTAGATATTTCCTTAAGGTTAATATCTAAATCCTCTTAGTGTGCTCTTCCTTATGTGACGAGCATGTCCCCTATCCTGCCTTCATCCTTGATACACTAAGAGAGCATCAGTTTTACACCATAATAAATATTTATAAGTTATTGGCATTGTTTAGGGTGGTTACATCTGTGTTTCACGCTAACAGATTGTTCTTATTGAGGTTGTGGTTAGTCTTGAGTGTCCCTTGGATATCTATGTAGGAATTCGTTGGATGAACTCTTGTACACCATCTGTTTTTTCTAACTCAACCACCAGGACGATTCCACTCTGGGATCGGTCAATGTTTCGATATTGGTATATTTTCTTTATACCAATGTATCACACATAAACATGGTGTATGGACTACCATTGGTTAGTTCCTTATATTCATGTCGTGTCAATCCGAGTTTACCTTGGATGTATTTTTTGGGCTCGATGATGCTTAAATCAGAGAATGTGACCGGTGGTCAGGTATGGACTGTGGTGGACGTGTTCGTAGTAAATATGAGATACCATTGAAGAAAAAATCAAAATTCAGTTCATAAAACCTTGGTTGCCTAAGCCGATCATCTTCTTAAATGGTCAGTTGGAGTGTCTTGACTAGTTATCTCTCTTTTTCAATAAAGCAGTCTGTGAAGGACCTTTTTTCAGCACGTCGTCAGGAGAGATGAGTGCAGTTTGTGTCAAACGAGGCTTTTCATAAAAATCTATCTCATCTTTGGCTTTATGGGCTATGGGGAATTGACCGTTTTATCCGTTTCATAAATCACACGAGAAGCATCGTTAGAATTATTAAGGGTGTGCCTAGTCGAAAATTCTGATGCTAGAAGGTGTCGTGACTCAGAATTTGCCACCTTCAAACGTTAAAATATAAGGTATCAAGAAACATTGACTAAAAATGTAATGAGATGACGAAAAGGTCATGTCACTTGCTAAATAAGTTTGAATAAGTATCATCTTGGTGTATCAGTTTGAAAATGAGCGTTGGATAAAATTTTAATGGTTTATGGGATGCTTTCTTAAACAATGTTTGAACATGCGTTGAGCATTTAGAGATCTTTTGTATTAGACTTCATGACCCTATAGATCATGTGATAGTTACTTTATTCCCAATGTCTTATCAGGGACAAGAAGTTATAAGGTGGGAAGTTTTTAACATTATGTGTTTTGAACAGGATGAAAAAAGACAGGAAATAAAAATTTTCCATTAACTGGGCAAGTCAGCTTTAAAATCGAGCATCAGAACTTTTTTTTTCTAATGGTTGAAACTGTGATTTTTCCTTTAAATAAATTTTATTAAATTAATTAGATTAAATTTATAATGGAAATAAATTAAATGATGCGTTAATGACTTCTTCAATACGATGGAATATTTTATGGAATATTTTCAGAGTTAATCATTGAGTTAGTGTGGGGATCCATGATCCATAGACTCTCTTCCTTGATAGAATAAAAATAGTAAATTTATTTTATTCATACGTGTGCTTATTTTTTTCAAATAAATGAAATATCTCTAAAATGGTGCATCGTTTGAGAAATATGGTACCATCGTTAGGTCTGAAAAGTCGAGTTTACCCTAGGAAGGGTATAACCTTGATTCTCTTTGGGTGTTTGGAATCCTCAAATGGGATATTTACCTCATTAAAATTTTTTAATTAATTATTTTGTTTTTTATATAATAAATAATTATTGTTTCACAAACAGTGCGTCGAATGAGAAATCACAGACCACCATTTGTTCTAAGAAGTGGGGTTTACCCTAGGGAGGGTATAACTATGAAAGCATTAGAATTTTGGTCATATATCACTCAAAGATAATTTGATTGTGTTAAATAATTTTTTTGGACAATTAGAAATAATAATTATAATTTCATTATTAATATTACTATTTTCACGGAAGATAACCAATATAAATTCACTTACACAATTAATAAATTTTTTCACAGTGTAAATAACAACTAGGAAATGTAATAAATGTAATATTATTAATTGTTCCAATTAAATACAAATGACCAATCAATATTTATTTAACAACCATTTTTGTTTTTTTAATATTTTTTATTTTTAGAATTATTAATGATGTAATTGATGAGTTGTATTAAATAGTAATAATTTTAAGTATATTTATTATTATTATTAGATTGAGACAAAAACATTAATATATATGTATTTTATGTATATATATATATATATGTGTGTGTTTCAATATATATATAGTTATATATACATTTGCGGGTGTATATATATGAATATACAGATGTGTGTATACATATAACAAGTAAATATATATATGGGTGGATATTTATTTACTATTAGGATAGATAAAATATTATTAATCACCCACATAAATGCATGTAATATCTCAACATAAATCAAAGTGTGGACCATTATGTTTTTACTCCAAATATTTAAAGTAGCCTAGGGCGTTTGCTGGCGCACCAAGTTACGGGTCCAAGATATATATTAAAATAAATTTAATGATTTCTCATGCTTTATTTAAAATATTACGCCACACCATAGCACAAAGTTCAAGTTAAAAATAATTAAAAATTATTAATTTAAATTAATGGAATTTAAAGAGGAATAAAATAAATAAAATAAATAAATAAATAAAAAAAAGATGGAGAGAAATTAAAAATAAATAAAATGTGATAAACCCATTTTAATTAACTGTTCCATTTCTTCCATCATTTTTTATTATATCTTTCATTTATTTCATTTTTATCCTTATTTTTATTTCTTCTTTTTCCTCCTATCTCTTCCTCTCCCACTCTTGTCGCACCTCCCCCCTCTCCCTAGGTGGCACCACACATTATCCCCTCTTTATAAGATCATCGCACCTCTATTCGTCATCTATTTTCTTCACCATAAGGTGCGCTATGAACCTCCTAGTAAGAATTATCACCACACACCTAGAATTGTACGATCTAATTCTCTATCCTTTGTCTAGTTCTCTGCGGAATATATTTACCTTATTTTCAGATTTTTTCTAAAATGATCAGTTTTCATTCATTTTAGGTAAAATCAAAGCCTATCGTAGATCATAGGATCATCGATGGCTATAGGGTAGGGCGTCTATTCTCTTTCCATCCATTTCGTTGAGATTTATAAAAACGCACGATTGTGTCATTTGTCAGTGCCTAACGACGTTGTGAAAAATCACAGAATCTTTTCAATTTAATTATTCCAATTAATTATTATAGCCCTAATTGATATAAATTAAATTGTTTAAATTTTTTCAATGTGGTTGGACACCCCTTTGGGTGTGCCGACGTGATTGGTATAAATTCCATTAGCGCAGACTTTTATTTTATCTTACTGCATGTGTTGTATAGCCTATTTTTGTTGTGTTTAATTTATATAATTATTTTAGAATTACTATGATCCTTGAATTATTGGATCTTTGGTAGTTGTTTGTTAGAAATTATTTATTTATTTAAATTTTCATGCTTGAGCATTTTATTTAATTAACTATATGTGTTGCCTGCCTATTTTTGTTGTGTTTAATTTAAATAATTAATTTATATTAATTATGAACATTGAATTGATGGATATTTGGAAATTGTTTGTGATGAACTCTTTTTTTATTAAAAATTTCATTATCTGCTTTTGTTGATAATATATCATTCCCTTTTAAGTTGTTATGCAGAAATATTATATTTTTACCTTGTGATACAGGGGTGTATCTGGTTAGTGTTCAAGCTACAATTTTATATACTCATTATGTCATATATGTTGCTATTAAAAATTTAATTAAATTCTGGGCAGGGACATAAGGTGGGTCCCATATTAAGGGTCACTGTTGGACCCTTCGTTCCTGATAGTTACCACTACGCGTCGGGGGGTAGTGTCTTTGGATTTTCCAGATTAAGACTTCCCTAGGATTTCTAATACTTATGAGTGACACTGATTCCAAAAGGGCCCATCGAGACGGATCTACTAGAAATGTGTCTACGCCAGCCTTAGATGACACTCGACCCCTTTTTTCGAGATTGGAACAGACTTGTGGTAAACCCATGCCTCGAGCGATACATGGCCTTTCGAAAGATTAAATCAGGAAGCATAATGGTATAGGATAAATTGAATGATGTTTTTTAGTGATAAATTTGGTATGGGTTCAGACTCCAAATCTCAACTTGAACCCTTAGTAATGATGCACTAAAGGTTTATATTGATGATGATTTGAGTCTCTTGGAATTTGTGATATCTTTTTGGTATGATGAATCACACTTGGTTGACACCTGACTTAGACCCCCAGTTAAATCACAAGCTTGAGTGTGTACCTAATTTATATTTAACTTTATTTCTAGTTTATTATATATACATGTACATGTCCATTCCGCATACTGGTAGTTCTTTCAGACATCCGTATTATGTCGAAGAAGGTGATTAGGGATGTGTGCCATTGGGAACCTGGGCTGAGTAATTTATTTTGTTGTGCTTAATTATTTATCAGTATTTATTATATAATGAAACAATTCATTTTATTACTACACGAAATTGAACGGTTTAGAAACCATGGGTGCCGACCTACTGGGATTTTATCTCCCACCATGATCATGCGTCATTGACACCTGAGTAGATTATATGCTTGCAGGTATTGACAAATTGAAGCGTGCGAAATCTGATGCTGGATTGTTTCATGGTACCAAGGATGGAGACCGGGGAGGAGGACCGAGCTAGGCTCGTGATATAGTTTTTCTTTGCATCTTTTAATTTATGTTGGTTGTTTTATTGGGTTTTTATTCTCTATCCCTTCAGTTTTGACATTCATCATGGCATGATATTGTTTTGTGGTCAGCCACACTTGATTATTATTCAGTTGGATTATTCATATTATTTATATTGTAGTTTACTCATTTATATTCATCCGTTATTTATTATTAATTGTTGTTTACTTCCTCTATGATAATACCTATCACCTATGAGGTCATAGTCTCCCCATCAGACACACAAAGTCCCTCACTAATAGTCGGAAGCCTCTGGTATTCAGGGATATGCGCTTGGGGTTATATAACCCAATGATTCTACCCCTGTCTTAGAGGTGACCCTGCTCGAGATGTTACAATATAATTTAAAAATTTTACTAACCCACTAGCTACTACATTTTTGTTGAGCTGGGTCATACCACAGAGATCATTCTTTCAATCTCACAAATATAATCTTTTGGAAAATGTTCAGGTACACATATATTTGGGGGAATTCATAGTTCTTAAATTATTTTAATTATAATAAAATGTGATAAATTTAACAAATCAAAATTAAATGATGTAGAAAAATAATGATGAACTCCATGTTATAAAATTGTTTCCAGGATTTCAGTGTTAAAATCAAACTACTACGTAGCCATAAAAAACATTTTTCTTCTGTGATTAAATATTTATATCGATTAATTTTCACAAATTCAAAATTTAAAAAGTTTCTTTTAGAAGATTATTATTTATATCATAATTTATTTAATGTATCATTATCTACTGTTATAAATAAATTAGGATATTATTTTAAATACTAAAATGATCAATGAAATGAAAAGCCCGTGTCTCACAAAGTTGTTCCACAAATTTGTACTACACTATGTGAAAATAGTTAACCTTTTTGGTATCACTGAATCGACTACGAACAAAAATTTCCAGCTTTAATTTTTATAAATTAATTTGTTTCAAATATAATTAAATAATATAAAATTCAAATGAAACTAAATTCAGTTGAAAAATTAACCACAAGATAAAAACATCACATGGAATTATCATTAGAATAATTATTCAGTCTAACATCCGAAGAGAAGAAAAGTACCTCAAAATAACAACAAAAAATATATGTATGGTAATATATTTATAAACCATGAAAAATATAATTGTGCTATCAACATAATTATATTT
Source organism: Viscum album (assembly GCA_963277665.1). Classification (NCBI taxonomy): domain Eukaryota; kingdom Viridiplantae; phylum Streptophyta; class Magnoliopsida; order Santalales; family Viscaceae; genus Viscum; species Viscum album. The sequence continues at coordinate 41,021,934 of OY728141.1, read as the reverse complement.
TTATTCTGAACTCCCACCGTGAAAATATCCTTCCACCCATCGATATCTGAATGAAATGAACCCCTCCAAGCATGTTGTTATCTATCATGTAAAACAAACCAAAACAAATATCTCACCAACACAAAATTTATTTATGATGAAAACATCCTCAACACACACATTCTATAATGTGATTAAGATGTTATCTAAAGGGGAAGTTCTTCCTAGGTTAGTGTGCAGCGACAGCGGAGGGATAAATACCTGGTCGTGGTGCAAAAGTCATGTGATCCATAGGGGCTATTATCAGTGTCTCTTAGAGCTGCGTGTGAGAGGAGAGTCCATCTTTGGGTGGTTTCTGTCAAGTTTAAAGTGAAATCAGGTGTAGTAGAGGATGGGTGTATCAGAGAAAAGAGAGGAGGAAACTGGTGTGTGGGGTGTACCAGGAAGGAGGGACAGCATGCATCCTATGGGGTGGCATGAAAAGAGAGATAGAGGGGGATACTCATTTAAGGATTGAGGGTGGTTTGTTTTTTTTGGAGATAGATAGGGTGAAGTGTGGGTGAGGTGCTAGAGAGGAGGTAGACATTGGTTGTAGAGTAGGTCTAGCGGTCGCCTTTCTTTTTTCACTTGATATTGATTAGGAGTAGGCTACTGGGTGCTACAATATTCAGATGAAAGAGGGGCACTACCTCACTTGTGTATCTGAAATTCCAAACCAAAAATATCGAATTTTAAAATTTAAAATAAAAACATAATTTCAATATCAAATTTTAATAATAATATTATTATTATTATAATTTTTAAATATATATTATTCTAATAAACTATAAATAAAATAATAATTAAAATGTTATGAGGGAAAATATATAAATATGTATACCCATGTATTTAATACACTAAAATATGAAAATATTATGACTAATATTAGAAATTAATATAATAAAAATACTAAACTAATAATAAAAATAATATTATTATTAATACTATAAAAATATATAATGAAATATCATACTAATATAGATATTAATAAATGAAAAAATATATTAAAAAAATAATTTAAAATAATATTATAGAAATGAAAAAATATCATTTTAAAATATAATATATAAAATTAATAGAATAAAAAATACAAAATTACTAATATTGATTTAAAATAGACTAAAAACTTTAAAAATAAGAAAAATATTACAAAACTACAAAAAAATGCCGAAAATACTAAAAGAAGTTATAAAAAAATAAAATATAAATTAATTTTTTTTAAATGTCAAAAAAATCCATGAGCTTCATATAATTCCTATGCGTGAATTTTCAATCTTGGGAAAATCAATGAGAAAGAATACAGAACCAACCCCATTGGAAAATCAAAACATCAAAATTGGAAGGTCAACATTTTTTAATACATATTACATAAAAAAATATCATGATTTATTTAAAATTTAATTTTTAAAATACAATTTACATTCCACTCATAGTCATTCCAAAACAAGATTATACACTCAAGCATCTTGTGACCTACCTCACCATCACTCTCACTACTCAAAAAAATTGATCAATATTGTTCTAAATTCTCATAGGCATGGTTGATTACCATAGGATTTCCATGAATTTCACATATTCTGTAGTTGAAATATAAGAAAAAAAACATCATCAAAGACTTAAAATTTGGTTCAAATTTCCCTGAGGCTACCGAACGGTGGATCATAAGAAAATTTGTGATATATTTTCACAAAAATGAGTGTTGAATCTTAAAATAAATACATGATAGGAGTGAATCCAAATGTATCCTTCAAACTCTTTCTTCCCCAAACATAAAACATCTCAGTTTTTCAAGCATATGATTATATAAATGTATCTATGTTTTTTTCTTCATTTTTAGGACACAATTCACTCAAGCATTATGTATAGGTAAACATGTTGAGATTATTTCACAAACACCATGAAATATAAATAATAAAATTTCCCAATAAGGGTACACAAGTATCGTGTAGTCCATATAATACCAGTGTAAGTAGGCCATAAATAGAACTCTCTAGCTCTTAGAGAAATGATTAATTACATTTATTGGAATTTCTAGAGGCGAGGGTTACCATAAAATGACCATAGATGTTATAATTGTTAAAAAAGAACAATTAATCCCATATCAAAATATATGTAATGATTGTAGACACTATAAAATATAACTTATATGATAAGGATGAGATAATGGACATAAAAGTGAATAAATTAATGCACTACCCATCAAACAACCCTCTCCATGGATAAATATCTCCCCCAAAAATAGATTGAAAATCATCATGAAAATATTCAGGAATTGGGTAGGGAAGGCTATCGGCTATAGTGACATCCTAGAAATGATTATTCAGGGCTCCTATGGGCTACATGACAAAAAATATATAAAAGTTGATTTATGCGTAAAATGGGATAAATAAATCAAACAAATTCCTCCATCATTTAAATGAATCTTTCATAATTCTTATTACTTTGATAGAAAAACATTGCATGTTCTAGAAGACATAACATGTTCCAGATTCCATCATGAAAAAGTGAAATATGATATGATGGAAAAATGATCTAGAATCCCCATGGGTATAGAAAACAAATACTAGACAACATAAATTAGATTGTGTGAAAATAGTTGTCTAAACAATAAACAATTTTCATGAATATAATTTTTCAAAAATTGTTTACATTCATAATCATTTAAATTGGTGTATGAAGAATAAAATCATATAAAATAAAAATCATGTTCTCGATCTACCGAAGAAGAGAATTGGAAGTACATTGACCGTATTATAATAAAAATAGAAAATGTTTAAAATGGGTTCAACAATGAGGGGAATATTAGTTTTTATTTTTCATTATTCAAATTTTATAGATATTTTTAATTTTTTTCAAGTTAGTTGTTTTACAAAATGTTTTTAGAAGCATAAAATATGAAAAAATAAAACACTGCCCTGAAAACGTTTACATTAATGTGGAATGTTTTCATGTATCCGATGAAGATACAAAAATGATGTACCTATAAAATCTACACATGGAATTCACATTCCGACCTCATATCTTAATGATAACACAAAATATCAAAATAATGAAACTGAATACATTGGAGAATAAATAGTGCACAAAAACAATGTTGTTAATCACTGATAATGTTCCACACATGAAAATATAATTTCTTATACATATTAAAACTAATAAAATGAAATGAAGGCAATACAAAACATGGTTTTCCTCCTAATAAGGGATAATTATTACATTTTCTCCCAGATGGATAGAAAATGATCAATCAACGTGGTCCCTTATCTCAGAATTTCTCCTACTCTTATATTTTCTAGAGTATGTCTCTCCCAACTCCATAGATATCTTATTGAGGTTAAAACCCTCTATTTTATAGTAATCAACCATTCATGGAGTAATTTCTTCATCCTATCAACTTTTGCAGCACTTGGTAACATCTCATGTAGTATCATTCCAAAAATTTCTTCTATTTGGAACATATCATGATACCTTTTTCCACGAATTTGAATATAGGATTTGACCATCATCTATGAGTCATTCAATAGGGGTAATTCATGGTGTAAATTAACTGTCATTATAAATTCTTTATTGCAAGGAATTGTTGTTTTATTGGCACCCTCAAAAAGACGGATATAGAGAGTAACCAAATAAAGGCCAAGGAATGTAAAAGAAAAAGGGTTTTCTCTAGATTAGCACTACTTTTAATGTCTTAATCCAAAAAAGCACCCTCTTATTGCAATTGATCTTATTTAATGACTCCTATTTTATCTGAAGTGTGATGTAGTTTGAGGTTTTAACCATTAACATTTAAATTAGGCATCTTTTCATTATATATTTTAATAGAACCATGGGTATAAACAATTATAATACTGTAATGACATGAACAATTTGATTTTATCTCTCCTTCCATGATTTGAAGTATTAAGTTAAATAGAATAACTTTTTCTTCTGGTGAAATATTTCCTTGTTGGATCCATTTATCTTTCAAGGATTGAGTTTTTCTTTATAGATCAAATCATTTTCATATTATTCCATTCTCATCTGATAAAATTCATTTACCAACTGAAAATATATTTCTTGTGCAATTTTGAAATCAAAATTAAGCTTCTTGATAGCCCATTAATATTGTTGTCCTGGTTCTAAAGGGATTTGGAAATATTTTTCAAATACCAAGTGATATGAGGAATTATCAATAGGTGTTTTATATGTACTCATGCAACCCTAAAGTGGATTATCATGTTTTGAAATTCAATATTTCTGATATGTACTCTCTTTTTTTATCTAATAATCCATTAATCTATCTATTTGAATCCTCAACTTTTCCATTGGTTGATGGATGGTATTGAGTGATCAAGTAGTGCTGTCATCCCTCGTGAGTTAGTGTCTTATTAAGTAGAGAAATATTTAAATGGGATTCATGATCACTAAAGATTATCTTTGGAATTAATAATTAGGTAAAAAAGTGTTTCTTTAAAATGTTGATTACAACTAAAGTATTATTTTCTGGAAATGCTTTAGCTTCAAAACACTTAGATTCATAGTCAACACAGAAAAGGATTCATGATTTTCCAAAATATTTCAAAAAAGGACATATGATTTTGATTCCCCATTTTTCAATAAAAATCATCACCCATTATTAAAGGTTATATCATATCCCGATTCAGGCTTATACCCAGGTCCTTTTTACATTTATCACGATTCCAGAATAACTCATAAAAATCATCACACATGATAAGATAGTAAAAAAACATTGTAATAATATTATAATTGTTCGATGAATTCCAAGGGTTCATCCAGCATCGTTAGCAGTAAAAAAATTCTTAACACTATCAAATTCTTATTTCTGAATTCAAATTCTAATCATCTCATATACAAAGTCCTTGAAAATTAATGGATCATCCTAGAAGTAAATGCTTTTTTACTCAAAAATATTTTTCTCTTATCCTTAGAGAAATATGGGTGCACCATACCTGAATCTTAGTAATTGATGAAATTATCATACCAAGGTGTGATTGTCTCATTTGCATAGTGTTTTTAATCAAGAAATGTTTAATTGATTAATTACACATTGATTTCACTTAATTCAAGGTCTATGAGTGATAAATGATCAGAAAAGTCATTTTCAATGAACCGTTTCCCAAGAATTTATTTCATATTTCAGAAGTAACAATATCCATCAAATAAGTCTTGATTTTACATCTTTCTTCATCAATAGATTCTATGGGGACAAGTAATCTATATATACATGGTGTTTAGAGAATAACATGGAGGATCATAATTTATAAAATTTGAATACAACTAATATAATATCTTTTTTAGTTGATATGTAATTTTATTGATCTTTATTCAATGTGTGGATAAGACAATATACCTATCAAAATATCATTTCCTCTCTTTTTCCTAATGTAGCACCAACCACCCAGTCACTAGAATCCCAAATTAACTTAAATGGATGCTCCTAGTTTTTTGAGATAATTAAGGGGGATACAATAAAAAATTGCCTTATAAATCTATATATTTCCAAATTTTTAGGCTGATAGTGGAATATGAGATGCTTTCCTAAAATAGTGGTAATGAGGTGGGAAATAAGAGTGCATACTAACGGAGACATCAGTATAATCCAACATGATAAAGAAAAACATGAATTGAATGACCATAAGTTGGCATGGGTTGCTCAGATATTGTACTAATCTTTGAAGTTTCAACATCAATTCATTTCCTTGGAATTAGATAACCTTAAACTATCTAACATTATACCATGAAATGGTATTTTTACCAATTGAACACCAGATTATTTTCTTCACACGATTCCAAAAACATTTTAAATATCTAGTCATTTATCAAAATAATTCCCATAAACTCATAATTCATCCTTGAATTTTTTCAAGAACTCTTCAATCATGTCATGAAATATTTCTATCATGCATATTATAAATATAGAAGACATGTTGAATAGTCCAAATGTAATTCACTGATAAGAAAATGTACCCTATATTCTAGTGAATGTAATTTTATCTTAATCTTCCAGTTTCACCACTATTTCATTTTAACGTGAGTATCTATCTAGAAATAAATAGTAATATTTTCCTTCCATTCATTCAAGGATTTGATCGATAAAGGGTAATGAGAATTGATCCTTTATGTTGGAATCATTTAATTTTTGATAATTGATGAAAACTCTTTATATAGTCACTATTCAAGAGGGTATGAATTATCTATTATCATTCTAAACCACTATGATCACACCATTTTTCACTACCACTTACAATGGGCAGTCCCAATGACTATTAATGATAAGAAATATTCAACCATCATCGATATGTATAATGATTTATTTCCTGACTACTTATTTCATTGTAGGGGTTAAGTATCTTTGTGGTTTCCTAAATGGATTTTAATGATCTTGCACATGTATTCTATAAGTAGATATGTTTTGAATTGAAACTTTTAAATTAATTATCTTCCAGACTATTATGGGCATCCATTGTGATGGGACATTTTAGCAATTTTATTTATTTTAAACTTGAAAGATTAGAATTTATGATGCCTAGAAAGGTGTTTAAATCTCTCACATAGTTATATATCATGTTTTTTGGAAGTGGTTTAAGCTAATGTTCTATTGGATTTTCATGTGATGGATTCAACGAGGTGAACTCTTGTCTATCCAAAGGCTCGACTATGTTTGGATGAATTCTACTACCACTATTGATTTATTTATCACCTTATATTCCTTGTGTAAATCCTAAATATTCCACATGTCATTTTTCAATTCATCCCATTATTTAATCATATCAAGGAAATGATAGTCATATATAGAGGGATTTTTAATATCTTTTAGGGAAACTATTTTTATGTATTCTTCTCCAACTCTAAAAATTAATTTTTCCCACATGGAAATCAACTAGCTCACTGCAAGACTCTAACAATAGTCCCCTAAGAATGAATGGGATGTTTTTATCTTCTTTTATATCAACTAAAATTAAATTATTTGGGAAGTAATATTTATCCACATTGATGAGTATTTCCTCTACAGTTCATCAATGTAGCATCCCTAGTCAATATTCCATTTTCAAGGTGACCCTCATTGGCCTCAATTATATGATTCCTAGTTATTCAAGAACTCCAAATGTAATTGGGTTTACACTAACACTTAGTTCACATGAATCTCTTCTAAATTGACATCCTAAACTATTTCAATGAATAGTGATTCTTCTATGGTCTCTTAGTTTAGAAGGATATGATCTAGGTATGACTGCTGGACATTCATTATGAATTATGATTGTTCTTACATCGTATAGTTTTATTATTTTTGATAGAAGTTCTATAAGAATGGTAGCATAGTTTTTCATTTGTATGATGGATTCATCAAAAAGAATATTTATGTGAAGCTTCTCAAACATCTCCATGAATATCAAAAGTTATGAATCCAACATATTTTTCTTCAGTCATTGTTGAAATGGAGGAGGTGGTATGTGATCTTTCACTCATTAAATGAGTTATTCATTTTCCTTTCTATTATTTACTTTTATATTTTTCCATGATTATTTTATTATTCTTTATCTATATCTTCAAATTTATTGGAATTATCTTTTAAGTCTCCATTTTTAGTGGAAGGAGTGTGTGTCTCATCTTTTGGATGATAATTAGAAATTTGAAACATTGGAAATTGTGTTAAACTGTGAAATGTGATAGTTTTTTCCACATATCATTGTTATACACATGTGTTACCTAGTAAGGTTCCCTATATTCATTCTTGAAATAGCATGGCCAACTAGCCAAAAATAATTTTCAATGTTTTGAGATTATTGTATGTTCTGGGTGTTTGTTTTCATTTTTTGGTTGTTTCTATGTATTTTTTGGGTTTTTTTTGTAGATTTTGGGTTTTTATATCCTATAACTCAATCCTATATTGATTAGACAAAATTAATTTTTCTATATTTTCTCCCCAAACGTTTTTTTACCTTTCTTGTAAGAAGTTCAATGTATATTTTAATCATTTTTTATATGTTGTTATTTTTGATGAAATGGTGGTCGATACTTCTTTTGAAATCCTTAATCTTGTGATTTCTTGGTAGATAAAAAGGAATATTGAGAGGGGAACCCCAATGGTCCCATGTTCTAGTTCCTTGGCTAAGTGGCCACTGGTTCCATCCAAATTTGACATTGTTTTTTACATTTCCATTTTGTCTTGTAATTGTTTCCATAACATACCATATTCTTACTAAAAAGTTATATTCAGAGATATTTTTCTCATATTTTTTATATGGACACATGATAAAATCATTAGGACAAACATAGTTTGGGAAATGTTCATCTTGAACTAAATGGTCTGGAACTAAATTTGGTAGACTCTATGATAAGTTTGCAATCCCCTTATTGAGATATTAAAATTGTGAATCCATGAATGTGTGAGGATAAATAATTAACTCTATAAATTATTCTTGAAAAGTCATCTAGCCACTACAAATTGTGTTCTATATTTCATTGAATTAAAATATACATATATTCAGAATCCATATCCATGAACACATTTCCTATAGTGGTGTTGATTGGAAACTTAATATCGATTTAATGTCCATAGCATAAAGATTACAGTTGGTTCCACAACATGATTAAGTGATGGGAAAAATTCTTTTACATAAACAATAATATTTTCACATGTTATCATAATTATTCATATTCACTTTGAAAAAATAATTCTACGACTTTTTTTCTGTGATTGTGTTGTTTTGTAATATCAATCACTAAACTTTCTTCTCCACAGTTCCCAGGTGAAATATGTTTTTGGGTGAAAACATGACAATCAATCATTAGATTTTCCATACAATGGTAATGGAAATAGTCTCAAGATTAATGCATTTTTAGTATCCCCATTATATTTAAATATTTCCAAAACATCACGAAATTTATTTACATGCATATAAGGGTCTTAGCTACTCAATCAGTCATATTTTTCATGTTATTAGATAAGGTTGATCATAGATAGTTTCATATCAGAATACCTCATTCTGGTTTTGGGTATTGTTATCCGTAAGTTGAATCCAGTAGTGTTGGGTCTCAATTTTGGTCTTATAGTAGTCTGTGCTATTGTATTATCCAGATTATTTTGGAATAAGTAGTAGAAATGTCCACTGTTAAGCATTGGACTATGAGCCTCAACTCTTTCCACATGTGGATGCATTTATTTTCTAGAAAAGATATCAATATCATATTTCCCATTTCTATAGTGTTCTTATTATTGATCAATATCTGGGTAATTTTTCAATGGATCCAAATTATTATTGTTCACCATATATAAGACCAATGCCCTAAACCAAGGTTATCGAATTATTTTATTAATGATAAAAGTGTGTGTGGACCTTGGAAATGGTTTAAATTTTTTATGTTCATTATTGAATGTACCATTTTAAAATTTTAATAAACCACTATCTACTATAGAAGTGATGAATAGTTTATAACCACAAATAACATGTTTTCTACATCCCTAATATTTTCCCATTGAACAATTTTCATGTCGATAGAATGTTTATAGAATTTATATTCTTAAATTATTTTATTAAAACTAATAATTATGAAAGAGAATGAAAAAATAGAGTAGAAAAATTATGATGAAAATTGATTCCATATATTGTATCTAGGATGATTAATTCATAATCAAACTACTAAAAATCCAAGAAAAACAATTTTCTTATATTGTGAAATATTTATCTTTCTCAATTATCATCGGTTAAAAATTTATAAATCCTTTTTAAAGGCTAAATATGGTATCTAGTAATTTATTTAAGGATTAAATATATGGTTAAAAAAATTTAGGAGAGTATTTAAAATATCGAACTAATCAGAGAAATAACGTAGCTTATTTCTCAAAAAGCAATGCCACTTATTTTCACTACAATGCGTCAAAATATTATCCTTCATAGTATCGAAGAATCAAATACAAATAAAAAATGTAATTTTTAGTTTTTGACAATTAATTTAGTACAGAAAGAAATATATTATATAAAAATTAAAATTAAAATAAATTTTATTGAAAAATTAACCACAACATAAAAACATCACATGACCTATGCAATAGATTAATTATTCAGTCTAACATCCCGACCCAAGAAAATTACTCTGACATCACACTAGAAAAAATCCATGTGGTAATAAAGTAATAAACCATAAAAAATATTCCCACATTATCAAAATATTGATCATTTCATATAAAAATCTTACCACCCAAAGCTCTCACAATATGTCTATCTTCAAATAAAAAAAGATCCTCTATGCTCGTTGATGTTGAGCAGAATCTACAAACCTCAACCAATATCTCAACCAACCAAAATTTCAGTTTGATGAAAAAATTCTCATCACACATAATATTTCATGTTTTTAAGACCATAACTGTATTGGAAGTGCTACCTAACTTGGTATGTATTTGAAGCAGAGGGAAGAACACCTGGTAAAGGTATTGAGGTATTGTTTTATAGAGGGGGTGTTTTCAGTGGCTCCTGGTGCTGTGTGAAGGTAGAGGGTCGTCCATTGTGCGGTTGCTTCATGGTTCTATGTGTGATCAGGTACAATGTAGGATGGGTGAGGTGGAGATATGAAAGGAAGTGACTGGTTCGTAGTGTGTAACAGGAATGAGGGAGGCGCTCCTCCTCTAGGGTATCGGGAAAAAGGAGACTGGGGAGGCTTCTCATTGGGTGTTGAGGGTGGTGTTTTGTGGGTGGAGATTGAGGGGTGTAGCATGTGAACTTGTTGTAGAGGAGTCACACCCAAGATGAGGAGCACGCCAAGAAGCCACCTTACATTTGTGTATAAGATATGTATCAAGAGGAGGTTATTGGATTCTTGGGTTTTGGGGTGATGGAGAGGTGGAACCTCAGTAGCATATTAGAAATTTAAAAAATTTAAAAATTAAAAAATTATAATAAAATCATAATTTCAATGTTAAATAATAATAATAATATTATTATTATTATTATTATAAAAATATATAATACACCAATTAAATATAAAAAATTAATTTAAATAAACTTCTATAGAAGTGAAAATAAAGAAATATTTATTAACATATAGTTAAATTCTCAAAAAAATAACAAATATGGAAATTATTAAAAAAAACAAAATAAAAATACTAAACTAATAGTAAAAATACTAATTTTATTAATAAAAAAATAATATATTGAAATAAAATAGTATTATAGACAACTAATAAAAATAAACAAATATTAATATTCTAATTATAAATAATATTTCTGGAATGAAAAAATACAGTGTTGAAATAAAATATATAAAATTAATATACTAAAAAATACTAAATATCTAATATTGATATATAATTAAATGAAAACTATATAAATAACTAAAACATTACAAAACTAAAAAATTATGAATATTTTAAAATAAATTAAGAAAATTAAAAAAAATTAAAAAATATATATATAAATTTCAATGAAATCCACGTGAATCAAGTGTAGTTCCTCGAATTAATTCTTGATGATTTCACAGATTTACGTTTTGAATATGAAGTGGATTAGACAATCTATATGGCATTGGGGACACAATTGTTATCTCTTCCCAAATTTTTAATGGCCCCCACCGTGTTTAGGGGATTATTTATTTGGCTAGAGGATTTGGAATTCAAAGTATCCATTCACATGATCGTCTCTCAATTGGGTCACTCCAATGTTTCTTTCTATGATGGCTGCTAAATCTCTCTAGTTGTGCATTGACAATGAAGAATCATAATTATGTCACCATAAAAAAATACACCATATCATGTATTGATGATCGCTTTTACCAACATAAGGGTAAAAGTGGTTCTCTTTGATCAACCTCAATTTGGGGTATCACCAGTTCTGGGTGAGAGAAGTTGACGTAACTAAGAAGGTTTTATAATGTTAGTATTCCCATTTACAATATCTAGTTTTCCTATTCAAGATGAAAATTTATCATGCAGTCTTCATTGATATTATGAATCAGGTAATCCTTATGTACCATGATTCCTTCATTGTGGTATTTTCGGTTGACATCCTAGTCTATGTGAGGATAGAGGAGGAGCACGGTCGGCACTTGAAAATTGTTCTGGGCATGTTTCAAGATCACTATATTTGTGAAGTACTCTCAAATTGTTGTTTCTAGATCAGGGGGACACATTTATGGGTCATATGACATAAGAACATAGATTTTTTATCGACCATAAAATGATCAATATAGTGATGTCAAGGGAAGAGGTGAGGAATATCATTGAGATCCGATGTTTTCTTGATCTAACTAGATATTCCAAGTGGTTTCTGTGGAATTTACAACATCTTGTCTAACTAATGGAGGTTCTCACCTAGAATTGGGCTGAGTTCTCGTGAAGTATTAATTTTAAAACATCATTTGAGGAGAATAAGTGGTCGTTGACCACCACCATTGTCAGGCCCCAGCTATAAACATTACATAATCTTGAATTATATTAATAACTTACATTTAGGATCATTTTTGGTTAAGTGTTTTAGAGAATTAGGACATAACTATTACATTACATATCAAATATTACAGTGTAGAAACTTATACTCAGTGTCCATTTTTTCATAAATTAAAACTCTTAAAATAAAACAAGAATACTTTTCTTGATATACAACTTCTTGAATTCTTTATTTCTCTTACCCTACCTTCTATCCTATGAAAAACATTTCTAAAACATGGGATGAGAAAAAAAAGCTCAGTAAGGGATATAAAATAAGTAAAGAAAACATTAGTCCATGAATACATACAAATCAAAGAAATCATACCTTTAAATCTTAAAACATAATCTCTTTAACCTACCTCACAAAATCATAATATTTATGAATAACACAAAAAAATCATAATTAATAAAAGTAAATTGTGGCATATATATCATATATACATTATTGATTTCAAAGCTACCTAGGGAGTTCCATATGGAATACCAATCACAGTATATTCCCTAAATCTATTAGGAGAATCATTAAAGTTTACCTCTGTCATGCTACCCAATGCATTGGAGAGCTATCTCAGTCTCACCCACCCTCGGTTTATCACGAAACCACCCATATACATAAACAATTCCCAAGAACCACAACATATTCATAACACATAAAACAAACATAGAGGAAAGACAAAATTTCCACATTGCAATCACAATATATCATTTCAAGATGTTGACATAGTAAATACTTTATCAAACCATTTAAAATATTAAATAAAGATATTTTTGAATCAAAGTATCCCATACCTCTTTGATTCTTTTAAAGGAATTAAAATGTTTAAACATTAATTTCCATATAAATAAATCTAAAAAAACATTTTAAATACATGGACATTAATGGGAAATATTTAGAAGAATAAATCATTAATTCTTTTAAAATGTAGTTTTAGTTGAAGAGCCTTGTAACACTTAAGAAACACTTGAATAAATATAATTAAAGAATAAAATAACACAAATCATATAATATCATGAGAATAATTATATTCATGATATAATATCTCAATGGGATGAATATACACCATATAAAAGTTAATTGTTGTATGACAATAAATTAGTATCTATGGAATATAAATTGAGATGAAATCCCTTACAAAGATCATACCATTTGAATAAGGATAAATCAATGACATAATTATGTGTGAAAAATATAAATAAACCCAATATAAGTGTATATTAAGGTTTAAAAAAATCAATGGTGATTCAAAAATATTTATAGAACGACATAATAAAGATGTAGAACTTTACCCCAAAGAATTGAAATTGGTTTAAGAATTTCTTACAAAGATATTCAACATCCTAACAAAGACAAGAAAAAATTAAACAAATGAGTTGATGATAGAGAAAATGGTATCTCATCACATGGACATAAAATGTAAAACAATAAGGATATATAAGATGTCACACCCCTACCCCATACTACCCTGAAGCTGGTGCAGAGTTCACATAAAACATAGTGTGTAAAAAAATTAAAAGAAGAGATGAAATCACACACATGTTCTACTAGATAGGGTCATTTTGGTTTAGGTACTATAGAATCAGATACAATTATTACATTTGCTTAAAAACATAAAAAAGTCTTTATTAAGAAGTCACCAAATAGAGGGACTGAAATCTTCTAAACTTGTAAATGAAAACAGATTGAAATCATAGGGTGACTATATGAATGCCCAGAAAGGGATTTTAAAACATAATTTTCTAATTAAAAACGTTTGAAAACATTCATTTAAATTCAATAATAAATTTTTTTCTTAAATACTGTTGTAACACATGTATCATAACATATTAATTTTTCTATGAATTAAAAGTGAACATTTCATGGTTTTCTAATATAGTTACAAGTAAACATGTTGTAACTATAGGCATCATCACATTGATCGTAGGGTGTACAAAAAAATAAGTAAAATTCATTATATCTTCAATGGTTATAACATGTGAATATGTAAGCAAAAAAGTTAAAACTAAGAATAATACATGATCTATGTTTCACATAAAAATAATAACATCAATTTCATCCTTTACTACTATGAAACAAACACTGGATGATAAATATCTAAGTGCTGAATTATTAAGAATCCATAAGAATTCACTTCAACTGATTCTCATAAACATAATATCTTTAACCAAGAATATTATACTTGTCGAATATTATTTTGGTTAATTAAATTACAAAATCATAATGAAAAAAGTGAATATACATGATTGTTTCAAAGCCTCAGTCAAGACGTCTAATGATTAATGCCTCAACCAAAATCCATATCTCATAAATTCGGAAAGGCCTCAGCCAAATCAACATCTAGTTGTCTCATAATACCTACCAATGAATATAGGGGCTATAGTGGGTCCCACCCATCACATAATAAGTCCAATGCATTCCTCATATCTCTATATCAAAGTCCTCATACCATTTTGATTTATTAAATTACTTATCATTTATCATTCCAAGTGGCACATGTTCATATTATTCAAAGTGTCCCATACATATTGGATTAATTTATATTCATTATTCCATAAAACTCCATTTTAGTTTGATTACATTATTTAGTATTTACATATACAATGTAAAATATTCATATAAGTGTAAATAATATCAATTCATGAAAATAATGACATGTATGGTAGGAAACACATGTGTCAATAACTAAGGCACCTTAAATACAAGTTTGTCACATTAAATTACAATCCCTAAAATATTTATTATGAATGTAAAAATTTTATATTTCAAAATGAACAATTCTAATATTAGGATAATTTTAATTCACATTGAAAACAAGTGAATATAAATGGAACTATTTAAAAACTAAACTTAATGATTTAAAACATTATTGCGACAGATTCAAGTGAATTAGAAAAAGAAATATTTCAGGAAAATCATGCATTCATAAGAATATGTTTAAAAAATATTTTATACAAATTGTAAGGGGCATACACTAGGGTAACTATTTTTCTTGTTTAAACATTCGTCAAAAGAAAAATATATAAACTACATAAGAACAAAGTGTATACCTGGAATTTTTTTCTACCAACACAAGAATTAATAAATTTATATGATCATTATATATATATATTTGAATCAACAGAACTAGTTTTTATGAAAACTATATTAGTTTATGATTAATAACTAGAGGTATATATATACATATATAACTGAATATACAATATATTTATAAGGGTTTTACACTAATATTTAAAAGAAACTTTCATGTTTTAAAATATAATAGTACCAATAATTAAAACAAGGTTTTATTAATTTTATTTGTGCCATATGATATAAATGGGTTGGGTTATGAAAAATATACATATATAATATTTCTGTATATATGAAATATACAATATATATATAAGGGTCTTATACCATTATTAAATGATACATAAATGTTTTTCCAAAAAACATCACATCAAATTGAAATTCAATTGTTAGAAGACTAAACACTGGTTTGAAAGCTAAGTTATATAGACCATAAGACTATATATATATATATATACATTTTTATATATAAAACTAAAAATACTATTTTACATATAAGAGTTTTGTACAAAAGATAATTACTTATGTTTTAAAAACACTGTTTATACATTGAATCTCAATGTTCAGAAGTCGTAAAATTGGACCTAATAGTGTTTTATCTAAAGTTATATGGATAAATAACTACATATACAACCGAATTTTAACGACCCGAAGTTTCATTAATGGAAAATCCCTCTTGATCTAGTTAAATGTTTCTTTATGAAAAATGTTTTTATAAGATATCAACTTTTTTTTAGTTTTACTTTAAGATTTGTGACCGTTACTTTTATAGCCGTTGAACAGTGATCATCTGGGTAGTTTAAATATAAGGCTTTAACGAACCAATTTTCTACTCAGACAAAGGAAGCGATGGCCTCATCCAGTAGAATTGCCCCTTACGAAGCCCATTTGTAGGAGCTCAGAAAGGAGGTGGCATCTTTGGGCTTTGCCCTTGACCAAGCCCAAGCTGAGCTTCATCAAGTCAAGCTCGAACGTGATCGTCTACGGGAAAAATGGAAGTTGATAGAGATTACCACTCGAGCGATGTTATCCGAGCAACCCCAAGAGTCTGTCACCATCGCACACCTTACCCTTAGGTCTTATGCGGCTATTTTAAGGGGTTATGTAACAAATAAGTAGCACCATGTTCATGTACATTATTTTTGTATATAATAATGAATATAATTTCTAGTCATTTTTGATACTTTGTAATTAGTTTTTAAAGTACAAACGGTGTTTTTAGTTATTATTTAATTAAGAATTATATTTTATTAAATTAAAGGATTTTTGAATTAAATAATATTTTAATAAAATATTATTATTAATATTAAATTGATTTTTATTAAATATAAATGATCTTATAATTTTATGAATGCAATTAAAATAATGAGGTTTTGGGTTTGTTTGACTAACTTTTCAAAGCATTAATGGAGCCCTCAAGACTTATTCAACACTTTGCCTTTTTAAATTAATTTCCATGGGAGTGTGACTCACCTCCACATAAGCAACCCTAATTTTTTAATAAGTTCGGACCTTGGCCTTGTAAAATATTGTTTTCCTCTTTCCTTTTCCAGAAACCATGGGCAAATACCATGGGATAGTTTGTGGTTTGGATTATTTTAATATAAGGGGTCCCAAACCTAAATAATAAAGAATTCTCTCACCTTTCCTATATAAACTCACCCAAGCTCCCACTTCCTCCTCACTCAAAGCCCTTTAAGTGCGTCCAACCTCTGCACTACTCTCTCTAGAATCCTCCCAAGGTGCCCCAATCTCCCAAGAAGCCTCTCACAAGCCTCTCTCTAGCCTTTGGAAGCACACTTCCAAGTAAGGGTTTTTTCTTCCTTTCTCATTTTTGTCAATTTTCTTTAAGTTGTATTGCCCTTTTAATTTCAATTATGAATGTTGGGGTATGTTTTCTCACCTCTCCCATACTGCCCTCTTATTGTTTGAATGATGGGAGACCCCATTCTCTCTCATTAAAAGCCTCCCATGTACAGCCGTTACTATGCCGAAATTCCGAAAGGAACCTTTTTCTCCTCTTTTATATTCAAGCAATACTTTTGTATCATGAATCTAAATTACTTTTCAATTGTTGGGACATGTATCTATTTGACCTTCTTACTGTCCATTACATGTAAATATGATGAGGAACCCCTTTCTCTCTCATCAGACTTTTTTATGAATTCTTATGTCACGCCGTTACGCTGCCGAAATCACACCGATTTTCTAAGCCAATATCATTGTGTAGTGAATACCATGCCCATTTCTCCATCATGGGTATTCACCTTTATGCACATTTACTTATTTATTGTAAAGTTTCATGTATGAATTCCACATTCCTTTATCGTGGAATAAATGATTATGTTTTATGAATCCTTGTTTTATGATCCATGTGGCACACTTATGCATGAAATGAAATGTTTAAGAAGGGTGTGCCCTTTATAGCGCTCCAATGCATTGGGTAAAGTATAGTATCATGATACGTCATGTGCAATGAGTGTTTACTCATTCTAATTCAAGTGCAACGAGGGATTACTCGTTCTTCAAGTGCAATGAGGGTTTACTCATGCTCCATGTGCAATGAGCCTTGGCTCATGCTAATTCAATGTTAAGTGTTGTTGCCACATTTCCATGTTATGATTATCATGCTTTATCATGCCTTTATGTTCATTTATCTCTTATGCTCTATTGATATGACTATTTCCTAACATGTATTGTACTCCTCATGTTATTCATTGTGTACTCCCTTACTGGGCTTTATAGCTCACCCTTTTCTTATGCATGTCCTCAGGTTATCCCATGCAATGCTAAGTACGAAGGAATGTAGTGGTCATGTAAAGGAAGTTTTCAATAAGGATGTTGTATTTCAAGTTTAAAGTTTTTATGTAATGATCCTAAGCCCCAAAGACACTAAACCTCTCGATCTTCTATGTTGTATCAAGTGATGTTTTATGTAATAAAGCATGTTTAAGTTGTAATAAAAAGCAGGGTCGTCATAGTTGGTATCAGAGGGAGGTTTAGTTATTTTTGGGATTAGGAAACCCTAGTAAAGCCTTAGATACAAGACTAAGAATAATAAAAACATCCCTAAGTTTTGGTAAATACTAAGAAAGTGTTTTATCGAACAAATACATCCCTGTCTGGATACGAGCAGGTAGAGGCGGCTCTGGCACAGATGTATCCTAGGGGTAAAACCCGAAAACACCGCTTTGAGCTAGACTCGAACGGGAACTGGTGCACGACAATGGGCCTTGCTACACTCTTGGTTACGACACTCCCGGGGGATATGTTTTGATAAATTCACAATCTTAGCATGAACCCTTATTAAGGGAAAAATGCCCCTAAGAATATATGTTAGAAGGAAGATCATGAAAAGCCTGGATTGAATCCTATAGACTCATGAGTTAAAGAGATTAAAGTTTATTTATAAGTCATCAACTTTTGTCTTTGGATTACCCTTTATGTGTTACCCCTAACTTTCCTTTTATTCCAGCCAATGGCCGGTAATAGGAGAACTTGGGCTAACAACCGTTGTGAAGATCAGTGTGATGATTGTACTTATGAGATGCCCAATCCAATGGGAGCGGGAATCGCGAACTTTGTGACGCTTCTCTCTCAGCTAACACAAGTTTTGAATAGAAACACTGGTCAAGAGGAACGTTCAACCCCCCCCCCCCCCTAAGAAAGAACAAGTCGCTATTGAAAGCTTCATGAGAGAAAGGCCTCCTAATTTTAGTGGATCATCTGATCCCACGATTGCTGAACAATGGATCAACTCCATTGAAAAGATATTCTCCATCCTCCAATGCTCTGAAAAAGAGAAGGTTCTCCTAGCGGCTTATCGTATGGAGGGTGAAGCTGATCAATGGTGGACGTTGATCAAAAATACGAATCCTGAGGAGGAGATCGAGGCTTTGGAATGGAAGGTATTCCGGAAGATGTTTTTCGATAAATATTTTCCACGCACCCTCCGTCTTAATATGGAAAGGGACTTCCTTTCCCTCAAGCAGAAAGATGAGGAATCTGTGGGAGCGTACGAGGAAAACTTCACAAGGCTTGCACGATACGCTTCCGGCTTTGTCGTTACCCCCGAATGCAAGGTTGACCGCTTCTTTGGTGGGCTGAAGCCTAGCTTGCGGAAAGCATTAGCGATCCGTGACTTCGACAGCTATGAGGAAATTATCCGATGTGCCCTCAAGGATGAAATGGAGATCGGAGAATCACAGGGGTATCATGGGGACAAGAAGCGGAAGGTGGACTTCAATGCTGCTGGTCCGATGGATAAATCCAACGGAGCTAAGAAATTCCAGCACCCCACTTGCCAAAAGTGTGGAAAGAAGCACCCTGGAAATTGCTTTAGGGGGACAAGAAAATGCTTCGAGTGTGGAAGAGAAGGGCACCTAGCTGTTAACTGTCAGCAAGAAGGACCCGCGGCTGCGACGGAGGGGAGGAACACTCCATTCGAACCTCAACGCGTTGTTCAATGCTTCAAATGCAAAGAACTGGGTCATTTTGCGAATCAGTGCCCTAATCCAAGGGTTATCGGAGGCAATCAACAACCTCCAAGATAGCAAGGAAGAGCTTTTGCCATAACTTCTGCCGAAGTGAACCCCGACAACGAAGTGGTGACAGGTATGCTAGTTATTCATTCAAGAATAGCGAACGTACTTTTTGATTCAGGTTCTACGCATTCCTTTATATCACAAAAGTTTAGTAGAACAATCCCTACACCACCACAAATCATGGAAGTAAAGATGTCGGTGAGTACGGCAAATGGGGCAATCATTGCATCCCATGAGTATAAGTCCTCCCCTGTTATAATCTGTGGATTGAATTTCCCGGCAAACCTCGTCATACTCCCTTTGGTGGAATTTGATGCAATTCTTGGCATGAATTGGCTTTCCTTATATAGAGCCAACATAAATTGTCGGGAGAGGGAAATCACACTCCATATGGAGAATCGACCCCCGATTCTTTACAAGTGTCAGGAGGAAGATGAATCTCCTTTAGCTCCATCATCTCAAGCGTGGATATTATTGCCTTATGAGCACGCATATCTGGCTCAGATGATTGAGTCCAAGGAAGAAACCACCCTTTAAGAAATGTCTATTGTGAGGGAATTCGCTGAAGTATTTCCTAAGGAACTTCCTGGTCTTCCTCCAAGAAGAGATGTTGAGTACTCAATTGAACTTATACCTGGGGCGCTACCAATATCCAAGACTCCATATAGAATGGTTGTGGTTGAGCTTGAAGAACTGAAGAAACAACTACAGGAGAATCTGGATAAAGGGTTTATAAGCCCAAGTGCATCACCATGGGGTGCACCAGTCCTCTTCGTCAAGAAGAAGGATGGGTCAATGCGGATTTGCATCGATTATCGTGAACTTAACAATATCACGATAAAGAACAAGTATCCTCTCCTAAGAATCGATGACTTGTTTGATCAGCTGCATGGAGCACAATACTTCTCCAAGGTCGACTTGCGGTCGGGATATTATCAAGTAAGGGTGAAGAAGGAAGATATCCCCAAGACTGCTTTTCGTACAAGGTACGGGCACTATGAATTCATAGTAATGCCTTTTGGACTCACCAATGCTCCAGCAATATTCATGGACTTGATGAATAGAGTATTTAGAGATTACCTAGATAAATTTGTGGTAGTCTTTATAGATGATATTCTAATATACTCCAAAACCAAGGAGGACCATGAGGAGCATTTAAGAACTGTACTGGAGACTTTGCGCAAGGAGAAGCTCTATGCCAAGTACAGCAAGTGTGAGTTCTGGTTGAAGGAAGTCTCATTCTTGGGCCATATCATCACAAGAAATGGGATATCTGTGGACCCCTCCAAAACAGATGCAATTGAGGGATGGACGAGGCCAACATCGGTAACTGATATCCGTAGCTTCTTGGGGTTAGCTGGATATTATCGACGATTTGTGAGAAACTTCTCACGATTGTCCAACCCTCTTACCAAGCTAACTCGAAAGGGAGTAAAGTTTGCTTGGAGTGATGAATGCGAAGAAAGCTTCAAGGAGTTGAAAAGGAGGCTTATCACTGCACCTGTGCTCACTTTACCCACAAGTGGGGAGCTTTTTGTGGTATTCAGTGATGCTTCGAAGAAGGGCTTAGGATGTGTGCTGATGCAGAATGATAAAGTGATATCCTATGCCTCAAGACAGTTGAAAATCCATGAGCGAAACTATCCAACGCATGATCTGGAGTTGGCGGCGGTGATCTTTGCCTTGAAAATATGGCGGCATTATCTCTATGGAGAGAAATGTGAGATATATACTGACCACAAGAGTCTTAAATATATATTCACACAGAAAGATCTTAATATGCGCCAGAGAAGATGGATAGAGCTCATAATGGATTATGACTGTTCAATACATTACCACCCTGGGAAGGCGAACAAGGTGGAAGATGCCCTAAGTAGAAAGGATCCAGCAATTCTATCAATGATGAGAATTGAGAAGGATCCAATCTTCTTAGACTTGATGAAGATGGACGTGGGAATCATAAAGAAGGGAACATCATCAATCCTTTCACAAATGATTGCTCAACCATCTCTTTTGGAAAGGTTAAAGGATGCTCAAAAGGATGATGCGAGAATCCAAGAAAAAGTGGAAGCTATCAAAAAGGGAAAATCCTCAGAGTTTAATGTTAATGAAGAAGGAATTGTGCGGTTTGGGAAAAGACTATGTGTCCCATCAAGTTCGGAGCTGAAGAAGGAACTTTTGGATGATGCACATAGTTCAAATTTCTCTATTCACCCAGGGAGCACAAAGATGTATCGAGATCTCTGTGAAAACTTTTGGTGGGATAATATGAAGAAGGAGATCACCGAATATACATCAAAGTGCCTGGTGTGTCAGCAAGTGAAGGCAGAGAGGCAGAAGTATAAGGGGATGATGCAACCATTGCCCATACCAGAATGGAAATGGGAGAACATCACCATGGACTTCGTCACTGGACTTCCAAGGACATCCAAAAGCAACAATGCAATCTGGGTTATTGTGGATCGTCTTACAAAGACTGCACACTTCATTGCTATTCGAGAGGATTTCTCTTTGGATCAACTGGCACAGATATATATCAGGGAAGTGGTACGGTTGCATGGGGTACCACTATCTATTGTGTCGGACCGAGATCCAAGATTTACCTCTAAGTTTTGGAAGAGTCTTCAACATGCTCTGAATACTGAACTGAACTTCAGTACGGCCTATCATCCTCAAACTGATGGCCAATCCGAGCAGACTATCCAAACACTTGAGGATATGTTGGGAGCGTGCTCAATGGACTTTAAAGGAGGATGGGATCAACATCTTCCTCTAGTTGAGTTCTCTTATAATAATAGTTTCCACTCGAGCATCCAAATGGCACCATATGAAGCCCTGTATGGGAAAAGGTGTAGAACACCGGCATGTTGGGATGAGGTCGGTGAACGTAAGCTGCTTGGACCAGAAATGGTCGTAGAAATGGTGGAGAAGGTGAAAACAATTCAGCAGCATATCAAGGCAGCCCAAAGTCGACAGAAGAGTTATGCAGATAATCGTCGACGAGACCTTGAGTTTAAAGTCGGAGACATGGTGTTTTTACGCATATCTCCGTGGAAGAAGGTCATGAGGTTTGGAAAGAAAGGGAAGTTAAGTCCAAGGTACATCGGCCCATTCGAGATTCTTGATCGTGTTGGGGCTGTGGCCTATCTACTAGCACTTCCACCTACTATGGCCAAGGTGCATGATGTCTTCCATGTATCCCTCTTAAGGAAGTACATACCAGACCCTTCACATGTACTCTCTTCCGAGGTGGTACAATTAGAAGACGATCTTTCTAATGAGGAGCAACCAGTGAAGATCTTAGATCGTAGAGAAAAAGTTCTACGAAATAAGACAATGCCCCTTGTCAAGGTGTTGTGGAGAAACCACAAGTTTGAAGAAGCAACTTGGGAGTCGGAGGATATGATGAAGCTAAGTTACCCACATTTGTTTTAGTGTGGGAAACGGAAAATTTCAAGGGCGAAATTTCTTAAGGGGGGAATGTTGTAACGACCCGAAGTTTCATTAATGGAAAATCCCTCTTGATCCAGTTAAATGTTTCTTTATGAAAAATGTTTTTATAAGATATCAACTTTTTTTTAGTTTTACTTTAAGATTTGTGACCGTTACTTTTATAGCCGTTGAACAGTGATCATCTGGGTAGTTTAAATATAAGGCTTTAACGAACCAATTTTCTACTCAGACAAAGGAAGCGATGACCTCATCCAGTAGAATTGCCCCTTACGAAGCCCATTTGTCGGAGCTCGGAAAGGAGGTGGCGTCTTTGGGCTTTGCCCTTGACCAAGCCCAAGCTGAGCTTCATCAAGTCAAGCTCGAACGTGATCGTCTACGGGAAAAATGGAAGTTGATAGAAATTTCCACTCGAGCGATGTTATCCGAGCAACCCCAAGAGTCTGTCACCATCGCACACCTTACCCTTAGGTCTTATGCGGCTATTTTAAAGGGTTATGTAACAAATAGGTAGCACCATGTTCATGTACATTATTTTTGTATATAATAATGAATATAATTTCTAGTCATTTTTGATACTTTGTAATTAGTTTTTAAAGTACAAACGGTGTTTTTAGGTATTATTTAATTAAGAATTATATTTTATTAAATTAAAGGATTTTTGAATTAAATATTATTTTAATAAAATATTATTATTAATATTAAATTAATTTTTATTAAATATAAATGATCTTATAATTTTATTAATGCAATTAAAATAATGAGGTTTTGGGTTTGTTTGACTCACTTTTCAAAGCATTAATGGAGCCCTCAAGACTTATTCAACACTTTGCCTTTTTAAATTAATTTCCATGGGAGTGTGACTCACCTCCACATAAGCAACCCTAATTTTTTAATAAGTTCGGACCTTGGCCTTGTAAAATATTGTTTTCCTCTTTCCTTTTCCAGAAACCATGGGCAAATACCATGGGATGGTTTGTGGTTTGGATTATTTTAATATAAGGGGTCCCAAACCTAAATAATAAAGAATTCTCTCACCTTTCCTATATAAACCCACCCAAGCTCCCACTTCCTCCTCACTCAAAGCCCTTGAAGTTCGTCCAACCTCTACCCTACTCTCTCTAGAATCCTCCCAAGGTGCCCCAAGCTCCCAAGAAGCCTCTCACAAGCCTCTCTCTAGCCTTTGGAAGCACACTTCCAAGTAATGGTTTTTTCTTCCTTTCTCATTTTTGTCAATTTTCTTTAAGTTGTATTGCCCTTTTAATTTCAATTATGAATGTTGGGGTATGTTTTCACACCTCTCCCATACTGCCCTCCTATTGTTTGAATGATGGGAGACCCCTTCCTCTCTCATTAAATGCCTCCCATGTACACCCGTTACTATGCCGAAATTCCGAAAGGAACCTTTTTCTCCTCTTTTATATTCAAGCAATACTTTTGTATCATGAATCTAAATTCCTTTTCAATTGTTGGGACATGTATCTATTTGACCTTCTTACTGTCCATTACATGTAAATATGATGAGGAACCCCTTTCTCTCTCATCAGACTTTTTTATGAATTCTTATGTCACGCCGTTATGCTGCCGAAATCACACCGATTTTCTAAGCCAATATCATTGTGTAGTGAATACCATGCCCATTTCTCCATCAAGGGTATTCACCTTTATTCACATTTACTTATTGATTGTAATGTTTCCTGTATGAATTCCACATTCCTTTATCGTGGAATAAATGATTATGTTTTATGAATCCATGTTTTATGATCCATGTGGCACACTTATGCATGAAATGAAATGTTTAAGAAGGGTGCGCCCTTTATAGCGCTCCAATGCATTGGGTAAAGTATAGTATCATGATACGTCATGTGCAATGAGTGTTTAATCATGCTAATTCAAGTGAAACGAGGGTTTACTCGTGCTTCAAGTGCAATGAGGGTTTACTCATGCTCCATGTGCAATGAGCCTTGGCTCATGCTAATTCAATGTTAAGTGTTGTTGCCACATTTCCATGTTATGATTATCATGCATTATCATGCCTTTATGTTCATGTCTCTCTTATGCTCTATTGATATGACTATTGCCTAACATGTATTGTACTCCTCATGTTATTCATTGTGTACTCCCTTACTGGGCTTTATAGCTCACCCTTTTCTTATGCATGTCCTCAGGTTATCCCATGCAATGCTAAGTACGAAGGAATGTAGTGGTCATGTAAAGGAAGTTTTCAATAAGGATGTTGTATTTCAAGTTTAAAGTTTTTATGTAATGATCCTAAGCCCCAAATAAACTAAACCTCTCGATCTTCTTTGTTGTATCAAGTGAAGTTTTATGTAATAAAGCATGATTAAGTTGTAATAAAAAGCAGGGTCGTTATACGAATATACAAATTATATTATTCGGTTTTGCACAAGGAAGATAAGTTTTATTAAACCTTTACCTGATTTGAATGTGGAGGAGAGGATTGGGAAGGAATGAAGGAGGCTTTAGAAGAGGAAGAACCGAGAGAATGGAATTACAACGAGATGTTTATATAAACTATATTATAAAAATTGTATAATATAATATAAGACATTATCATGTAAACTGAGACCCACTCAGTTTATAAAATGGCCGATGGTGAATTATTGTAAAAAAATGAGAGCATGCGAGGGCCACTAGAGTCACAGGAGGAGAAAAACAAATAAAAAAAGTGGAAATACCCCCATTGTGTAGCGCATACAGAGGAGGAAAAGGAGATAGGGAAAAAATAATGAAAATAAATAGGTAATGGAGATAAACCGAGGTAATATACAATGGTGGGGCGAGTCTGTGGATTTGAAAATGAGATGGATAGTCCATATTAGATCTTGAATTGATCTAACAACTGTGGTAAGACGCATTGATATAAAAAGAAGTAACGAACATGATAAAATCCATATGGATCGTATAGAGCACAAAAACATGGTAGATATTCACGGCCGCAGGGGTTCGAAAACTGATCTTATCGTGCAGCTCAGATCGCACGTGGCATGATTGATCGGCCCAGATCCTTTCCCGACTGATTTTCAAAGTCCCACATCAAAATGGAGGTGCTTTAGTGTCTCCTTCATATGCGTGGAGGTTCGAGAAAAGGCTCTGATTATTAATTCCCCCCTTCTAGTACCACCTCATACCAGGTTCTTCTATGGGAGTGATCATGCACCCACCAACACCATTGTGCCTCCCCCAACGGTGGGGCATTGGGGTCCTCGCACACACACCCGTGCACTCTAAGGGAAAGATATGATTTCCATACGACTGACTTAGCATGCACTCTGTGTGTTCACCACCCTTGGTCCATTGCTAGGGGGTTGTGTGGGAATCCCATAAAGGCTTTAGGGGCTACCAAAAGGGTGACCCTTGGCTAGGTGGGGTACTCAACTATATTTTTTCTAATTAAATATTTATTTTTTTGTCATGTATGTATAAGTATTTTCAAAATATGAATTCCCTACTATAACATTATTTTCTTACTTAGTGTTATAAATGCTCATGTTTTAAAAACATAAAGTAATAAATCAAGGTTTAATAAATCATTATGAAAACCATATATTAGTATTACATAAATCAAAAACACAGTTTTAGTAAAAACAATAGATTAAAAATAAATAATGAAAACATTTTTAAAAACTGTTCAACACAATTTAAATATTTGAAATGTATTTGAAAAAAAATACCTAATTTTTAAATCACAGTAAGTATAAATAAAAGAGTTTATATGTTTAAACTTATTATTTCAATGCATACAATAAATATTTCTGAGAACATAATATACCTTGATTTTAATTTAAACCAACAGAATGACCAACAGATATACATATAGCCACTAAAAAATCAAAGGTCACCTAAAGAGGAAATGGTCAGATTAAAGCTTCATATAAACATGAATTAGAGTGTTCCATCTCCACAACAACTTGGAGAAGATTGTGATTATTATTACAATTATACTCAGTACAACTGTCGTGCTTCTGGGCGTGATGTTTGTTATTATAAATGATCTGAAGGATTTTCACTATTTATTAAGTCTCTTTGTTGCATTAAGTGGAATCATAGTAGCTCTGATAGAAATTTTTGTTGGTATTTTTTGGTTATTTTTATTCTCATAGTTTTAATGAAATAAATCAATTAAGGGTTTAATAAGAATGCCTTGTGTTTATTTCATATGTTTCGTTCGGGTAACAAGAAAATTAACTAGAATAAAACCATAATATTATTATTACATGTGAAAAAGTTTTGGGGAGTCACATAATAACATATCCCAACATAAGAAAATGGAAATTTAAAATACATAAAATAAAATAAGTCTTTAACAAAAATAGTACAGTGAAAGGTTCCGTTACCGATTTGGTAACATAAAAAACATACACACCATGAAGAAGAATCATACAATGAAGATGTAAATACCAATAAATTAATGTATATTTCAAAAATCATATAATAATGGGTAGTAAATACACCACAAAAAAAGTAAATAGTGTAAAATATAGCATGAATCTCATGGGAATAAAAAGTGAGACGAAAACCCCATACCTCAAGTCTGACATGTCTTGTATGTTACTTGTTACTCCTAAATAATAAACATGAGTTAATTTATACTTTCTTAGTATCCGTTTCATGGTTATTATTCCCTTTATATCACTTATTACCTTGCAATAACAATTAGTTAATTATTTGGGTTCATATCAGACATTTTTTTGATGTTCGGATCTTGAGTTAAAAATAGACATTTAAAAATTACAAATTGTTCATGAGGTCAAAAGTCCATTATATCTAGAATTACCATGACATATATATCATATATATCATATATATCTAGTATATATGTATTTATAATAGTCGATATGATTTGAATATATGAAAATGAAATACACATTTTTTGGAGACGGTAAGTTGTATGTACACATGCATGGTATGAAAGAGTCATATCACTTTGAGGGAATGGTAGTCCACACTTCCTCAAATGAAATTGTCGTATTTAACCATTATGGAAACCATAAAGGTATGATATAAATGAAAAATACATAACCATTGATCCAATATTAATATAATATATATCACATATAATTATAGTTCCATAATAATGGCCACTATGAAAGGCGATAGGAGAATTTTGAACAAACATCATTTCATAAGGCAGTAGTTAGACGTCCACAGAAACAGTATGTTCGTATCCATTATATGGAGGTGTGTGGAAGTGTAGTTTGAATAATTCTCAGAAAAAATAAAATTATATTGATGATAATGGGTTTTTTATAAAATAATGAAATAAGAAGAGTCTAGGATGATGGAGAAGGAACATAAAAGAAATTAATTTGAGAGAAGACGTTACCATTAAATTGGGTAACTCCTTTTGGTTTGACCCAAAATGCTTTATTGATTTTTTTTAATCCAAAATTATGTCTTCTAGGTGGAATAGATGGATGCTGGGAGCTTATTTTAGTAGATTTTGGTTGCACCAAGGGGATTGTGCGGTGCGAGTAAGGGGCTAGAGTTAGTGTTCTTTTATAAGAGGGAGGAGGGGCACTTTAGGAATGTTTGAAAATATTATTTTATTATAAACTGAATATTGATTTAAAAATGACCCAATCTCTTTTAATTAGAATATAAAGTGATTATTGTTTGAAATAATATCATACAATGGGTTTTAAACAGGTTTACGGAATAAAATTAACCTTATCATTTAGCTTTAACCCTTAGATAATTAATTTAACTTATACCATGTTCTCATGTATATTCATACTTTATGGTTAATATATTAAAAATAAAATTAAAAGAGTTAAAACATGTATCATAAATTACTTTTGTAACATATTATATTTTTTTTAAGAATATTATAATTTTATTATTAATTTTTCATTTAAAAAAATATTAATTATTTTAAAAACCCATTTATGTCAATTTATAAACTATTCATATAGAGACTATTAAAAATAAAGAACAACTTTATTATTTCTAAAAAACATCATTTATCAAATATAACAAGTTATAATCATTCATAAAATTCTTTTATGGCATAAAAAGTTTCAAAATAAATTCATTTTAATATATATAATCTCTTTTATTTAAAACATTCATTAATGAGGTAATCATTACATCATCATTATGTCATAAATAAATTTATTTATTTGATGTATAAAAATTATAAATAAAGAATCATGATTTGGGAAAACATTTTATATCTCTAATTACTATTTATAGTCAAAATTAAAACCAATATAACCCCGTATAAAAATTATTTTACTAAAAGATATATGATGATGTTACATGTTCCTTAACATTAAATGAATTTTTATAAAGTGTCATTTTCACTTACAAGTGGCCCCATGGGGTCCCAAAATCGTCCCAAGGATGCCCATGGTCGGATTTTTATCATCCAATAGGATTAGGATACATGTTAGGGAAATTATATATTATTATAATATTATTGCTTATCCTTATTTACCAGATTTACCCTTCAACCATGGTAAAAAAAATATTTACTGAAGTTACTATTCATAATGTCTAAAAATAAGTTACCTATTTACAAATTTTGAACCTAATAATTCCTTATATGGAATCAATTTTTCTAAATTCAAAATACAGAAGTAGCAGAAATTATTTTAAAATTAATTCCCATTTTCAAAACAAAAAAGCTTGTTTTTAAGAAATAATAACTATCAAAAGATTGACCTATGTTTATATCCAATTTCAATGTGAAAATATGTATAATGACCAAAATTGAATTAAATGATACGAATATATTCCAGTAAATCTTTAAAACTAATTATAATGATAATCTATGTATATAAATAAATCAGATGAAAATATAGTTTTGAGTAAAAATGCAGTATTTTTCACTTTTAATTAAAAATGAACTTTATCAGAAAATTAAAAAAATTTACCCAAAGTAAATTTTGATTTTACTATACTAAATAAGAATTTTATTTTTTATAATAAAATATATTGAAGTGAAAAAACTAGATTTTTAAGGGGTTCACCATCAAAAGGCCATAAAACCACCATTAAAAAAATATTAGAGTATTTATGATTAAAATTGGATTCCTTCTCATTTTATTCCTCTAATATTTATTGGATAAATGTAAAAACATTTAACAAATATGTATAATCATATTTTCGTTTGTTTTGTTCATTCCCTCCAATACAATGGCTTGGCATTAACAACCATTTAAAATAAAATTTTATTATTATTTTTCAATATGACTCTACCTTGTAAGCTACATGATATTTTGGAGAACCACATTGTTGCCTATCAGGAAAACCATAGAACATATCATCCACTTAAAAATAAAATAAATATTTAAATCACAATATTAATAAATATGAAAATATCATATCCTTTATTAACATGGGATGTTATATCTTTCCACCCTTTTGGAAATTGCATCCTCAAAATTTTAAAATTAGCCTTATAAAATTTATTAGGAGTCCCACATCGGAAAAATAGTCAATAAATGTATCAATTTAAAAGACATAATGTTTAATAAAATGGTCAACCTATATAACCTATACAAGGATTCCGTTTAAGAAATCATGGACATGGAAGAGAAACGAAGTGTCATGTTTATATTGAGAGTGATAGAAAACATGATTAGAAGAAAGTTGAAAACAAGAAAACCACAAACTTGTGATGGGTTAAACAGTATTTGAATCCCCAAAAGGAAAATTAAATAGAAAACATTTTTTGTTTTATGTTTCTTTTCAGAAATTTGGAAAACTTATTAATGATATTAACAATGAACATTAGGAAATATACTTAATTTTAATGTATAGTTTAATATTTTAATATGTTTCTACCAATAACTAATATTTTTTCCAAATGATGAGTATTCAAGATGACTTGGTAACATAAAAAGTGTTAAAAAAACTTCTAGATATCAAATAATCCAATAAAGATGAACTATATATTTTCCATCTCTTTAGAAATTAACCAAAACCAAAATGGTTACTAAGATACCAGATAATCCCTAAAAGGATAATTCTTTATAAAAATAAATACTACTCTTAATCTCCAAAATTCTGAAAATAGTCCCCAAAGTACAACAAGGACCATTCGATACACAATTGTCTATAAAATTATTCAATATAATCCAAACTATGATTGAAACCCAAAACACAGAAGAATTTGATCACATATTCTTCCATGAGAAATATTAACATTTATCTCCAAATAACATCGACTACATTTTATGTCTCATACTAAAGTGTAATTAACATAATCACTTATTCTCTATGATTGTTCAATCATTTCCATAATTAACACAAATCTCCAAAAGTCCATAATAAAAACAAATATTCGTCGAAAATAAAATTCCAACCATTATTCCATAAATGAAATCCCATAGTATTCTATTTTTCTTAGGCATATAGTGTTTCTAAAATAGAGAACATATTTCAAAATAACCTTTATCACTTAATCACCAAATCATTTTCTTCTACTAAGGATATCCATTTGACAAAATAGATGTTCTCAAAATAATCGTATTCTTGATTCATCAAATTAATTTACTAAAAAAGAATTAGTCATACTGACTAGGGACTTTACATAGGCCAGTGGTATGTGATGTTCCCTTGTCACCCTTCAGTTGTGGATTTAATTACTACATCCTTTCCAAATACGATGGGTTTTCACCCATCTTGTGTGTTTTCCCTTTTTATAAAACAAAAATATAACCCTAACTTGATTTAACCTCAATGGTTTTCTAATACCTCTCATTTTCATCTCAACTCATAATGACATCAATATCTTAATTCTAAAAGTCTTATATATATTGACATTTTTTACCTCTATAAACTAACAGTATTCCTAATGAATGTACATTGTACCGTGATCATGGTGTCTACCTGGTTTCATCATCATCTTGTTCACATAGATAGATGGTACATGCATTGAAAAAATGATTCAGAGATCCTTCAAAATCATCTGCTTATTTTATTCAAATACTACTCGTACAATTTGGTTCATATGGGTGTTCACATAAAAATAGTTTTGGAAAATAATCATGTATGACATATAATTTAAAAACATCTAATAATACATTCTTTCTATAAAACAGTCAGACAGAGTTTGAGTTGAAACATTATATCAATGGTCATTTTAAAATACCATAAGTATGTGCTGAAGGACTATAATATAAAATAAAATATAAATAGGTTGCGCAAGGGTCTCCTTCTTTAGCACCATTTTTAAATTCATAATATGCTTTAAAATCAGGTGATAAGGTAAAATATTTGAAAATTCCATGATAATATTTACCATTTGTGAAAATATGATAATATTTATAAAATAAGATTTGATTAAATTCAACCCCTAATCCACAATGGTATCGAGGTGTAGATTAAGTGTTTGATATCTCAACCAATTGATTGTAGGTGAGTTTTATGTTATAAAATGTGTCAAAATCGTCTGGACACGACTTTGCAATAATTATTGCAAGCAAGTCATCATGAAGATATTGAAATGTCATTTGAGATCCTCCTCCTACCATTTGTAACAGACGTTCCTTTATCTGAAAAAATTACAAAATAAGGATTTAACATAAAGTGTATACATAGAGACTAACCATGTTTCTAACATAAACTCATAATCCCTAAAGTTCTCTAGTATTACCTTTTATACCAACTGTAAATCTCCAGCCTTAAAAATTACATATTCTTGAATTAAGTTAATAACTCACATTAAAGTTGTTTTTAGGTTCAGTGTTTTATCGAATTAGGACATAACTATTAAATTAAATCTCAAATATTAAAATGTAGACACTTCTATTTAGTATGCATTTTTTTCCGAAAATAAAAACTCATAAAAGAAATGAATAATTCTTTTCTTGATATAAATATTCTTGAATTCTTCCTTTCTCTTACCCAGCCTTATATCCTGTAAAAAAATTCATAAACATGGGATGACCATAAAAACTCATAAGGGATATAAAAAAAGGAATAAAAACATTAGTCCATGAATACATACAAATCTTAGAAATCATACCGTTCAGTATTAAAACATAATCATTTAACCTACCTCACAAAATAATATGATTTATGAATAACACATAGAAATCATAAATCATAAAGGTAACTTGTGGAATAAATATCATACATACATTATATATTTCACAACTACATAGAGAGTTCCATTTGGAATACCCATCACAGTATATTAGCTAAATCTATTAGGAGAAAAATTAACGTTTACCTCTGTCACATTACCCAATGCATTTCAGAGCTATCTTGGGCTCACCCTCCCCAAGTTTATCACAAAACAACCCATACAAGTGATCAATTCCCAAGAACCACAACATATTCATAACACAAAAAACAAGCATAAATAAAAGATAATATTTCCACATTGCAATCACAATATATCATTTCAAGATATTTATATAATCAATGCTTTATCATACTAGTTTCAAAACCATTTAAAAAATTTAATAAAGAGATTTTTGAATCAAAGTGTCACATACCACTTTGAATCTTTTAAGGGAATTATAATTTTAAAACATTAATATCTATATAAACAAGTCCTTACACCATTTTGAAAATAGTGACATTAATGAGAAATATTTCAAATAATAACTATTTAAAACTTTTAAAATGATGTATTAGTTAAAGAGTCTCGTAACACATGAGAAACACTTGACTAAACATAATTAAATAATAATACAAAACAAAACATATAATATCATCAGAATAAGTATATTCATGATATAATATTTCAAAGGGCAGTATATACACCATATAATAGTGAATTGGTTCATAACAACAAATAAGTCTCAATGGAATGTAAATTGAGACTAAATCCCTTACAAAGATCATACCATTAGATTAAGGATAATTCAATACATAATTATGTGTTAAAAATATAAATACACCCAATATAATTGGTTAATAAGTGTAAAACAATAATAGGTCATTCAACCATATTTATAGCATTACAATATCATGATGTAGAAGTTTGACCCAAATAATTGAAAATGGGTTAAGAAGTTACCTTACAAATATTCGACAGCCTAACAACGTCACATTAAAATTCTAGAAATTAGTTGATGAGAGATAAAATGATCACTAATCAAATGGAAATAAAATTTACATAAATAATGATATATAATAACATATCCAAATATAATAAAATGGAAATTTAAAAGGCATAACATAAAATAAGATTTAACTAAAAGTGTACGATGAAAGGTTCTCTTACCGATTTGGTAACTTACGAAACATACAACCCATTAGAAAAGGACCATAAAATGAAGATGTAAATAACCATAAATTAAAGTATATTAAACAATTAATATAATCATGTGTAGTACATACACCACACAGAAGTAAATAGTTGAAAATATAGCAGGAATCTCACGAGAATAAAAAGTGTGATGAAAACCACTTACCTCAAGTCTGAATTGTCGTGTATGTTCCTTATTATTCCTGAATAATAAACATAACATAATTTATAGTTAATTAAAAACATTTTTAATGTTTATTATTCAATTTATATCAATTTTTAACTTTCTATAACAATTAGTTAATTATTTGAGTTCATATCATACATTTTGTCGATGTTCTGAACTTGTGTAAAAAATATAGTTGTTATAATTAAAAATTGTCCATGTGGTCAAAATTAAATTATCTCTAGAATTATATTAATGATTTAGAAATCATATAAATTATATATATCGTGTATATATTTATTTATAGTAGTCCATATCTTTTGGATATATGAAAATGAAATGCACTGTTCATTGCGACGGTAAGCCATACGTATGCATGAATGCTACATTCATTTCATTTTTTTCAGTTTTAATGAAATGAAAACAAAATCATATATATCTACATTAATAATCTGTTATAATATAATATTTTATATGTGTTATATAATTTTATTAACACCATCCTTTATACGTTCCATGTATGGTCTGAACGAGTCATATCACTTTGAGGGGGCGGCAGTCCGCGCTTCCTCAAATGAAATTATCATATTTACCCACTATGGAAATCATAAATGTATGGTATAAATTAAAACTACATTACAATAATGAAAATATGAATATAATATATATCTAATATAAATATAGTGTCTTCATAATGGACACCATGAGAGGCGGTAGGAGATGTTTGAACAATCATCGTTTCATGAGGCAGTAGTTCGCCATCCTCAAAAACAGTATGTTCTTATCCATTAGATAGAGGTTTGTGTATGTTTAGTTCGACTAATTCTCAAAAAACATCCTAGTATATTTAGGATACTGGTGTGGTTATAAAATATTTTAATAAATAGAGGCTAGGTCATTGGAGAAGGAAAATAAATGAATAGATTTTGAGAGAAGACGTTACCTTTAAATTAGGTAACTCCCATTGGTTTGAATCAAAAGACATTATTGAATTTACTTCTGCCAAAAGAAAGTGTTCTAGGTGTAAAATAGGTATGTTAATAGATTATTTAAGTGTACATTTGATGATCCAAGGGGATTGAGAGGTGTGAGTAATGGGTTAGAGGTGGTGTCCTTTTATAAGAGGGAGGAGGGAATCTTAAGGAACGTTTGAAAATATTATTTTCTTATAAACTAAATTTAGATTTAAAAAGGTCCTAAACACATTTAATTATAATATAAGTTGAGTATTTTTATAAACCCTCACATCCAGTGGGTATTATACTGGTTTAGGGAATAAAATTAACCTTATAATTTAGCTTTAACACTTAGCTAACTAATTTAACTTTTACCTTTCCCTCTTGTATATTCATAAAATACGGTTAATATATTTTAAATAAAATGCCCAGTGTCCCCAAATGGATCATTAATTACATTTTTAACAATATATATATCAGTTGGATGATTCTTTGATTTTTATGATTATTTGATCATTTAATAATATATTAATTGTTTTAAAAACTCATTTGTGTCGATTTATAAACTATTCATATCATGACTTTTAATAAATCTATAAGAACATGATTATTTAGAACAATATACATTAATAAAAGAAAAAATGTTATAATCATCTATAAAATTATTTTATGTCATAATAATTTTCAATTTTTTTAATATTTATAATTTCAATTATTTAGAACAATCATTTATGAGGAAATAATTACATCATCGTTGTCTCATAAATAAATTTATTTATATGAAGTATAAAAATTATAAATAATATATCAGGATGTATGAAATATTTTATTTTTCAAATTATTATTTATAGTCTAAAAGATAACTTATATAACCCCGTATGAAAATTGTTTTACTAAAAGATATATGTTTATGTTACATTTTCTTAAACATTAAATTAACTTTTATAAAGTTTCATTTTCACTCAAAATTTGTCCCATGGGGTCCCTAAATTGACCCATGGATGCCCATGGTTTTAAATGTATCATCCAATAGTATTAGGACACTTGTTAGGGTAATTTAATATATTGGTCGGAGTAGATGGCTCAAGAGGCGGGTGAATTGAGAATCTATAAAAACATCTGTTAAAATTGGTTCTTTAAAATAATATCCCCTAATTAAAATATAATCAATGTTAGTTTGTAGTGAATTTATTAAATTCCTAAATGTTCATTAATTTCTCATATTATTTATTAGTACTTATCTTTACCAATCTAAATATTATTCACACTTTTGAAACTAATCTACTGATTCAAAACAGATATAAACACTTGAAAAACTAACTTTAAAAGTTCAATTTTGTTTTGTATGACATGAATTAAACATATACCAGATTAAAATAACTATAAAATACATAGAATATAAAAACAAGAGGGTCTATCTCAAGATAATACTTAGTCCTCTCCACTTGGTGATCAACTGCCACCAAGCAGTTTATATTAATAATGTTTTTATCCACACCCTAGATAGGGTTTCACAACAGCACACATGGATTTCCAAGAAACACTTGACCTCTACCATAGTTATTCATGGGAAAACTAACAAAAATATCACACAAGATCTATTCCACTATTCTATGTGGGGTACAAGTGTAAAAAAGATTGGGTGTGAGGATATTTAGAATCCACCAATTATGCACATGGGACACTGTGTTTTAAGCAAACAGATGTACACACTACTCAAAAAGTAAACACAAGGTCACTACATAGTTATAAATGATGAATAGAGTTTCTAAATCTTTTTGAGATATCTAGTGAAGCTCTGGACTCAATGAATTAAGTGAAGATGATATTTGAGTCCTCTTCTGGATGTTGGCATTAGAATAGAGTATCGCAGCCTCTGTACTCTAGCTTCCAGGTGTGAAAAGGTTTAGCTCATATATTTAGTATATTATAAGAGCTTCAACAAGTTATTTCTTGTAATATTAAACTTCTTGTGTACTCATGCTTTGATTTCATATATTTTCAATAACTTTCACATTCGCACGGTCTGCCTTTTTTTCTTCACGGGGAACATTTTGGGTTGATCTTATAATACTATTATACTTCACAGTCCAGTAGTCATGAAGATATCTCCACATGCATGTACCTCATATAGTCTACGGATAGTCCTATATACAACATTAAATAATTTCAAAAACATTTATTTTTCTAAATATTACCATTAGAAATAAATTTGAATTTCTAAATTTGAAATAATGATTTATTACTATCAGTGAGTCATAAGTATCGGTGTGTCATTTTGATCGATCTTTCATCATCAGATTGTCATTGGAAACTCATCAGTATATCATCATCAGTCTGTCGGCATCGGTCTGTCAGCATCGATCTGTCATCATCGGTGTGTTGAACGTTGGTTTGTCGAACATCGGTGTGTGAATCATCTGTCTGTCGAAAATCATTGTGTCGAACATCGGTGTGTCAATCATCGGTGTGGTGAACATCGATCTGTCAAACATCGGTGGGTCGAACATCAATTTGTCCCACATCGGTGTGTCGAACATCACTATGTTGATTGAACAATCAGTGCCTGAGACTTTGAGAAACATATGAACTGTATGTCTTACACAGAACACTAATTGATTAAGTTGCATCTATAAATACCTGTAAATATAATCTTGTAAACATATTGAGGCATAAATGTATTTTATGAACTCATTAAAATATATTGTACTAAATGACATAATTGATGTACATAGAGATATTATATTTCATGAAATAATATATTTTTTAGAATGATATTATTAGTGATTATGAAAACCATTATAGCATAGAGGGTCCAACAATCTCCTCCTTTTTGATAATAAAAAATTATGGAATACATGAATTGTTAAGGACTAATAAAAACCAAACTTATCATACTTCATTGATTGTGATTGTTCAATATAACTAAATATTTCTCTTTTGTGTGTTTATTTTAAATAAAAATACTCCCCCTCAATTACTAGATTAGAGAAAATATATGTATATAGATTATGTTGAGTGTATTCCATGAACCCTATGTAAGGGATGCTCCCATTAAAAATAACAATGTATGACTAAAATTTTCTCCACCTTTTTTGATTAGAGAAAAAAATATAAGGAAGAATGAAAGAAATAAAAATAGAAGAAAGAAAATGAATAACATAGAGAAGACAAAATGGATTTCCATTAAGAGTCAAAAGAGTATAGTCATCCATATAAAGTGAAAAATAAATTTCATATAGACAATAAACCACTAAGGGTTTGGCTTTTGAGTGGATTTTCCTTTATCTGATGGATCAGGAGTAGGATCAGAAGGATTGGTAGTAGTAGAGGGAAGATATGGTACGTAGATAACATTAGGTAAGGAAAAACCTATAGAAACATTTTCTGTAAGGATATGACTTATTTTTGTCAACACTCAACTGGAAGATTGCTCTGTAATGACTGGTCGAATCTGGAAAAAAGATTGAGAGACAGCCATTGGAGCAGGAGGTCGAGAAGTAGTGCCAACAGATGTATCAAGAGGAACCACAATTGCTTCATCTTGAGCATGTATATACGACTTGGGGAGCATGATGAAATCATTGATGATTTCACCACCATATTTCATGGCCTTCTAGAAGTAATCCTTATTCTCCATGAATTTATTCATTATAGGGGTAACCTCCTTCAATTGAGTCACTTGTTTATTGAAGGCTTTTGTTACTAGAGGAATATTGAGATTTTAGCTAAAAACAAGAAACTATTTATGAGATCATGCTTGGTATAGATCTTAGTAAAGTTTTTATCGACATTCTCTCGGATATCTTTCTGAGCAGTATAGGCTTTATTGGCCACTGCCTCACCATATTTTACACAAGGACTATATTCCTATGTACCTTTGCAAGAGATTATTTGTTTGAATCACTCTAATGATTCTGAAGTCCCTCTCAGATCATTGCCTTGAGAGATTCCAGATCAGCAACCACACCTTTCCCACATCAATAACTATATGGGACAATAAGAATTTTTCCAAGCTGTTCATTAAAATTCTATAAATATACACATAGTAGATGGGTCACCATGTTCCTAAGAACATCCAGTACACCACTAAAGGAGGTATTGAAATTAGAGGGTATATAATTCAACTCATTACTCATCCTCCTTCGGCTCTTAGCAAGGTATTATGTCTAATGATAGTTTTGATTGTGGTAATATGATTTTGTGGAATCTCTTGGATCCCCCTCCTTGCAATATTTGTAGCATCTGCATCAGAAATACCTATTGAAGTGGAGGCTTCACTTTTGGATTCAATGGAGGCTCTCACTGTCTCACATAGATAATTTTCAAAAGATCAAAATCAAACATAGTGACATATTAACTAGGAACTATCTATTCTACTGGCTCTCCAACTAGTGGTGCAACCGGTGGAAAAGGTGTAGGAAGTTCTGCTTCAGCTCGGGCCTATGGAGAAAGAGGAGGAGGCACACTATCCTCATCAGATTCATATTCCAAACCAAATAGAATGTATGTTCGATCATTATTCCACTAATGAGTACAAGTCCAGTCTCTTGGCTCCATAGTGTCAATCCCGACACTTCTACCCTAAGGATCAGGTATAACTTCTTCTTCATCTATGTCTTCATCATGTCCTCTATCCATAATAACAAATATGGGCACCGGTAATAACTGAGCATGATGTTCTGCATGTGCTCCAGCCACTTCAACTTCTCCAGGCACTTCCTCAATCTGAGGCACCTGATCCTTAGCCTCCTCTTCAAGGCCACCAGCCATAATTTTATTAAATTATTGAATTATTTCATGATTTTCAACATTAGTATTGTCACGACCTGTCCTCGGGGCCTGTTCCGTGACTACCCCAAGCCCGCCTTCCATAGGCTAGGGGCTGGTGACTAGCACTAAAGGAGTAAAATCCCGATAACTGGGAAGGCATTGCCTTTACAAAAGAAAACAAGCACCACAGAGTACAAGCGGAAGCAAAACACTAAGTACAATAGAAATGATGAAATGTAAATGGGACAGAATACAAACCCAAAAAGAAAGTACGACTACAACTGAACAAGGTACAACAGCAAAAAGACAAACAGCTGGAAGAAGGAAGCAGCTCCTGGGTCGTCCTCCTCGGATCCTACCTAAAGGGTAGGTACAGATAGCGCAGCACCTGGTCGTCCACCACGGATCCTACCTGAAGGGTAGGTATAGATATCCTCCTCCACACTCCCGTCCGTCAACCTCCTCTGTGAGTCGTCACGT
The DNA here is from genome assembly GCA_963277665.1 of Viscum album. Lineage (NCBI taxonomy): Eukaryota > Viridiplantae > Streptophyta > Magnoliopsida > Santalales > Viscaceae > Viscum > Viscum album. Next base: position 40,980,829 of record OY728141.1, on the reverse strand, counting down.
CGTGTAGTCCACCTCCGGGTACTGACTCGTCAGGTAGTCCAACTCCGGGTACTGACTCGTCGTGTAGTCCACCTCCGGGTACCGACCAGTCCTCGAACACTCGGCCTCCGTCAGCACTGCCCGTCGTCTGCAACCAACACAACGAGCTGTGGGCATAGCCCGTGCAGGGGTGAGTATAACGATACTCGGTAGGGACCCCGAGACCCTCAAGGTCTCACTAAAACAACAAGGATAACCACAAGAATATCTCAAAAGATAACCTCTACTTAGATATATGCCCATACATATACCTAAGTTATCAAGTAACCCATCTCAATCATGAGGAAACACAAGGATTGTGAACTCAATGGATAACCACTACCCAGGTATTTGCCCATACATATACCTAAGTTATCAAGTAACTCATCTCAATCATGAGGTAAACACAAAGGTCAAATGTCTCAGCTCAACCAGGATTTTCATTATCGAAACCGTAACTGCTAAGGAGCTCCGTCTCTGGAGTGTACAGTGGTCCTGTCACGACTCCAAGGTACTGCTCACTAACCTAAGACTACTAAGGCACTCCTCCTGTCGAGTACCGCGGGCCTGCCACCTCACACAGTAGTGCTTCCCGCTGGGGTCTGCCACCCAAACACAGTAGTGCTCCCCCCTCATAGCCTACAGAGGTACTCCTCCTGTCGAGTACCGCAGGTCTACCACCTCACATAGTAGTGCTTCTCCGCTGTGGGGCTGCCACCTCAAAAAGTAGTGCTCCCCACTGGGCTATGTAAGTCACTCCGAATCGAATCAGACAAGCAGTATTCAGGTCTCTGCCAGCTACACGGTCTCCGTACTCCGTACGCTCGCCTCTGGGAGGGTCCCCTCCACGAGCTACATGTCGATACTCCAAGTATCTCAAAGTCCCACAATGAAGTATCTCAAAGGACCGCCTCGTCATAGAGGTCTCAACGCAACAGACGGCGCGTCAATCGGACGCCCGGTCTGTGAGTTATTAGCCTTTTCGTCCTAGGGGCCCGGTTGGATTTCGGGTACAATTCAACCCGGCTATAACCCAACTGAATCCAAAACTCGGGCGGAGGATGCCAAAAGTTCAGTATCGTCAACAGGAACGCAATGCAATAGACGGAACGTCAATCGGACGCCCGGTCTGGAAGTTATTGGCTTCTTCGTTCCAGGGGCCCGGTTGGTTTCGTGAGCGAACCAACCCGACCGCACTCCGACGGCATCCAAACCTCAAGAGGAGTAAGCCAAAAGATCCGTCTCACTTAGAGGGATCCATCAAAGTCGACGGCCCATCAATCGGACGTCCGGAGCTCATGATATAAGTGTTTCCACTCCGAGGGCCCGGTTGGTTTCTTATCTGAACCAACCCGGCCGAACCCAAAGTAATCCGAAACTTTCAGTGCGATATACCGAAACGACCGTCCTGATCCAAGGATCGTGTTTCCGCTCACGGAGAGTCATTTGGAGGTGCTTAGCTCATGTTACAGGAATTTGACCGAAAGTGGTCCGAAAACGGGGGTCTGGGCCCGGGCCGACCCGGCCCGACCGCCCGGCCACGGCTCGGCCCGCGCAGCCGAACGGACACCACTGGCGGGGTGCGGTGCTCCCCCACCCTTCACCGCTGATTGAGGCCGACGGCGAACCGCCGACCACCTCCCTTCCGGCGGCGCGCCGCCGCCGCCTTCCGCGGACCACCGGACGTGCTCCGGTGGTCCGTCTCTCCTACCGCCTTCACCTATGGTCCTCCCGGGACCCGGCCTTCACTGCGGAGGCCTCAAAATCACATTGAGGCCTCGTTTGTCATTGCCGGTCGATCCACACATCAATAATCAATCTGCGGAGGGTTGTCGGGCCGTGTTCGTTTGGCCCGCACCCTCCGCGTTAGATAATAACAACGTGAGAATTATTCAACACATGAGACAACAAATTTAATAAATTAAAATTGTTCATATGAAACTGGTTCTTTAATTTTAAAGAAACATCACGGGAATAAAAAGGTATTTCCAAAATAAAATCCCTACCTCGTCAAGTCGTCGCACGCACGTTCTTCGCGGATTTGATCGTCGTGGAAGGAGGCGATCGTCGCGCCACGGAAGGGCGTCGGGTCGTCGCAGAAGGGAGTCGCGTCGTCGCGGAAGGGCGTCGCGTCGTCGAACTCTGAGGTTCAAGAACAAAAAGATTTAATTAAAAATAATGAAATCCGTGTGTTGATAAAAACCACAAAGGAGTTCTAAAAGGAACCCGAAATCTCTTACCTCCAATAGATGATTGAAGATTTCGTTGCGGAGGAAGGAACGTCGCAGAAGAGGAAACGTTGGCGTCGCGGCACACGACATCGCGTCATCGATTTCCACGGTTTCGGCATTCTTTGTCGGAGGCCGTCATTCTTCTCGTTCTTCACGTTCTTCGCGTTCTTCACGAAGAAGGGTGAAGGCACATGAATTCTGTCAAAGGTCTCCCAACGTGTAATCCTCAAAATGTGGCGTTGGTCTTATTTTATTACTACGCCAATGGATTTCAAACCGGTTAAGAAACGAATAAAGAGATAAGTAACAACCGATTAATTCGTAGAATTAATTCAACGAAATAAACCGCCCAATTAATTCAACGAATAAAACCACCCAATTAATGGGTGCGTTAAGAAATTAAGAAAACGCGTCAGTTGACTTTCATAATGACGGGTTTTCGCAGTAGCGTTACTTAGCGGAAAAGAAACGGTGGGGCTCGTGCGGGTCTCACCTCACAAATATCCTACCAAGAGGGTAGGATATTATTGGAAAGAACCCTATCCGTAACAACTCCACTTAAGCGGCTTTAAGTGGCTTTCAGGTGGCTTCCAAGTGGCTTAAGTGAAATAAAATAATGTTTGTCGTACAATTATCTTATTTCTTAACTTTAAGCCCGAAAATAAAAAACCACACCAGAGCAAACGCAACTCCGGAAGAGACGTTTCTAAGCAATTACCAGCGTTGTGATTCCATCGGTGCCCTCAAAATTCGATTCCGAGCACCGGTTCAAAAGTTAGAAAAACCCGCTTGTCCGTTTACTGAACGTACCCGAGCCAAACATTGGAAATTGATTTCAGGCACACTGAGCCTCAGAATCAGGCACCATCAAAAACTGTGTTCTTGTAAAATTTCAAAGAAAATTAAGAAAAAAATTTCCTTGGAATTTACGGGTCTTTACATTACTCCCACCACAGGGATTTATGTCCCTGTAAATCTTCACCACAAACTTAGGGATACAAAGGCGGTACTGAGCATGCATTTGAGCCTTCCGCTCCCATGTGCTCACCTGGAGGTTCCCGTGCTACCAACAAAAGTGTTCCAGAGGAATCGATTGTCCCCGTAGGATCCGCTCATGTCGATCCTTGATCCTCACTAGAACCTCCGTGGAAGTAACCACATCTCCATTGTCCTGCTCCTCATGGTCGATGATATGCAAAGGGTCGAGCATGTATCTCCAAAGTTGAGATACCTGGAAAACTTCATGCACCTAGTGCAACTGAGGTGGATGGGTCAAGCGGTAAACCACCTCGCCTACCCAGCTGAGGACCTAGAATGGTCCGTTGAACCTCGGAGATAACTTTCCTCCCAGTCCACATCTATGTAAACCTCGTCGAGGTGAGACCCGTAAGAAGACGTGGTCGTCATCCTCAAACTCCAGAGGTCTCCATTTTTTGTTAGAACTGAAACTCAAAATGACTGCTACTACGAGGGTAAGGTTGACCGACTCAATAGTGATCAGTCGCACCCTCCTATGCAAGAGTTACCATGCGCTGCCTGGGGTTTCCTTTTTCGCCGACCAAGGAAAACCCATCCCGACGTCGTAGTTAAACTACAACCTTTTTGCCTAATACTGTCAATTTTTGTATGAACTGTGATTGCTCAGTCCATACTCAAACCAACGTCGTAAGGCCTCGACGCTGCCACCAAGAGATTCCAACCGAAACTCTCGCCTCGAGGATCTGACCACACCGTCGGCATAAGTGTGATTATCGAGTCTCCTCCCAAGGTATCTCCAGACGTGAGGGTCATGTCCACGGCTTACTGGAAACTCTAGGTCTGGAACAATATTTGTTAAAGCAAGGAATAATTCATATCGACGTCTGTTACTACAACAGCTAGTAGTGGACACAGACTATCCCTTGAATCATTTCTAGAGCCATTGGGTCACACTACTTGACCGCAAGCAGCCACACTCTTCCACCGCCCTCCAGCTCCTTGAGTCTGGTGGGGATAACTAAGGTGGGTGGTTGTAGCATGTTAAGATGTACACAACCTCATACTGCTCTCCAAGATCTGCCTCCATGTCTGCTGCTTTGCAGACTCATCTATCCTTAAAGCTTCCACTTCTTAAAACAGTTAACACGCCCGAGTCACTAAGACTGGCACCGGTTTCTTGTTTCTTACTGCACTGTTTAGTCTTCATCTGCTCTTGGATGACCTGGACCTCCTTTAGACTCACAAGAGCTGCTATGATTTCTTCATTGTCGATAAGAGAAACCCGGTCTCATCCCCTGGATGAACCACATTCATTGCCTAATACAGTCAATCCTGACAAGAATGATTCATTCATGCCATGGATGACGTCGTAAGGCCTCGACGTAACTACCAAGAGATCCAACTGTCACTCTCGCCTCCAAGGGTCGAGTCACACTGTCGGCATCAGTGTGAGGTCACTGGGTCTCCTCCAGTAGAAATATCGAAAGTGAGGTTCAAGTCAACAGTTTAACCGGGACCACTCAGTATCAACCAAAAAAAATGACATGAAACAAAACAAAGATAAGTGCCTTTTTGTTATTGCAGATCATAGTACAAGACACAAAGCAACTACAGACAAACATCAACAAAACCAAAAGCAACAAGATCAATAGCCTCCAGGTCGGAAGCTAGTCCTGCTCCTGTCCATCTGCTTTCAGAGATCTATGACCATAGGCCTCAGCTGCCAGAAGCTGATCTCTCCCATGTCCTCCTGTCCCCTGCGGTCGGGGTGGGCCTCTTGGTGGTGGTGGAAACATACCGAAGCGTCCTCCACCTCTAGCTGCACGGTGAGCTCCTCTGCCATGGCCTCCTGCTCCTTGCGGTCCGCCCTGGTCGAACCTTTGCCTCTGCCTCAGAGGTTCTTCATTTAACTGCTGGTCATCTGCATGGCGGGTCGGACAGTCACGTCCTATGTGACCAATTCCGCCGCAGGAGTAACACTTCATGGAAGGTCTGGCTCTATCACTTCCCTCGGTGCCTCGCACTACCGACCCTGAGTCATGCAGTTGACCACCTGTAGGTCTCGTCCTCTTGGACCCTTGCGTCATCTGTCTACTGCCCACTACAGAACACTCTGCTGCATGCCGGCTAGTGGTGGGTCCTGCTGCTGGAGACTGCTCAGCAAGGAAACTCTCCACTAAGAGGGCTCGCTCCAACACTCCTGTCTGCGTCAGAATGTTGTGCGATACAACCGAAGCTCTGATCTCCCGCCTGAGCCCCTGCTCGAAGGTTCGGGCCCTGAAGAACGGGTCCCGTACCATATCTGTGGAGTAGCGCGAGAGGTCTTTGACTCTCGCTGAGTACTGCACCACTTACATGCTGCCCTACCGCAGCTGAAGTAGCTTCTGTATACGCATCGCTCGAAGGGTGGCTGGTACAAACTCTGCCCGGAACAGGCTCTCAAAGTCTGCCCATAGAAGTGTCGCCTTGTCATGCATCTGAAGCATCAGGCTCCACCATCTTCTTGCTGCTGCCTGAAGAAGGCTGGCATCAAGGATCACCATGAAATCTTTCGGCGTCCCCACTATCCTAAAGTCTCTCACCACAGCATCCAGCCAATCCACAGCTGCCTGCGGGTCCGTCCCTCCCTGAAACCTTGGTGGCCTCTGGCGTTGGAACTCATGCAGTGCGCTCAGGTGATGTGCATCCTGTGCTGCTGGGGCTGGAGGCATCGGTGGCCTAACGGGTAGTAGTACCGTTGGTGCCTCAACTAGGATAGGGCCATGTACTGAGGCCTCATCGCTCGGCGGGCTGTCAGTACGTACCACTCTCGGGGATCTAGCTGGTCGTCCACGGGCAGGCATCCTGAAAGAAACAACGTGACACGGTCAAAAGATTATACCTGGTGTTCTGACCTAGTTTGAGCTGACATTTAAATAAAACTTCTCGAAAACACACACGCAATCAGTGTTTTTGTGCACAAAGTCGGAAATCAGTTCTCAAGGTCCTGGTGTATGGATACGTCGGCTGCCCACACCAACACTGGACTCCCTAAACTGAAAAGCACACTCGGTACTCTTAACACTATTTCTTCACAGAAAGAAACATCAGAGTTATAAGTTCTGCGGTAGAACCGAACTCCTTTGATACAAATTGTGACAACTGTGCCCCGGTGACAGCACAACCACCCCGCCTTAACATTGCCGTTGGGTCCTGGCCCACCAGGTACCACCAATTGCCCCGCAGACACAGGGGGCCCACCCCAGGGTCCAGCCACGTGCCTGAACGGGTCATCTGACTAATGAATCAAAGGCGTAAAATCCCGATAACTGGGAAGGCATTGTCTTTACAAATGAAAACAAGGACCACAGAGTACAAGCAGAAGAAAAACACTAAGTACAAAAGATACTCTGAAAAGTAAATGGGCCAGAATACAAACCCAAAAGAAAGTACGATTACAACTGAACAAGGTACAACAGCAAAAAGACAAACAGTTGGAAGAAGGAAGCAGCTCCTGGGTCGTCCTCCTCAGATCCTACCTGAAGGGTAGGTACAGATAGCGCCGCTCATGGTCGTCCACCAAGGATCCTACCTAATGGGTAGGTACAGATAGCCTCCTCCACGCTCTCGTCCGTCAACCTCCTATGTGAGTCGTCACGTCGTGTAGTCCACCTCCAGGTACTGACTCGTCGTGTAGTCCACCTCCGGGTACTGACCAGTCCTCGAACACTCGGACTCCGTCAGTAGTGCCCGTTATCTGCAACCAACACAATGAGGTGCGGGCATAGACCATGTAGGGGTGAGTATAAAGATACTCATTAGGGACCCCGAGACCCTCAAGGTCTCACTAAACCAACAAGGATAACCACAAGAAGATCTCAACAGATAACCTCTACTTAGATATATGCCCACACATATACCTAAGTTATCAAGTAACCCATCTCAATCATGAGGAAACACAAGGATTGTGAAATCAACTGATAACCACTACCCATGTATATGCCCACACATATACCTAAGTTATCAAATAACCCATCTCAATCATGAGGTAAACACAAAGGTAAAAAGTCTCAGCTCAACCAGGATTTTCATTATCGAAACCGTAACTGCTGAAGAGATCCGTATCTGGAGTGTACAGTGGTCCTGCCACGACACTGAGGTACTGCTCACTATCCTAAGACTGCTGAGGTACTCCTCCTGTCGAGTACCATGGGCCTGCCACCTCACACAGTAGTGCTTCCCGCCGGGGTCTGCCACCCAAACACAGTAGTGCTCCCCCCTCATAGCCTACAGAGGTACTCATCCTGTTGTGTACCGCGAGTCTGCCACCTCACATAGTAGTGTTCCTCCACTGTGGGTCTTCCACCCCACAAAGTAGTGCTCCCCACTGGTCTACGTAAGTCACTCCGAATCGAATCGGACAAGCAGTCTTCAGGTCTCTGTCGGCTACACGGTCTCCGTACTCCGTACGCTCGCCTCTGGGAGGTTCCGCTCCATGAGCTACAAGTCGATACTCCAAGTATCTCAAAGTCCCACGAAGAAGTATATCAATGGACCGCCTCGTCATAGGGGTTTGAACGCAACAGACGGCGCGTCAATCGGATGCCCGGTCTGTGAGTTATTAGCCTTTTCATCCCTGGGGCCCGGTTGGATTTCGGGTACAATCCAACCTGGCTATAACCCAACTGCATCCAAAACTCGGGCGGAGGATGCCAAAAGTTCCGTATCGTCAACAGGAACGCAACGCAATGGACGACGCGTCAATCGGACGCCCGGTCTGGAAGTAATTGGCTTTTTCGTTCCAGGGGGCCGGTTGGTTTCGTGAGGGAACCAACCCGACCGCACTCTGACGGCATCCAAACCTCGAGCGGAGTAAGCCAAAAGATCTGTCTTACTTAGAGGAATCCATCAAAGTCGACAGCACGTTAATCGAACGTCCGGAGCTTAAGATATACGTGTTTCGGCTCCGAGGGCCCGGTTGGTTTCGTATCCGAACAAACCCGGCCGGACCCAAAGGAATCTGAGACCTTGAGTGCGATATACCGAAACAACCATCTCGATCCAAGGATCATGTTTCCTCTGACGGAGGGTTGTTTGGAGGCCCGTAGCTGAAGTTACGGGCATTTGACCGAGAGTGGTCCGAAAATGGGGGTCTGGGCCTGGGCTGACCCGGCCCGACACCCCCTGGGTCGGCCCGAACCGGATCGACCCGACCCGTGTCCGACCTGGCTGGGCCCGGCCCGGCCCGACCGGCCGGCCGTGGCTCGCCTAGCGCGACCGAGCGGACACCGCGGGCAGGGTGTGCGGCTCCCCTGCCCTTCACCACTGATTGAGGCCAGCGGCGAACCGTCGGCCGCATCCCTTCCAGTGGCGCGCCGCCGCCGCCTTCCAGGGACCATCGGACGCGCTCCGGTGGTCTGTTTCTCCTGCCTTCTTTCCCTATGGTCCTCATGGGACCCGAACTTCACTACAGAGGCCTCAAAATCACCTTGCGGCCTCGTTTGTCATCGCCCGTCGATCCACACATCAATAATCAATATGCGGAGGGTTGCCGGGCTGTGTTTGTTTGGCCCGCACCCTCCACGTTAGATAATAACAACGGGAGAATTATTCAACACATGAAACAAAAAATTTAATAAATTAAAATTGTTCATATGAAACTGGTTCTTTAATTTTAAATAAACATTCACGGGAATAAAAAGGTATTTCTAAAATAAAATCCCTACCTCGTCAAGTCATCGCACGCGCGTTCTTCGCGGATTTGATAACCGCGGAAGGAGGCGATCGTCGCGTCGCGGAAGGTCGTCGCGTCGTCTCAGAAGGGCGTCTCGTCGTCGCGGAAGGGCGTTGCGCCATCGAACTCCGAGGTTCAAGAACAAATGATTTAATTAAAAATAATTAAATCTGTGTGTTGATAAAAACCACAAAGGAGTTCTAAAAGGAACCCGAAATCTCTTACCTCCAACAGATGATTGAAGATTTTGTTGCGGAGGAAGGAATGTCACAGAAGAGGAAATGTCGGCGTCGCGGCACACAACGTCGCGTCGTCAATTTCCACGGTTTCGGCATTCTTCGTCAGAGGTCGGCGTTCTTTGCATTCTTCACGTTCTTCACGTTCTTCGCGAAGAAGGGTGAAGGCACAAGAATTCTGTCAAAGGTCTCCAATGTGTAATCCTCAAGATGTGGCGTTGGTCTTATTTTATTAATACGTCAACGTATTTCAAACCGGTAAAGAAACAAATGAAGAGATATGTAACGACCCATTAATTTGTAGAATTAATTCAACGAAATAAACCGCCCAATTAATTCAACGAAGAAAACCGCCCAATTAATTGGTGCATTAAGAAATTAAGAAAACGCCTCAGTTGACTTTCATAATGACATGTTTTCGCGGGTGCGTTACTTAGAGGAAAAGAAACATTGGGGCTCGTGCGATTCCCACCTCACAAATATCCTACCAAGAGGGTAGGATATTTTTGGATAGCACCCTATCCGTAACAACTCTACTTAAGCAGCTTTAAGTGGCTTTCAGGTGGCTTCCAAGTGGCTTAAGTGAAATAAAATAAAGTTTGTCGTAGAATTATTTTATTTCTTAACTTTAAGCCCGAAAATAAAAAACCACACCCAAGAAAATGCAACTCCGGGAGCGGTGTTACTAAGAAATTACCGGCGCTGCGATTCCATTGGTGCCCTCAGAATTCGATTCCGAGCACCGGTTCAAAAGATAAAAAAACCCGCTCGCCCGTTTACTGAACGTACCCGAGCCAAACTTCGTAAATTGATTCTGGGCACACCGGGCCTCGGAATCAGGCGCTGTCAGAAATTGCGTTCTTGTAAAATTCCAAAGAAAATTAAGAAAAAATATTTCCTTGGAATTTATGGGTCTTTACAAGTATGGGGAAGGATGTCCTCATGACCATCATCCCCATGATCAACTATCTTCTACTCTAATGGATAAACACCATTAGAAGCTCCATGTACATATTCCTCACTGGATCATTCATCCACTTTATGCCCTATATTTATTGAATCACATACATGCTCATCATTTCCCCCTTCTTCATCATCATCATAATAATCATCATCATTACCATCATCATCATCAGACTTCCCATATGATTTTCTTACATAACCTTCCACCCCAATAACTTCTGTCTCTTCCTCATACTCATTATCTATCAATGGTTCCCTTATGGGTAAATCCCATGGTGGTCTAGATGGTCCATAAGAAATGTCTTTGGGGATTTTAGAAATGTCAGGATAACTCCAATAATCAAAATTATATCCTTCTTCCCTCAGAATCTTTGCCTTATAATTCTCATCAGAATATACATTTTCCTCTCCTAGTTTGAGACCTGGATCAACATGATCCTTTGGTCTTTTAGGATGGTTAATCTAATTTAATTCCACATAAATCCATTCCTCATCACCTACCCCTAATTTATTCTATGGGTTCTTTAAGATCTTCATTCTCTTGAAAATATATTTTTGAAGGTAGAAACCATTGCATGTACTTTTCACTTCGTCACCATCTTCCACACAGCCCAACTTCTTTAACATGGTAGTGATCATCCTTGGATAGTAAAAACCAGTTTCCTTCTTAGATGGATAGATCATATTAGAAATAGGCACCATTAGATTCCTAAAAAAGGTTCATATTTATATAATTTTTTAACAGATATATCACGAATATATCATGATACTTCACAGCAGGAAAATCTCCCAACCTTAGGCATATTTGATGTTGACTAAACATAAAAAGTTTCCCTTCCTCCCCATTTGTTTCACTGGCAGTAGTCCTTCTAGGTTATCCACTTGCAGTCAGCTACTTTAGAGCATCTTTATACGAAAAAAACTCATAGGAAGGTGAAATATTTCGCTGATAATCAGCATAGAACACTTTATGAGGCTTATCAAAGCATATATCCCATTCCTTAGATGAAAAATAAATCTCTTTTACCTTCACCACTAACATCATCCTTTCTTCCTCAACTCCATCCAGGTATATCATCAAATGTTGGTAAAACTCATGTTCTATCCGGGGATAATAAGGCATTTTATTTTTTGAGAACCAGATCTTCCACCCTTGAGTTTCAAGTACTCTAAACAAAAAATACTTTCTTGATAGAAGCCACTCAGAAGACACTTCTTTCTCAGCTGTAACCACTCAGCATTCCAACCATGGTTTGGAAGTCCCACTGGACACACCCTTTTGACGCTTAGTTGATTGAGATTTTTTATGCTCTTCCATTGTGTAATTTCTTCTTTCCATTACTTAAGATTCAGATTCCAAATGAGTTGAGAGGTCAATGGTTGAGAGATAGAGTGACAAAGGCTAGATGATTTTATGGTAGAGGGAATGTGAAAGGTCGAATTGAATTGAACTCGATTTATCGTTTTAGGATCATAAAATCATAAAGCATTAAATTTGAACACTGAAAAAAAATATTATTGTTTTATTTAAACCAAAAACAATTACAAAAGAGTCCTTAAATACATCAGTTTCATGGAATCAGTTTTATACGATCGGTTTAAATATCAGTTTCAAGGATCGGTTTCAAGGATCGGTTTTAGGGATCAGTTTCAATGATCAGTTTCAAGGATTGGTTTCAAGGATCTCTTTGAAGGATCCATTTCAAGGATCTGTTTCAAGGATCGGTTTCTAGGATCGGTTTAAAGGATCAGTTTCAAGGATCAGTTTCAAGGATCGGTTTTAAGAATGATTTTCAAATATCGGTTTTGAGGATCTGTTTAATGGATCTATTTCAATGATTTATTTTATTTATCATTTTCAAGGATTGGCTTCAATATCAATTTCAATGATCATAGAGATTTATCATTCTTATAGCATGTATGATGTAGTTCATTCTCTAATATTTTATGGTTTTAGTGAAAATGTCAGCAATATGAAGCTCAGTCCCAATTAACTCAAGAATTATATCACAGTTTTGAAAATTATCTCTCAAAAAGTGATGTCTTACATCAATATGTTTTGTTCTAGAATGGTAAATAGGATTCTTAGAAATTTTAATATCACATTGTTGTCACATTTTTTGGGGATATGTCTAAATTGAAATCCATAGTCTAATAAGGTGTGTTTCATCCACAATATATGTGCACAACAACTACCAACAGAAATGTATTCTACTTCAGCAGTTGATAATGCAACTAAATTTTTGATTTTTAATGCACCATGATATTAGAGACCTTCCCAAAAAGTGACATATTCTAGAGGTACTCTTTCTATCTAACTTACATCCACCTAATTCACCATATGAATAAATAACTAAATTAAAGGTTTTTCTTTTATGATAAAATGATATTTAATTAGTTGTATACTTGAGGCATTTGAAAAATCTTTTAACAACATTTAAATGTGACTATTTTGGGTTTTCTAGAAATATTTCACACATACACACACCAAACATAATATCTGGTCAACTAGAAGTTAAAAATAGTAAACTCCCATTCATTCCTCTGTTAGCTGTTTGATCAACTGATTTTACACTTTCATCAAGATATAAATTACATGTAGAACACATAGGGGTTCACTACTCATAATGATATCAAATCCATATCTTTTTAAAATATCTTTAGTGTACTTACTATTATTTATAATAATACAATTTTTTTGAAATATCTGAAATCCTAGATAATATTTAAGTTCACCCATTGAACTCATTTCAAACTCTCTTGGCAGTATTTTTGAAAAATAATTACAAAGAGAATATTTAGAAGATCCAAATATAATATCATATATATATATTTGATCTATTAAATATTCTTTTGAAATTACTTTTTATAAAAAAATGTAGGATCTATAAGTACTTTTATAAAGCCTTTAGAAATAAGAAAAGTTTTCAACCTCTCATACCAAGTTCTTGGAGCTTGGTTCAAACCGTATAAAGCATTAGATATTTTGAAAACTTGATTTGGAAAATGTGGATTTTTACAACCAAGTGGTTTTTCAACAAAAACATCCTCAATTATATAACCATTTAACAATGCACTTTTGACATTCATTTGATAATTTTTAAAATCTATTTGTGCTGCATAGTCAAGTAGTATTCTGATTTCTTTAAGTCTAGATACTTATGAAAAGATTTCTTTATAATCAATTCCCTCTTATTTAATATATCCTTGTGAAATAAATATAGATTTGTTTTTAAATACATTTCCAGCTTCATATACATTATTTCTAAACACCCATTAGGTTCCTATAGTCAACGTATCCTTTGGTATATCTAAAAGTTTTTAAAAATTATTTCTTTCAAAAAAATTAAGTACTTCTTGCATGGACATTAGAGAAAATTCATCATTGATTGCATCATTAAAATTTTTTGGTTCAAGTTGTGATAAGAAATATTGATGTTCAACCTAGCTTCTGATGGAAGATCTAGTTTTTGTTCCTCTATCTAAATCTCCAACAACAGTATCTAAGGGATGACTTTTAAGGGTCTTAGTTGGTCTCTAAGAGGTAGGAATAGGTATATCAGGTTGGTAATTTTGATCTATTTCATTAAGGCTAGAATCTGGAGAATTTCCCGAACTGGATTTTTTCACAGATTCCTTCACATGATGATTTGGGACATTATAATTAATGTCCAGATTGGATATATCATCTTCAATATTTTTTATTGAGTTATTGGGGTTATGTGGATCTGTTTCATCAAATTTTACATTTACATATTCCTCCACACACTTTCTTTTCATATTAAAGAATTTATAGGCTTTTCAGGATGCAAAATATCCATGAAATATTATTTCATCACTTTTGGAGGAAAAATTTTCTAAATTATATTTAGTGTTCAGAATATAAACTCTAAGTCCAAAAACATTAAAATAACTTACGTTGGGATTCCTATTAATCCACAAATCATAAAGAGTTTTCTAAATGATGGGTCTGATTAAGACACTGCTTATTGTGTAACAAGTTGTATTAACATATTTTACCAAGATGTAAATTGGTAGGTCATATTCACTAATCGTAGTTCATGAAATTTCTTGTAGGGTTCTATTTCTTATATCTACTACACCATTATGTTGAGGTGTCATAAAAGCATAGAAGTTATGATTATAGCTATTTTGTGAGAAAAAAGATTCAAAATCTTGATTCTCAAACTCACAACCCTGATCAATTCTTATGGATTTAATCTTTTTTCCACTATGATTTTCTACATTCCTAGCATACTTGGTGAAGTGAGAATAAGCTTCACTCTTGGGAGCTATGAAAAAGGTCCAGTTGTACGTGTAGAAATCATCTACAAGAAAAATAAAGATAGTGCTTCTCATTGAGACTTGAAACTCTAGATGATCCAATATAATCCATGTGAACCAACTCAAGAGGTTGAAAATAGTAAATTCTTTCTTAGATTTGAAATAGATTGTATGTTCATTTAATTTTTGATGAGGATTAGACACCTTATTGTCTGGAAAAACTAATTTGGGTAGGTATTTAACAAAACCTTTTCAAGTAAACTTCATAAAAGAGTGAATGTTTCAATTTCCTAGTCATCTATGCAAGATCCGAGACTCATTGTGAAAGGCACTTAGACAAGAGACATTCTGTGAGGGTAGTGTGTCTAGATTTATAGTTTATACATTATCATTTCTAAAATCAGAAAATTATATGTTATTCTTAGAATAAAAAACTTATAAGGAATAATTTTTGAATATTACATTAAATCCATCATCACAAAATTGTGATATGCTGAGTAGGTTATACTTCAATCCATCAACATACAGTACTTTAGATATTGAAATAGAATTAGGGCTACCAATCTAGCCCAGGCCGATGATTTTTCCTTTACCATTTTCACTAAATATGACATGTCCTTTATCAATCTTGATAATAATTTTAATACTTGAATAATCCCCTGTCATATGTTTTGAACAACCACAGTCCAAGTACCATATTTTTTTACAGGTGCTCTTTAGGTAGTTTACATACAAAATCATTCATCCATAAAATGACGTTGGTACCCATATCTATCTACATCCAAATAAATTAGTGATATAAGTTTTAGGAACCCATAAATGTCTTATGGGATTCATATATATAGAATATAGAGTGTTTGAAAAATAAACTATGTTTGGTCTAGAAGAACTGGATCCAATAAAATAATTCTTGTACTATAATGTTCTATAAAATTCTGGTTTTTGAAAAAAATATTACATTTTCAAAATATGGTTCAAAAATGTGATTTGGATAAATTCCTTTGACCTGGTTGATATCCTATCCCAGAATTATACTTAAAAGCTATTTTATACCAATAATTTGAGTAAGAGTGTTTTTCGATTGGTAAAATTATCTAACTGTTTTTTCAATTCCTCATTAGACATTTTTAACTCATTGTTATCCATGAGAAGTTAAGAATTTTTCTCTTTTTCAGTTTTATGCTCAGATTTAACAGTCACAGTGAGGAAGAGTAAGAGCATGTTGGTTCTTAAAATATTTTTACTTATCTTTAAACTAATTACATGTTTCTTCTATAATGTTCCAATATTCAAATAATTCGTCATTTGACATATTCTGAGACTCACTTTCTATTTCAAAATAATAAGAATTATGTCCTATAGATTTTATGGTTACCTTAAATATTTTCACAATAGAACACATATTGGCCATATCTTCTTTCTCATTTTGAGAAGAAGAAGATTCACTAAAGCTGTCCTCAGAGGTAGTTCATGTAACAGCCCAAGATTTTATAAAAAAATATTCTTTTTAATTTTATTAATGTCTTGTGTTGTACGCTACACCCGAAGAAGCTTGCACAACACACATCCTTGACTTGACTTGCATTACACGCAATCGCGACCTTCCTCGATAGCGTGTGTAGTACGCAATACCGAGTTTCACTAAACAACGATATGCTATAAAAATATTATTAAAACTAGCCGTTATGAATAGTAATAACCACTTTTTGAAATCCAGTAAATCTTATTTTTCAAAATGAACTTTATTTTTGGATTCGGGGTATCGAATTTAGCCTAAGGTGAAATTTTGGTACTTTTCGGATAACTTTCATATTCTGATGAATAGTGAAAATTACTAAATTATAATTAAAAACAACTTTTTTAATCGAAATAATTAATAGTGATAAATCATTAATTTGAGTGGTTTTAAAGTATATTTAGAATATATTTTTACAATTTAATACAATGTTGGTCATTGGATGTAGTTTCACATTTAAACTAGACATAAACAAGTGTCAATCTTTTGATAGATATTGTTTCTTAAAAACACGCTATTTGTTTTAACAGCGGGATTTAATTATAAAATTAATTAATGCAACTTTTATGTTATGAATTTGGTAAAATAGACTTCATTTTTGAATTCGGAATATGAAATATAGCTCGGGATGAAATTTTGGCATTGTTCTGAAAACATCAATTTTTGATGAATAGTGAAACTACTAAGTGGTAGGTTAAAAACTGAATTTTGCATAAAACTTAATTTTACCGCTTCTGTGAATGGAATTTCGAAAATCCGAGAGACACGGTTAATATCAAGGACTAAAATGTGGTTCAATGAGATGAAAATAATTTTTTGGTGAATAGTAACTTTTTACCTTTTTTACCACGGTTAATAGTAAATAGGGTAACTAAGGGTAAATATGATATTAATATTACCCTAACACATGTCCTAATTCTATTGGACAAGTTTAATTCGACCACAAACAAACTTAGGAATAAAATATGACCATTTAGGCCCACTTGGATTAGATTAGGACATTTATTATTAATTTATTTAAAGAAGGGTTAAAATAGTTAAAATCAAAGTTTAATAAGTAAATCATTTTTAATATGGGGTTATACATAAGATAAATTCGACTATAAATATTCATTAGAACGCTAAAAAGATTTCCTACATGATGGTATTTTATTTGTAATTTTTAGACAGCATATAATATAATTTATTTATGACACAAAGATGATGCAGTAATTATCTTATTAATGAAATATTGACATAATTGATAATATAAATACCAAAATAAATGTAATTTAAGACTTTTTATGAATTACACTAATTTTCTAGGTTACTCTGATATATTAGTGTTGATTAAATCAACTTGGTTAGAATATATAATTCTTTTATGACTTTCAAAAAAATCATATATCAAATAGTGTCAAAATTGACACAAAATAGTTTTTAAATCAAATATTATATTATTAATTGTTATTTTATTCCTAAAAATCTAAGGTTCGGCCAAATGACTTAGATAAGGATATATGTATTAATAATATACAATTTGGGGTTCGTTTGGCATGTTATAGTAAGTGTATTAACCATATAGTGAAAGAAAACAAAAAGACACGGTAAAAGTTAAATTATTTAACTTAGAGTTAAATCTAATTGATAAGGTTTAAAATAAGATCCAAACATGTATAAATTTGATTGGTTGATGAGATTACAACCCTATCTCATCTAAGCTTCGAATATGAGTCATTTTTGGAGGTTTTTAAGTGGGGTTATATTTATTATAAATTAATATTTTTAAGAATTCCTAAGGTGCCCCTCTCCTCCCTTATAAAAGGACACCTACTCCCCCTCCTCCTCACACCAATTTGAGCACTCAAGCTCGGCCAACCCCTGCCAAAATCCATTCTCCACTTCCCTAGCAACATCCTAGAGGTTCTGGTCTTCCTCAAAGACCAATTCTAGTGCCCTAAGAGGAGGTCTCAAAGAGGCACTTCAAAGAAGAGGTAATTACCGTTACCAATTCTTTCATCATTATTTCTTCTTCCACTTCTTCTTCTTAGGTTGTTTCATTATGAAGTAATAACATCAGTATCACTCATATACTGATATGTTATTATAAGTATGAAACAACCCTATTTCACCATCTATCCATCCTACGGAAAAAGAAATCACCGCGCGTGCGTACGTACGGAATACCGTCTCCACGCCGTGGTGTAATCTATTTTCCACCACCACCTTACATGGATGGGTATAATGGTGTAAAGAATAACTATACATAGTTATTAAAACATCATAATGATTCTGATATATTTTATAATCCACTCCAATTCAATTCAATATTTATAGAAATGATATCATCGCTCGTGCGTACGTACGGAATACCGTCTCCACGACGCGATGAGATTCATTCTCCATGTTAACCATTTAAGAATGATTATAATGTATATATAAGAAATAATAATGAAATACATGACATTATAAAGCTACTGGATTTATGTATATATATATACATATGTATGTCATCTACTTACTTGCATTTCAAGACAATAAGGAAAGAAAAACAGCGTTCATGCGTACGTACGGACTACCGTCTCCATGAACGGTGTTTTTCATTTTATTTATCTATCTATTATATATATATATATACTGAATATATATGATATATAAATCATATTTTATATTCTGTAAGTAAGTAAATCATGATATAAGTAATAATGATGTCAAGAACAACAAGTCAAAACACCTACGATAAATGAAACGATTTTACCCAAAACGCTTCTTTAACATGGAATTTACAAAAGAACGGGTAATATAATGTCATAAGTGAACCATATATGATATCATAACAATGAATATGATTCTGTAATAAGTCAATGACATTATTTAAATCATTATACAGGAGGTTCGGACACATACGAAGCAAATTGGACCTAAGGTAAGGGAAATATCACAATCTCATTTTTATCCGAGATTGTTTATACTTTGGTATTTACTGGGGTGTATTTTATCATCCACATCCATGTTTCATCAAAATGTAATATTATTTCCATCCACCTACAATTGTTTAAATCCATTTTTACCCTTCGGTGAGTTTTTAGTAATATGTATGAAAGGAATCTTTTGTCGTACGAGGCACTTTTTGACTTTTCCGACAAAAGTACGAAGAATGTTTTTTTAACTTATACGGCACGAACGGATTTCTACTATTTTATAAAGCCTTATTTTCATGAAGCTTCCTCTAAAATATTTCATGACTATTTTCAATAAAATCTCTTTCTTTTAAAGTTGCATGATGTTTTGTGAAAAGAAATTGATTTTGAAGAAGAAAGGATATTTTCCTCAAGAATTCAATTCAAGTGTTTTATCAAAATTATTTTCCATCTAAGATAATAAAGAGTTCTATTTCTATCCATATTTTTACATTGATTTGACTATGTTGTGATGGAATTATGTTTATGAATTCCTTTATCTTATATGAATGGTTTTATGATGTCATGTTGTTTAAGAATCCCATTTTTATTACATGGGTTATGAAATGATGTATGATTTATGATTTAGTGGCACACATAAGAAAGGATTCATTAAGAGATGGGTGGGACCTATATCTCCCTCCAATGCATTGGGTAAAGATTTTATATCTCATGAGATAGACATGGCTGGAATGGTAGGTTATACCGGTTCAGTGAAACAGGACTGAAACGAGGATTACTCGATTCAGAAAGGGACTTTGTCCACTAAGATAGTCTTGGAAATGAGTCTTGACTAACAAAAAATGATTCTCTATGATTATGTGTGTATGCCACAATGAGTAATGTTTTAAGTTATGATTTCATTTCACTACTATGATTTATCCCATGTTATGAAATTATGCTCTCTTTTGCAGGTTAAGATTTCCAAAAATGTTATGTTCTTATGAAAATTATGTGATTGATATTTCCTTTGTTTACCCTTACTGAGCATTTGAGCTCACCCTTTTATGTTTTCTTTTCCCCAGGATATAAAGAAAGGTTTTAGGTAGAAAAAAGGGATGACCTTTATGGGAGATATTGAAGAACTTTCACCACGATTAGAAGATTACGTTCCGAGTTTCCAAAGACACTAAACTATTACGATCCTTTAGTGTGTGTTTTTGTTATGTACTAAGTATTCCGCAAATGTAATGTAATGTCCATGTACGATAAGCTTCGGGTCTCTACAGTTGGTATCAGAGGAAAGGTTTAGTCAACCTTTGGAAACTAGGACGCGAAAACGTTAGTAAGATCCCTAGAGATATTTCTAAGGTATGTCTAGGGATGCCCCTAAGGATAAGTATACGTATAGGATATAGTTCTAGAACTATGGTAACGATATTAGATTAAACCAAAGATGATAGATATTTAAGTTACTCCCCCTTTATTACGATTTTTGCATCTAACACTATTCTGTTTGGGTTTTAGAAAATGGCTGGAAACAAGATGATTCACAATAATGGAGGATATGATGGACAATGGAATGATATTCTTCATGAGCAACCAAATGAAATGGCATTTGGATGTCCAAACATCATTATTATGCCGAATCAGCAATCTCACAACATGATCAATAAAGTAAAATTTGGTAAGTTTTCTGACTCGACTAATAAGAGAAAGATGGAGTTCCATGATGATCATAGAGGAAAGAAAGTTCAATTTCCCCCATGTAAATCATGTGGGAAGAGGCATCAAGGAGAATGTTTCAAGGGAACTGGAAGATGCTTTGGGTGTGGAAAAGAAGGACACAAAGCAAGTAAGTGCAAAGGAAAAGGGTCGGTTAACACCATGGATGAGGATAATGGTATTGCTACGACATCAAAAATGGTTAAGTGTTTTAAATGTGGAATGTATGGGCATTATGCAAACAAATGCCCTAAGGGAAAGACTCATGAAGAGAATCAGTATGGTCATATGGGTAGTATTTATGTGGATGATGATGAAGAGACTACAAATGATATTTGAGATGAAAGAATTGTTGAAGCTCGGTCAATGGTTTAAGAATGTTGTGGAATGATTACATGTTTATCATGTGTAATATTGTATAAGAAATCTCATGGTACTATGGAATAAAGAGACATCTGAGGATTGTTACACTGTTGTCTTTCCTTGAGTTATGAAAGTGTATGATTAATGGTACCACTATCCATGAAAGGTTATTCAGATATTTTTGGAATGTAGATGATATGCGCATAATGAAGGGATAAGGAGAAAATTAAATGTTTGATAGTATTCATGAGCTCATGATTGATATAAGGACTAAGTGATATCATGGTTTGAGTATATAGAATTTTGAGGATTTTGGTATGTGGAAAGTATTAACTTTTAACTACATTCATGTTTTCACTAAGGTATTCAAGAGAATACACGATTAAGGACTTTGAATGTTTGGAATGTAATCAACAAGACATATCTTATGATATGTGGGGATCAACGACAGTATTAAATCTCTGGTAATCGTTGTCACTATATTATGAGAGTGGACTGCAGTATTATGTATAAGACTAAAGATTAGACTGCATTATGTTGGACATAAGTTAGTATTGTTTAAGGATAGAAGATTTTCGATATTATTGATGGGATGTTATAGTAACGTAGTTTTAGAAAAAGGGACAACCTGCAGGACGGGCGACAGCCCATCGCTTCGGACAAGGCTGTAGGAATTGAACCCACAACCGAAGTGCGACTGGCCTTTATCGCCTACCACTGACCTACAGGAAGTCCCTGTTTAGTAGAAACTAGTTTTATTATATTAAGCAGTATGATATATGAAGTAAAAGTCCATTTTAGGAACTATATATGATTAATATCACTATATAATGACTTATGTATATTTAATAACTTTTGCTTACCTTTTGTTTGAGACAGATGGAATGACTCGTCATTCTATCACATGATCTGCTAACACTTCACGAATAACAAATTCAACTTCATTTATTTAAGAGATGAAGTGGAAATTGTTCAAGCCACGAACAACAGTGATATTGTATCAAAATAAAGTAAGTATTTATTCTAATTCAAATTTTCAACTTTAGGGAAATGATCTTGAAAACAAAAAATGTTGTCCTAGTGATCTTATACTTGATGAATCAGATGGTACCTTAGATCGTCACAAATTTATGGATTTGTGATTACTGGATTTTCCATAGCCATGTTCTCTACCACTCTCCATCAGAACATGATGGTTAGATTTCTCTTCCATATCCATATTTTCACCTATGTGGAAACCCAGTGATTAGTTTATTTGGGTAATCGTTACATTTCATACTTTAGTTTTTAAAGCCAAGTTTTGGTATTCCCTTTTACGATGTGGGTTTCTATTAAAGAAACTTTGAAATAGTAAACCATTTATAACCCCGACGAATTTCGAGGGCGAAATTCATTTTAAGGGGGGTAGAATGTAACAGCCCAAGATTTTATAAAAAAATATTCTTTTTAATTTTATTAATGTCTTGTGTTGTACGCTACACCCGAAGGAGCTTGCACAACACACATCCTTGACTTGACTTGCATTACACGCAATCGCGACCTTCCTCGATAGCGTGTGTAGTACGCAATACCGAGTTTCACTAAACAACGATATGCTATAAAAATATTATTAAAACTAGCTGTTATGAATAGTAATAACCACTTTTTGAAATCCAGTAAATCTTATTTTTCAAAATGAACTTTATTTTTGGATTCGGAGTATCGAATTTAGCCTAAGGTGAAATTTTGGTACTTTTCGGATAACTTTCATATTCTGATGAATAGTGAAAATTACTAAATTATAATTAAAAACAACTTTTTTAATCGAAATAATTAATAGTGATAAATCATTAATTTGAGTGGTTTTAAAGTATATTTAGAATATATTTTTACAATTTAATACAATGTTGGTGATTGGATGAAGTTTCACATTTAAACTAGACATAAACAAGTGTCAATCTTTTGATAGATATTGTTTCTTAAAAACACGCTATTTGTTTTAACAGCGGGATCTAATTATAAAATTAATTAATGCAACTTTTATGTTATGAATTTGGTAAAATAGACTTCATTTTTGATTTCGGAATATGAAATATAGCTCGGGATGAAATTTTGGCATTGTTCTGAAAAACATCAATTTTTGATGAATAGTGAAACTACTAAGTGGTAGGTTAAAAACTGAATTTTGCATAAAACTTAATTTTACCGCTTCTGTGAATGGAATTTCGAAAATCCGAGAGACACGGTTAATATCAAGGACTAAAATGTGGTTCAATGAGATGAAAATAATTTTTTGGTGAATAGTAACTTTTTACCTTTTTTACCACGGTTAATAGTAAATAGGGTAACTAAGGGTAAATATGATATTAATATTACCCTTACACATGTCCTAATTCTATTGGACAAATGTAATTCGACCAAAAACAAACTTAGGAATAAAATATGACCATTTAGGCCCACTTGGATTAGATTAGGACATTTATTATTAATTTATTTAAAGAAGGGTTAAAATAGTTAAAATCAAAGTTTAATAAGTAAATCATTTTTAATATGGGGTTATACATAAGATAAATTCGACTATAAATATTCATTAGAAAGCTAAAAATGTTTTCTACATGATGGTATTTTATTTGTAATTTTTAGACAGCATATAATATAATTTATTTATGACACAAAGATGATGCAGTAATTATCTTATTAATGAAATATTGACATAATTGATAATATAAATACCAAAATAAATGTAATTTAAGACTTTTTATGAATTCCACTAATTTTCTAGGTTACTCTGATATATTAGTGTTGATTTAATCAACTTGGTTCGAATATATAATTCTTTTATGACTTTCAAAAAAATCATATATCAAATAGTGTCAAAATTGACACAAAATAGTTTTTAAATCAAATATTATATTATTAATTGTTATTTTATTCCTAAAAATCTAAGGTTCGGCCAAATGACTTAGATAAGGATATATGTATTAATAATATACAATTTGGGGTTCGTTTGGCATGTTATAGTAAGTGTATTAACCATATAGTGAAAGAAAACAAAAACACACGGTAAAAGTTAAATTATTTAACTTAGAGTTAAATCTAATTGATAAGGTTTAAAATAAGATCCAAACATGTATAAATTTGATTGGTTGATGAGATTACAACCCTATCTCATCTAAGCTTCGAATATGAGTCATTTGTGGAGGTTTTTAAGTGGGGTTATATTTATTATAAATTAATATTTTTAAGAATTCTTAAGGTGCCCCTCTCCTCCCTTATAAAAGGACACCTCCTCCCCCTCCTCCTCACACCAATTTGAGCACTCAAGCTCGGCCAACCCCTGCCAAAATCTCTTCTCCACTTCCCTAGAAACATCCTAGAGGTTCTGGTCTTCCTCAAAGACCAATTCTAGTGCCCTAAGAGGAGGTCTCAAAGAGGCACTTCAAAGAAGAGGTAATTACCGTTACCAATTCTTTCATCTTTATTTCTTCTTCCACTTCTTCTTCTTAGGTTGTTTCATTATGAAGTAATAACATCAGTATCACTCATATACTGATATGTTATTATAAGTATGAAACAACCCTATTTCACCATCTATCCATCCTACGGAAAAAGAAATCACCGCGCGTGTGTACGTACGGAATACCGTCTCCACGCCGTGGTGTAATCTATTTTCCACCACCACCTTACATGGATGGGTATAATGGTGTAAAGAATAACTATACATAGTTATTACAACATCATAATGATTCTGATATATTTTATAATCCACTCCAATTCAATTCAATATTTATAGAAATGATATCATCGCTCGTGCGTACGTACGGAATACCGTCTCCACGACGCGATGAGATTCATTCTCCATGTTAACCATTTAAGAATGATTATAATGTATATATAAGAAATAATAATGAAATACATGACATTATAAAGCTACTGGATTTATGTATATATATATACATATGTATGTCATCTACTTACTTCCATTTCAAGACAATAAGGAAAGAAAAACAGCGTTCATGCGTACGTACGGACTACCGTCTCCATGAACGGTGTTTTTCATTTTATTTATCTATCTATTATATATATATATACTGAATATATATGATATATAAATCATATTTTATATTCTGGAAGTAAGTAAATCATGATATAAGTAATAATGATGTCAAGAACAACAAGTCAAAACACCTACGATAAATGAAACGATTTTACCCAAAACGCTTCTTTAACATGGAATTTACAAAAGAACGGGTAATATAATGTCATAAGTGAACCATATATGATATCATAACAATGAATATGATTCTGTAATAAGTCAATGACATTATTTAAATCATTATACAGGAGGTTCGGACACATACGAAGAAAATTGGACCTAAGGTAAGGGAAATATCACAATCTCATTTTTATCCGAGATTGTTTATACTTTGGTATTTACTGGGGTGTATTTTATCATCCACATCCATGTTTCATCAAAATGTAATATTATTTCCATCCACCTACAATTGTTTAAATCCATTTTTCCCTTTCGGTGAGTTTTTAGTAATATGTATGAAAGGAATCTTTTGTCGTACGAGGTACTTTTTGACTTTTCCGACAAAAGTACGAAGAATGTTTTTTTTAACTTATACGGCACGAACGGATTTCTACTGTTTTATAAAGCCTTATTTTCATGAAGCTTCCTCTAAAATATTTCATGACTATTTTCAATAAAATCTCTTTCTTTTAAAGTTGCATGATGTTTTGTGAAAAGAAATTGATTTTGAAGAAGAAAGGATATTTTCCTCAAGAATTCAATTCAAGTGTTTTATCAAAATTATTTTCCATCTAAGATAATAAAGAGTTCTGTTTCTATCCATATTTTTACATTGATTTGACTATGTTGTGATGGAATTATGTTTATGAATTCCTTTATCTTATATGAATGGTTTTATGATGTCATGTTGTTTAAGAATCCCATTTTTATTACATGGGTTATGAAATGATGTATGATTTATGATTTTGTGGCACACATAAGAAAGGATTCATTAAGAGATGGGTGGGACCTATATCTCCCTCCAATGCATTGGGTAAAGATTTTATATCTCATGAGATAGACATGGCTGGAATGGTAGGTTATACCGGTTCAGTGAAACAGGACTGAAACGAGGATTACTCGATTCAGAAAGGGACTTTGTCCACTAAGATAGTCTTGGCAATGAGTCTTGACTAACAAGAAATGATTCTCTATGATTATGTGTGTATGCCACAATGAGTAATGTTTTAAGTTATGATTTCATTTCACTACTATGATTTATCCCATGTTATGAAATTATGCTCTCTTTTGCAGGTTAAGATTTCCAAAAATGTTATGTTCTTATGAAAATTATGTGATTGATATTTCCTTTGTTTACCCTTACTGAGCATTTGAGCTCACCCTTTTATGTTTTCTTTTCCCCAGGATATAAAGAAAGGTTTTAGGTAGAAAAAAGGGATGACCTTTATGGGAGATATTGAAGAACTTTCCCCACGATTAGAAGATTACGTTCCGAGTTTCCAAAGACACTAAACTATTACGATCCTTTAGTGTGTGTTTTTGTTATGTACTAAGTATTCCGCAAATGTAATGTAATGTCCATGTACGTCAAGATACGGGTCTCTACAGTTCAAGTGTCCTTTATTGGTTTCTTATACTTTCTATCCTTATTTTCAATCTTTTTCTTGTATTTGATCTTTGGACTCTCATCCTTGATAGGTCCTTTCCTTTTACATTCATAGAAAATTATCTCTTATAACATAGCTTTTCTCATCTTATCTTTTTCCAATTTCTCTTATTATCATATTTTCCTTCATAATTGGGCTTTCTAAAAAATTTCTTTTTACCGCTAAAATTTCTTAAATCATCTAGCCATCTTATAACGCCCCGACCCCAGTTACCCAGAGTCGGTTCATTATTGCGTAACATTGGAATGATCACAAAAGATCATGTCTCGAAAGACCGATTAGTTTAATAGCCTTGGAAACACTAGATACGTTCATAAATGTTATATTACATTATAAAGTGAAAAACTACAATAACATAGTCTCCATTTTCCACACTCATATCCCCTTTAGACTATCCCTGTAGGTCATTCCAAAAATACTTCCTCACATCCTGGAAAAATTAAAACATTGAAAGGGGTGAGATCAGATGCTCAGTAAGGATAACAATATAGCGGAAGCTTTCTTAAATAAACATAACCATTTAAAGAAATGCATAACTAAACATAGCCTTTTAAAAATGAACTTCAACATAATATGGAAAAAGTAAAATGAAATAATTCCATTTACTTATTCACATGGATATTCTACTGGTCGAATAATCACATGCAATATCAATAACCACTTTCATAATGATGGAATGTATAATTCTAGACTATCATAACCACGTAGCCAAGGCCTCGTGCCAAGACTACAAATAAGATTTTGTCAAGGCCTCATGCCAAGACACTAGTTTGTCTCATGAGACCTGCCGATGCATTGAGGAGCTATAGAGGGCTCCACCCGTCACTTATTAAGTCCAATGCATTCTTCATATGAATAGGTTTAAACATATCATAAACCATAACATAATCGTATCACATAAAACATGCATAAAGGAAACATAACATTTCCACATTTCAATCAAAAGTTATCAATACAACACATTGATATAATAAAAACATTATCAAACCCATTTTCAATACCAAAATAAAAGAAAATCAAAACTTGGTATTTATTTTTCATTTAAAAAAAGTTATGGCTTGTAGGGGAATCCGAAACTCAAATAATGGTCACGGTGGTAGAGAAGTCATTGTCGCCACATACGTACGACAAGAAAAACATTCCTTTTTTGTTATTTAGTAATACTCTTCGTATAAAAAGATTCCATTTGAATAAACGTAAATGTCAAAGGTTTTTATACACCGTATGAAAGAAATTTGTGTATAAAATAAAATATTCCTCAATGAATGGAGATTGAGACGAAGTCCCTTAAAAAGATCATTTTTAAATAAAATATATCTATTATGTGTATTCACTATATGTACACATAAAGAAAGTACAAATACAAGATAGTACATAATAATATCATGACATAATTTGAAAGTAGGAGATTAACCCAAAGAATGGAAATTGGGTTAAGAAGTTCCCTTACCTCGTGTCCGACATGACTCGACCGCTCTTTAACCTCCTGAATAATAAACTAGAGTTAATCTCTACCTCCTTAAGAACCTTTTTCAAGTTCATTATTCCTTTTATATCACTTATTACCATGTCATGAACATTATGTAATTATTTAAGTTTATAATTGTCGTTTTGTCGATCTTAGGTACTTGAGTCAAAAATAAACTTCTTATAATTATACATTGTTCATGTGGTAATATATCCATTATATCCGTAATTATATTCATGATGTATATATCATATACATCATATATATCCATTATATACATTCATTTATAATATTACATAACATTTAGAGATAAGAAATGAAATGCACCGTTCATGGAGACGGTAAGCCGTACGTACGCATGAACGCTACTTTCTTTTCAATTTAGTATTTAATGGGATTAAGTTATAATTATATAAAGGTATAATATAATTCTATTATAATATAATGTATAATACCATTTACTCCATCCTTTACACATCCCACATATGGAATTAAATATTCAAATCACTTTGAGAGGGCGGTAGTTCGCACTTCCTCAAATGAAAATATCGCGTTTACCCATAATGGAAACCATAAAGGTATGCCATAAATGAGAAATAAAGAAGCTTAAGTAAAACATAAAAATATTATATATCATATATGTAAATATAGTGACATCTTAATGGCCACCTTTTAAGGTGTTATACGAGTGTTGAACAATCATCGTTTCGTGAGGCAGAAATTCTTCATCCACAGAAACTGTATGTTCTTTAACCATTAGACGAAGGTGTGTGAAATTGTAAATCAAATCCTTCTCATAACAACATCCTAGTATATTTTAGATACTTGTTTTGTTACAAAATAAAAGAATAAAAAGAGTTTAGGGGGTTGGAGAAGAAAAATAAAACAAAACAACATTAGAGAAGACATTACCTTAAAATCGGGTAACTCTTTTCTGATTTGAGCCAAAGGCTTACTTGGGAAAAATTATGCCCAAGGTGAGGATTCTAGGAGTAAGAGAGGGAATTTGGGAGAGTATTTGGGCAGTGTTTGGCCGAGCCAAATGGCTTGATGGTGTGAATAAGGTGGGAGTGGTGGGGGCCTTTTATAAGAGGAGAGGAGGGGCACTCTTGGAATGATTGAAATAATACTTTATTATGAAATTATTTTCGAATTATAAAGGTCCCACAATGATATATATCTAGTATAAGGTGATAAGGGTTCTAAATACTCTCATATAATAGGCTTTGGAAAAATGTAAGTCTTAGATTTTTCATTATCCTTCCATTTTTTTAAAATCGTTAATTAATGCTGTAATCGTTGCATCATCATGGTGTCATAAATAATTTAATTTATTTAATGTCTAAAAATTATAAAAAATCTATTATGATGTAGTAAATATTTTTAGCTTTCTAATTAATATTTATAGTCAAAAATATGACTTGTATAACCCCATTTAAAAATTGTTATAGTAAAACAACTTATGATTGTGACATTTTTATTTTAACTTTAAATAAAAGTTATTTATGTAATTTTCCTAGAAAAGTGGCTCCATGGGGTCACCAAGTTGACCCATGGATTTTCTTGGTCTTCCATGACACATCCAATAGGGGTAGGACAAGTGTAATGGTATTTTCATATTTTTATAATATCATTTTTACCTTAAATTTCACTAATTACCTTTAATCGCGATTAATTAAACTTAAAAGTTACTATTCACCAAAAAATTATTTTAATCCCATTGAACCACATTTTACTTCCTAATGAGAACCATGTATGTCGGAATTTCGAAAATAAAATCACATAAGTGGTAATGTTTCATTTAAACGAAAAATCAGTTTTTTAACTACCACTTAGTGGTTTCACTATTCATCAAAAATTGAAGTTTTTCAGAACAATGCCAAAATTTGACCCTAAGATATAATTGATATTCCAAATTCATAAATGATGTATATTTTATAAAATTACAAACATATAAGTTGCATTAATTAATTTTATAATTAATTATCGTTGTCACAACAAATAGCGTGTTTTTAAGAAACAATATATATCAAAAGATTGACAATTGTTTATGTCCAAATACAATGTGAAATTAATTATAATGACCACCATTGGATAACATGGTAAAAATATATTCTAATTATACTTTAAAAATACTCAATATTATAATTTATCACTATAAATTATTTTTATAAAAAAAGATGTTTTTAAGTATTTTTCACTATTTATAAAAAAATTGGAAGTTCTCAGAAAAATACCAAAAATTCAACATAGGCTAATTTCGATATTCCGAATCCAAAAATGAAGTCCATTTTGAAATATAAAATTTATAGAATTTCAAAAAGTGGGTATTACTAACCATAACTGCTACTTTGATTGGTCGCGGTGTGTTAGAATCTCGAACATGCGTACAATGAAAGCTATTGCATTATCGAAAGAGAAGCGTATCGTGGAAGCTTCGGGTGTTACATTCTCCCCTCCATCAATAAATTGCACCCTCGCAATTTGAAATTTTTCTTTGAAAATAAAATGTTGAAAATAGAAAATACCTTTGTTGAAAACCCACATCGGAAATATGGTTGATAAAATTTAGCCTTAATAAGAGGGAAATGGAAATAAAAAAGTCACCACCAAATTATGATCTCGATAAGGAGAACATTGGTGGAAATTAAAGACATATAATTTGAGGGAAAACGTAAATATCATTATAGAGTTATTGAGGTCATCAATCACAAACAAGTGTAAAATTGAGGGCCTCAAAGCCATCAATCTATGTTGATTTAAAATATTATCAGTTCAATAAGACATAAGGTATTAGGATAACACATTTTTTTGTTTTAATATCTCTTTACTAAAGTTTAAGAATTAATTTATTCATAGAATAAGAGATAGGTATATATATATATATACTTGACAAGTATAGCTTCAACCATCCACTAATTTCTACCACACACTCATCTTTCACTCAAAAAGATAATGGAACTCAAAAATATTATATTTATCCTAATGATACAAGGTTCAAAGTATTAACACATACCATTTATATTAGGAAAACTATTTTGTAATAACCAGGTACTTCCTGTATGATAGTGGTAGGTAATATAGGCATGTTTCACTATGGTTGTGGGTTCGATTCCTGAAGCTTTTTCCGATGCGACGGGTAATCCCCCAACCTGCAGGTTTTCCTTTTTCCAAAAAGTATAGTATTGTAGTATTCCAAAAATAATCTTCAGAAATGTTTTAACCATAAACAATACTATACAATGATTAACTTAATCCATTCCAACCTTTATAGTTATCCAAAATACCTCCATCCAGACTTTCTCTAAAATGTTCTTAAATTCCAAAATAAATTGCAACATTATATTCCCCAAACAAAGTAAGGTTTCCCTTATTGTCACATACTGAAAATATGATTACCTTCATCATATTAATACCTTAATAAAAACAACAACTACTGCAGTACAATCCTTATATATATATATCACATTATTCTTATAACCATAATCTAGTTCTTGAGTCCAAAAACACAAATTCAATAATTATTCAACTTCATATGTAGTAACAGCATAAGCTTGGCCTTGATCCCTTGGCATTTTCTGAGGTATGTTTCCCTAACGATTAGGACATTCATTTGCATAATGCCCCATTTCCCTACAATTGTAGCATTAAACATTGATAGCCTCTTTCATTCCTTTGCAATCACGATCCTGGTGACCTTTTTCCCCACATTAATAACAAAATCCCATTCCTTTTAGACAAGTACCAGGGTGATTCTTCCCACAATTATCACATAATAGAAAATACTTCATTCCCATTTTCCCTTTATTTGTCTCTTGTTCCACTGTTCTCTTCTTCTCTTGATTTACTTTGCTTTCATAAGACTTATAGAATTCATTTTCTGTCTTGATAGAACATGATACTATATCTTCTTACGTTGAGAAAGACTGTGATACTAAAGCTCGATGGAGAAACGGTTTTAACCCATCAACGAAACAATAAATCTTACTTCTTGGGTTACGTATATCATCTGCAGCATGTCTTGATAACCTTGTAATGTTGGCCTCATACTTTGCGACATTCTCATCCTCCTTTTGTCTCAGACTCAGAAATTGCCTTTCCATATCTGCTCGATGGTCACGAGGAAAGTATTTTTCTAAGAAAATTTCCTTAAACTCCCTCTATACCCTACTTGATACTTCTTCATCTTCCTTTGTGTTTTGAATCAGCGACCACCATTGATCGGCATCTCCAATGAGCCGGTAAACTGCCATGACAACCTTCTCCCTCTCGCTATTCCCCAAGGCATGGAATATTTTCTCTAAGGAGTTTATCCATTGCTCACCTACTAATGGATTTGTACCCCCATTAAATTTTGGTGGTTGTTTCCTCATGAAGTAGTCTAACATTGATCCTCCACGTTGCGGATCAGGGTGCTCCATACGAGTAAGGTTGTTATTCATAGCCTGAGTGACTTGTCCCAGTATGGTGATAAGCTGATCAGCACCAGTTGTATCACCAGCTCCATTATAATTATCTTGAGTAGGAGTGAAATCCCTACATAGAGTGCGTGCATTGATACTGTTTCCATTCCTTCCACTAGGCACCATTTCTAAACAATGGCATAAACTAGATCATTTTATGAATAAAAATACTTAATTTTGTACTTGTAAAACACTTAACATAAATTGAACATTTTAGGGATATAATACATATTAATAAAAAGAAATGTTTTCTTTGAGGGAGTATATACTCATAAACCCTTCATAATGATTTGTAAAGAAAATAAGAATTATCCTAAGCATATCCCCCGGGAGTGTCGTAACCAAGAGTGTAGCAAGGCCCGTTGTCATGAACCAGTTCCCATTCGAGTCTAGCTCAAAGAGGTGTTTTTGGGTTTTACCCCTAGGTACATCTGTGCCAGAGCAGTCTCTACCTGCTCGTATCCAGACAGGGATGTATTGCTCGAAAAACACACAAAATCGTTACAACATATAAATTCTAGTAAGTTCTTCTATACTAATCCTCAAAGTCTATCTTATGGCCATGTGATCTAATCAATGTTTATCTAAATCTATCTTCCAAGGTTATTACTAAACTGCCTCTGATACCAACTGTAACGCCCTGACCCCATTTACCCAGAGTCAGTGCATTATTGCATAGCATTGGCATTATCACAAAAGATCAAGTCTCGAAAGACCCATTAGTTTAGTAGCCTTGGAAACACTACATACGTTCATAAATGTTACATTACATCATAAAGTGAAAAACTACAACAACATATTCTCCATTTTCCACACTCATATCCCCTCCAGACTATCCCTGCAGGCCATTCCTAAAATACTTCTTCACACCATGGAAAAATTAAAACATTGAAAGGGGTGAGCTCAGATGCTCAGTAAGGATAACAACATAGTGGAAGCTTTCATAAATAAACATAAAATTTTAAGGCAATGCATATCTAAACAAAATCCTTTTAAACATGAACTTCAACATAATATGGAAAAAGTAAAATGAAATAATTCCATTTACTTATTCACATGGATATTCTACTGGTCAAATAATCAAATGCAATATCAATAACAACTTTCATAATGATGGAATGCATAATGCCAGAATATCATAACCACGTAGCCAAGGCCTCGTGCCAAGACTACAAATAATATTTTGTCAAGGACTCGTTCCAAGACACTAGTTTGTCTCATGAGACCTGCTGATCCATCAAGGATCTATAGCAGGCTCCACCAGTCACTTATTAAGTCCAATACATTCCTCATATGAACATGTTTAAACATATCATAAACCATAACATAATCATATCACATAAAACATGAATAAAGGAAGCATAACATTTCCACATTTCAATAAAAAGATATCAATAAAACACATTGATATAATAAAAACATTATCAAAACCATTTTTAATACCAAAATAAATGAAAATTAAAACTTGGTAGTTATTTTTCATTTAAAAAACATTATGGCTTGTAGGGGAAGCCTAAACTCAAATAATGGTCACGGCGGCGGAGAAGTCATTGTCGCCGCATACGTACAACAAGAAAAACATTTCTTTTTGTAGTTTGGTAAAATGATTCGTATAAAAATATTCCTTTTGTATAAACGTAAAAGTCAAAGGGGTTTATACACCGTATAAAAGAAATTTGTGTATAAAACAAAATATGCCTCAATTAATGGAGATTGAGATGAAGTCCCTTAAAAAGATCATTTTTAAATAAAATATATCTATTATGTGTATTCACTATATGTACACATAAAGAAAGTACAAATACAAGATATGACATAATAATATCATGACATAATTTGAATGTAGGATATTAACCCAAAGAACGGAAATTGGGTTAAGAAGTTCCCTTACATCGTGTCCGACTTGACTCGACCTCTCGTTAACTTCCTGAATAATAAACTAGAGTTAATCTCTACCTTCTTAAGAACACTTTTCGAGTTCATTATTCTTTTTATATCACTTATTACCATGTCATGAACATTATGTAATTATTTAAGTTTATAACGGTCATTTTGTCGATCTTAGGTACTTGAGTCAAAAATAAACTTCTAATAATTACACTTTGTTCATGTGGTAATATATCAATTATATCCATATTTATATTCTTGATGTATATATCATATACATAATATATATCTAGTATGTACATTCATTTATAATATTACATAACATTTAGAGGTAATAAATGAAATGCACCGTTCATGGAGACAGTAAGCCGTACGTACGCGTGAACGCTACTTTCATTTCTATTTTGTATTTAATGGAATGAAGTTATAATTATATAAAGTTATAATATAATTCCATTATAATATAATGTATAATACCATTTACTCAATCCTTTATACATCCCACACATGGCATTAACGATTCAAATCACTTTGAGGGGGCGTAGTCCGCACTTCCTCAAATGAAAATATCGCGTTTACCCATAATGGAAACCATAAAGGTATGCCATAAATGAAAAATATAGAATCTTAAGTAAAACATAAAAATATTATATATCATATATGTAAATATAGTGACATCTTAATGGCCACCTTTGAAGGTGTTATATGAGTGTTGAATAATCATCGTTTCGTGAGGCAAAAATTCTCCATCCACAGAAACAGTATGTTCTTTAACCATTAGATGAAGGTGTGTGAAAGTTAAAATCAAATCCTTCTCATAAAAACATCCTATCATATTGAATATACTGGGGTTGTTACAAAAGAAAATAATAAAAAGAGTTTAGGGGGTTGGAGAAGCAAAATAAAACAAAACAACATTAGAGAAGACATTACCTTAAAATCGGGTAACTCTTTTTTGATTTGAGCCAAAGGAATCCTTGGGAAGAATTCTGCCCAAGGTGAGGCTTCTAGGAGTAATAGAGGGAATTTTTGAGAGTATTTGGGCATAGGATGGCCGAGCAAAATGGCTTTAAGGTATGAATAAGGTGGGAGTGATGGGGGCCTCTTATAAGAGGAGAGGAGGGGCACTCTTGGAAGGATTGAAATGTTACTTTATTATGAAATTATTTTCAAATTATAAAGGTCCCACAATGATATATTTCGAGGATAAAGTTATAAGGGTTCGAAATCCACACATTCAATAGGCTTTGGACAAGTTTAAGTCTTAGATTTTACATTATCCTTCCATTTTATTAAAATCGTTAATTAATTTGGTAATCGTTGCATCATCATGGTGTCATAAATAATTTAATTTATTTAATGTCTGAAAATTATAAAAAAATATCATGATGTAGGATATCTCTTTAGATTTCTAAATAATATTTATAGTCAAAAATATGACTTGTTTTACCCCATTTAAAAATTGTTTTAGTAAAACAACTTATGTTTGTGAAATTTTTATTTTAACTTTAAATAAAAGTTATTTATGTCATTTTCCTAGAAAAGTGGCTCCATGAGGACCCCATGTTGACCCATAGATTTTCTTGGTCGTCCATGAAACATAAAATAGTGTTAGGACAAGTGTAAAGGTATTTTCATATTTTTATAATATCATTTTTACCTTAAATTTCACTAATTACCTTTAATCGCAATTAATTAAACTTAAAAGTTACTATTCACAAAAAAAATTATTTTAATCCCATTGAACCAAATTTTACTTCCTAATGAAAACCATGTATGTAATATTTTTGAAAATCAAATCACAGAAGTGGTAATGTTTTATTTAAACGAAATATCAGTTTTTTAACTACCACTTAGTGGTTTCACTATTCATCAAAAATTGAAGTTTTTCAGAACAATGCCAAAATTTCAACCTAAGCTATAATTGATATTCCGAATTCATAAATGATATCTATTTTACAAAATTCCAAACATATAAGTTGCATTAATTAATTTTATAAGTAATTCCCGTTGTCACAACAAATAGCGTGTTTTTAAGAAACAATATATATCAATAGATTGACAATTGTTTATGTCAAATTTCAAAGTGAAATTAATTCTAATGACCACCATTGGATAAAATGGTAAAAATATATTCTAATTATACTCTAAAACCACTCAATAGTATAATTTATCACTATAAATTATTTTGATTAAAAAAGTTGTTTTTAAGTATTTTTCACTATTCATAAAAAAATTGGAAGTTCTTAGAAAAATACCAAAAATTCAACATAGGCTAATTTCTATATTCCGAATCCAAAAATGAAGTCCATTTTCAAATATAAAATTTATATAATTTAAAAAGGTGGGTATTACTAATCATAACTGCTACTTTGATTGGTCTCAGTGTGTTAGAATCTCGAACTTGCGTTCAGTGTAAGCTATTGCATTATTGAAAGATAAGCGAATCGTGGAAGCTCGGGGTGTTACACATTTGGTCCATTTCTTCATCATTGTCCGAAGAAAATTATTTATTGCTGGAGATTTGAATAAAATATTTAACCTTATCCATGTCTTTACATTTAGATGATGTATTATTAAAAGCTATAGACTTTATTTTGGGTTCATAGACATCTTTATTTACCTTCAATTCGTTCTCTTACATCATTAATTTTCCAATAAATTCATTGCCTGTAATTTTATAAATGTCACATTATTCTCAAATAGATACATATGTCCCAAACCATATTTCTAGTGAGAATCATAGAATCATCATTATCTAATCTTTGGTTGTAACTTCTCTTCCTAAGGAAATCATGGTATTCAAAATTATATTGAACCTAAGCCACATATCATGAATCGATTCATCGGGCATCATTCTGATGTTGTCATATTTAAAAGTATAAGTATTTAATATAATTTCATTACCATTAGATGTTTTCTCTTGAGAAACAAATAGAATGTCCCCAATATCATGTTCATTTTTACATGAAAAAATAATGTTAAACTCTTCATCACCTAGTGCACAGTACAGAGTATTCATTTCTTAACAATTATTTTTATATGCTGTCTTGGTAGGTTCATCCCAATTGTTTCTATAAGTTTCTGTAATTTCATATTTACTTTCAAAAGCATCCCAGATTTCAAATTCCATTCTTTTAACCTGTATTTTCATTTTATGCTTCCACTAAGAATAGTTATTTCCATTAAAGAAAGTTGGTTTATTGGTAGAAGCACCTTATAATATATTATCTATGATACAAATTGAAAAACAATTTCAATGAGATAAAAATTTAGAAATAACAGAAATTTTAAGATCATTGAAAAAAAACTACAATCACAGTTGAAATGATTTGATAGTCGACTATAATTTTTAATCCCTCATATACCAAATGTTTTTCGGATTAGATGAATCAAGAGTGTGTGAATTGAGTACCTGTAAAAATTTCTGTTCAAATTGGTTGTTAAAAATAATATCACCCAATTAAAATATAATCAAAGACATTTTTTAGGTAATTTATAAAAGTCCTGAATAGTCAATTAATTTACCAGATTATGGATTAGTTTTGAGATTTATAAATATAAAGATTAGTCAAACATTTGAAAATAATCTACTGATTCAAAACAGATATAAACACTTTCTAAAATAACAATCAAAGTTCAATTTTGTTTTATTTTAAATTAATTAAACAATTATTAGATTAAAACAAAATAAAAATACACGGTAGATAAAAATGAGAGGTTCAGTCTCAAGCTAAGACGTAGTCCTCTCCACTTGGTTATCACCTGCCACAAAGTAGTTTATATTAATAAAATTTTGACCCAAACCCTGGATCAGGGTTTACAAAATTACCCAGTGTTATCTAGGTCACACTTGAACACAACCATAGTTATTCTTGGAAAAACTAACAACATTATCACACAAGGTCCCTTCCACTATTTTAAGTGGGATGCAAGTGTAAAAAGATATTGAGTGTGATGATATTTAATATCCCTTATTTAAGCACAGGAGTGAGTGTGTGAAACAAACAGAAGCCCAAACTTCTCAAAAAGTAAACATAAGATCAAAACATAGTTATACATAAACAATAGAGTTTAGAAATTTCTGTGTGATATGAAGTGAAGCTCTGGATTCAATTAATGTAGTTAAAATTATATTTGAGTCATCTTTTGGGAATTGGCTTCAGAACAGAGTATTTCAGCCTTATTACTCTAGCTTCTAGTTGTGAAATGGTTTATCTCTTTGATGGTAGGATATTCCATGAGCTTCAATAGGTTGTTTCTTGTAATATTAAATTCTTTTGTATTCATGATTTGAGTTATTATATTTTCAATATCTTGAACATTCTCACAGTCTACCTTTTTTTTCTCGCAGGGAATTTTTTGGGTTGATCTTGTAATCCTTTTATACTTCAAGGTCTAGTAGGCATGTACATATCACCACATGCATGTACCTCATACTATCTATGGATACTCCTATAGAAAATAATAAATAATTCCAGATACATTAATTGGCTTAAAATGACCGTTATAAATAAATTTGAATTAATAAATTTGGAATAGTTTTTTATGACTATCAATGAGTCATAAGTATCAGTGAGTCATTTTCATCAGTCTATCAGCATCGGTGTGTCGAATAAGGGTGTGTTGAACATAAGTGTGTCAAACATCGGTGTGTCGAACATTGGTGTGTTGAACATCATTGTGTCAAACATTGGAGTGTCTAACATCAGTGTGTCGATCATCGGTGTGTCTCACATCGGTGTGTCGAACATCAGTGTGGCGAACATAGGTGTGTCAATCATTGGTGTGTTGAACATCGAGGTGTCGAACATCGGTGTGTCGAGCATCGGTGTATCGAGCATCGGTGTGTTGATTGAACAATCAGGTCCAGGGACTCTGAGAAACATATGAAGTGTATGTCTTACCCAAACCACTACGAGATTAAGTGATATCCAAAAATACATGTAAATATACACTTGTGAACATATTGAATCATAAATATAGTTTATGAACATATTGAAATATATTGTACTGAATGACATAATTGATTTACATAGATAAATTAAATGTCATGAAATAATTGAATATGTAGAATGAGATTATTTTTTATTATGATAACCATTATTACATAAAGGGTTCAACAAAATAATATTATTTTTACCCTTATTTACCAGATTTACCCATTAACCATGGTAAATTAAATATTTACTAATGTTACTAATAATAATATCTAAAAATAAATGATACATATTTACAAAATTTGGACCTCATGATTCCAAATAAGGTATGCATTTTTCTAAATTCAAAATATAGAAGTTGAAGAATTAATTTAAAATTAATTATTGTTTTCAAAACAAAAAGACGTGTTTTTAAAAAACAATAACTATCAAAAGATATACTTCTGTTTATGTCCGTATTTTAAGTAAAATTACTTTAAATGACCAAAATTGGATTAAATGATAAAAATATAATCCAAGTACACTTTAAAACCCATTAAAAGGAAAATATAACTATATAAATAAATCAAACAAAAAGATAGTTTTGACTTAAAATGTAGTATATTTCAATATACATTAAAAAATGAACTATATTAGTGAAATATCAAAAATTTACCCAGAGTAAAATTTTAATTTCTATTTCTTAAAAAGAAGTTTAATTTTTTTCAAATAGAACATATAAAAGTGACAGAAACAAGATTTAAAAGGGGTTCTCCATCAAAAGGAAGAAAAACTATGTTTTATAAAATATTATAGTATTTATGCTTAAAAATGGATTCATTATCATTTTATGCCTCTAAATTTTATTGGATAAATGTGAAAACATTTAATAAACACGAATAATAATATTTTAGTTAGTTCTATTTATTCTTGCCAATACAATAGCTAGGAATTAACTACCAATTAAAATAATATTATTTTATTTTTTAGTGAGACTCACCCATGTGTGCAACCTAAGATTTTGGAGAAACCCGTTGTTGCGTATCAGGCACACCATCAATCATAGCATCTACTTTAAAGTAAAATTAATATTTAATTAAAAAATATTAATAAAAATGAAAATAAAGAATCCTTTATTTACCTAGGATTTTACAACCATAGTCTTTATTTTACCTGATGTAGGAAGAGGATACACGGTTTATCAAGACACTTCAAGTACATATATGGTATGTGTGTTGATGTCGAGAAACCATGTGGGTGTGTATGGATCTCTTCAACTCTAACCACATTAAATTAATTATTTAACCCATGACCTAGATCGTGAGGTAGTGATTAAGGAACTAAAATCACTGTGTCACTAGATTTTATGGGAGAAATTTATTGTCTTCTCATATGAAAAAATATTTTTCATCGTTTTCATCAAGAAGTATTTGAACCTACTATCGGTGACAGATTGAATATTGTCAGCTTTTCAATTTTTATATATTATACACTCTTGGTAATTAAAATTTTGTTGTTAATTTTTGAGAAATAAATTTTCTACCCATGATATGGAGGAGTTTAGTGATGAGTGGGATTTTATGGGGGTGTTTGTTAAATGCACCAAGAAGCCAAAGAGAAAAATTATGGTATGTACTTTTCTATCATGCAACTGAAACATTCTCTTTTAGAGATAGTCCATGATGATAATCCAAGGGATGTGTTTTTCCAACATTATACCCAGATATTTTAGGATCCATGTCACTAGTTTTGGTGGCTAGGTATGTGACATGATATGGAAAACCATGTATCTAGATTATATATATATCAATAGATTAAAACTAATCATCAGAATCCCTCAGGCCTACTTCAGCCTCTACCCATTCTTACCTATAATTGTGGTAAGGTAGCCATGGATTTAATTTTTGGGCTACCCAATACATGATATCGAAGAAATTTATTTTTGGTTGTTATAAATCAATTTACCAAGTATTTCTATTTCATCCGAGTCAAGGATTCGATTAAAGTTGAATAATTTGTTAGGTTTTATGTTCAAGATATCATGAGGATTCATAGTGTGTCATATGCCTCTGTCTCCAATAGGAACACCAATTTTACTTCACAGTTCTGTGAAGGGATTCAAAACATAATGGCGTCACAAATTATTCATATCATGACATTCTATTATCAAAAAATGGTCAGAAAAAGAAGGTGAACAATTTTTTTTAGAAGACATGGTCTATACATGTGTATTGGAATTCAGAGGATCATTGGATGACCATATTTCATTGGATGAATTCTCATAAAATAATAGATACCAATCCTTGAACTATATGGATCATGTTGAATTATTATATGGTCATCCATGTTTTTCTCCTCTATAGTAGATGAAAGTAGGGGATACTTATTTACTAGAGACAATCCTTATGATGCAGATGACTAGTAGGGCTTATATTATCATGAATTGGATTTTGAAAACTCATGATGACCATAATTAATGATCCAATAAGTGACATCAAGACTTATAATTCATAGTGGGTCATCAGGTGTTTCTGAATGTAAAACCTCACTCAGGTCATGAAATTTTTGGGAAGTAGGGGAAACATATGCTTAGGAAAGTCACCCGATTAGATATTTCCAATACGATCATTAAGGTGGATTATAACATTGTTTCCCCATATCATTTTAATTGATTCACAATGTTTTTCGTGCCTCAAAATTGAAAAAATATAGTCCAGATCAATCGCACATGGTGAGTTTGGATGAACTTGAGTTTGAACTAGATTTATCAGTGACCGAACAACCAGTATGGGTTTTATATTCTTCGGTGAAAGCACTTAAAGGGAAATATATTTTAATATTTTGGGTTTTTTTGAAACACATAAAATATGATAATGAGACATGTGAGTGGGATTCTTGGCTAGAGGAGAGGAATCATCACTTGTTCTCCAATAGTTTTATAGTTTGAATTATATGGGGTATAAATTTTTCAGAGTGGGGGTAATTATCACAAAATTTGTGTTATTTTAAAATATTTTTCATTTATTTTTTGTCATATATTTTTTCTATATATTTACTATGTATTTATCCAATAAAATTGGAGATTTTGGGATGAACAAGGGGGTGGCACATGGTTGGAACACAGTTACTAAAAACAGTGCACCAGCCTTTGAAAACCATATTCTCCTCAGTATTAGGTTTATAAAGGTCACACATATAGGAATAAAACTATGTTCTAATCCTATAAAACTATTTTTCTTCCCCTTACCTTTTTATATATTCACCACACTCTTGGGGAATGTTTGAAAAAATAGCGTGACCAAACCGTGTAGCCTTTCATGCCCCTAAAAGTTTTTAGATTCAACTTAATTTGATCTCTATTTTTATCCCTACTAATCGAATTTCCACCCCAATTATATACCCACATCCATAGAAAATATTACACTATTCTCCTATCTATTTTAGATTAAATTCCATGGTTTTTTGAGCTTTTTTTCTTTAATATTTCTTGAAGTAAGTTCCTCCTATTCCCCCCACCATTGATCTCCTTTTCCCTCTTTCATGATTTTTCAATTCTCTAGTAATTGTGTTGACCTAAATAGGTTTGAATCAAAAATATTTTCAACGTATCTTGATGGAGATTATGTGTCCTTACTTCCATAATATCCCCTCCAATCATGGATGGTGATTTGTAACTAGTTGGCAGTGAATTCAATTCAAATGTATATGGTTCCATGTTCAAGAATTGATTGATAATATAACTCTTCTTATTTTTTATAATGGTTTTTTATAAATTACTTTATCTATGAAAATGGGGGTTTTCAAATGAT
Organism: Viscum album; assembly: GCA_963277665.1. Taxonomy (NCBI): domain Eukaryota; kingdom Viridiplantae; phylum Streptophyta; class Magnoliopsida; order Santalales; family Viscaceae; genus Viscum; species Viscum album. The sequence continues at coordinate 40,937,695 of OY728141.1, read as the reverse complement.
TTGGTATGAATTATCTCTTGAAATAGAGAATCCCCTAGAAATTATTACGAGTTTTATGTCTCATTTCTGATAAAATCGATTCTGATGAAAAGGGGGTTATTATGGTTTGGAAATGGAATGGAGAACATCAGAACCCTGGGTACCAAGGTGGGTAGTATAGGACTAGAAATTGGTATTCTAATATGTTTTCGGCCTAGTCTCATAAAATGTATTATGTTAAATCTCGAACTAAACAAGATATGTAATATTTTTCCCATTATCACATGGCTTCATCGCCCCCAATTTATCATACATAGGAAGGTAACAATTTCATCACTAAGATGTGAGGTACCTATTACCCCACTAACCTAGAATCATGATGGATTTAACATAGTTCTCATCTAATGTTTCACTTTTTTTTTGTTTTCAGATTGTATGTTTTTCTTTTTGAAGGAAAATACATTTCTCCAAACTATTAATTTTTCATTCTTTTGAAAACCCTCTAAATTTTTTCTTACAATGGATATTCATGGAAAATATAGTGGGACCCTAATAGTTGTGAGATAAGACACCCAATATACACCCTCAAGTGTATTTAAACATTGTTTTTTTGACCAATGTAATGTAAAGGCCATCAATGGATGAAGTAATGGATAAACTGGTTAATATTTTTTTGAAGGTTTTTTTGGTGGTGTGTAACACCCCAAGATTTCATAGTGTGTTATTTCTTCAAAATAATTCAATAACCTTCACTACATGCAACACCAAGTTCAAGCACACCATGACTTACCAAACAATCCGTTCAAAAGAGGTTATGAATAGTATTAGATAAATTTTAATGTTTATATAATCCTTATAATTTTAGAATCCATATTATGAGTTTCTTAGATATAATGCAAGAACAAATTCATTTTCAGTATTGCACTTTTATCAACTTTAATAGTGAACCCTTTTTAAATACTATATTTTAAACTTTTTTACTAAATGGGGACATCAAAAATTTAAAATGTAACACCCCAAGCTTCTACGGTACGCTTCTCTTTGAATAATGCGATAGCGTGTGTTGTACGCAACACCGAGTTCTAACAACCAATCAAACTAACCGTTATGAATAGTAATACCTACTTTTTAAAATTATATATATTTTATATCTCAAAATGGACTTCATTTTTTGATTTGGAATATCGAATTTAGCCTAAGGTGAAATTTTGGTACATTTCGGATAACTTTCATATTTTGATGAATAGTGAAAATTACTAAATTTTAATTAAAAACAACTTTTTTAATCAAAATAATTAATAGTGATAAATTATGAATTTGAGTGGTTTAAAAGTATATTTAGAATATATATTTACCATTTAATATAATTTAGGTATTGGACATAATTTTACAATTAAACCGAACATATACAAGTGTCAATCTTTTGATAGTTATTATCTCTTAAAAACACGCTTTTTGTTTTGACAGCGGGAATTAATTTTAAATTAATTTCTGCCACTTCTGTGTTTTGAATTTAGGAAATTGGATTCCATATTTGGAATCAGGATGTTCAAATTTTGTAAATGGGTAACTTTTATTTTTAGACATTTTGAATAATTACTGCGGTAAATATTTTATTTACCATGGTTAAGGATAAATCCGGTAAATAAGGGTTAAAAAATAATATTATAATAATACTGAATTACCCTAAAACGTGTCTTAACCCTATTGGATGATACATGGTCGACCATGGGCATCTTTGGGTCGATTTGGGGACCCCATGGATCCACTTGTAAGTGATAATGACAATTTATTTTAATTAAGTTAAAATGAATACAAAAATGACAGAAGCATATATCTTTTAGAAAAACAATTTTTACATAGGGTTATATATGTTGGATTTTAGATTATAAATATTCATTAGAAATCTAAAAAGATTTCCTACATAATGATATTTTATTTATAATTTTTAGACATTAAATAATTTATTTTATTTATGACACAATGATGATGCAGTAATTACTATAATAGTGAAAAATTAAAATAATTGATATTATAAATACCCAAATAAATATAATATGAAACTTTTAATGAATTAAACTAATTTTATAGGATAATATGATATATTAGGATTGATTTAATTGACTTTTTTCGAAGTAATCAATCTGTTATGAGTTTCACAAAAATCAACTATTGAATAGTGTCAAAATTGATATAAAAGAGTTCTTAAAACAAATATTATATTATTAATTGATATTAAATTCCTAAAATTCTAATGTTCGGCCAAGAGACTTATATCATGATAGGTTCATTATTAATGGACCACTTGGGGGTCTCTTGGATGTATATAGTAAGTTTATTAACCATATTATATAAAAATACAAAGAGACATTGTAAAAGTGAAACTAATTAACTTAGAGTTAATACTTAAAGATAAGGTTAATATAAGTACCCAAACCTTTCTAAATTCTATTGGTTGAGTGGTTTTCGACCTATCCCCACCTTAACCTTTTAATAATCAACTTTGGAGCCATTAGAAACCGAATATGAATTTATTATAAATTAATATCTCTAGCTTTTCCAAAGGTGCCCCTCACCCCTCTTATAAAAGGGCACTCCTCCTTCTCATTTCTTCACACCTTCAAAGCCTTTTGGTTCGGCCAAACTCTGCCCAAATACTCTCCCAACATCCCTCACTACAACCTAGAGGCCTTAGTTTGATCAGAAAGCCAACCTAAGGAGCCCTTTTGATCAAATCAAAAGGAAGAACCCGAAGAAGAGGTAATGATTTCACCACCCTTCTCCAAGTTCATTTCTTCTTCCACTTCTTCTTCCTTTGTTATTACCATTCTAAAATAATAACTCCAGTATCTCACATATACTGTGATGTTATTATAAATATGGTACAACCATATTCAGTATTCTATCCACCCTTTGAATAACATGTCACCATACGTGCGTACGTACGGCTTACCGTCTCCACGTCGTGGTGTAATTGTTATTCAATATAATATTATTTGGATGGGTATAATAATGATGTGTAACTCATGTAAATAATAAATATAACATGTTAATTATTCTGTATATATTATATACCATCCATTTATATATTATTTTAATATCAAAAGAATGATATTGTCGCTCGTGCGTACGTACGGACTACCGTCTCCACGAACGCGATGAGATTCATTCTCCATCGTATCCATTCAAGTATAATTATCATTTGATGATTTAAAAATGATGTTTAAGGACTAGATATCATTCTGGATATGAATAAGACACAACAACCATGGCTTATGTAACAAAACATATAAAAGAAAACAAGTAAGTTAACACCTGAAACGACGATAATTCTAAGATATTATTAACAAATCAATGTTAAAAGATCATATATGATATCATATTAATATATATGATTCTTGTATAATTTAATAAAAATTATTTCACCATTATACAGGAGGTTAACCTACCCCAACCAAGGAAAAATACAAGGTAAGGGTTTATTTCGCAATCTCTTCATTATTCGAGGTTGTTTATACGTAATAATCTACTGGGATTTCTTTATCATCCACATCCATGTTACTTCGAAATGTATTTCAAAATATTTTTACTATTTACAAAGAATATGGGTTATAGTCATTTATACCCTTATGTGTTTTTAAAGGAATATTTCCATCGTTTTCCAAACAAGGCACTTTTTACCTTTTGACAAATTTAAGGTAATAATGTTTTTTTAAAACTTATACGGCAGGTGTAGCTATTTACTGCTGTTATAAAATCGTCAAAGCTTCCCTTACAAGCTTACAAGGATATTTTCAAAGTAAATGTTTTATTTTATAATTATGTGACTTTTAAATGATTTCAAAATGAATAATTTAAGAATTTCAGAAAGGTACTCTTTATCAAAATCAGAATTTTAAATGTTTTAAAGATTTATCTTTATAAATCTTTTTAATTAATGTCTTCAAAATGGTTTTTAAGGATTTATTTATATGGACATGAATGTTTTTAAAAATGTTAATTCCTTTCAAAAGTTTCAAAGTGGTATGGGACACTTTGATTCAAAAATCTCTTTTTAATTACTTCCTTTCTAAATGTGTGACTTTTAAATGATTTCAAAAAAAGAGATATTTCTCTCAAATAGTTTTGATTTCGTCTATTTAAACATCCTTTGATGGATTTTAAGCTTATTTGAAGATGATTTATTATGATACAAAACTTCTATATTGTATTGAAGGTTTTGTGATATGTTTGACTGTGGATGTTCTATTTTTATACCATTCATAATTTATGGTGAAAGTATTGAAATTTCGTATACTAGTTTTAATACGAATGTTTATGTTATGTTTAAACCTTTTCATATGGGAATGCATTGGACTTAATATGTGACGGGTGGAGCCCGCTATAGCTCCTCGATGCATCGGTAGGTCTCATGAGACAAACTAGTGTCTTGGCACAAGGCCTTGACAAAATCTTATTTGTAGTCTTGGCACGAGGCCTTGACTATGTGGTTATGATAGTTTGGCATTATGCATTCCAACATTATGAAAGTGGTTATTGATTTTTGCATGTGATTATTCGATTAGTAGAATATCCATGTGAATAAGTAAATGGCATTATTTTATTTTACTTTTGCCATACTATGTTGAAGTTCAAGTTTAAAAGGCTTTTGTTTTAGTAATGCATTTCCTTAAATGTTTATTCTTATTTATGAAAGTTTCCGCTATATTGTTATCCTTACTGAGCATTTGAGCTCACCCCTTTTCTATGTTTTATTTTTCCCAGGATGTGAAGAAATAAGTTATGAATGACCTGCAGGGATTTTATGAGGGGTTAATAGTGTGGATTGTGGAAACATTATGTTGTTGTATTTAGTTTTTCATTTTTTGATGTAATGTAAAACTTATGAATATATCTAGTGTTTCCAAGGATATAAACCAATCGGTCTTTCGAGATTTGATCTTTCTTGTGATCATGCCAATGTTATGTAATTAATGCACCGACTCTGGGTAACTGGGGTCGGGGTGTTACAGTTGGTATCAGAGGAAGTTTAGTACAAACCTTGGAAACTAGATTTAGATAAACTCTGATTAGAGCACGTAGACCTAAGATGAACTTTGAGGATTAATATAGAAGAACTTCCTAGAATTTTGGTATTGTAGTGATTTTGTGAGTTTTCCGAGCAATACATCCCTGTCTGGATATGAGCAGGTAGAGGCGGCTCTGGCACAGATGTACCTAGGGGTAAAACCTGAAAACACCGCTTTGAGCTAGACTCGAACGGGAACTGGTGCACGACAACGGGCCTTGCTGCACTCTTGGTTACGACACTCCCGGGGGATATGCTTAGGGTAATTCTCATTTTCTTTACAAACCATTATGAAGGGTTTATGAGTATATACATCCTCAAAGGAGACATTTTTATGATTATGGATTATATCCATAAATAGTTCAATTTATGATAAGTGTTTTATAAGTATGGGATTATGTATTTTGATTCATAAACTGATCTAGTGTATACCATTGTTTAGAAATAGCGCCCAGTAGAAGGAAAGAGAACTCTAGAAATGCACATGATCCAAAGAGAAGGAAGGATCATATCTTTCATGGTCTTAAGCAAGAATTTATAAGAGAAATAGTCTCCCATGTATTATCATCATATGAAGAAATAATATCATGTGTTGATAAGATAAGTAAAGATTTTACTGAGTCCTATGTCTTTGAAGGGAAGCAAGAGAAGAAATGGATGGAAGAGAGAAAGATGGATAAAGGGAAGAGGGAAAAGAAGAATTTTCCCATATGTGGTAACTGTGTAAAGAAACACCCTGGAACTTGCCTGAAAGGAATGAGAGTTTGTTATGAGTGTGGAGGAAAAGGGCACAAAGTACGTGATTGCAAGGGTAAGAAAATGGTTTCAAATATATAATGCTTCATTTGCAAGGAGTTTGGACACTACGCGAACCTATGTCCCAGTCATCATACTATGCCGCAAATGATGCTATTGGATAATAATCCAGTTATGATACTACCACAGATGAAGAGGAATGATTAGAGTTCTTATGTTGATTATGTCAATTGAGTGTTGTATCAACAATGTACTTGTTATAATAATTATGGAGTATATAAGGATTGTACTGCAGTACTATTTCATTAAGGACTTGAGATTGTGTGGAACAAAGAGAAGTGACTCAATAGCAGGATAAATTTTTGGAAATTATATGGTTGCGAGAATGATAAACCATAATATAGTTCTGATACCGATGTAGTGATTTTCGAATAATACATGATTATTTTGGAAAAATTATATTGGGTATTCTTGACTACCTTGGAACTGATTAATGATTTGTATATTCCATCATTGTTGGGGTTTAAAACATTTTTGGATTGATGAAGTATATCCAGCATTCTATATGGAATAAGGGAGAATGGATGTAATCAATAAGGAATATGGTAATTCAAGATGTTTCAGTGTATTAAAAGAATACATGATGAAGGTATTCATATGCTATTACGGGGTAAAAAGGATCTACATTATGTTTACCTTCCTTATAAATGTTGGACTGTGAGTTTGGACATAAGTATTTTGGATAGTTCTAGTTTGGATTATTTTGGATTGCCATAAAAGGACAACCCGGAGGTCGGGCGGCAACCCGTCGCATCCGGCAAGGCTGCGAGACTTGAACCCGCAACGGAAGGGCGACAAGGGTGTATCACCTACCACTGGCCCACGAGATGTCCTGGATTAAATAATGTTGTTTTTTTAATGATCTGGTAGATGAATTATAAATTCATTTATTTTGGAACCCTGTACGAATAGTATAAATAAAAAAAATACATTCTATTATCTTTTAGAGTGAAAGATGAGTTTGTGGTAGAAATTTATTAATGGATAAAACTCTAATTATAAAGTAAGTATAACTCCTTATGATCTTAGCCAATCTCATAAATATATTCCTCAACATTAATAAAAGGAACTTAGAACAAAAATGTTGTCCTAGATGGTACCTTAAATCATCACTAATTCATGGCTTTGGGATTGTTGGCCTTTTCATAGCCATGTTCTCTACCACTCTCCATCAGATAATTGATGGTTAGATTTTTCTTCCATATCCATATTTTCCTACATGGAACCCTAGTATGAGTTATTTTCGGTAATCTTCATACTTTCGACTCTTTATTTTAAATAGAGGCCTCATTAATTCATTTTTCGATGTGGGATTTCAACTAAGATATTTTGAAAGGTCAAAAATGTGTTATCCTAATACCCTATGTTTTGTTGAACCGATGGTATTTCAAATCATCATAGATTGATGAATTTAAGGACCTAAATTTTAGACTTGTTTGTGATTGTTGACCTCAATCACTACCTATAAATATTTACGATTTTCCTCCAATTATATGTCTCTAATTGCCACCAATGTTCTCCTAATCGAGATCATAATTTGGTGGTGACTCTTTCATTTCTCTTTTCCTCATATTAAGACTAAATTTTAGTAACCTAATTTCCGATGTGGGTTTTCCCACAAAGATATTTTCTATTTTCAACCTTTTATTTTCGAAGAACAATTTCAAATTGCGAGGGCGCAATTTATTGAAGGAGGGGAGAATGTAACACCCTAAGATTTCATAGTGTGTTATTTCTTCAAAATAATTCAATAACTTTCACTACATGCAACACCAAGTTCAAGCACACCATGACTTACCAAACAAGCCATTCAAAAGAGGTTATGAATAGTATTAGGTAAATTTTAATATTTATATAATCCTTATAATTTTAGAATCCATATTATGAGTTTCTTAGATATAATGCAAGAACAAATTCATTTTCAGTATTGCACTTTTATCAACTTTAATAGTGAACCCTTTTTAAATACTATATTTTAAACTTTTTGACTAAATGGGGACATCAAAAATTTAAAATGTAACACCCCAAGCTTCTACGGTACGCTTCTCTTTGAATAATGCGATAGCGTGTGTTGTACGCAACACCGAGTTCTAACAACCAATCAAACTAACCGTTATGAATAGTAATACCTACTTTTTAAAATTATATATATTTTATATCTCAAAATGGACTTCATTTTTGGATTCGGAATATCGAATTTAGCCTAAGGTGAAATTTTGGTACATTTCGGATAACTTTAATATTTTGATGAATAGTGAAAATTACTAAATTTTAATTAAAAACAACTTTTTTAATCAAAATAATTAATAGTGATAAATTATGAATTTGAGTGGTTTTAAAGTATATTTAGAATATATTTTTACCATTTAATATAATGTTGGTCATTGGAAATAATTTTACAATTAAACCGAACATAAACAAGTGTCAATCTTTTGATAGTTATTATATCTTAAAAACACGCTTTTTGTTTTGACAGCGGGAATTAATTTTAAATTAATTTCTGCCACTTCTGTGTTTTGAATTTAGGAAAATGGATTCCATATTTGGAATCAGGATGTTCAAATTGTGTAAATGGGTAACTTTTATTTTTAGACATTTTGAATAATTACTGCGGTAAATATTTTATTTACCATGGTTAAGGGTAAATCCGGTAAATAAGGGTTAAACAATAATATTATAATAATACTAAATTACCTTAAAACGTGTCTTAACCCTATTGGTTGATACATGGTCGACCATGGGCATCTTTGGGTCGATTTTGGGACCCCATGGATCCACTTGTAAGTGATAATGACACTTTATTTTAATTAAGTTAAAATGAATACAAAAATGACACAAGCATATATCTTTTAGAAAAACAATTGTTACATAGGGTTATATATGTTGGATTTTAGATTATAAATATTCCTTAGAAATCTAAAAAGATTTCCTACATAATGATATTTTATTTATAATTTTTAGACATTAAATAATTTATTTTATTTATGACACAATGATGATGCAGTAATTACTATAATAGTGACAAATTAAAATAATTGATATTATAAATACCCAAATAAATATAATATGAAACTTTTAATGAATTAAACTAAATTTATAAGATAATATGATATATTAGGATTGATTTAATTGACTGTTTTCGAAGTAATCAATCTGTTATGAGTTTCAAAAAAATCAACTATTGAATAGTGTCAAAATTTACATAAAAGAGTTCTTAAAACAAATATTATATTATTAATTGATATTAAATTCCTATAAATCTAATGTTCGGCCAAGAGACTTATATCATGATAAGTTCATCATTAATGTACCACTTGGGGGTCTCTTGGATGTATATAGTAAGTTTATTAACCATATTATATAAAAATACAAAGAGACATTGTAAAAGTGAAACTAATTAACTTAGAGTTAATACTTATAGATAAGGTTGATATAAGTACCCAAACCTGTCTAAATTCTATTGGTTGAGTGGTTTTAGACCTATCCCCACCTTAACCTTTGAATAATCAACTTTGGAGCCATTAGAAACCGAATATGAATTTATTATAAATTAATATTTCTAGCTTTTCCAAAGGTGCCCCTCACCCCTCTTATAAAAGGTCACTCCTCCTTCTCATTTTTTCACACCTTCAAAGCCTTTTGGTTCGGCCAAACTCTGCCCAAATACTCTCCCAACATCCCTCACTACAACCTAGAGGCCTTAGTTTGATCAGAAAGCCAACCTAAGGAGCCCTTTTGATCAAATCAAAAGGAAGAACCCGAAGAAGAGGTAATGATTTCACCACCCTTCTCCAAGTTCATTTCTTCTTCCACTTCTTCTTCCTTTGTTCTTACCATTCTAAAATAATAACTCCAGTATCTCACATATACTGTGATGTTATTATAAATATGGTACAACAATATTCAGTATTCTATCCACCCTTTGAATAACATGTCACCATATGTGCGTACGTACGGCTTACCGTCTCCACGTCGTGGTGTAATTGTTATTCAATATAATATTATTTGGATGGGTATAATAATGATGTGTAACTCATGTAAATAATAAATATAACATGTTAATGATTATGTATATATGATATACCATCCATTTATATATTATTTTAATATCAAAAGAATGATATTGTCGCTCGTGCGTACGTACGGACTACCGTCTCCACGAACGCGATGAGATTCATTCTCCATCGTATCCATTCAAGTATAATTATCATTTGATGATTTAAAAATGATGTTTAAGGACTAGATATCATTCTGGATATGAATAAGATACAACAACCATGGATTATGTAACAAAACATATAAAAGAAAACAAGTAAGTTAACACCCGAAACGACGATAATTCTAAGATATTATTAACAAATCAATGTTAAAAGATCATATATGATATCATATTAATATATATGGTTCTTGTATAATTTAATAACAATTATTCCACCATTATACAGGAGGTTAACCTACCCCAACCAAGGAAAAGTACAAGGTAAGGGTTTATTTCGCAATCTCTTCATTATTCGAGGTTGTTTATACGTAATAATCTACTGGGATTTCTTTATCATCCACATCCATGTTACTTCGAAATGTATTTCAAAATATTTTTACTATTTAAAAAGAATATGGGTTATAGTAATTTATACCCTTATGTGTTTTTAAAGGAATATTTCCATCGTTTTCCAAACAAGGCACTTTTTACCTTTTGACAAATTTAAGGTAAGAATGTTTTTTTAAAACTTATACGGCAGGTGTAGCTATTTACCGCTGTTATAAAATCGTCAAAGCTTCCCTTACAAGCTTACAAGGATATTTTCAAAGTAAATGTTTTATTTTATAATTATGTGACTTTTAAATGATTTCAAAATGAATAATTTCAGAATTTCAGAAAGGTACTCTTTATCAAAATCAGAATTTTAAATGTTTTAAAGATTTATCTTTATAAATCTTTTTAATTAATGTCTTCAAAATGGTTTTTAAGGATTTATTTATATGGACATGAATGTTTTTAAAAATGTTAATTCCTTTCAAAAGTTTCAAAGTGGTATGGGACACTTTGACTCAAAAATCTCTTTTTAATTACTTCCTTTATAAATGTGTGACTTTTAAATGATTTCAAAAAAAGAGATATTCTCTCAAATAGTTTTGATTTCGTCTATTTCAACATCCTTTGATGGATTTTAAGCTTATTTGAAGATGATTTATTATGATACAAAACTTCTATATTGTATTGAAGGTTTTGTGATATGTTTGACTGTGGATGTGCTATTTTTATACCATTCATAGTTTATGGTGAAAGTATTGACATTTCGTATACTAGTTTTAATACGAATGTTTATGTTATGTTTAAAACTTTTCATATGGGAATGCATTGGACTTAATATGTGACGGGTGGAGCCCGCTATAGCTCCTCGATGCATCGGTAGGTCTCATGAGACAAACTAGTGTCTTGTCACAAGGCCTTGACAAAATCTTATTTGTAGTCTTGGCACGAGGCCTTGACTATGTGGTTATGATAGTCTTGCATTATTCATTCCAACATTATGAAAGTGGTTATTGATTTTTGCATGTGATTATTCGATTAGTATAATATCCATGTGAATAAGTAAATGGCATTAATTCATTTTACTTTTGCCATACTATGTTGAAGTTCAAGTTTAAAAGGATTTTGTTTTAGTAATGCATTGCCTTAAATGTTTATTCTTATTTATGAAAGTTTCCGCTACATTGTTATCCTTACTGGGCATTTGAGCTCACCCCTTTTCTATGTTTTATTTTTCCCAGGATGTGAAGAAATAAGTTATGAATGACCTACAGGGATTTTATGAGGGTTTAATAGTGTGGATTGTGGAAACATTATGTTGCTGTATTTAGTTTTTCATTTTATGATGTAATGTAAAACTTATGAATATATCTAGTGTTTCCAAGGCTACTAAACCAATCGGTCTTTCGAGATTTGATCTTTCTTGTGATCATGCCAATGTTATGTAATTAATGCACCGACTCTGGGTAACTGGGGTCGGAGCGTTACATGGTGGAATGGTGAGTGATGACCCTCACTCTATGAGGAGAAATTTTTTAGTTGTTTCTCATTTTCGCTTATTGGGTTAATTTCGGTTCATTTTATGAATGTAAATGTATACATGACTTAGATCTTATTAATTATCTTTTGTACATATTATTATGGATGTTTGTTGTGGTGTTATGTGAATCATGTATTGATTTCGGTAACCTTTTTCATGGTCTAATCACTAATAAATTAATTCATCATTGCTCATGGGGATCAAGAATTCTCTTGGGCCCATTCCATGATACATGTCAAGTTTTAGGTTAGATGGTATCATGTGCTGGTTCATGACATTTTGATAGGTGAATTATTCAATGATTAACTATCTACCATGCATGGTATCTTGAGAAGTAATCCAGTGCATCAGTGGTTCTTTCCAAGCCCAAAAATACCCATATCAAGTTATTATTTATTTTTAATATATTTTGATTTATTATGTTTATTACTTGGAATTGTATGAGGTATAGATAATTGGGTGGTGGGAACTCAGGAGAAGCCTATGTAAATGAATATCTAAATTATTTATAAAAAAATAATTTCTTAAGTGTAGAAGTATAAAAATGGAATATAATATATATTTTTATACGATAATTTATTGTTCCATATAGGTGACTATAATGAAACATGGTGGGGAAAAGTACATATCTATATATCATTATTTCGATTGGAAAGAGGTAACAAGGGAAACCCTAACTCTGGTGCGTTCAATCGGGCATAATGGTTGAGTGTGGGGTGTTTGACATCATTCACAATCATTAACATCAGGTCATTTCCATTATTAATAGAATCTCTCAATGGTTCCTTCATCTGTAACTAGGTATGAACTTACTTTCCAATGGCATGTGGCCAGATGGGGTTTCAAACCCAACGAAACTTAGAGACTAGCTTTGGTCAAGAGGATGGGAGGTCAAGACCATCACATCTTTTTGGGGGGAATTGTTTCCAACTTAGGTATGCTCTTATAGATTTAATATTTATTCGCAAATATATTCCTAATCCCAAAATGGGAATGAGTACCGTAACAAAATGATTACAGGTTAATTCTCCTTATATTCAAATGGAAAGGAATCTCATTGATGGAAAAATGAAAGGGGGTCTCGTTAATGAATCTATTTATATGTATCTAATACTCACCATGCATTTTCTTAATGATGGTTAGGTACATTATATGAATAATCGGTATGAATGGATGCTTCATAATATGATTCCATTCATGGAGGTAGATTAATATTCCGAGTTGTGGATTGAGCCATTATGAGGTATCCTATGTATCCTGGTTATTATTGGAATCACAACCCATATAGTTCATTAAATCCATGCAGTTTTACATAATGTAGAGAAGGAAAATGTGCGGGTTTTGAGGAACCAAATATTATAGATCGAGTCTTGAGGATATATCCTACGTATCTTGGTTATAACATTAATTAGAGATACCATAGTTTGATCATTCCCTTCGGACTGATCCCAAGGTAGATACCCTTGTATTAGGGGTGTTCAAATTGTGCCACTCATCACGTATTACATACTAAAATTTCCATGGAAGATAGAGATTCATGATGATAATTTGGTGCTCATTGTGGTTCTCTAGGCCCACATGATCTATGCTCAATGAAAAAAATAATGGATTAATGGTGATTAAGCTCATGAAATATGGTTGTGGATACATTTGTTTTGGAACTTCACCAAAGACGTTTTAACATGGATATTAGGCCTTGAAGAGGCATCCTACACATCCCAATTATGGGTGGGATCAGATTCATCATCGTTTGATTAATTTCTCAATCCACTAAGGGATAAGGTATAGAGGTAAAAACATGAAAAATAATGGGTCTCGATGGTTGAAATGTGAGAGACTTAGGTATTACATTGAAATAAATTTTTTTTTGATCTTGTGCCTTAGTAAGGCATCCTGCGTATATTGGTTATTACATGAATCAATGTTCTCCATAGTTAGGATGATTTCCCAGTCCACTGGTGGATGAGAAAAAATAATCATCTCATGGGAATTATTGGGTCTCGATGGTTGAACTGTTGGAGACATGGAGGGACTTATGAAGATGGTCGTTCCCGTATGTGTTCATACTCATGACATAGGATGTTGTCCATGGTATCTTGGTTATGGATGGAATTAGGTTCATCATATTTCATTTGACTGGGATTAGAAACTGACATTTCCCTTAACAATATAGTGTCTTATAATGAAAATGATATGATTATTACTGCTCTCAAATCCCACCTGAGATATGATTGGAGTGTGGCACATGGTATAGATAATGATCAGTCACATTTCTCGGAATGTTAGGGACTTATGATTTGGAATATCCCTTTAGATATTTTATATAGAGATCTGTCCATAGAATCTAATCCTACATATCCTGATTATGATGGTAATCAGTGTTCTTATAGTATATTTTATCAAGTCTTACACAATGAAATTTCCCTTCGATCAAGGATTACACACTAAGGTTTTCCTTGTATTAGGTGCTTACCCATTATGGTTTCGTTATATTTATGAATTAAACAAAGAGGTTTCCCTTATATAAGGGTATCACACACTGTGGTTTCCCTATATTACAGTCTTACACACCGAGATTTCCCTTGTATTTAGGGCCTACACGCTGAGTCTTCCCTCTGGCTATGGATTACATACTAAGGGAGGACAATGTTATAAATCCCAGGGATACCCTATTGACCTGATCTGCATGTCTTCCTATTGTGCACTGATTATCCATTCAACATGCCTTGGATGTCTTCCAAATTTGATCAAGAATTTATACATGATATGTTAAAAGGAAACCATGTTATCTTGTTGAATTTTCAATAGGACTTCTTGTATTCTTAATGAATTTTCTGTGGGTGTTTCTCATGAATTGGGTTGTCTTATCAGGAGAACATCATAAGACATGGGTTTTGTCATGACCCAACTCAATGGGGCTCAAGTCATAACTCCGCAAGCCCACCTCCAATAGGCTATGGGCTGGCAACTAGCATCGAGAAGGCATATTACTAACATGGGAGGTGTTTCTTAAGTACTTGTACACACACACACTTCTCCAAGCTCACAAATACTAAAATGTAAAAATAAAAGGCAACCGATGCATTAACAAATCTATATCCGACAACCAGGGTACAACAAAGTACTAAAAGAAGAAAGAGTAAAAACAAAACCCACCAAAGAAAACTATAAAAGCATCCAACCGACTCAGAAGGAGGTAACCACTATTAACTGAAACTACTAGAAAGCTCCTCGGCCAAGCTCTGATAAAAACCTCAGCCTGTCTAGCTTAATAAGATTCACCTACCTTGGGTCCTATGTGGAATCAGTCAAAAAGGGATATGGTCATTAGATAACACAAAACATGTATGGGAAAACCCCAAGTATATTTGTGTATAAAAATACTCATTAGGTGCCCAAAAAACCCAACATAAAAATGTATTAGTGGAAAGGAAACAGTCTGCTCGACCTAGCTAGAAGTAAAACCAATCAAGAGAGAAAATCCATCACAAACCATCCTCCATTATACATAACAAGTCAGCTCAGTCTACTTGGAGTATCAAACCTGATTTTGATAACACTAAAAGGACTCCCAAAATGAAACATATATACCCATCTCAGACACTAAGTCTCATGAGGTTGGAATCTCATAGCTAGAAACATGATTTTTTTGTAGTCTCTAACCATAACAGGAAACCAAGAGAACACACTCTGCGAGCTTAGCCATACCAGATGGAGCCCTTCCAAGAGATGCAGTCCATTGGGAACAACTCTACCATTCATAATGGTACATCTAAGTCAACTTTACACATCCGGAATATCATACAAAGTCCCCCTCTAATTCCTAGAACCAAAGGTCCTGTAATCACTACCTTGCACCTATTATAAACTAAATAATCCCAAGTGAAGAGGCCCACCCCACACTACAACACAAAGTCGGGGGAGCACTTCTCCAACCTATAATCCACATGAATCCTCTCTAAGAAGAGAGAACATAGGGACTAACTCCTCACCACTTCCCCACAGTAGAGGGAGTACTACTCCTTACTAACCCATGAATCCTCTATCACTCCTATAAATAGTGTACCACACCTCAGTATGTTGAGAGAGAACCAAACCCAATCTAGGTATCATTCAAATCTAGTTGATGATCCCACTCCTCTTAATTGTATCCCATAGTCGAGGGAGATCCAATCCTAATAGATGACCCACTCCTCACAACTACTCAATGATGGGGGAGTACTACACTATAAGTGAGGACTCGCACCCTAATATGACAGTGGAGTACTCCTCATGAAGGACCCACAACCTAATACGAAAGGGGGGTACCACTTCATAAATCGTTGACCAACTCCCTAACTTGGTAGGGTAGTACCCTTCAGTGGCTAGAGGACCTGTACCCTTGTAGGATAGGGGAGTACCATCTCTTCCAGATCATTTAGTATGGGGGACCCTCACCCTTACATGTTAGGGGAGTACCGTCTATAGGCTTGAGGACCCACTCCCTGACATGGCAGGAGAGTACCGACTCTTCCTGGTCAATAGGTATAGAGGACTCATGACCTGGAATGACAGGGTAGTACCGACACCGAAAATAGAGGACCCACACCCTTTTGCAACTGGGGATTACCAACACTATCTATACATCAGATATGGAGGACCCAAACCCTTGTTCAACAAGGGAGTACAGATTCCGTGGATAGAGGGCTTGATCCCTGGTCTAATAGTGGTGTACCTATTCTACCTTCACGAATGTCATTTGGAAACCCAAACCCTATTCCATCAGGGGAGAAACACCCCTATAGGAAACAACTCAATGGTAACGAACCAAAGAAAATTATGTACGTAGTCCCATCTCCACCTAATTAGAAAGGTAAAGTAAACTGACACCCTATTCCATCAGGTGATTAACAGTCATATCATCACTTTTTTTGAATCACACTAATCTCTAACATCATATTAGTACTGCTCCCCATGTGTCTTGCTCGATTCACACCACCTCGTATTTTGTAATCCTCAAAGGAGAACATTATCACATCATGTGAGGATATCCACTCAGTATATATTACTCATATCCATGAATCTGAGTCATATACAAGGAGATAGATGAGGTGGAAGATTTCCAGAGGTTCTCAAAATAGTACACGCTGTGAACTGTCACACACAAGGTGTGTGAAACCGCATGTGAAACTACTCATCTATCTTGTCCACATGGATTTCATCCCATGTAGGGGTACACGACATGTAGAGGAGGTACATGCCATGGACCTCATCACTCAGCCCCTAGTCGTGTTCCTCTTTTACATGGACTGACCAACCGTGTTTGTCACACATCGTGTATCCTGTACTACCCAACGTGTTTAGATAAACATCCACCTATCATTGTGATTTTACCATTTTTGTGTTCCAAATCCTATTTTTGTGTAGCTTGTACATGTTCTAGTAGACAACCATGCATTTTCACATGGCTAACCGAAGCCATGTATCATGGTCACATAGTTTATGGAACTACACATCGTGTAGTCCCAAATGATAGAGTTCCCTAAATCGAAAGATCTACATGACAAGTGTCACTGAACTATTTTCCATTTAGATAGTATTCTCCAGTTAGTAATTTCTAGGAAAATGCCCCAATTCACCCCCATCATTCCCAAAAATCACTGATCTACCTAGCAGGGATCAAATGAAATTGTATTTGGGATCTAGAACATTAAAACAATGCATAATGAAAGGGATCAGGACCAAAACTCAATATACCTACCTCATTGATGAAACACCAATGATTTGGATCGATAAAATTTCACAGATCATTCTGGTTATCGATTTGATTATGATATCATTCAGAATCAGAGATCAAAGGCACATTGTTGTAAGGATTAGGGGTCAGTTTCATCATCGCCAATGGGTGTAAAGAAGAGTATAGGTACACATATCCTTTGTTTCATGATCACTATATGTGAGGGGAGGGGGAGGGTAAGATTAGGTTTTGGTTTAGGTTTTAATTAATTAATTATATTTTTATTCCATTAATTATTCTCCCATAAACCAACTCATTAACCTACATTAAATCAAACCTCTCGATACAGGCAATTTTATGTCACCCCTATGGTAACAAAAATGTTATAGACTCAACCCCATTCATAGAAATACAATCTTAGACTCCAAATGAGATTTATTTATATTTCAAGTGAAATAGCATGTTGAAGAAAAAATATATTAAATATTTTCCATATCGCCAACCAAAGGCTCCTCAGGCCCCATATTCCCACACCGACTTAGTGACTAGCTCCAGAAATATTTCCTCAAATATTCTAACGTATTTCAGGTCAAAAACAATTCAATACATTTTCTCCAAATTAGGGATTTTCATCCCTTAAAATACAATGTCTAAGTACAAGGGTTGAAATTGATCTCCCCACAGGACTCCCATTCCAGCGATCACAGCAAGGGTTCTTGTGCTCCTTACAGGCCAACACATAGAGGAACCACCATGGTCAAACAACTCATATGTCCAGGTTCTACCAGGATATCATTGTGCAACAAATGGTCACATTTATTTTTAGTTGTGATAGGTGGGAAAGCACCAACAACCGTAGTTTATCTGTAGTCCTGGGGTCTAGTGGTAGACCACCTTTTTAACCTAACACATACACTGATAGAACCCCTCATTTTTCAACCACCCCTAGATATATGTTACAACATCATCCTCAATTGCATGAAATTGATGTTCAATTTTAAACATGCCAGGGTACCCATTAAAATCAAAGGGATGCCCGAACATGAATTGAGTTTTACCACACCCACATTCGTAACTACCAACATGGGGTTCTACCGACGCCTCATGTCACCCTGGTTAAACTAAGATCATGAGTAGAAAGAAAAGAGTACACATATTAGTGTCTAACAATTTATACTTGAAAAAGTAAAAGTAAACAAGGAGTAACACTCTTCCTCCTCAGTGCTTCCGGGTAAATGACCTTTATGTCGTGTAGTTATCCTCTCCCACATCTTCCAGCTCCTGGAGCCTGACGCGTAAAAACTGGGGGTGGTGGTGGGAATTCCTCAAACTACCTAAAAAAAAATTCCTCTATACCAGCTCCTCTACCTTTTCTACCACCTTATATAACTCCTTGAATCAAAAACTGCCTCTTCCAATGAGGATCGTCATTTCGCTCTCTCTCAGTAGCACGAAAGGTCAGATAATCTCTTACAAGATACTCCCGACCATCGAATGTGTAGTAATGCATCTCATGTAGATGATCTGATCCTTGGCATTGTTACTTAACTAAAGACCCATTTGTCCATGTCTAGGAATGGGTATTATTGATATTTCATGATCATATTACCTGTTGTCTTCCAAATATTACAAACACCTTAGCCACATGACCCCTAATGTGGGTCACATCCACATGTTCCCCGTCCAGAAAACATTCCACTACTATAGCTCTCTCCAACACTCTGACATAGGTAAGAGTGTATATTGGAATCACAGATTCCCTAATCTTCAAATGAAATCCCTGGTCAAATAAATATGCTATGAAGAACAAATCTCAAACCATATCCAAGGAGTATCGTGGTAAGTATGTGGACCTCACTGAAAACTATGACATTTTTATGCTACCATGCCGAAGCTGAAAAATATCTTGGATACACACTGATCTCAAAATGGCTAGGTAAAGCACTTCCCTGGAGAGTTTATCTAACTCTTCCCAAGTGAGTGTCGCCTATTCATTATATTATATCACCAGAATCAACCATATCCTAATTTAAACCTATAGAAGGCTCGCCGCTAGGACCATAATCTGATCATGAGGTGTACTCATTATGTGGAAAGCTCACATGACAAACTCGAACCAGTCATCTTCCACCTATGTTTTTGGACCAAACTGGTACCTTAGAGTTTTCTACCCATATAACTCATCATATGTACTCAATTTACACGCATCCTATGCCTGATCTGTTGGTAAAACATTTTTCTCAAAAGGTGGTGGAACCACAGGAAAACCACCAAGAGGTAATGACTTAGAATTAGTGTGTTGTACTAAATCTTCATCATGGGGTGGATTGTCAACATGATCTCTCTATATAATCCTATATAGGTTTATTTTTATAGGCATCATGAAATAGAATCATGATATACCATTGTCAAGGTGTATATATTGGGATTTAACTCAATTAGGAAGGGAAAAAACCAAAACACAATCTTATATGATGCATGTACCATTTATTTCCTAGTGAACATTATCCTAATCTATTGAGTAAAAAATTGGGTTATCGGAGTCCTAGTGAATGGATACGTCAGTCGCTGCACTAACCCTAAAATGTGTGGTATGAGTGATAAACTCAAAACATATTAACATATTCTCTATGCATCCCAACTAAGTTCATGACACTACGATCCCAATAGGGAACCAACCTCCTCTGATACCACTCTATCAATACCCAACCTAATACGTCTCGAGCCAGAACTCCCTAATACCTCCTCCAATAATAATGTTGCTGGAAACCAACACTAAGAAGGAATATTTCTAACATGGGAGTCATTTTTTATGTACCTAAATGCACACACACATCTCCATTCTCACAAATTATAAAATGTAAAAAATGAAGGAAATCAATGCATGAATACACATATATCCCACAACTAGAGTAAAACAGAAGTATTGGAAACATAAATGGGAAAAATAGTGCCCACCAATGAAAATTGTAAAATCATCCTGCCATCACATAAGGAGGGGATCACTATCAATTATAACAAATAGAAATCTCCTTAGCCAAGATCTGATAAAGAACTCGTTCTATCTAGCTCACTAAGCTCTTCCCACATCAGGTCCTATGTGGACTCCATTTAAATGCCTATGAAATTAACAAGACACAAAACATGTGTAAGAAAATCCCATGTAGGGGTGAGTATAACAATACTATGTAAGCACCCCAAAACCTCAAATGAAAAAACAGAGAAACTGAAAGAAAACAGTTTGCTTGACCAAGCCATAATGAAACCCAATCGAGAGAGAAACTCCATCTCAATCCATTCTTGGATTTACAATACATGTTATCTCAGTATACCTCGGGTGTCAACCCTGACATGTCACAAATCCACAAGGACTCCCAAAAATCATCCATATATACTCGTCTCAGACACTATGTCTCAAGAGGATCCAACCTCATAGTTAGAAACAAATTTTTTTTATAGGATCTAACCATAACAGATAAATAATGAGAAAACACTCCATGATAGCAGCTATCTCATATGGAACCTATCTAAGAGATTCACTCGATTAGGAACAACTCTACCATTCGTAAAGGTACGTCTGAGAGAACATGATCTATCAGGAACATCTTGCTAGGTCCCACTATAGTGACCAACACCAGGGGTCTTCTCACTGCTACCTTATTCCTACCACAAACTAAAGAAACCCATGTGAAGAGGCCTACCTGTCACCACTTCACATAGTTAATGGAGTAATTTTAGTGATGATACACCACATAAATCCATTCTAACAAGAGATAACCGAGGGATTCATGCCTCAACAGTACTCCACAGTTGAGGGAGTACTACTCCTAACTAACCCATGAAACCTATGTTTCTTATATAATTCGTTAACCACACCTCACTCTATTGAGGGATAACTAGCCCCTATCTTGGTATCCACACATCTAGGGTATGGGCCCAATCCTCGTAACTTTATCCCACATACAAGGGATATCTAATCTCAATGGAAGAACCATTCCCTACTGCTACTCAGAGATGGGGGAGTACTACTTTGTATGCGAGGACCTACACCCAGATCCAATAGGAGAATAATACATATGAAAGTCCCACACCTTAATACAATAGGGGATAGCCCCTTCGTAAATCTAGGACCCACATAATAACTCAATAAGGGAGTACAACTATATGACTAGAGGAACCCCACCCATGTAGGATATGGGAGTACCAACTTCACTGGATTATTTACTACTTGGTACCCACACCCTGACATGATAGGGGAGTACCAACCCCATTCTTGATGACCCACTCCCTAACATGGTATGGTATTACTGACTCTTACAGATCAATGTGTATGGAGGACTCGTGCCTAGGGATGATATGGGAGTGTCGAATCCTTGAATATAGGACCTAAAACCTCATGTGATAGTGGAGTCCCACTCTATCTATACTTTATATATGGAGGAACCTCACCCTGGTCTATGAGGGAAGTACTGACTCCAAAGATAGAGTACCTACTCCCTGGTCCAATAGGGGAGTACCAACTCTACCATCAAAAATGTCACTCTGAAACCCACACCCTAGTCCCTCAGGGGAGTAACACCCCAGTTGAAAACTACCCAAAATGTAAAAAACCAATACCTATGACATGCGGATTACCATCTCCATCTATGTAGATCTGTAAAGAAAACTCATACCATAGTCCGTTATGGGAGAAAAAGTCCCATAATCTCTCTATAAAAACCACTTTGATCACCAACATTGGCTCAATACTGCTCCACATGCATCTTTCTAGATTCATGCCACATCCTATCTTGTAATCTGTAACTGAAGACACCATAGCATAATATGTTGAAACCCATTTTATATTTTCTACTCACAAACCTGAATCTGAGTCCCAAATATTTAGATATGGAAGGATGAAGATCCCTAGATAATCTCCTAATAGTACACGTTGTGTACTAGGGTAGAGACGGCATGTAAGCCTATCTCGGCACCTTTCAGTGTATCTGGTCCACACAGGTTCCAACCCATGTAGGGATTAATGGCATTTAGATGAGTTATATGCCATGTCCCTCATTACTTGACACCTATCCAGGTTCCTCTTCTTCACAAACTAGAAAACGATGTCCCTCATACAATGTGTATCCCATAATATACTGCATGTTTAGTTAAATGGCCACCTGTCTATGCAGATTTCCCATGTTCATGTAATAGACCACATTTTTCTGTATCTTGGTCATGTTATAGTATACATGCATGAATTTTCACATAGATAACCAAAGACATTTCTCATGGTCCCATTTTTTAGGGAACTACATGACATGTAAGACCCATACACTATGTGTATTCGAAAATGTTCATATTCCCTGAACATGATGACTACATGGTGTTTATCACTGAACTACGTACCAAGAAGACAATAATTCTTGTAGGGAATTACCTAAAAAATGCCCCCATTTTCCCTATTATTCCCTAAAACTCATATATCAAACTAACAAGGATCAGCAGTAATGGTATATGGGCTCTATAACCTTAATACAATGAATTACAAAATGGATCGAGACCAAAACTCAAATATGCCTACCTCATTTGAGAAACAAAAGTGATTTGGATCCAAAATGATCCCATATCTTTCTAGTTATCGATTTGATGATGATATGATTCAGAAATGGAGATCAAAAATAGATTGTAGTGTGGATTCGGCAGTAGTTTCATCATCACCAAATAGAGGAATGGGGGGATAGGTGCAGCTCTCCTTCAGGTCATGTGCATGATATGTGAGGGGAGGTGGAGGGCTAGATTATTTGTAGGATTATTATGTAATTAATTAATTAATTTTTTATTTAATTAATTATTCTCCCATAAACCTTCCCTCAAACCTAACATCAATAAAACCTCTTGGTGAGGACAATTTTCTGTTTTTACCAGGGAAAAAAGATGTTATAGACTCAACCACAGTATCATAAATACAATTCGAGACTCTAAACCAGTTTTTTTATGTATCATGTGAAATTGTGTTCCTGTGAAAAAATATATTTATTATTTTTAATATCATCGTGAAAAGGATCTTCAGGACATAGTTTCCTGCACATTGTCAGCATGTGGCTATAGAAACATTTTTAGAAATTTTATGAAGTATTTCAAGTCAAAATTTGATTCATTATGGGTGGTTTCTCCTAGAACCCACCGCATGACATGGATGGCTTATTTAGATGGATTTAAATGAAATAACTGACCTTCCTAGGTGTCATCGCAACAGCTTGGTGAGACATATGAATGGTATCCTAAGAGTCAATGTGACCTTTATTAGCGTTTGTTGCACGTATTAGATGACATTTCTGGAGGGAATTGCAATACCCTGTTGTCTTTCCTAGTGGGAATGTCAAGACCCATCTAACATGACTAGGTACTACTATGGGACTCATCGAACATGAATATGTTCCATTATATGATTCAAAAGACATGTCTATAGAACATCATAACACATGAACTATGAAGTTAGAGGTTTTTGAGAGACTATGGTGACATACCTGTGGGTGACGTAAGACTTTATTTGACATTTCCAAAGGACTTTCCATGATCCAAAAAGTATTCCAAAAGAGTGTTGAATAATATAGATATAGGTATTGCTGTTGTTTTGTTCCTTGGATGGTTCCCAGAAAGTAAATGTAGATCAATGCATATGACCTCTCTTTGGTCTCTCACATAATAGTCTCACTTACAACCATTATATTGTGAAGACAATTCATTTTTTCTGTGATAGTTTATTTTAAGTATCTCATGATCTAACTGGTGTGCAAGATGTTAATCACATGTACTTCTAGAAGTCCGTCACATGTTCTACAAGTGATCACAAGAATTTATAAAACATGTTTCATAGTCTCTCTATCTATTCTTCAGTATCTTACCTGCTAAGGAACTTGTGACCCATGATATCCACTGCTCTATGAAATCCTCTATCGAATCGTACATGGATTCAAGAGTTTATCTTCTCTATCTCAATAGGTAATGCCCCCTTCTCCATGCTGTGGTGGGGGATTTATAGGCCATTCCACACTGATTTCTCACTAGTTTATGTGGCGTGTATCATGTAGTTCTAGGATAGTGTTGGTGATGGGATTTGGTGCCACACATGATCGTGAGTCTCTATCATGGATCACTCCACGAGAATCTCTTAATTTTCAGTGATTGTGAGTCCCTCACATTAACATCTCCTTTGTTGGATTATCTCCAAATAAAAGTGATTTTTTGAATTGGATGGGGATTCCCAGTTACATACTTATTGTCATATTGATATTTCCAAGGGACTTCTCAAGATCAGGGTTCCCCTAAACGTCCTTCACATGATATCATGTGACTTATTTGGGAATTTCCATGAGATAAGGATGGTTTTTCATGGGTCTTTCGTGAGATCAGGATGACTTGTCCAGGTGTCTCATGAGACTATGTTCCCTACTTCCTCAGTGTGTCACAATATTTATACAATAGAATGTGGCTTCCACCACCTCCCTCTTTTATTATATTTTTTTAATTTTCAAATGTTGGGGTCATGCAAGATTATGTGGGGGTTTTATAGGAAAATCACCTTAGCTCTTGGGGATGCATCATGTGGCCTAATAAGGTCCTATGGAAATGCATGAACAATTCATGGAATAATCCATCTGTTTTTCATTAAGGATCCAAATGGGAAGTATGATGTCTCCTCGACATACCCAAGGCTCTTTACACAATGAGGAGGACATGTCGACGGTCTTTCCTGCGATCAGGTAGGCATGTTGTCAGGGTCTCATGGTGTCATGTGGATTTCCAAGGGCATTTCGTATGATATTTATGACCATTATAGGCACCAAATATGTTCATTGTTTTCTTTTTATAATTTATTTTTTATATTTCGTATATCCAAGCATGTTTTGTTGAATAAAATCACTCTCCTTCTCTGTGATGTGTCATGCGATCAATAATGATCCTCAAGATGGCACATAAGAATTTCCATAGACAACAATTCTTCCTATATTTGATGTGTCACATGATTAGTGATGTATCTTACGATAGTGTGTGAAAATTGTTTGGGACAACTACATTTATTTCCTTTGATGAACCATATTTTCATTAATGGACCTTGACATTTCGTACAAACATTTTCATGGATAGTCACTTTTCTCATGTTTGATAAGTCTTTTTTTCATGGTTCTTTAACTCCATAGCAAGAGGAAGGATGTTCTCATGTCAAGTAAGTAGAGAAAAGGTTCATAGAAAGTGTTTCTATTTGTTTCAAGAATATTGCATTATCTAATCCACTTGAATGTTTTGTGAACTGAAGGTTCGCATGAGGGTGTCTCCCATCATCCAAATCCGCATAAGACTGAGTAAAGGATGAAATAAAATAGAGTCTCGTTATGGGTTTACTCACACAAACATGAAATATTTATTTTATTCACAAGGTTGTATTAACCACTGCATGGATATTAACATTCATATATGAATATGTCATGTGTTTAGTGCAAACCTCAATTGACATGGAGCATAATTTTATGAATTTAATTTCATGCTCTGATTTCTCAAAAGATCAAAATGTTCTTTTGGACATGACTATATATTAATGATGATTTTATTTCTGAAATTCATCACATAATAGGCTATTTAGTAATTTTATTTCCTTTTTTAAGATAGTAGGCCCATGAAATGAATATGTATTAGTTTTCTCCTAACGATGTTCATTGGTGAGACATGATTTTTAATTTATTTTTAGAGAAATTTTAAAGGAAATCCTTCTCATGATGGGATATGATGTACCATCCTTTCACATTATGGGTCATGTGATGCCATAACCTTTTACATGATAGGTTATTTGGTGGATTGAATTTTCCTATGAATGCAAGAATGAGTCTCGCATAACCTTTTTCTCAAAACCCCAATAGGATCTGCGACTCTTTGATTTTTGAGGAAACAAATATCCCTAATTTCATAGAGGTAGTGATTCCATCCTATAACATGATCTCTATCATGTATTTATAGTAGAATTCTTATATTTTCTTTTCACATCTAATAATGGTGGAATTTCCAATAATAATGTTCCACCGTTCATCACGTCGACTTATCCAGCCAATGATATTGAGATTCTGTTATATCGAGATAGTCTTTCAAATAACTAAAAATCATAGGATTATTTATGAATTATCATGTAAATTCATGAAGGCATTGAAATGTTACATCATCTAGATTGGTAGTCCCATGAATACCCTATAGATTTTATTCGCAAACATGTTTTCTCTAAAACATGATATTTTTGTTGTAGAATCTACTACCATGAATAGTGGAGACCTTATATATCTACATTACCGCATGATCTATTTTGTGTTTCAATTAAACATATTATAAAATGGTCCCATTGCATGGATAATATCCCCAATGGTCACCTATGCACTCAACTAATTATGGATGTCTCTCTTATACTTCACACACTGTATTTGCAACATCTCTTTTTACCGTGGAGAACATCCCACACACGAAACATTTACATGAAAGGATATCATCACCATAAAATTATTCCTCTTCAAATGTTCCATGTTATTCACATACATGTATTATGATATTTTTGATGAATATATTCATGGGCCCCTCAATATTCATAATGGCGGAGAGGACTATACAACATGGGGTCTTATCTTCCTATGACATCACTTCATACTGCAGTCCCAACATGATAGTAGGAGTTATAGTGTGGGATACTCATGTATTGATCTTGGATCATCGTTATGTTCCACTTTATATGATATCATATCAATCAAGGTCTCTTCTTGTGAAGGAAATGTCAGCGTGGGGAGTTAAACATGACGAGGACAATCCCTTAGTTACTCTCTCGACAAATGATGATGAAGATGATGGTGACACCAGCAAGATGGGAACCTAGTATTATCCTCACGTATAGTGGATGATATCAACATTCATGTAATATTCTCATTCATGTGGATTTAATAGATCATTTTACATGGGATCATGAAACTAGGTATGGTTGCTGCTATGTTCGATGTCAGTTCATCTTGAGACTCAGACGATCAATTATGAATATCCTTGACTGTGTATACTCATGGACTCATGGAATCCAAACTGATCTTCAGGGACCATTATCATTATATAATGATTATATAAACATAATATCTTCAATTCATTTTGTATATACATGGAGACCATACTTAATCCCACAAGATATATTTTCTCAGACTCACATGATCTGCATTGTAGACTCTAGGCAGGATCAATTGATGTTTCACAACATATTTGAGGTTCTCTACATGAGTCTAGTAAATATTATGTGACATGGATTGTGAATATGGGGTGTGACATCACTTACATTAATGATATCTTGAGGTCTTATCACCATGAGGTTGAAGACTAAGATATGTGACGACATTCATATGTTGCATAATATGCAACTCAAAAATCAGTAGGACATGAAATCATGGGTTATGATTGGAAAAAAAACATCACTTTCTCCCATCTATATAAAATTGTGTATAATAGATTTAGTGGTATCATACCCCCCCATATAATTGGATTCATTTTAAATGAAAAGAAATGAATTATATGGTAAATACCGAAACATTATCGTATATATGGATAATGATGAATTACGCATTTTTCAAGTAATCAATGTAAATATTTGTTGAAATTTATATCTTTCTGTTAATTTTGATATCATTCATGATGTGAATGAAACTTTTCTGGACATATATTTTTAGAATCGTCAATTCTACCCATCCTTTTCATAACATCATGTGAACCCGAATGTCATGACCTTGATATGTAAATCACAATAGATTATTCCCGATAATTGCTCATGAAATCCCACCAACATGATTTTCTTTATTGATTTATCTGCTCCATCTATCATGAAATAACTAGGCTTGTAAAAGGGACCATTTGGGTAGAATATATGTCCCATATGGATAACTCTCTTACTTTCATTAATTCTTATAGGATCATTGAGAGAATTTTAATTTATATTATGTCTATATGATGGGCCTTACAAGATTTTTAAACCTTAGTCATTTTTGTGATTTAGTTTAGGGTCTTTTATATTAGACCTTCTATCGCTATAGTTTTGGGTATTTTATCATGGAACTTTTATTGCTTTAGTTTATGTTGTTTTAGCTCATATATGTTATTGATTTAGTTTGGGGTCTTTTAGCTGGGACCTAAATTTCTTTAGTTTAAGGTATTTGAGATCATACCTAATATTGATTTAGTTTTCCATATTTTATCTAAAAACTTATTTTTTGTTAGTTTAAGGTATTTTCTCTTAGACCAAGTATTACTTTAGTTTAGGGTCTTCTAGATCAGACCTTATATTACTCTAGTTTAAGGTCTTTCACCTCAAAATTGGTATTACATTAGTTTATGGTCTTTTAGCTTGGACCTGATATTGGTTTTATTTTATGTACTTTTAGCTCATACCTATTATTTATTTAGTTTGTTATCTTTTTTTTGAGACATTATATTTCTTTAGTTTTGGGTGTTTTAGCTTAGATGTTATATTGCTTTAGTTTATGGTCTTTTAGCTCATACCATATATTAATGTATTTTATGTTCTTTCAGCTCAGACATTATATTGCATTAGTTTAGGGTATTTTGTCTTGGACCTAATCAATGATCATGAAATATGGTACAGACATTCTAAGAACGACCCAAAACACTCGGGGGTTTTGGGTTCTTCCGTGGTGTTATGAGGGATCAAACGGATTAGAAAACCCTTTTTTCATAGTGATGCATTTGGTTGACGAATGTAGGGACATATGAAGGATCCATAAGAATACATTCATAGATAAAAAAAAATAGTCCTTGAATCTTGGTTTTTTTCCTAGGGAATATGGACGATTTATAGAGGTAATATTGGTATGAGGGAGAAATACTATGATTTCTACGTCCACCTATATTCTTGAAATATGTGTGATGTAAATCATAACTCAAAAGATTGAGTCTGTGAATATGAGATGGGGAAGACAAGATGGTAATGTCTCATTAAATTTTGATATGGCTGGTATTATGGCAATATTTCTACGGATCATAAGGAATAGACATCCTTTATAGTAAGGAGGACATGACTTTAGTTGGTGGGTCTGAGCCCTTATGTGTTGGTATAATTCTCAACAAATATGATCTACACTACTTTCAGATATAATTTAATGTTTTATGAACACTCAAATGTCCAGAATCTGAGGTTGGGTATTTGGATGAAGTCTATATAGGAAGGGTTTGGTAACCCTAGGGAAGTTCAAATCCTTATTGTGAAGCTAAATTACCATTCGATAAGGTTTTTAATCATGAGGTGTGGTCCATCAAAGGCATTGGAAGGAAGTGTCACAGTCTGAACTTGAGAAAGGGTACGAAACACAGTGATGTAACATCAAGGTTGTAGAATACACATGGATAGTTTTACTGTGGTAATTATAAGTCATGGACTCATGTTCTTGGGTCAAGATAATGATATGGGATAGTAATACTGGGAGAGGTTCACATCACACTATGGTGTTGAGTTATGTTTCAGTGGTGAGGGATCACGAGGGTTGGAAAGCCCTTTTGCAGAGTGACATATTTTGTTTATGACCATATGTTCATATGAAGGATCCAAGGTCATGTATGGATAGTCATGAAAAGGGTCCCATGAAGATTTTAATTCATTCTGGGGGCCATGGAATATATTGGTGATATGAGGCACCCATATCATGAAGTGTTATCTGTGGAATTTGTAAGATCCAATAAGGGTTTTATTACCCTAAAACTCATTCCACTTCCTAGAAATCATATTCTCATGGTGAGGAGATATGAAAAATCATTACTCTATATTTTTTATGAACTATGGGGTCCAGTGAGAATAAATTGATTTTTATTAGTGTTACTGAGAAGACCCTATGTGCTTTATGAATTATATATTTTTTCCTTAATTTTTTCTTATAATATGAAGGTAAAGAGTTTAGTGAGAGAACAATTGACTTTTTCATTGGCCACCCTTTGAGGGTTTTGATCCTGAAAATTTTTTGTCTCTTTATCTACTAGTTTATGATATTTCTATTTTGACCATTATATGCTATATTTTTAGGTCATACAACATTGAACAAGGTGCATGTAGTCTATGTTCATGATGCCCATAGACCTAATATGGGGATAATATATAAAATCCTAATTAGGATACCTGGGTTTAGTATTATCCCATAATCCCTTTGAGAAGGATATAGAAATGTATTAAATTAGGGATTGAGGTTCTCATTTCATGAGTAATGATATGGGGTAGTCATATCAAGAGAGGTTCAAATCGCATTGGGGTAAAGTGTTCTACCGAAGCACTGTCAAGACACACAAGAATTGGAAATTCCTTTTTTCAAATTGATGTATTTGTTTGATGGCCATTGGAACATATGAAGGATCCATGGGAATGTATTTATTGTCACGAAAAGGGTCCCTTAAATCCGGATATCCTTTCCAAATGACATGAAATATTTTTGGAACCCTAAGGATTTCAAGGCATGAAATTATGTTTTTGGATTATGGTGCTTTAAAAGTTGATAGATTTACCTCTTACTGTAGTTGAATAGTTTAAGGTTATTTTATCCCTTCTATAGGGAATAAATAATGGGTGATGGTCTGCATAGTTTATTTTCATATAGTAGTGATTTATTATCCTGGAAATGATGTGTTTTGTGAAATTTATTACCATGTGGTGAACACACTTGATGTGCAATTTAGCTTCATGTGGTAAGTAATTTCTTATCATTCATTGTGGACGCCGAAGAAAGCCCGCAACTCCCGGAGGATGTTTCAGAATGACGAAGCGAAGTCATATTCGGAATCAGAGGCCCGATCCGGAGGCCTGAGAAGTGGTGCGTTAAATAAAGGAGGATCCGTGCGCAAAAATGTTCTGCACACGAAGTGCTCCCGGGATTCACAGAATTGGACCGGTGAGGTGTGCAATAATTGCACGCCCCGTGTCTCCGTGGTGAGAATTTGCATGCAAGCAATTACCGGTGCGAAAAACATCACGCGCTACATGGATTCCGTACCGGAGGTCGCCTATAAAGATAAGGTGACCCCGAATGGTTTGGGGGTTGAAGAATCCAAAGTGACTCTCGTGCGGGCAATTCGACTCCCCCCTCGTGAAAGATGACATCCAGGTAATCCCGAATTCCGTGCAACCTTGCCCCGGAGTTCGCCTTTGTGCGCAACTCCACCGGCTTCAGTGAATTTGCCCCTTCCCCCGGTTTCCCCACTTGCGTGCAATCCCTGGTTCACGCGCGCAATACCCTATTGTGCGCGCAAAACCTTTCATGTATTTCCCTCTTCACGCGCAATTATGTTGCTCCTATTGCGTTCCGTCCCAGTGTTTTGCGCTCAAATCATCCCTTTTGCGCGCACAGAGCCGAGGACCCCTCACCATGACGCCCCTTGGCTGCCCCCTGCACCGGCACCTGATGTCTCCCATGTCGGGCATGCGCTCCATGTGTTGTTTTCCCGCACAGCCTTCCAGGCTCGTGCGATGTAACATCAAGGTCCCTTAGGCCGTGTTTCCCGTTGCATTGATTTTCCTTATGCTTCTCTGCATAGGCACGCTAACAGCTATTGCTTCTTCGCATAGCCACGCTAACGTGGACCCCCCGGTGGTTTGCCCTGTGGCCCCCCTCCATCATGGCCTTGCTGATGCCTTCCCTTCCACAAGGGGTAGAGGGCGTTGGGCATGTAATCCCTAGGGGTGTGGAGCAAACCCACCTCATCCAAGCTGCAGGACGTTAAACTGCTAAGCACCTCGTCCTTAACACAAGACGTTAAACTGTGGTCTGACCTCGTGCTTCAGACGCAGGGTCCCCCCATCTCGGACATTTTTTACGCCACTCGTCTCCACGGGAATGGACTCTTCCTCACATGGAATGAGATCCTCTTTGTCGGAGTGGCGTTTGTCCGCGGGGGAAGGGCTTCCTCAGAGCGTAAGCCCCTAACCTTTTGTACGGATGATTGCACCTGTGCATCTCCGTACTTCCCCCCTACCAAGGCCAGTGGAGTCTTTCTCACTACGCTTTGTCGCAGCACGGGCCTCCACCCTAGAGTAAGCTCTGGCACCAAGGGCCGCTAACCACGCGTAAGCCCCTATTTCCTCTTTGGGCTGCTCAATGTGAAAGCCCCATTCCGCTTCTCATGGACGCACCCTTCACGACGTGATCGTCTGGTCTCTGTGCCTCTTGTTTCCCACACCGAGCATGACTCACGTGGGCTTAGAGTGCGCCTCGACCATGAACTCCTCCTATGAGCCGCCTCAGAGCGTAAGCCCCATCCCAGCGAACTATGTTAACTTTGATCCATGCTAACGCATGGTACGTAGGAAGCCTCCACGAGGTTCAAGCCCACCACTCGGTCATCCCGACCTCTCCATGTTGGTTCCCTGACCACCTTGGGTTTCCTCAGAGCGTAAGCCCTAAATCTAGCGTCCTGCATGATGTTAAACTG
Organism: Viscum album; assembly: GCA_963277665.1. Classification (NCBI taxonomy): domain Eukaryota; kingdom Viridiplantae; phylum Streptophyta; class Magnoliopsida; order Santalales; family Viscaceae; genus Viscum; species Viscum album. The sequence continues at coordinate 40,904,577 of OY728141.1, read as the reverse complement.
TATCCTATCCCGCATGACATTAAACTGTATTCTGTCCTGCATGACGTTAAACTGTATCCCATACTGCATGATGTTAAACTGTATTCCGTCCCGCATGACGTTAAACTGTATCCCCCCTCTTGGGCTGTTTCAGAACGTAAGCCCCATGCTTCACCCCACCAACCATCCTGATCCTTACCCGGGCCGCCACATCCCAGTGAGATCATGCCACCCTTTCCCACTCCATGTTATACGGGAGGCTGCCCACGTGCTGGCCCCAACATCGGTGTTCCCCCCTAGGGATCCTGTAACCCGATCCATCTCTGCAAATGTTAAACTCGTGACATACCCCGTGTTAAACATAGGAAGATGAGGAAAACCTCAGATGGTACACATTCCCCGCGTTCGATGTGGGATGCCTCGGGCTTCCGCACCCTCGAGAAGCCCTGTGATGACAGACCAAAGACAGGCATGCCGACGATGCCCCAACGTGACCATTCTCCTCACTGCAAGTTGCTGTCTCGACAACACCCATTGGAGCGTCCTGACGGGAGCAGCGTAATTAACTGGCGTCCATGTAGATATGGCACCGGGAATTAGCTTCACGAACCCGTCTTAAATCTATGATGGAGACCCAGACTAGGTGAAGAGCACCGAGGAGGAATCCACGGAAGGAAGAACCGACATCCCATCATCCCGGTTTCGATCAAGGAGAAGACGCCCCTGAACAAGGGACGGATGCCGCCCGCCTTTGGAAAGCGAGAATGCGGGGCCACAAGCAGCGCGCCCTCCCCTGGCGGATGGATGCGTGCGCCCCGGCGAAAGCATCGGAAACAAAAAATGGTGAACCCGACGTGATGATATTCTCCTCAACACGGGGAATGATAGCCATTGGAGCATCGGAATAATATCATGTCACCAGGTCTGGGTAAACCTCACCGGGACGTGAAGCCGCCAGGGGTCGAGGCCGTCAGGACGTTGACTACTCCATTCTGTGACGTCGTCAGCATGGTTCCCTATTACTGACCACTGAAGACGAAATGATGTTGGTCCTTGGTTTTTGATCTCCTTTCCTGTTGATACTAATGGGTTCATTTCCCTGTTTCCAGGAATCAGATCACTGCATTCGGAGATCGATCTCCACCTGCCCACCGGTGTAGGGGCAGGGGCAGTGCCGACGCGGTTACCCCGCGCGGTCCCACCTATCCCACGATTGCTCCGACTTCGAACGCCGTAGCATCCAGGCACTTGCGCCCCCTCTCCCCGTCAGAAATCATCAAATGGAGGGTGATCAATAACCTGGTTCGTAAGTATGACGAGTAAGGGATCATCCCCACCAGGGGAATGGCCTGCTTGGATCTAGAGACGGTCGTGCGTCACCACCATCGCCGCCCTCGAGGTCCGCGCAGGGAGCCGCCACTCCCCACGCCAACGTTCAACCGCTTCGGGAGCCTATCCCCAAAGCGCTGTGACACATACCTCCCATACGCCAATGAGGTGGGGGATGTCCGGGTCCACCCGATCAGCGATCCATCACAGGGGTTACCGGCAAGAACCCCCGCCAGGCTGCGTCGACGCCGCCGCCCGACATCCCAAGCTGAGGAGCAGGCAGTCTTCATGCCCACACTACCGGCTCCGACTCATCTGACTCGACGCCAGCATCGGGCGCGATTGGGGGAGAATGCCCGTCCTGGGGCACCAGCATCAGCAACCATTGTGGCCCCAACCACTGCTGACTCCTGTTCCCAGATCCCTGCCAATGTTGTGCAGGGGCAGCTGTGTGCCCGACTGGGATCAAAACCTCGACCGCCCTGCAGGTAGGTTGGGTCGAATCTCCCGGTCGCAGACACTGGCAATGAACACTACGGGCCAATCACTGGTAGTGCCACTCACCATGAAGGCTCATCATGTGCCGCCGATCTGGGAAGCCGAAGGCTTCTTCGCGACGGCTATTCTTCGGGTACGACTCCTTCCAGCACCCACTGTATGGGGTATGAGGTCACTCCCCCTACCACCGGTCACGAGCAAGGAGCCGTTGTGTATCCAGTCGCTCACTCACATAGAGGTCCTCCCCATGTCCCTTTCGACATCTGTCCCGGTGCTTCTCTCACCCCGGCCTTCAGTCCCCTCTGCCCCAGCTCTATTGTGGTCGGGGGACCCGATGACGGAAGTCGTCCTTACCCTGAGGAACTACACATCGGCAGGAAGGTCGGGCGTCGTCACCGTCGGAGGAATGTCAGGGGAGTCCGGACGGGAATCAGACCAGTCCGTTTCTCAGATTCTGAGGTAGAGTATGACTCGGTGATAGAACCTCCCCCCCAAACATTCGAGTTGAGGGCAGGGATGGGGACACGTCGCGTCAGTCTCGTACTCCCCGAATGCGAGATCCGTATGATTCCCTCCTCCCTTTGAAGGTATATCCAGGAGGACGAAGGCTTGGCATACCGCCAGGGATCAAGCCCGCAGTTTTTGTTGATCTCCTCAGAAGCACCTCCCGCCCCGGTTAGGGAGGATGAGGAACGTTTCTGGGGACCGACGGAAGGATCGGGAGGCGACACACCCTCGGTGAGCACCGGCGTTGTGACAGGAGGCCCATCCACCGGCCCATCCTATCGCGACGTCGCGGCCAGGGCACTGCAACCTCTGGAGGATGACTCGGGGATCAGTGGCCAATCGGCCTATTCACCGTATTCCCTGCCGGCCAGCCCATCGCCCCGACAGCCCGCCACGGCGCTATTTCCAATTCCCTGACATTCCTCGATGGATGAGCAGGGGCAGAAAGTTCCGGACCCCGAGCTGGAGCCATGGAGCTTCTGGACCGTTCTTGCAGTGGGCCACTTCCCTGAGAAGTTTTGGCCGGTCGCAGGATCGGGTTTTGATGTGCCAGAGTCACTCACCCCAGGAGATTTTGAATGCTTCCGCCAGATTCTTCGGGTGACTCACTCCTGCCTCCGTCATCAGCTAGCTCCTTATCCCGGGATCCAAGCGCATCTCGAGGAGATTGGTGAGCAGTGCTGCCGGGTTGACCGAGCAGCACTCCCCGCGGTCCGGCACCCCGAGTCGTTGGGCCTCCATGAGGCCCTTCAGCAACAATGTGTCCAGATTTTTCAAGTACTCCACAGAGTTATTGAGGAGGCCACCCCCATGTGCACGTCCGCGGGTGGGGGCAGTACGCTGCTCTCCTCTTCTGTGCGATCCCCCGGCAGCCCGATCCACTGGGCAGCCCTGATGGAACGTCGCCAAGGGCAGTAGCAGTCAACATGACTGAACCTTCAGATAAGGGAAACATTGTGGAGCCCCACTACGGGGACTCACCTCCCGAGGATAGGCTACTACTGGACCCATCTGGGAGGATTACTCTCCAACAGAGGAGCCTCCTAGGCCTTCATGTACCCACGGAGGCACTGGCGCTGATTCGAAACATTGGCAAGGGTAAAGAGCCCGTCGGGTCTGTCAAACTTGCCGACCGATCTGCCTTAGTGCAAAAGGCAGAGGAAGATCCCGAGAAGGCCACGCTGTGCCAACAGCTAGCCGAGAAAAAATGGTTGGTTGATGAGCTCCTGGCCGAACGCATTGTAGAGCAGCGGCCTGTCTACGACAACCATAGACCAGGACAGTAGGGGCAGGAGTATCTACCCCTTGCTGAGATCCCCCCAGGCAACCGTGACCGTGTCGTGTTCGCCGACAGGGGAGACACTGGAGCCCATGGAAAGAGGGCACGATATGTTTTTTTGAACCCTCCCGAGTAGCGAGGAAACCTGGGAGACCCTACTCGGTTTCCCCCCGCCGCTCCGACAGTCGCTCCGCCAGCTGACCCCCGAGCCGCTGAGCGCGAGCATCGTATCAAAGAGCATGGCAATGCGATTGTGGTTAGAGATCCCCGTCAGGACATGAATCCGCATCTGGATGATCTGATGGAAGTACTCATCGCTCGCTTGGAGGCCCTGGAAACTCGGAAGGTGGCGATCCCACCAGATGGCAAGCCGTACCCCGCATGGGTGGATGGCATGTTGGCCCTGCCAGGATTTGAGAATCCCGCTTTCTCCCCCATTAACGGTACCAGAGACCCACCACAACACTTGTCCCACATCAAATCGAGGTGCGGGCCTATGTTGGTGACTCCGGTGCAGCAGGAGGTTTCCAAGCTCCGGTGCTTAATTCAGATGCTAGAGGGACCAGCGTTCGTTTGGTACAGCCAGCTCCCTGTTGGATCAATTACTAGCTGGGAGGACCTTCGTCGACAATTCCTCTACCAGTTCAGTTCCACAACCTTGATGATGAACATTGCATACCTCTTCAGGTGCAAGTAAAGGCCCGACGAGCGAGTCGCGGACTTCGTCGCCCGGTGGAAGGGGCTCACGTACTCCCTTGACATGCCACTGACTCAGGAGAAATTACTGATGATGTGTGTGGGGAACGTCAAGGCGGAGTTGGTTCCTTCCCTGATCACACAGAATTACCCTGGAGGGTTCCGGGACTTCTCGGGCAAGGCTCAGCGTCTTGAAAAAGCCCTACAACAGGCTAGCCAGGCACGTCCACTGCCTCCTGTGATCTCCGCAAGGAAAGCCACCAGAGCTGAGCTCACAGCTGTGGCGCAGATAGAGGCCCACAGATAGCTAGAGTTGCTGCCAGTGAGGCCAGCTCAGTAGGCTCATAGGGGTCCACCCCCACAGCCTCCGGCCCAGCAGCAACCGCCTCAAAATCGGCAGGCGCCTCCGCGTAACGCACCGCCAACACCTAGGAGAGGTAATTCAGCTCTGCCTCCTTGGCCTGCTCCATCGGCCCCTAGCCATGGTCAGCCCCCAAGGGTCCCCTTTCCAGGCAGAAGGAATCAGGCTTACTCATTTGACGAGGCCCGGGTCCCCGGTTATTTCCGTAGTGCCTTGGAGTAGAGGATCATGCTGCTACCTGAGTGTCAGAAGCCAGAAGAGGCGTGTCTCATGGATCGCCTTGACTACTGCCCTTATCACCGGTTCCTGGGACACACCATCCAACAATTCTATGTGTTCAAGGACTGGATCCAAGACGAGATTGAAAACAACATAGTCAGGTTGGGCCCAGCCCTGGCACAGGTGGCAGGTGTCTTCGTGGGATCAGATGGCAGTAGTGACGACGGGGACGGGTGGGAACAGGTTTCCGACCGTGTGTCCCAGAAGTATAGCGACTGGATGGCCCGCAGGACGGTCGCTCGTGCCCATGGCATCATCTGTGCCCACCTGGACTGGCCATAGACCTCAGAATCCACGAGCACCGCTTCGGCCTCGTTGTACCAACCTACTTCTTCCCATATGAGCAGGCGGCGGCGCAAGAAGAAAGAACGCGCCCTGCCATTGCCGTCATCTTCTCGCACTATTGGGTATTTCATGCCCCTGGGAATGGGGATCCCTCTGAGACCCCGTCTGGTAATGGATGACTCCTTGACCGAGAGCCCGGGGTACGCTTTGGTTAACACCGTAGAGTTGGTAAATCCCTTTGTGGCTCCCGACGATGAGGAGCACTGGGTGAATCTCCCCAAGAGCCCGGGGTACGCTTCGGTTAACACCGTAGAGTTGGTAAATCCCTTCGTGGCTCCCGACGACGAGGAGCACCAGGTGAATCTCCCGGAGAGCCCGGGGTACACTTCGGTTAACACCGTAGAGTTGGTAAATCCCTTTTTCGCTCCCAATGACGAGGAGCGCCAGGTGAATCTCCCTAAGAGCCTGGGGTACGCTCCGGTTAACACCATAGAGTTGGTAAATCCCATTGTGGCTCCCGACGACGAGGAGCGCCACGTGAATCTCCCCGAGAGCCCCAGCCGTCGTCAATGTCGACGGAGCCATGGATACATGAACCGCCAGGGCACGACGGTCGTCACCTCTAGTCAGGCCGTGCACGCCACCCAGACCAGGAAGCAGGCCTGGTAAAGAGAGCAGCACTCGCAGCTCCCTCATTCGGTGACAACAGGTTCCCTTCCACCACTGTTCGTGTTGCTGGATTGGGCGGAATCGCCTTGCCCGCGTCGCAACCAGCCCAGCCCTACCACTAGCCGACTACGGCCTTCCGGTCCTAGAATGGCAGCCACCTCCCGGGCTTCAGCTAGTGAACAGTGGGATGTGTCTAGTACCAGTCAGTCACCGGTCCCGCCATCAGGGCCCGTCATGCCCCCAATCGTAGAGCGACCTCCTGTAAGAAGAAGCTCACATTTGGCGTGAATGTATGATGTCCTGAAGCATCTGGCCGGCATTCCGGTGAGGCTTTCCATCCTTGAGGTCCTCCGCCTATCGTCTGAAATGCGTTAGGCGCTCGCCGAGGCTCTGAGGAGCCCCCTCCAGTTTGAAACGGAGGTAGCGGCTGTAGAAGCCTTCCACACCGAGGTGATTGAGGACGCTGAATGTCAGGTGGTTATCTCCTTCTCTGGTGAAGATGAAGACCCTCCCATACTGGGGCACATTCGCCCGCTGTACATCACCATCCATTTCAATGGCGTGGAGGTCCGTCGCTGTCTTGTCGACACGGGTTCTGGGATTAACATGATCCCAACTCAGACACAGCGAAAACTGGGGTTGTCTGAGGATGATTTAACTCCCTCCGACCTCAGAATCTAGGGGTATGATAGGACCGAGAAAACTCCACTCGGCAAGATTTGTCTGAAGACCCATTTCGGCGGCTTAATTGCCAATACTGAATTCATGGTTGTCTCTTAGGACACTGCCTATAATGCGTTGATGGGCAGGCCGTGGCTCCATCTTCACGCAGCGGTTCCCTCATCTACCACCAGTGCCTCAAATACTCCCTTAAGGGTCAAGTGGGTGTGCTCCAAAGAGATGCATCCCTGTTTGCCTCTTGTGAAGCTCGTTACCTGGACGCAGACTATTACAAGATCAAGGACAACCAGATCCTGGCAGGTGAGGTTGAGCCTACCGCTGTCGTGAGTGATCCCAGGGCAGGTTTGGATGACACATATGTCTTCCCAATACATCGGTTGGAGGACACAACTCCTGATATGGGAGAGTGATTTTTTGTCTCGAGTACCAGAGGAATGCATATTTCCGGGTCTAAGAGACGGTGGGAAATCACCTCATACTCTTACACCAACCAGGCCCGGGTGATCCCCGAGCCTCCTACCCTCGTACGATATCGGGACGTTGGGCTTATGGAAACGGCGGAGCATCATACGTGCATGTTTCGTCGAGCTGGGATCGACCAGCTCAGGCCAACACGACACCACTGCTTTGATGTCATAAAGCGTGGCCCCTTGGGCCATAGGCCGGATGGGATTGGATCAACCGCCTTTGTTGCTACGGCCTCCGCGGTGCATGAACCTCCCGTCGTGACGACCTCGGCCGCCCAAGCCGGTGCTAGCTCCCCATCAGGGTCGACCAGCCCCGAAACGGCTTCCCCCATGGATGATCGTTCCCCAAGCGGAGAAGAAGACATGGATGATGCTCCTCTTGCCTTTGAGGAGGGCGTCTCTGCCACGGTCGACGAGCTCGTACAGGTGAACCTCGGTAGTGAGGCGGACCCGAGACCCACATTATTCAGCACTGTTATGCCTCCCGAGGAACGGAAATGGTACATAGACTTCCTCATACAGCACCGTGATGTGTTTTACTGGAGTTATGATGAGATGCCAGGACTAGATCCCCAGGTAGCCGTCCACCGCCTTGGCCTCCCATCAATCCATCGCGGGTTCAAGCAGCCTCCCAGAAAAATGCACCCCTTTCACGGTGCCATGGTTGAGGCGGAAGTTGATAAGCTCATTAAGGCCAACTTCGTCAGGGAAGTCCAGTACCCCAGGTGGCTAGCCAACATTGTGCCCATCCGGAAGAAGAACGGGCAGATCAGGGTCTGCATCGACTTCTGTGATCTTAATCGCCACTGTCTGAAGGATTACTTTCCCCTTCCCGTGATAGAGTTGTTGATCAGCGCAACGACCGAGTTTCAAGCCCTCTCTTTCATGGATGGGTACTCCGGGTATAACCAAATACGGATGGCCCCCGAGGATGAAGAATACACTACCTTCAAGGCCCCCAGGGCACTTTCTGCTATCGGGTTATGCCCTTCGGCCTGAAGAACGTTGGCGCCACCTATAAACGGGCTATGCACCGCATTTTCATGCCGATCCTCGGGACGCTGGTGGAGTGCTATGTAGATGACCTAGTGGTTAAATCTCGTCTGCGCCAGGACCATCTCATAGACATTGAGAAAGTGTTTGGTTTGCTCCGTTCTCATCACTTGAAGATGAACCCGTTGAAGTGTACCTTCGGGGTCACCTCCGGAAAGTTTCTTGGCTTCATCTTCTGGTATAGAGGTATCGAGATCGACCCCGGGAAATCAAGGCCATCAGTAGGATGCCTCCCCCGAGTAATATTCGGGAGCTTCGAGGCCCCCAAGTCCACTTAGCCTATATACGCCGATTCATTGCGAATCTGGTCGGCAAGTGTAATCCCTTCTCTCGGCTCATGAAGAAAGGCGCCTCCTATGGGTGGGATGAAGAGTGCCAGACCGCTTTTGAGGAAATCAAGCAGTATCTGCTTCATCCTCCGGTCCTGATGCCACCCGTTCCCGGAAGGCCGCTGGTCCTTTACGTGACCGCCCTGGAGCGATCCCTCGGTTCCCTTATCGCCCAGAAAATCAATGAGGGAACAGAGAATAGCCTCTACTACCTCAGCCGCATGCTCCTCGACACGGAGATTAGATATTCTCCCTTCGAGAAGAGCTGCATGGGGCTTGTATTTGCCGTGCAGAAATTGCGGTACTACTTGCGGCACCATGAGGTACTGTTGGTCTCTCGGGTAGACCCATTGAAATACATCCTGAGTCGGCCTATGTTGACCGGCCAATTGGCACGCTGGGCAGTGATCCTCCTGCAGTTCGACATTAGGTTCGTACCTCAGAAGGCCGTCAAAGGACATGTGTTGGCATAATTCTTGGCTGCTCATCCAACCTCTGTGGACTAGCCACCGGATGTGGGCTTTCGTGATGAGGTAATCCTCTCAGTCGATCATGCCACCGCATGCAGGAAAATGAACTTTGATGGTGCCTCCCAAAGCCCTACCCGTAGAAGGCACGACGATCCTAGGCTTAACAGAGTGGGCCTGGTTATCGTCTTCATCACCCCGGAGCAAGCCGTGCTGCCATATTCTTTCTTATTGTCATAGGGCTGCACCAACAATGAGGCAGAATATCATGCCCTCATCACTGGACTCGAGTTGGCTCTAGAGGTTAACGTACCCCACTTGTAGGTAAAAGGGGACTCTGAGCTAGTCATCAAGCAGGTTAACGGTGACTATGCTGTCAGGAAGCCAGAACTCGTGCCGCTGCTGGAGTGCACCATCCATCTAATGGCTAAGTTCCCCTCCCGACCTGATGTCGTTCACATTCCCCGGTCACAGAACAGTCGAGCAGATGCTTTGGCCAGCCTCGCCGCATCACTTGCGGAGCCTGAACAGGATGACCTAATCATCCACGCGGCGCACCGAAGAGTCATTGATCCTGTTATCCCCGAGGGCGGTCGTGGCCCACGAGTGAACCATATCACTGCTGGTGCCCCCGCATCGGGACCCCCCGGGGTTCCAGGCGTGGTGATCGAGATAGTTCCTGACTGGAGGACACCTCTAGTTGAATATCTCTGGCACGACAGTCTTCCGATGGACCGAGCGGAGCGGGAACGAATCTGGCGCCACCCGCCGCAGTTCACCCTTCAAAGTAGTCCTAGCCGTGAGCAGCTCCTTTACAGGCGCGGGTTTGATGGTGTTCTCCTCCATTGTCTTCAAGGAGTTGAGATCCCACAGGTCATCCAGGAAGTGCACGCTGGCTCCTGTGGCGCCCACCAGGCCGGGTCGAAGTTGTCCCACCAGATTCAGATACTGGGATACTTCTGGCCATCCATGATCCACGACTGCATCGAGTGTGCCAAGAGGTGCCATGTGTGACATGTTCATGCTAACTTTGTGCATCGGCCACCAGAGCCTCTCCATACTACTAAGTATTCTTGGCCCTTTGTAGTCTGGGGGTTGGATGTCGTAGGGCCCTACCCGCCGGCGACAGCCCGCCAGTGCCGGTTCAACTTAACCGCCACATATTTCTTCTCAATGTGGGCGGAGGCATCCCCTCTTAGGGAAGTCAAGGCTGGTTCTATCGCCGACTTAGTGAGTTCGAATATCATTCACTGGTTTGGAATACCTCACGCTATCCTCACGGACAACGGAACCAACTTCCCGGTGGCCAAGCTGAAGAGATTGTACGCCATGTACAACATTCTCTCGAACCACACCTCCCACTATCATGTGCAGGCGAATGGACAGATTGAGGCGTTTAACAAAACCCTCTCTAACATTCTGCAAAAAATGGTTGGTCAGAATTGGAAAAGTTGGTCGGACAAGCTCCCCAATGCCCTCTGGGATTATAGGACGACGACTCGCAATTCCACCCAGGTGACCCTGTATTCCCTGGTGTATGGAGCTGAGTTCGTCCTTCCCATCGAGGTCCAACTTCCCTCATTGCACACGGCGGTCTATGACCAGCAAGCGCCGAAAAGAGTTGCCGAGAACCGTCTAGCCGAATTGGAAGCGTTGGATGAAAGTAGGCTTCAAGCTCTACATAACCTGGAAAGGCATCAAAGTAGGATGGATCGAGATTTCGATAAGAAGGTTCGCCTCTGCTCCTTCCTGAAAGGTGACCTGGTGTTGGCTCTCAGAGCGCCAATGATTCCCGGCAGGAAACCACCCAAGTTGGATCCCAAGTGGGAGGGACCTTTTATAGTCCACAAGGTCTATCCCAATGGTGCGTATTCCCTGGTGACCATGGATGGGGAGCGTATAACTCCTCCCACCAATTCCAGGTTCCTCAAGAATTATTTTTCATAAACTGTATGGTCCTACATGACCATAAACTACAGGGTCCAGCATGACCTTAAACTGTATGGTCCAACACGACCTTAAACTACACTCTGCCCTACGTCTGGGCTCTTCTTGGTCCAAGTTCTAAGACCTAAAACTAAGATCTATATTCCATCCAACATGACGATAAACTGTATTTTCATGAACTACATGTGGCTTGATTCTCATCCTCATGAGATACGTAGGACCGCCCGGACATTTCGTCTCGGGTCCAGCCCAGGAGTTACCAAATTCCGCCCTTTCATCCATCTTGGTCCGAGTTCTAAGACCTAAATCTAAGATCTATATTCCGTCCAACATAACGTTAAACTGTATTTCCAGAACTACGTCTAGCTTGATTCCCATCCTAATGGGATATGTAGGAACGCCCAGACCATTAGTCTTTGAGGTCCAGCTCGAGGTCCACTGTCGCGTCTGTTTCACCTTTGGGACTTCAATCATCGGGTTGCGTGGAGTGGTGTGAGATTATGTCCCCATTCACGTCGGGTTTGAAATAGTTGCACCCCGCGCACCCTGTCCCAGGGTTTAGCCCTCCTCTGTCCAACGACGTTTAAAGACGCATATCAAGAACTACGTGTGACTTGATTCCCATCCTTATGGGATACGTAGGACCGCCTGAACACCTAGATGTCAGGTCCAGCCCCATCTCTTAGGAGATCCCACAATCTCTCGGTGCTCAGGGTGTTTGGCATTACGCCCCCTCTTTTGCCTAGGGATCCTCCATCTCTTGGCCGCTCTCGGACTGAGCCTTCGGACCCGTTCCAGTGGCCTGATGATGTGCTCAAAGCACTCTGGTCTATAACTTGGAGTTCCAGATTCAACTTAGGCAAGTTCCATCCACTATCCAAGATTCGTGTTCCCCTTCATTCGGGCCCCCTTCATCTTTCATACCCGGAGGGACCCCCAAGAACGGTCTGGATACAATGCCCAAGGGCTCTCCTACCATCATGGGCCAACTCCCCCGAGGGTTTCAGACAACAAATTGATACAAATCCCGTGTTGCAAACATGGTCAGCGGTTGATGGTCAGTTTTTTTTCCCCATGGCTAACACGACAGGATGCTGCGTTGCGAATATGGTCAACATTAGTCCTCAGTCGTCATGCCGGTTCCCCAGCCCCTGAATGTTGGTGGCATGGTTCATGTCATGTTCAACCCCGCCGCACCAAGGTGGAATCTCGACACCCCTTGTACTAACCCTCAGTACACCCCCACACATCAGACAGACCGAGCTGCGTAACGGTGTCTCTCGAGGCTCCCACGATCTGAGAGCTAGAGTATGTGCATGGGTCTCTTCTTTACGGGTTGTGTGCCGCTTGACCTTCATCCCCTTAGGGGAGTGAGGAGTCGCCCAGACATTGCGTTTCGGGCCCAACATAGCTGGGAGCTAGCATCTGCTACCCCTCCCTGATTGTTGAACCCTCGTATGCTCCTTTGCCTAGGGCTCCACTCTCGGTTGGTCCAAACCATATGACCTTAAACTGTGTTGTTGGTCCAAAACATATGACCTTAAACTGTGTTGTTGGTCCAAACCATATGACCTTAAACACTGTTGTTGGTCCAAACCTTACGACCTTAAATTGTGCTGTTGGTCCAATCCATATGAACTTAAACTGTGTTGTTGGTCCAAACCATATGACCTGAAACTGTGCTATTGGTCCAAACCATATGACCTCAAACTGTGTTGTTGGTCCAAACCATATTACCTTAAACTGTGTTGCAGGTCCAAACCATATGACCTTAAACTGTGGTGTTGGTCCAAACCATATGACCTTAAACTGTGTTGTTGGTCCAAACCATATGACCTTAAACTGTGTTGTTGGTCCAAACCATATGAACTTAAACTGTGTTGTTGGTCCAAACCATATGACCTTAAACTGTGTTGTTGGTCCAAACCATATGACCTTAAAATGTGTTGTTGGTCCAAACCTTACGACCTTAAACTATGCTTTTGGTCCAAACCTTATGACCTTAAACTCTGCTGTTGGTCCAAACCATATGACCTTAAACTATGCTGTTGGTCCAAACTATATGACCTTAAACTGTGCTGTTGGTCCAAACCATATGACCTTAAACTGTGTTGTTGGTCCAAACCATATGACCTTAAACTGTGCTGTTGGTCCAAACCATATGACCTTAAACTGTGGTGTTGGTCCAAACCATATGACCTTAAAGTGTGCTGTTGGTCCAAACCATATGACCTTAAACTGTGCTGTTGGTCCAAACCATATGACCTTAAACTGTGGTGTTGGCCAAACCATATGACCTTAAACTGTGGTGTTGGTCCAAACCATATGACCTTAAACTGTGTTGTTGGTCCAAACCATATGACCTTAAACTGTGTTGTTGGTCCAAACCATATGACCTTAAACTCTGTTGTTGGTCCAAACCATAGGACCTTAAACTATGTTGTTGGTCCAAACCTTACAACCTTAAACTGTGATGTTGGTCTAAACCATATGACCTTAAACTGTACTGTTGGTCCTATCACATGACCCTAAACTGTGACATTATCGTCCTGGCCGCACGATGAAAAACGACACTGCATTGTGGTGACCTCACTGTAGAGGACATCACGTTGGGTATTGGTTTTATGCCATGCCATTTGTCAACGCCTATCACAACTTGATGCTTGTGGTGACACCATGTCCTGCTACTCTCGGCCAGTCGCTTCACAAAAAAAACACTCACCTTAATGGAAAAACAAGATTTATCAAATGCCGCTTCTTTTAGTGCAAAGGCCACACCCGCACTCCCCCTTTTCCCTTGGCACTGGTATCTTACCATGTCACTTTCAGAACTATGTGTGGCTTGATTCTCATCCTTATGATATACGTAGGAACGCCTGGGGCACTTCCCCGTGGGTCCAGCCTACCTCCGTGTTAGGTCCCTCAACTCGAGCGTTTCCCCGGAGAGCACTTGTTAAGTAGGGCATAGGTCCTCCTTCACGTCGGGTTTTTTGTAGCCGCTTGGCCGTGTGTCTGTTTCTCCCCCTTCCTCATGGTCCGAGCTCTAAGACCTAAAACTAAGATCCTCATGGTCCGAGCTCTAAGTCCAAAAACTAAGATCCTCATGGTCCGAGCTCTAAGACCTGAAACTAAGATCCTCATAGTCCGAGCTCTAAGACCTAAAACTAAGATCCATGTTTCGTCCTTCATGACGTTAAACTGTATTCCGTCCCGCATGAAGTTAAACTTTATTCCATCCCGCATGACGTTAAACTATATTCCATCCCGCATGACGTTAAACTGTATTTCGTCTAGCATGACATTAAACTGCATTTTCAGAACTACGTGGGATTGATTCTCATCCTTATAAAGTACATAGGACCGCCCAGACATTTCGTCTTGGGTCCATCCCCAGGGATAGCCGAACACCGTCCATCTTTATTGTCGTCCCCTCAGCCCGACTTTATGAAAAATGGTTTAATCAGGATATCTACCCCGATCATGTTCGGGATGCCACATGGTAATGATGGGAAGCGGCAATTCTCTCGCCAAAGAGGTCCTTCTTGGAAATCGGGATGACCCGTGATCAGGTTGGTACGTCCGCCTAATGCACCTTCTCCCTGGTGGCGCAACATCGAGAGTGTTGGACTCTGTTCAAACAAGCCACCACTACACGTCCCTCGCTTTGTGTTCCCCCTTATTGATACCCTCATTTCCTTTCACATTTGACAGGACCCCCTAACAGTATGGATGCTCGACCTATGGTCCGCCTACTATCATGGGCCAACGTTCTGGAGAACTGGTCATGTTTGACGGTACCCCCTAATAGTATGGATGCTCGACCTATGGTCCGCCTACTGTCCTGGGCCAACGTTCCAGAGAACTACCCAACGATATTTGAGTTAGGCCCCGTGTTGCGAACATGGTCAGCAGTCATCCCTCATTTATTGTCCTCCCATTCTGGGCCAACATGATATGGGTGATGTGTTTCCACCACGGTTGACAGTTATCCTCCATGGTTGTGCCCCATTGGGTTCCGAATTTGGGCAGCGTGATGCGCCCTTTCTCTCCATCCCCCTGTGTTCGGATGGATTTCAATTCCCCTGGAATTTCCCTGCTCATGTGTTAAGACATATTGAGAAGTCGACACATCAATCGGCCTGGGGTCTCTTCGAAAATCCAGGCCCGATTTTGGACGCCTGAAGCTTGGTCAATGCCCCACAGTTGAACGGAATGATGGTACGAGCACCTCTTTCTTCTTGCGTTGGGCATGTCCCACATGGGCCTAGGGGTGAGTTGTTATTCGTTTCGAAACTATGGTTGAGCGCATTAAACCAAGGGTATAAAAGAGTGGATTTGGCCATACATTGGATTGAGATGATGAGCAATACAAGCAAAAGTTCATGAGATGGAAAAAACAAAGCCCTTAGGGATCAACATGCTGAAGTGATCTTTCCAGCGCTGCTACCCTCTGGCTGGTAGCCTACAGGGCTACTTTTCGCTCTTCAAAGACTCTCTCCTCATCGGCCACCATAGAGCGCAGCTCATCAGCCCTAGCTTGTGTCTGCGCCCACTCGCAATGAAGCATGATCATCTGGTGACTCGCCTCCACCAGTTGTTCCTGGGCATCAGCCAGCTGGGCAGTCAGTTGCTCTACGAGCTCAGAGCATGTTGCGATGAAGACTTCTTTGTCTGCCACCTACCCATCGAGGTGTCGGACTTCTTGCTCCGCCCTCAGCAGCGCTTGAGCGCTCTTCGATCCATCCTGGAACTGGTAAATGTCGGTGCGCCGGCTGCTCTCGCGCATCTTCTCAGCCATGTAATCACGGACCGTGAGATGAAGGCGCTGAGCATCAGCCCCTCCGATGCACAGGAAGCGTAGCCAGGTCTGGAGTGATCCCATCCGCCTCAGCCAATTGGATTGGGGCTACCTGAGAAAGCACTGGATACATTTCCACCCCTTGCGCCGTGTCATTCGGCTCTCCTCGACTGCCTCTGAGTCTGAGTCATCAATCTCCTCAGGGTCAGTAGGTCGGTATATGGGGAAGGCCGCCAGTAGATCGGCAGTAGGATCCACCATAGGGATGTCTTCATGAGGAATAGAATCCTCGATGTCCGGGCGACCTTCCCTCGCCCCAGAAGCAGTGATGCCTCCACCAACTTCCGACCGCATTCCGGGAACAGCGCCGCTGATGTCCGCCGCCCTCTGTTCATCTATTGTCAGGGCCGACTCAGTGCAGAGAGCATGTTCCGAGCGAGGTGGTATGTCCGCCGCTGGTCTACTCGTGGATGGCCCAGGCTCTGCAGCATGACGTGCCTCCAGTGTTGAGATCATTGTGCGGGGAATACGCTGGTTAGACAGGATCTCTTAACACCAAGCACCAGTAGTGAAGCGTGAGACTTACAGGAATCCAGAGCGTCGGTCCCCAGAGTTCCGGCCGCTGCAAGAGCTGCCATAAGGGGAGACCCCTCTGTGCTGGTTAATTCAATAATGGGTGTCGGATCCCCATCATGTCCCACTAGTTCCTCTCTGCCTTCCTCTGGTGGGGACGCCCGTCCACCGCTCAGCTACTCTTGAGTAGGATGGGGAAGTGATTTAGAAGATGGAAAGTAAAATAGATGAATGAGAGAAATGAATGAAGATAGAGACAAACCTTGAGAATCTTGGTTATGTCGAGATAAGAGTTGGAAATCTCTCCGCTCTCTCGGAGACTCCCTTGGTAGGTCTCCCCTTGCGAATCCTCACCATCGGGATCCTCTTCTTCGTCTTATCCCTCGCCTTCGTCCTCTCCGGTTTCCTCCTCCCCCTCCGGCTCTTCATCACTGTCGCCTTCTCCCGGCGGCATCGCTTCCGGATCATGCTCCTGGTCGAGCATCACTATCCCTAGGAAAGTTGGCTCTGCACGCCGCCACCTTTGGCGTGCGTATGCATCCATGGATGTCACATAAGTATGACACCGATGGAAATTTACTCGGTCGGTAATCCGAATAAGCCCGACCTCCGGCAGTTGGATCCCATTCTATATTTTCTTCTTCCAGATGGCTTCGACGCTCAGCGATTGCCGCAGGGTCATCCAGGCTGACCATAGTGCCGTGAAAATTGCGTCTTGGGAAGGTTCAGGCAGATATCTTATCTCCTTCCCAGGAAGTTCCCTGGCCGCCTCATGTGACCCACCTGTGGGTAACGAGGACGTGGAAGCACCATGTGATATCCTTGCTGCCGAAGTCCTGGCCTGCGCAGGCCTCGCTGCCTGGCACGCCCTCGGTTTTCCCCTTCTGACGGCACCTTCCCTTCTTTCCCGTCACCCGGTTTCCGCGTGAGTAACCTCGTGTTGCCAGACGCCCTTGCATAATAGCCCCTCAGGGTACGTAATGGTCCAGTTTTCGGCATATTCGGTTGCTAGGCCGGCATCGACCCCGGTGGGAGGGAGAGTAACGACGTCGCCAGAGCCGAAGGTGGTAAATATCAACCACATCTGGTGCAGGACGCATGGATTCTTCTCCTGCTAGACAGCCATGAATACCTTCTTCGGCATTCGCTGGAGGCACCCAAACTGCCTGGAGAATCGGGATGGCACGTACGGCTCAAAGATCACCTTCCTGTCGATTCGAGCCACGAGCACCCCGCCCCGAATGCTCTGGAAGTATTCCTGTTGTTCCAAAGAGCCTCACCCGTTGTCCACCAGCTGGCTAACCAGGGTGGGGAACAGGCTGAAGTTGAAGTTGGCATGGTTACCAATACGGATCCTCACGCCCTCCTCATTGAGCGTCAATGGCGCCACCCCTGTATTGTTTAGAAAGGATGGTCGCAAGCCATTGCCCGGAGGACGGAAGGCGTTTGGGAAAGTATACCCGCCGAGATGAGATACGCCCCAAGAATGGTATATAGCATGGCCAGCACGGGGACGCCCAAGTTTGAACCGTTTGTTGGCGGCCATGGAGCCCACTATCACCAAAGTCGCTGGACGGACGCCCATCCTCGCGTCCCGCACCGGCAGGAGCCACCCGCTCAGGAAGGCGGCAAGGAACCTGGCATACTGGACGTTCGGGTCCTGGGCCTCAATGACGCGGTAGCCCCATGATTGGTATTTCCATGCCTCTAGGGTCTTCCAGTATGACCCATCCTTGCTCCTCTGAGTCGTGGTTGGGCACCGTTTGCCCTGTCCTGAAATCTTGACTGCGAGATCCTTCTCAAGGAACAGGCTGAACCAGCCCTTTTAGGCGATGTCCTTCAGGAAGTCCTTGATCCCCAGCCTCTCCTTGGCCAACTGCAGGAGGTGCCACGTCAGCATCGGCGTCCGCGACCTGTCTCCCCAGGTGTTCTTTGGAGGAACGAACTCGTCGTATTGGTAACCCTCTAGTGGGATACCGCTGATGCAGTGTACGCCCCAAAGACTGATGCCGAATTCCCCGTGATGAAGGTGGAACGTGTTGGTGTCAGGAGACCACCGGGTGAATAGCTCCGGTCCGAGCTCAGGCTGACAGTGGAAATGGAACTGCGATGTCCACACCGCCTCGAATAGGCCGATATACCGCAGTTCATCTCCAAACTGGTCGCAGGTATGGCGAACCGAGAACGCCCATGCCCATTCGCTGGTGAAGTTACCCCCTGACCGCAGGTCCAAATCCTTCAGCCAGCCCTTTGTGTCGTCCGTGACGCTCTGACGGAACGTTCTCACGTATAGGGCCAGAGAATCCTCCGCTACAGGCACGTCCCCGGTAATGGTTCTAGTCCTCGGGTTCAGGACATATACATCCATGTGTCTAGCTTCCCTAGCAGGACGACCATTGTTGGTGATGTTGTAGCGAGGAAGTTCGTCCTCCCGAGTCACCCAGTATTGTGGTGTGTCCACCTCGAAGCCCGGCAGTGGTACCTCCTCCAGGATTCCAAAATTCCAGAGTGGGAGGTCGTCCGACAAGGGATATGCATTTTGGGTCGGAGTCAGCAGATTGATCAAGGTGAGATTGTTGGAGACGATCACCTTGTTGCCATATACGTCCTCGTTCGCCGCCATATCTGTCCGACGGGCAGCGGCTTCCCCCTCATCGAATCGGTTGGCAGCCATCTCGAATTTTTCGGGAGTTGGGCGAAATCAGGATGCAGTGCGCAGAATCGGAGTGTTCGGTGTGCAATATGGCTGAGTTGCGTGAAATCCTAGAGTTGAGCCTGCAATCGGCACGCTAAGTGTAGAAGATCCCGGTTTGGCGCGACATCATGGCCAAATTTTGGAAGGAATTCTGCACTGCCAGTGCGTTATTACGCGCAGCCGCGGGGCGATTTCGCGCACGGGAGCGGTAAGCTTATCGCGTGCAAAAAGCCGAAGTACGGATCTGGGACCCAGTGCCCCTTTTTATAGGCGAGGCCAGCGTTCCGCGCCACGCGGAATGAATATTTCATGCGCCTCCGTAGGTTTTGCATGCCCCGTCGAATTTGTTGTGCGCAACCTGATCAGGAGACTTAGCATTTTGGCGTTTCGTCATTTCCCTTGGAATCCGATCGTTGCGAGCTCTCGCCGATCCAATTCCAAGGGGGGGAATTTGTTGACGCTGAAAAAAGCCCGCAACTCCTATAGGATGTTTCGGAATGATGATGCGATGTCATATTCAGAATCAGAGGCCCGATCCGGAGGCCTGGGAAGTGGAGCGCGAAATAAAGGAGGATCCGCACGCAAAAATATTCTGCGCGTGAAGTTCTCCTGGGATTCGCGAAATTGGACCGGTGAGGCGCGCAATTATTGTGCACCTCGTGTCTCTGCGGTGAGAATTTGCGCGCAAGCGGTTCCCGGCGCGAAAAACTTCACGCGCCACCTGGATTCCGCGACGGAGGTCGCCTATAAATATAATGTGACCTCGAACGGTTTGGGGGTTGAGGAATCTGAAGCGACTCTCGTGCGCGCAATTCGGCTCCCCTCGCGCGAAATATGACATTCTGGTAATCCCGAATTCCGCGCAACCTTCCCCCGGAGTTCTCCTTTGCGCTCAACTCCACCGGCTTCAGTGAATTTTCCCCTTCCCCCGGTTTCCCCACTTGCGCGCAATCCCTAGTTCACGCGCGCAATAACCTGCCGTGCGCATAAAACCTTGCGCATAATTCCCTCTTCGCGCACAATTCTGTTGCTCCTTTTGCACGTCGTCCCGGTGTTTTGCGCGCAAATCGTCCCTTTTGCGCACACAGAGCCAAGGACCCCTCACCTTGACGCCCCTTGGCTGCCCCCTGCACCGGCACCTGATGTCTCCCCTGCCGGGCATGCGCGCCATGCGTTGTTTTCCGGCACGGCCTTCCAGGATCGTGAAAAGTAACCTCAAGGTCCCTTGGGCTGTGTTTCCCGTTGTGTTTCTTTGCCTTATGCTTCTCTGCATAGGTATGCTAACGGCTATTGCTTCTTCGTATAGCCACGCTAACGTGGACCCCCTGGTGGTTTGCCCGGCGGCCCCCCTTAATCACGGCCTTGTCGATGCCTTACCTTCCACAAGGGGTAGGGGCGTTGGGCATGTAAGCCCTAGGGGTGTGGATCAAACCCACCTCGTCCAAGCTGTAGGACGTTAAACTGCTAAGCACCTCGTCCTTAACACAAGACGTTAAATTGTGGTCTGACCCCGTGCTTCGCACGCTGGGTCCCCCCAGCTCAGACATTTTTTACGACACTCATCTCCACCGGAATGGACTCTTCCTCGCATGGAATGAGATCCTACTTGTCGGAGCGGCGTTTGTCCGCGGGGGAAGGGTTGCCTCAGAGCGTAAGCCCCTAACATTTTGTACGGATGATTTCACCCATGCATCTCTGTACTTCCCCCCTGCCAAGGCCAGTGGAGTCTTTCCCACTGCGCTTTGTCGCACCACGGTCCTCCACCCAGGAGTAAGCCCCGACACCAAGGGTCGCTAACCACGTGTAAGCCCCTATTTTATCTTTGGGCCGCTCAATGCGTAAGCCCCATTCCGCTTCTCACGGACGCACCCTTCACGACGTGATCTTCTGGTCCCTGTGCCTCTTGTTTCCCACACCGAGCATGACTCACGTGGGCGTAGAGTGCGCATCGACCATGACATCCTCCTATGGGCCGCCTCAGAGTGTAAGCCCCATCCCAGCGAATTACATGGACTTTGATCCGTGCTAACGCATGGTACGTAGGAATCCTCCACGAGGTTCATGCCCACCACCCGGTCATCCCAACCTCTCCATGTTGGTTCCCTGACCACCTTGGGCTGCCTCAGAGCGTAAGCCCCAAATCTAGCGTCCCGCATGACATTAAACTATATCTCATCCCGCATTACGTTAAACTGTATTCCGTCCCGCATGACGTTAAACTGTATCCCGTCCCGCATGACGTTAAAATTTATTCTGTCCCGCATGACGTTAAACTGTATCCCCCCTCTTGGGCCGTTTCAGAACGTAAGCCTCTTCCTTCACCCCACCATCAATCCTGATCCTTACCCGGGCCGCCACATCCCAGTGAGATCATGCCACCCTTTCCCACTCCATGTTATACAGGAGGCCGCCCACATGATGGGCCCAACATCGGTGTTCCCCCCTAGGGATCCTGTAACCCGATCTGTCTCCGCAAGACGTCAAACTCGCGACATACCCCGTGTTAAACATGGGAAGATTAAGAAAACCTCAGATGGTACACATTCCCCGCGTTCGATGTGGGATGCCTCGGGCTTCCGCGCCCTCAAGAAGCCCTGTGATGAGGGACCAAAGACATACATGCTGACGATGCCCCAACGTGATCATTCACCCCACCGTAGGTTGCTGTCCCAACAAGACACCTTGGAGCGTCTTGACCGAAGCAGCATAATTAACTGGAGTCCATGTAGATATGGCACTGGGAATGAGCTTCATGAACCCGTCTTAAATCTATGAGGGAGACCCGGACTAGGTGACAAGCTCTGAGGAGGAATCCACGAAAGGAAGAATCGACATCCCATCATCCCGGGTTCGATCAAGGAGCAGACGTCCCTGAACAAGGAATGGATGCCTCCCGCCTTTGGAAAGTGGGAATGCGGGGCCACAAGCAGCGCGCCCTCCCCTGGCGGACGGATGCGCATGCCCCGACGAAAGCATCAGAAACATTCATTTTTAATGTCATGATACTGAGAACATTATATTGTAGTTCAACGTCATGTGATAAGAACGTGGGTACCAATGTTAAGGATTTGTAAATGTTATATTTTTCATTAAATCACCCCCATTTTTTATCAGTTGTTGTGGTTGATTCCATAATCGAGGATCTAAGCATCACTACATATCCTGTTATGGAAGGAATCAAGCCACATATTGTTCTTGAAGGGATATGAAATTTAACATCATTCATTGAGGATGAAGATGAACGGATGTGAAAGTGCAATATTTTTATGGCTAATCCCAACGGTGGAAGTCTAGGCATCACTACATACCCCATGAACATGAGAATCAGGCCACACATAGTTCATGAATAGTAAACTCTCCACACATGTCTGACCCATAAGAAGAGGTGGACCTTGTTTCCATTGAATATTATAGTTGGAAATTTTTTGGGTGATCCAGGAATCACTATCTATCCTCTAATTATTGTAATCCAGTCACAAATAGTTCCTAAGGAACACTGTATTTTAACGTCATTCTGCAAGGACGAAGATGGACCGACATGAGAAAATAGAGATGTTACAGCTGGGACCAAGAGTGGATGTCTGGGAAATGCTACATACCAAATGAAAAAGAGAATCAACCCAAACTTATTTCTTGAGAGTGAATATGCTATTCAAGTCAAGCTAATATATAGAGAGGGTGCATTTTATGATTTGTCCTGACTAGACCCAGGACTATAGAGTTGGGCGTTACTAGATATATTGTGAATTTTGGAATCAATTCACACGTAGTTCTTGGCGATGGAGGTGTGGTAGAAGACCAAAAACAACCCTAGTGGTCCGCTTGAGTGAGGTCCACAAGAGTGTAATGTATTATGTTGTGCAAGGTATATGAATCATGAAATTTACCATCATGTGGTGAGGACTCATGGTATTCTTTTTAATGACTAGTGTTTAGGAACAAGACGATCCTATTGAAAGTTGTTATGCCTTGTTCTTATCATTAATCCCTCAATAGAACTCCAAATCTCACATGAGTTACGCTCGATCTGAGAAATAAAAATGAAAAGGGTTCCTCTCACCATGTATTGACTTTTAAGTGAAGCATAGGGGAATATTTCATCATGTGGTGGAAAGAAAAATATATAGGATCAAGGAATCCTTTTGTATATCATTGAAATTAGAATAAATACATATATTATTCTAGGAAACCCCATGAAGTATAATGTAATGTAGAATGGACATCTACCTTGCAGTTTAATGTTATGGGATAAGTTTGTGGATCACGCAACATGAAATGCAAGGAATACTATGAATTTGTACAGTGTAATGTCATGAGAAAAGGATTTTTATCATATATTTTAATGTTATGTGGTCAGGATGAGATGGTAAAATTTGTCCTCATGTAACATGGATAATCTGTAATAGTTTAACATCATATAACTAGGATTAAATGTATAGTTTAACATTATTTAACCAATACATATTTGTAATGTTTGAAATCATTTAACCATGAAAAAATGGTATTGTTTTATATCATGTAACTAGGAATAACTGGTAAAGATTGACATCATGTAACAAGGTTGAATTGGTATAGTTTAACATCATGTCATAAGGATAAACTGGTACAATTTAATGCCATGTAGCCATGATGAATTGTAGGACATAAAATGATTTGGATTCAGTTGATGATAGTTTTGAAAATTATTTCTTGGGAAACCTCACAATAGTGGGGGGTGTAGACACTCCCCATCCATGGTGGAAAATGAGTAAGGCCTGTTGTGATAGAACTTATGTACGACACAAGTTCCCTCATATTTCGGATCCAATGTCATGGTTTTCTTTCCTCATATCATTGGGATTCTGAGTATAAATACCAGATATCCTTAGAGTAATGAATGAAGGTGATCATTGTTATTGAAGTATCATAAAATTTGATTCTGATGAACTTCAAGGTTGTGTAGTGTGTTCAACCTATTCTAATCGAGTCCCTCCAATTTTCTAGTGTATTTTGTGATTATTTATCATCCATGAGCTTTCTGTAAATGGTCATTCAAAGTGAGGGATGCTAGACTTTTATGGGTAACACTATCTCGGTATTGTATGACAGTGAATAGGGAGTTACTTGTGTAGCAGTACGTGTAGTGGTATGGTTTTTTCATATAGCATTGAGGAATTTTTCTAGCCAGGAATTTTTATCGTTGTTCACTATTATCTAGAGTAAATTCGACAGAGTCTTATTAAAGGCGTCTATCTATACATGTTTCGTTGCATGATAGTGAGTTGATTGATTGGACTCAATATTTTATTCCTAGTATTGTTTCATAAACTACATAGAATAGAATTTGGTGAAAATTTCTTAACAATATTCAGTGATAGACCTTGAACCTGGTGATGAAATGGTATAATAAAAAGTTGATGATGTTTTCCATCCTGACTTCCTTGAAGGGTATTTCCTCTGCCCATTTCATAATGAAGTTTGTGGTAGTAATGATGTATTAGAACTTCTTAGTCGTAGCTGGGTGACATGGCCCCACAATATCCATTCCACAAATATAAAATTTCCAAAAATATTTAGATGTATGTTGGAGTTCCTATGGTTTATGGATGAAGTTTTCATGGATTTGTCTTGCCAAAAATTTCTTGCTGAATTCTACACAGTATTATATCACGGTTTTCAAGTGATATCACCACCTCCTTATTTTATGTGATAGTTTGGATCAAGATTTAGGGGAATTTCAAGAGATTTCATGGAATTTTTTCATGATGGTTTAAATATATCCTTATGTTCTTCATCTGAGAAGGATTATATCAAATCCTCAGTTATAGAGGGTATTTTTCTCATTTAGACCATCCTATAGGGTAATAAACATTACATGGAACCATATATGTTCCCTTCCTGGTATGTCTGATGTGACAATCCTATTTTAGAGATTAACAATTATAGGTTCCATCCATCCAAGGGAGGTCATTGGTTCATCTTTCCATAGGGTGGTGTTGACCTGATTGATTTATTCCATATCACATATGATGTTCTTAGAGACCATTATTCATTGTTTGATATATAATATTTATTCCTCCTGGTCCGTGGGAGATATGATGGTGGTTTCATTGGACATTGTGTCGGTGCTACCATTTTGTGATCAGGGAAGAAGATGCAATGTGGGCTCAAAAGGGAACTCTCCCATCAGTAATATGACATAAAGAATGAGTGATGTGATTTCTTCCTTTTTGATGGAATATTTTCCACTGATCTACTTTGTAACTATCTATGATTCCCTTTTTATTTTACGGTTGAATATTAGTAGTTATAGGGATAATTCGAAGCCACAAATAAGGGATTCATATTCTACCTCATTATTTGTGCATCCTTCAGATAGTGAAAATGAGTATGGACTAAATTATTTTTTTTGTAGAGCCAAATAAAACCCCTATGCCATCCCTAGTAATCTTTGAGTTTTATATCCTTTTTCTGAAATGTATTTGGGAGGCACCATAAAAATACATCTCTTATGCTCAGGGTGTGTCATGGGCATAGAAGACCTCCTTATATAGAAGTTTGGTGTCCTCTAGGATACTATTTCGGGTAGAATGTTCTCTTAGAAAATAATCCATGGATTTCCCTTTCACTAACTTCTATGATATGAAATGAATGTTGTATTCCTTCAGAATTATTGCCCATCGATCAAATTTCCCAGTCAACAGAGGGTGTCCAAAGATGTAATTCAGAGGATTATTACAAGATACGAGATCGACTTCATGGTGATTCATTAATGCCTCAGCTTATGCATTGTTGTGATGAGTGTGAGGAAAGTATTCTCAACATCAAAATATATAGTCTCATAACATATCATCTTCTGGATAAGGTAGTAGGGACTATTCGAACTCCCTAAATAATTTTTTATGTGTAAGGTGGGAACCAAATGAGTGTGAAATGGATGTGACATAAGAAAATGGTGGCCTTCTGCCAAGCTGAGGCGTCTTAATTGGTGGGTGAAATAGATACAACGTGATACTTTCGAAGTCTTCATGGAAGCCATCATCCATCTGAAAAGTGATTACCTTCTTCATTAGCCTAGTGAAGGGGAGTGATTTTATGGCCATGTTGGTAATGAATCACCGTATATAGGAAACTTTACCTTGGATCCCCCTCAATTCTGTGAGATTTGGGGGGTGAAATTTCTAATCAGTACTTGTATTCTTTGGGTTGACCTTAATGTCATGGTGGCATACCAACATACATTTGAACCTACATGATGTTACCCTTAAAGTGAATTTAAGAAAATTCATATTTAGGTTGTGCTTTTGTGTCTTTCCAAATCCTATTTTATGGTCTGTGAATTGATCACATTTCTATTGAGATTTTACTACCATATAATTGAAAAAATATTCAACAATATTTCCCATGAATGGCATAAATATATTATTCATGGTCCATTGGTATGTGGCTCCAGCATTATTCAAACCATAGGGCATGACTTGATAGAAAAAGATCACCTGGGATACTCTGAAGGTAGTGGTTTATTAATCATAATGGGACATATTTATCTAATTATATGACTAGTTCCCATCAATAAATGAATGGTCTTGGAAACCATTAGTTACATCGATCAATGTATATATGATCAAAAATGGGATGTAATCCTTTGGGAAATGTCGATGAAGGTCTCCAAAGTCAATACACATCCTAATCATCCCATTCATATAATTGATATGGACAATGTTGTTAATCCATTATGGGTATTTAAATTCTCATACAATGTTGTATTTAATAAATTTGTTAAATTCTACCTCTACATTGGTGGCACGGAAGGGGTTCATTCTCTTGGATACCTAATTAAATCCTTGATGATAGTCAGGTATTCTATGATGATGTGTAGCCACATCTGGATTTAGTATAGAAATTTATTTTTTGTTCTTATTGAACTTATATCGGTGACGCATGAGAACGGTGGTGTATGTCACTTTATCTTCGAGGGGCATGGAAGCACTAATTAGAGTAGGTTTCGAGTCTTCTTTGGTTACATGATTTATCTGCATGAGTTCATCAATGGTAGTGGATGCACCTTCCTCGAATGCTGGAGGGGAATTCCTGAGGTCATCCTCATCTTCTTC
Organism: Viscum album; assembly: GCA_963277665.1. NCBI lineage: Eukaryota > Viridiplantae > Streptophyta > Magnoliopsida > Santalales > Viscaceae > Viscum > Viscum album. Next base: position 40,877,592 of record OY728141.1, on the reverse strand, counting down.
AATCTCTCTGTCTATGGAGACATATCCATTTGAAGTTAGATACCTATGGGAATCACTTTCACTATTAGGGTGAGAGAGTCCATGAGAAGAGACATGATCCTCCCCTACATCATGAGATATCAGAGAGAGAGGTAGGAGTTGGTTACATTTTATGTTGTCTCTGGGGACTAGAGGGGCTTAGACCTATGAAATCAAATCAATCACCTCAATTGGATTTTTTAGGAGAATATAGTCACTGTTGAGAATATTCCCTGGATTTATAAAGGTTTTCCCTAAGATATTAGGGGATTCAACCTATATATCATCATCCACTATTTTTTGTATGCCAACCCTTTTTTTTAAAATCTACCTCAACATATGTGGATATGCAATTCATGAAGGGGGTGTTGTCATAATCCATTATGCCAATATTTCAATCAAAGGGATAGTTCAGAATGTAATGTAATGTTGATAGTACCGCCAAGTGGTTGTGGAGCCAGGTCCATCCAGGTAAGACATTATATGTGGTGTCTTAATGGATAACCATATAATCAGGATCATATTTGAGTTCCCAAATTTTTTCGTTGATTTTGATATTCTTATGAGGAATTTTATCATTCTTATCATACCATTAAATGGTCATCCTTCTGGGGTAAATACCCCCCTTTTCCATATCCCAAACATTAGAGGGTTCGAACTGAGATGTGGTTGATCCTAAAACAATTATCAATATGATTCCTCTAATAATTGACATTATTGAGCTAGTTCAAAACATATAAATTCTTGATGTTTTCTTGAATGGACTCTTCAAGATCATGGTTAGTGATTTGGATGGTAACATGGAATTCTGATGGGATGGTCCCTACTCAATAAACACCCACTGCAACAACTTCTATATTGAATTGATGTGGGAACTACATGGATTCAACAAGTGCCTCACAAAGTTCATTTGAAAGATAGAGTGCATCTGAGATTTTAATCCTAGATGTGACCACGTCCAACTATTTCAAAATGTTGTACTTTTTTCCAAGAGGTTAGAACTCCCCGATGTTGGATTGGTCCTAGATATGTGGTTTAGGGGCTAAGGAATTTGAGGGGGATAGGCCTGATTCTTGTTAATAGGTCATGGGATAATATTTTTCTGAACATTATGGTCATGTCAGACTTCCATATTGTATGGGATTATCATATAATCGAACCCTAGTTAAGTGTTCATGCAAAGACAATTCGATGTAGATGGCCGTTGCAGGGTTCTAGGATGCCTCTCATCCTCTTTTGAGCATACTTTATCACTTTACCCCAAGTCTCAGCTATATAAAAATTATTTAAGTGGATATGAGTAGAATATTGGGTCTGACCACGTCTGTGTTTTCCCTTATATCCTCGGTTCTTCGGGATGTGGCCTCTAGTTCCCATGTTACGTGTGGGAAAACCAGGCTCTAGGTAATACTCATCATCAGAGAAAGGGTCTTCCATGTGTATCACATTGATATAACCAATGATGATATTTTTATCCAATAAGGGTTTCATAAGGTGTGGAAGTTTCTGTGATTTAGATGTGGTATTGAAGAAATCTTCAAGACACAGATCTTGCATTGGAGTAGAATATGACTCTTCCTCTTCTGTTAATTTTTGCTTCTGATGGTAACTCCCACCATTGGGTGGTGTTTTTCTTGTTTAATCATTAGGTGGGGGAGATATTGTGGGTCTATGTAGCTGTTCTCTAGGGGTGGTGTTAGCTCAATCAATTATTTATCGAGACACCCATCTATATAAGATTCATGCATGCCTAAATGGGACATTCTTCCAATCACCATCTTATTTTGACAACACAATAGTTTTGAAAACCACATTATCTAAGGAGTTATTTAGCACCAACGATCTGTAATTTACCATTACATGAAAGAAATATTTTTAAGAAGAATAATTTCTCTATATTATGACCCATCCATCAATGGAAAGGGATGTAGTCAGGAAAATCAGTTAGGTTTACCTCCTCATGCTTCATAGGTTATGGTAGCATGAGTAGGTTGTTATCTATGACATCAAAGAAATAATCTTGGACTTGTTCATTTTATAAGGAGTATGACTTATTCATAATCTCTTCAAATAAAGAGTGGACCTAATTTGTCAGGTATTTTTTCCTGAGGGAGATTTTTTTTTCTGTCCGACAGGAGGTTCTAGGTGGTTTGGGACCAACCATATTTCATGATAGGTATCACTATCATCATGAGAGTGACAATCACAACATCTTATTTACCAAGCCATTCCCATGTGCTGGGGTTATGATTCTAGGATTTGATCAGGTTCAGTGAATGGATTATTTGAGATGTTGGGACATGTATGCGAACTTAGAAAACCCAAATATATTCTTCATTGGTATCAGAGGTGTTTGTAACTCATCATAGAGATTTTCATTGTAGAATTCCAATAGTTTCTCTTGTGAGAGAGGGATTATGATTTAATAGTTTAATCATTTCCATCTTACTATGATGTTAGAAACCATCTCATTTTTGTGTTTCTTGTAGTTTAAAGGTTGAAGATCGTCATTTTACAAAATATAGAACTAAAATGATAAAGGAACTGATGATAATGGTCTTCCCATCCCGCAACGGACCGTGCTAGAATGATGATATACTAAACAAAGTTTAGCCCTGTTAATGTTTATATGAAACACCTCAACATTATTGACTCTTTCTGATCTTTAGGGCCCATCACTGGCCAACATTAGTATACTATAAGTGTTTGAAATATTTGTTGGGTTTCCTGTAATGTCAAATGTAGAGAGGGCAGGATTTTCCAAATTGGGTGGAGGCATAGTGTCATCCACCCAGTCAGGATATGGAATTATCTCAGGCTTCATAGGTTCACATCATCCTTACATGGATTCCATTCAATTATATAGGGACTCAATGAAGTTATGAAACACTATGGGATATTTTCCAAACCATATCCTATATAGTGGGAGTGTGTGGGCGTTGATGAGGTGGCATGACCTTTTTCACCCATTTATTTTTGATTCATCAAAAGACTGAATGATTGAATTAATGAGAGAGAGGCTTTAACAAAAAGGATGGGAAATCAGGATCATTTTCGTCTTCCTAAATTATATAGACTGACTACATAGATCTAGAGAAATATTGGTACTCAGATAAATGTCTTGCTGGATGATCATATATGGTAAGAATAACATGTGTCTCTACCTAAAGATGATACCTATTAAAAATATTGTCCATATTTCTCTCCTCATTGAGTTGCATGATAGCTCATATCTCATTCTCATATTATGACAATTGTTCCTCCATGGAAGTATCCTCAACTATTTGGGTTGGTTATGAGGATGTAGTTATACAATTACCTTTCTATTTTGCAGTGTTCTTCTAAGGAGGTGAAAATTCGTTATTCATAGGTGCAATATTTTTGGAACTTTAATTGGTTCCAGGTGTATGCATCTTCCTTTGTTAAATCAAAATCACCCTCCTCCTGGGGTATGCGTTCTGTTTTGCGACCATATAAATTTTTTTCCAGATCCAAAATGTCTCTAATATTACAAATTTGATATTTATAGAGGCATGTTAATCAATGTTGGTGGATCCATTACTTTCGACATAATAAGATGATTATGAAATGCATTCCTCATTGGTTGTTATTTGAACCCTTGCCCATATTAAGTTGTTGTCACTTGAGTCCCTAATGGGGAATTATTGAATTCTCTAGGAATTCCCCCATTAATGATATATGGATAGTGAAATTGAGGGTGTTTCTAGTCATGGTTTCTGAATAGGCCCTAACTAGTAGTGGTTTTTCATGCAGTTGGAGGAACATGTCAGATATAGACTATTGATTTTCCCTCCTAATATTGGGTGACTAATTCTCTCTATGGCGATGATGATGATAAAAATGCTCCCCTCCCAGAGTATTGTTGATTATTAGAGGAATAAATTGGCATTGATTAGTCCTATTGTTTTTGATCCAATGACTCCAGTCGGGGATTTTATGACTCAAGAGACAGACATGAAAATATGTATACCCCCATTTAGCTGATTTGGGTTGATCTGAAATCACTATTTATATCTCTAGGACCCTCTTAGAGGATGATGAACCTGAAGATCTTGATTGAGATATAAATTCTGCCATCCTACTGAGATGGGTTTTGTTTATATTTTTTTGATAATGTCTCCCAAATCCCCTCAATAATTGAAATTACGAGAAGTGGAGGTGGTGGAAGATATTCCCTCAGCTCGGTGAGCTTGGTCTACCCTAATATTGATGATATGGTAGCAGATACTATGGACCATTTGATGCAACACACCCATGCTCTAGTAGGATCTAGGTGTGATGGAAGCCCATGATGAGAACCATTATTTATGGGATGTTTTCTAGGTGAATGAAACATTGGTCTCCATTTCTGAAATGATTTTCAATTTGTTTTAGGAGACCATTTTGAAATCATGTTGTTTATCCTCTCTCTATCTATTCACGATGTATGTGAACTATTAAAGAAGAAGCATTTCGTTGCAGTGACCATGTGGCCCAAGGGTTATCAGGTCCCCTAATATCACAAGAATCTATGAAATTACAAGACATTGTATCTAAGGGGTACTATTGTTTCAAGGGTGTGAAAAAGTGTAATGCATTATACTATACCCATACATGAATAAAAATGCATGATGTGTCTTTATAGATCATCTGTGGATGTTTAAAAATTGAATAGTGTAAATCATGTTCATGATTTGTGTTGTTGTTTTCTAGTTTTGGATCCTGGTCCATGGATTTAGCATCTACATTCAACTGATAATAGTGTATCTTGATGGTCTGAAGGTGACCCTCATACCCTAGATAAGGGAGGTGTTTATTCCTTGTCTAGCTGATGAGTAGGCCACATATTTTGGTGTAGATAAGGAATTAACTCCTTCTTTAGCTCATATGGGATCTCCTTATCAGAAGTAGTAAGGGGGGAGAACATTATGGGGAGGTTTCATCCTTTTAACTCAATAAATATTTCCATGAAACCCTCATCTTCATTATACATACAAGACTTCATCTAGTTAAACCATAGAAGATGATTCTGAATGTCTTATACTAAAGAGAGTGAATTACTGCAGGAAGTTGATGGGGAAATATATACTATTGACCCTGATGTTTTGAGAACCTCTCTATAAAAATGTGTATGAGTTATGGAAACCTCTATACTGATTGATTTCTACACTATCTTGGGAAGAAATTTCATAGTAATGATCATATTCTGATTCATTTTAAGAGTTTATAAACCATTTGGGTGTGTACAATGTGTCATGAATAACCCCAACGACACTGGTATTGAGAATATTAGAAATATTTTTCTTTATCTATGTTATGATATAAGTATGAAAACCTCCCTTATGGTATTTTGAAGGGATATGAGCCTATTTTATAATGGTTTCTCAAATTTTCTTATAATCGTTTGGTACTTCATCAATATGCAACAAATGATGAGATGATACTGGAGTTTGACATTGATATATCCCGTTTTATAAAGGAATATGAGCTTTTATTGAGGCATGTTCCATTCTCACTTATTGAACCACAATCGGTACTAGAATTTGAACCGGATCTTAAGCCTTTGGGATATATAGCTGGTCTTTCTTGTTAGCAATAAGATCCTTTCTCAAGGTATTGTAACAACCGATACTTTTATGAGAAATATTTTCTTTTTTATGTTATATAAATCATCAAAGGAATCTTTCACTACACACAACACTAGCCTGGCTTTCTTTACACGCAATCGCGACCTTCCTCGATATCTTGCGTCATACACAATACCGAGTCTCACTAAACAACGATATGCTATTAAAATATTACTAAAACTAGCAGTTATGAATAGTAATACCCATTTTTTGAAATTTTATTTTTCAAAATGGACTTAATTTTTCGATTCGGAATATCGAAATTAGCCTAGGGTGAAATTTTGGTATTTTTCTGAAAACTTTCAATTTTTGATGAATAGTGAAAACACTGGGTTACTATTTAAAAACCGACTTTTTATTTAAATAATTATTTATTTAATTTAAATTTATTTTAGGTCAAAATTGATACATAATACCTATATAAGTTCAATGTAATTCATTGGAGTCATTTTATAATAATTTTAGATATATCAAAATTTTATTGAACTTTTCACCGTCGTTTACCCACCTTCTAGGAGAATTTGCAAATTTACATAATTTTTAATTTTACCGCTTCTGTGAGTAGAATTTCATAAATCCAAGAGACACGGTTAATGTCAAGGACTAAAATGTGGTTCAATGAGATAAAAATAATTTTTGTTGAATAATAACTTTTTACTTTTGTTTACCACGGTTAAAAGTAAATAGGGTAATTAAGGGTGAAAATGTTATTATTATTACCGTAACATATGTACTAATTCTATTGGATAAGTTTAATTCGACCAGAAACAACCTTTCGAATAAAATATGACCATTTATGCCCACTTGGATTAGATTTGTACATTTATTATTAATTTATTTAAAGAAGGGTTAAAATAGTTAAAATCAATGTTTAATAACTAAATCATTTTTAATATAGGGTTATACATAAGATAAATTCGACTATAAATATTAATTAGAAATATAAAATGATTTCCTAGATAATGGTATTTTATTTGTAATTTTTAGACAATAAATATATTAATTTATTTATGACAAAATGATGATGCAGTAATTATCTTATTAATGAAATATTGACAAAATTGATGTTATAAATAACCAAATAAATGAAATTTTAGACTTTTTATGAATTAAAATAATTTCTTAGGTTAATATGACATGTTAGTATTGATTTAATTAACTTTTTTTTGAACTAATCTTTTTGTTATAATTTTCACAAAAATCAATTACCAAATAGTGTCAAAATTGACATAAAATAGTTTTGAAAACAAATATTATATTATTAGTTGTTATATTATTCCTAAAAATATAATGTTCGGCCAAATGATATAGATAATGTTTTATATATTAATAATAAACAACTTTGGGTTCGTTTGACTTGTTATAGTAAGTTTATTAACCATATATTGTAAGAAAATAAGAAGACACGGTAAAAGTTAAATTATCTAACTTAAAGTAAAATCTAAATGGTAAGGTTAAAACAGATACCTAAACTTGTCTAAATTTTTTTTATGAGATTATTTCGACCCATCCCCACCTTATCCTCGAAATAAATCAATTTTTAGCTATTAAAAACCAAATATGACTTTATAATAAAATAATATTTTTAGTTTCTCCTAAGGTGCCCCTCTCCTCCCTTATAAAAGGGAACCTCCTCCCTCTCTTCCTCACACAACATTGAGCCTTCATGCTCGGCCAACCCCTGAAAAATTCTCTTTTCCACTTCCCTAGAAACATCCTAGAGGTCCTGGTCTTCTTCAAAAACCAATTTTAGTGCCCTAAGAGGAGATCTCAAAGAGGCACTTCAAAGAAGAGGTAATGTCCGTTACCAATTCTTTCAACTTTATTTCATCTTCCACTTCTTCTTACTTGGTTGTTTAATTATGAAGTAATAACATCATTATAAATAATATAATGGTATGTTATTATAAGTATGAGAAAACCCTATTTCACCATCTATCCATCCTACGGAAAACAAAATCACCGTGCGTGCGTACTTACGGAATACCGTCTCCACGCCATGGTGTAATCTATTTTCCACCACCACCTTACTTGGATGGGTATAATGGTTTAAATAATAACGATATGTGATTATTGTAAAGTGATATTGATTTTGAAATAGTATACATACACTCCAATACAATTCCCTGATCATGGGAACGATATCATTGCTCGTGCGTACGTACGGAATACTGTCTCCACGATGTGATGTGACTCGTTATACATGATATTCATTGCATAATTATTATATAAATTAATTGAATGAATTAATATGATATATATTACACTAATACCATTCTGTAAATGAGGTATCTATAACCTAAAAAAATAATAAGAATTTATTCGACAAAACATGCATAAGAACAAAAAGTAATAAACACCCGAATAACAAGTAGCAATGAAATATTACTAATAAGAAGCTAAGAATATGGTCATATATGATATCATAAAAATGAGTATTATTCTTTAATAAGTCAATTACATTATTTAAATCATGATACCGGAGGTTCTAAAACTTATGAAGCAAATCAGACCTAAGGTAAGGGAAAATCTCACAATCTCATTTTTATCCGAGATTGTTTATACTTCAGAATTTACTAGGGAATATTTATCATCCACATCCATGTTTACTCAATATTTAATATTTATATCCTTGTAAAATTTTTTATATCCAATTTTACCCTTTGGTGAGTTTTTATTAAAAGATATGAAAGGAATCTTTTGTCGTTTTTCGTACGAGGTACTTTTTGACTTTTCCGACAAAAGTATGAGAAGAATGTTTTTTTAACTTATACAGAATGAATGGATTTTTAAAACTTTATTTCCAAGAAGCTTCCTTTACATGTTTTCATGTTTATTTTTAATCAACTTCTTTTAGATTAAAATTTTATGAAATGTTAAGAAAGGAAAAATGTTTTTGAAGTAGAAAGGATATTTTTCTCAAGAATGGAGTTCAAGTCTTTTATCAAAATTATTTTCCATCTAAGATAATATAGGGTACTATTTCTATACCTATTAATAAATTGACTTGATTATGTTGTGATGGAATTATTTTTATGAATTCCTTTATCTTATATGAATTTTTTTATGATCTCATGATGTTTAAGAATCCCATTTTTATTACATGGGTTATGCAATGATGTATGATTTTTTTGATTTTGTGGCACACATACGAATGGTATCATTATGATATTGGTGGGACCTATATCTACCTCCAATTCATTGGGTAAATACTTATATCTCATGAGATAGACATAGCTGGAACGGAAGGTTAAACTGGTTCAGTGAAATAGGACTGAAACGAGGAGTGAACTCAGTTCAAAAATGGACTTTGTCCTCTAAGATAGTCTTGGCAATGAGTCTTAACTACTAAGAAATGATTCTATATGACTATGTGTGTATTCCACAAAGTATCATGTTTTAGGTTATGATTATTGGGATTAAATTTCAATACAATGATTTATCCCATGTTATGAAATTATGATCTCTTTTGAAGGTTAAGATTTCCAAAATGTTATGTTCTTATGAATAGGATATGATTGATATTTCTTCTGTTTACCCTTACTGAGCATTTGAGCTCAACCTTTTGTATGTTTTCTTTCCCCAGGTAAGGAAGAAGGTTATTAAGTAGGATATTCCAAAAAGGGACTCTAGATATGATGAAATAAATGGAGGACAACGTAGATGATTTATGAACCAATTTTTTATGTTTCCCAGTTTCTAAAGACACTATACCTATATGGTCATTTCATGGTTTTGTTATATGTTGTAATAAGTGTACATCAGTTTTGAAGTATTAGTAATGTATGTAAAGTATGGGTCGTTATAGTTGGTATCAGAGGAAAGGTATAGTCCACATTTGGAAACTAGGATGTGAAAGCCTTAGTAAGAACCCAAAGGATAAGTCTAAGCATAGAACACAATCTTAGTGTTTTAGAAATGGCCATGAATAACATATAATAAGACCTTAAGATTAAATTTTTTTCTTGATTATGTAGTTTTCCTATTATAATTATTGTTTCTCACACTATTCTTCTTGTTTTTAGTCAATGGCTGGAACCCGAAGGAACCGTGTTAATGCGGAATTCAATGGGCAATGTAATGATTGTCCCCCTGAGCAACCAAACGTTATGGGAGCTGGAATTCAAAATCTTGTAGCCATGATCACACAACTTTCTCCAGCTATGCATGATACTAGACTTCCAAACGAGCAAAGGAAGGAGAAAAATTCTGTTAAATCCTTCATGAGGTAGTGTCCACCTTCATTCAGCGGGTCTATTGATCCATTAGTTTCTGAACAATGGATTAGTACTACTGAAAAGATATTTTTAGTTCTTCAATGTTCTGAACATGTTAAAGTCATCTTATCAGTTTATCGCTTGGAAGGTGAAGCTGATCAATGGTGGATTATTATCATAAATACGAGGCAAAGTGATGAAATTGAGTCCATGGAATGGGACGAGTTCAAGAACGTATTTTTCAATAAGTACTTCTCTTGTATTCTCCGAACAAAGATGGAGAAGGAATTTCTTGAACTAAAGAAAATGGATGATGAATCTGTTGGTACCTACGAAGAAAATTTTACTAGACTTGCAAGGTACACCTCTGGTATTATTATCCAACCTGAGAGTAAGATTGATCGATTATTTAGTGGCTTAAACCCAAGTCTTCAAAGGGCGTTAGCCATAAGGGACTTCAATAGATACAAGGAAATCGTTCGATGTGATCTCAATGTTGAGATGGAGATTGTAGTAACCCATCAGTCATATGGGTTTGATAAGAAGAAGAAAATGGAATTCAAAGAAAATTTTAAAGAGCACACTGAAAAGAAGACGAGTTTTCCCTTATTCTCAACGTGTGGAACAAAACATGGAGGAAATTGTCTTAAGGGGATAGGAAAATATAATAAGTGTGGAAAAGAAGGTCATCGGGCAATTGAATGTCGAAATAATGGGAAGAAGATGTCTAATTATTCAAACAAAGTAATGGATACACAGAATGAACCTACTACACTTCAATGCTTCAAGTGCAAGGAGATGGGGCATTATGCCAATCAATGCCCAAATCCAAGGGTTGATGATGATGATCAACGTCAACAAAATCTTAAGGCCAAAGACAAAGGAATGTCACATGCAATTACTATCGGTGATGTAGAGTACGACAACGAATTGGTGAAAGGTACACTAACAATCCACTCTAAAGTAGAAAATGTTTTATTTGATTTTGGATACACCCACTCTTTTAATTCTAAAGAATTTTCTAAGGGTATCACCATATTACCTCACAATTAGATGTTGTGTAAGCTGTGACAACCCCTAATGGCACAACAATCGCATCAAAAGATTATAACTCTTCTCCGATTGAAGTTTGGGGGAAAGTGCTTCCTGCAAATATTGTGATCCTTCCTGTAGTGGAATTTGATATGATTCTTGGCATGGATTGGATTTCTCTATATGGAGCTCATATCAATTGAAAAAGAAGGGAAGTCACATTTAATATTCAATATCAATCTATGATCGTCTATTGATGCAAGGATGAACATAACCTTCAAGTGGAAATTTATACCATATTATGGGTATTGATTCCACTAAATGAAGGTTATTTATCTCAAATGGTTGGTGAGAAACTCACGATTAAGAATATGCCCATTGTACTAGAGTTTGATGATGTCTTTCTGGAGGAACTTCCGAGTCTCCCACCAAATCGTGAAGTTGAGTTTTCAATAGAACTCGTACCGGGTGCATTGCCTATTTCGAATACACCTTATAGAATGACCCCAATTGAGTTGCAGGAATTGAAGAAGCATATCCAAGAGAATCTTGATAAGGGATTCATATGCCCTACTGCGTCACCTTTGAGAGCAATTGTTCTGTTTGTTAAGAAGAAAGATGGATCAATGAGACTCTGCATTGATTATCGAGAACTTACCAATATCACAATCAAGAAAAAATATCCTCTCCCGCGCATTGATGACTTATTTGACCAACAACGTGGAGCTCAATACTTTTCAAAGATTGATCTGTATTCAGGGTATCATCAATTAAGGGTCAAAAGAGAGGATATACCAAAGACAGATTTCCGTACATGGTATGGACTATGAAATTATAGTGATGGCATTTGGTCTTACTAATTCCCCTGCTATCTTCATGGATCTGATGAATAGAGTCTTTAGATACTATCTTGATCAGTTTTTGGTATTCTTTATAGATTATATTCTAGTCTATTCAAAGAGAAAGGAAGAACATGAAGATCACTTGATAATTGTATTGAAGACCCTATGAAATGAGAAGCTTTATGCCAAATTTACCATGTGTAAATTTTGACTTCAAAAAGATGCATTTTGGGTCACATAATCTCAAAAGAGAGGATATTTGTGGATCCAACAAAAAAATAGGTTATCAAAAGATGGTCAAGACCAACAATAGTAACCGAGATCCGAAGTTTTCTTGGTTTGGCTGGATATTATTGACGTTTTGTGAAAGATTTCATACGATTATCTAATCCACTCACCAAGTTGACTCGAAAAGGAGTTATGTTCGTGTGGACAGAGGAATGTGAAGAGAATTTCAAGGAGTTGAAAAGAAGGTTATCCAGTGTACCTGTACTCACACATCCTTATAGTGGAGAAAGGTTTTTGATCTACAGTGATGCATCCAAGAAGGGGTCGGGGTGTGTTCTTATGAAAAATGATATGGTGATAGCTTATTCCTCACGACAGTTGAAAATCCATGAGCAAAATTACCCAACTCATGATTTGGAGTTAGCTTCGGTAATCATTGCATTAAATATTTGGAGGCATTATATTTATGTAGAATGGTGTGATATTTATACTAATCATAAAAGTTTAAAGTATATTTTCACACAACAGGAGCTGAATATGCATCAAAGAAGATGGTTAGAGCTGATTAAGGATTACGACTGCTCAATTCATTACCACCCTGGGAAAGCAAACAAGGTGGCAGATGCATTAAGTCGACAAGACCATGCTATCTTATCCATGATGAGGATCACAAAAGATCCAATATTTATGGATTTACAATGGATGGATCTTGGAATTATAATGAAAGGGGAAAATCATATCTTTCTCAATTGAATGTTCAACCATCTATACATGTGAAGATTAAAGAGGCACAGAAAGAAGATGTAGAGTTACAAAAGAATGTGAGACATATTCTTGAATTCAACCTTGATTGTGATGGGATAATAAAGTTCAGGAATTGGGTTTGTGTTCCTCCCATCCCAGAATTAAAGAAGGTGCTGCTGGATGAGGCTCATAGTTCTTCATTCTCTATTCATCCTAGAAGTACGAAGGTGTATAAAGACATGAAAGAGTACTTCTAGTGGGATGGCATGAAAAGAGATATTGCTGAATATGTCTCTCGATGCTTGGTTTGTCAGCAAGTTAAAGATGAGAGACAGAAGTCTAAGGGGATGTTACAACCATTACCCATACCCGAATGGAAATGGGAAAACATCACTATGGACTTTGTCACCGGACTTCCTAAAACATCCAAAGGCAATAATTCTATCTGGGTCATAGTTGATCATCTTACAATGTCTGCACACTTCATTGCTATTAAAGAGGATTTCTCTCTAGATCAGCTTCCTAGGATATATGTAAAGGAAGTGGTAAGATTTCATATAGTACCACTTTCCATTATATCTGATTGGGATCTAAGATTTTCCTCGATGTTCTGGTGAAGTCTTCAGCATACTATGGATACAGAGTTGAGTTTCCGCACTGCTTATCATCCTCATATAGACGGTCAGTCTAAGAGGACAATTCAAAATCAAGAAGATATGTTGAGAGTTTGCTCTATGGATTTCAAAGGTGGTTGGGATAAACACCTATCTTTGGTGGAATATTCTTATAATAATAGCTTTCACTCAAGTATTCAGATGGCTCCTTATGAAGCACTCTATGGAAAGGAATGCAGGACTCCAACTTGCTAGGGGGAAGTTGGGGAAAGAAAGCTATTAGGACCTGATCTTGTTGATGAGATGGCAGAAAAGGTCAGATCTATTCAACAACACATAAGAGCATCTCAGAGTCGACAAAAAAGTTAGGCCGACAACCGAAGAAAAGACCTAGAGTTTGAAGTGGGTGATAAAGAGTTCTTACGAATATCTCCCTGGACGAGGGTCATGATATTTGGAAAGAAGGGAATGTTGAGCCCTAGATATATCTGTTCTTTCGAAATACTGGATCGTGTTGGGAAGTTAGCTTACCGATTTTGACATCCACCAAATCTCTCCCAAGTTCATGATGTGTCCCATGTATCTCTCCTGAGAAAGTACATACCTTATCCTTCACATGTACTCAGCTCAGAAGTTGTACCGTTGGAGCAAGATCTTTCTTATGAAGAACAGTAGATAGAGATTCTAGATCGTAGAGAAAATGTCCTACAGAACAAGACCACTCGCTTGGTGAAAGTTTTATGGAGGAACCACCAATTTGATGAATCTATATGGGAGCTTGAGGAAATGATGAGGGAGATGTATCCTCATATGTTTGTTACAAAGTGATGAATTTCGAGGGTGAAATTCATTTAAAGGGGGGTAGAATGTGATTCCTGATACTTTTATGAGAAATATTTTGTTATTTATGTTATATAAATCATCAAAGGAATATTTCACTACACACAACACTAGCTTGGCTTGCTTTACATGCAATCACGACCTTTCTCGATAGCTTGCGTCGTACGCAATACCGAGTTTCACTAAACAACGATATGCTATTAAAATATTACTAAAACTAGTCATTATGAACTGTAATACCCACTTTTTGAAATTTTATTTTTCAAAATGGACTTCATTTTTGGATTCGGAATATCGAAATTAGCCTTGGGTGAAATTTTGGTATTTTTCTGAAAACTTTTAATTTTTGATGAATCGTGAAAACACTAGGTTACTATTCAAAAACTGACTTTTTATTTAAATTTATTTTAGGTCAAAATTGATACATAATACCTATATAGGTTCAATTCAATTCATTGGAGTCATTTTATAATAATTTTAGATATATAAAAATTTTATTGAACTTTTCACCGTCTTTTACCCACCTCCTAGGAGAATTTGCAAATTTACATAAAACATAATTTTACTACTTTTGTGAGTGGAATTTCAAAAATCCAAGAGACATGGTTAATATTAAGGAAAAAATTTTGGTTCAATGAGACAAAAATATTTTTTTGTGAATAGTAACTTTTTACTTTTTTACCACGGTTAAAAGTAAATACGGTAGTTAAGGGTACAAATGTTATTATTATTACCCTAACACATGTCCTAATTCTATTGGATAAGTGTAATTCGACCAAAATCAACCTTAGGAATAAAATATGACCATTTAGGACCCCTTAGATTAGATTAGTACATTTATTATTAATTTATTTAAAGAAGGGTTAAAATAGTTAAAATCAATGTTTAATAACTAAATCATTTTTAATATAGGGTAATACATAAGATAAATTCCACTATAAATATTAATTAGAAAGATAAAAATATTTCCTACATAAAGTTACTTTATTTATAATTTTTATACAATAAATAAGTTAATTTATTTATGACACAATGATGATGCTGTAATTATCTTATTAATGATATATTGACATAATTGATGTTATAAATAACCAACTAAATGTAATTTTAGACTTTTTATGAAAATAAAATAATTTTATAGGTTAATATGACATGTTAGTATTGATTTAATTAAAAATTTTCGAACTAATCATTCTTTTATGATTTTCACAAAAATCAATTACCCAATAGTGTCAAAATTGACATAAAATAGTTTTTAAAACAAATATTATATTATTTATTGTTATTTTATTCCTAAAAATATAATGTTCATCCAAATTACTTATATAATGTTATATAAATTAATAATAAACAACTTGGGGTTCGTTTGGCTTGTTATTGTAATATTATTAAACATATAGTGTAAGAAAACAAGAAGACACGGTAAAAGTTAAATTATCTAACATATAGTTAAATCTAAATGATAAGGTTAAAATAGATATCTAAACTTGTCTAAATTCTATTTTATGACAGGATTTAGACCCATACCCACCTCATCTTCTAAATAAATCAATTTGGAGCTATTAAAAACCAAATATGACTTTATAATAAAATAATATTTTTAGTTTTTCCTAAGGTTCCCCTCTCCTCCCTTATAAAAGGGCACCTCCTCCCTCTCTTCCTCACACCACATTGATCCTTCAAGCTCAGAAAAATCCTACCAAATTATTTTCTCCACTTCTCTAGAAACATCCTAGAGGTCCTGGTCTTCTTCAAAGACCAATTTTAGTGCCCTAAGAGGAGGTCTCAAAGAGGCTCTTCAAAGAAGAGGTAATGTTCGTTACTGATTCTTTGAACTTTATTTCTTTTTCCACTTATTCTTATTTAGTTTTTTCATTATGAAGTAATAAAATCATTATCTCTAATATAATGGTATGTTATTATAAGTATTAAACAACCCTATTTCACCATCTATCCATCCTATGGAAAATGAAATCACCGCGCGTGCGTATATACGGAATACCGTCTCGACGCCGTGGTGTAATCTATTTTCGACCACCACCTTACTTGGATGGGTATAATGGTGTAAATAATAACTATATATGATTATTGTGAAGAGATATTGATTCAGAAATAGTATACATACACTCCAATACAATTCCATGATCATGAGAATGGTATCATCGCTCGTGTGTACGTACGGAATATCGTCTCCACGATGTGACGCGACTCGTTCTACATGATCTTCATTGCATAATGATTATATAAATGAATTTAATGAATTAATATGATATATATTACACTACTACTATTCTGTAAATGAGGTATCTATAACTTAAAAATAATAATAAGAATTTATTCGACAAAACAAGCATAAGAACAAAAAGTAATAAACACCCAAATAACAAGTAGTATGATTCAGGAATAACAATATATATGATATCATAACAATTAGTATGATTAAGGAATAAGTCAATGACATTATTTAAATCATTATACAGGTGGTTCAGACACTTACGAAGAAAATTGGACCTAAGGTAAGGGAAAATATCGCAATCTCATTTTTATCCGAGATTGTTTATACTTCAGAATTTATAGGGGAATATTTTTCATCCACATCCATGTTTCCACAATATGTAATTTTTATATCTTTCTACAATTGTTTATTTCCAATTTTACCCTAGTTGAGTTTTTAGTAAAATATATGAAAGGAATTTTTTTTCATTTTTCATACGATGTACTTTTTGACTTTTCCGAAAAAAGTACGAGAAGAATGTTTTTTTAAATTATAGGGCATGAATGGATTTTTAAAACATTATTTTCAAGAAGCTTCCTTTAAAAGTTTTGATGTTTTTTTAATCAACTTCTTTTAGTTTAAAATGTTATGACATGTGAAGAAATGAAAAATGTTTTTAATGTAGAAAGGATATTTTCCTCAAGAAAGGAGTTCAAGTGTTTTATCAAAATTATTTTCCATCTATGATAATATAGGGTTTGGTTTCTATCCATATTATTACATTGATTTTATTATGTTGTGATGGAATTATTTTTATAAATTCATTTATCTTATATGAATTGTTTGATGAAGTCACGATGTTTAAGAATCCCATTTTTATTACATGGGTTATGCAATAATGTATGATTTTTTTGATTTTGTAGAACACATAAGAATGGTATCATTATGAGATTGGTGGGACCTATATCTCCCTCCAATGCATTGGATAATGATTTATATCTCATGAGATAGACATGGCTGGAACGGAAGGTTAAACCGGTTTAGTGAAACAAGACTGAAACGAGGAGTGAACTCGGATCCGAAATGGACATTGTCCTCTAAGATAGTCTTGGAAATGAGTCTTGACTACTAAGAAATGATTCTAAATGATTATGTGTGTATGTCACAAAGTTTCATGTTTTATGTTATGATTATTTGGATTACATTTCACTACTATGATTTATCCCATGTTATGAAATTATGATCTCTTTTGCAGGTTAAGATTTCCAAAATGTTATCTTCTTATGAATATGATATGATTGATATTTCTTTTGTTTACCCTTACTGAGCATTTGAGCTCACCCTTGTGTATGTTTTCTTTCCCCATGTTCGGTAGAAGGTTATTAAGTAGGATATGTCAAAAAGGGACTCTAGATATGATGAAATAAATGGAAGACAACGTAGATGATTTATGAACAAGTTGTTTATGTTTCCCATTTTCTAAAGACACTATACCTATACGGTCCTTTCATGGTTTTGTTATATGTTGTAATAAGTGCACCTCAATTTTGAATTATTAGAAATGTATGTAAAGTATGGGTCGTTATAGGTATTCTCCACTCTCACCTTGTGAGGCCCTGTTGGATCAGGAATATGAGATTGGTTTGAATATTCATTCCCAAAGGAATATGTTAATGGATCTCAAGAATTGGAGAAGGGATATGGGCCTCCTCATACTTATATTAGAATTATTATGGGACAATCATTCATTAGTGGAATTAGGAATATGTGTATAGCATCCATGATTTGCTATAATTTTCAAGGAAGATTCACTAACTAGAATATAAGCCTATATTAAAGCTTGTGTCCTTCTAGTATGGCCATACACATCCACAATAGGGATATATGCTCAATCCTGGGCCTTTGTAGTATGTTGCTAGAATTATTAGAAAATAATATATATCAATCAAAAGTCTTCTTCCACTCTATCACAGTGAGCTTCGTCCACAATGGTGATATGATCCTGATCCTATTCCATTAGATAATGTCTTTGAACTTTTTTGTTGGGCATGTTTCCCTACCCCAGAGGCATTTTTATCTCTCACTTTGTTAGCCCCAGTTGGAATGGGAATATGAGACTGGTCCAATGCCTCATAATTTTTAAAAATATGAACATAATACTTATATATGGGATTAGGAATGTATTATTTCTCCTACACATCCACTTTTTCATGATGATTAGAGTTTAGAGATTTTTCAGATATAGGGATAGGAATATGTTTCGTCCCTTTATCTGAAATAATGCTAGAATATGCCAACTGAGTTCTTCAATAGTATCTAAAATATATTAAATGTTTATTAAATTGTGTGTAGAGATATAATAGTGTACGTTTTTTGTATCCACTAAAAATTTTATGATCTCAAATTGAATACATAATATGTGCCCACCTCCATCCTCCTTTTTCCAACAGAATATGCCGATGGAATTTGTGCATAGGGGTAGGGATATGCACATCCCCTATCCCTGCTACAAGAATATGCCTACAGACATGTCCTAAGAGAGTAGGGATATGAGCCTTCATTCTGCTTCTTATTGGAATATACTAGTTGGCATTATCACCATGATCGGGGATATGATCTCTTTCTTGGATTTCCAGTTCCTTCCTCATCTGCTTATCCTTTCTTGTTGCTCATGCATGGGTTATAGAGGTGTAAGTTTGATAGGTGATTCCCTCATCAGGGGACTGGTGGGTATCAGCTGGACAAAGATGGCGATGTTGGTTGAATGATGCTCTTCTTAGTGGCACCTGAACCGGATGGGAGTCGTATTTGTCTTCTTGGCCCACCTTCATTAGATATGGATGGTGGAAGTTTTCTCAATCTGGGGATATGCTCCTAAAGCTATTGGATGTGGTGACGAGAGCCACTGGTTTAGATGTATCTTTCCATGGATTATGTAGACTCACTGGTTTCAATTATTTGAGAATCTGTAGAGACCCGAAGCTTAACGTACATGGACATTACATTATTTTTGTGGAATACTTAGTACATAACAAAAACACACACACAAGGACCGTAATAGTTTAGTGAATTTGGAAACTTAGAATATAATCTTCTAATCGTGGTGAAAGATCTTCAACATCTCCCATAAAGATCTTCCTTTTTTTGCCTAAAACCATTCTTTATATCCCGGGGAAAAGAAAACATAAAAGGGTGAGCTCAAATGCTTAGTATGGGTAAACAAAAGAAATATCAATCACATCATATTCATAAGAACATAACATTTTGGAAATCTTAACCTGCAAAGGAGATCATAATTTCATAACATGGGATAAATCATAGTAGTGAAATGTAATCCCAATAATCATAACATAAAACATGAAACTCTGTGGCATACACACATAATCATAGATAATCTTTTATTATTAGTCAAGACTCATTGCCAAGACTATCTTAGCGGACAAAGTCCATTTCTGAACCGAGTTTCACACATCGTTTCAGTCTTGTTTCACTAAACCGGTTTAACCTACCATTCCATCCATGTCTATCTCATGAGATATAAAATCTTTACCCAATGCATTGGAGGGAGATATAGGTCCCACCCATATCATAATGATACCATTCATATGTGTGCCACAAAATCATAAATCATACATCATTGCATAACTCATGTAATAAAAATGAGAATCTTAAACATCGTGACATCATAAAAATATTTCCATCACAACATAATAAAATCAATGTAAAAATAGGGATAGAAACATAACCCTATATTATCTTAGATGGAAAATAATTTTGATAAAACTCCTGAACTCCATTATTGAGGAAAATATCCTTTCTACTTCAAAAACATTTTCCTTTCATAACATGCCATAAACTTATAAACTAAAATAAGTTGATTAAAAATAAACATGAAAACTTGTAAAGGAAGCTTCTTGGAAATATTTTTTTAAAAATCCATTCATGCTGTATAAGTTAAAAAAACATTCTTCGTACTTTTATCGGAAAATTCAAAAAGTACCTCGTACGAAAAACGAAAAAAGATTCCTTTCATATCCTTAATAAAAACTCACCGAAGGGTAAAATTGGATTTAGAAAATTGTAGGAGGATGGAAATAATATTACATATTGAGGAAACATGGATGTGGATGATAAAATACACCCCAGTAAATACCAAAGTATAAACAATCTCAGATAAAAATTAGATTGTGATATTTCCCTTACCTTAGGTCTGATTTGCTTTGTAAGTTTCTGAACCTCCTGTATAATTATTTAAATAATGTTGTTGTCATATTAAAGAATCATACTTATTGTTATGATATCATATATGGTCATATTCTTAGTTTCTTATTAGTAATATTTCATTACTACTTGTTATTCGGGTGTTTATTAATTTTTGTTCTTATGCGTGTTTGTCGAATAAATTCTTATTATTCTCTTTAGGTTATAGATAACTCATTTCCAGAATGGTATTAGTGTAATATAAATCATATTCATTCATTCAATTTATTTATATAATCATTATGCAATTAAGATCATGTAGAACAAATCATATCACATCCTAGAGACGGTATTCTGTACGTACGCACGAGCGATGATATCATTCCCATGATCGTGGAATTGTATTGGAGTGTATGTATACTATTTAAGAATCAATACCACTTTAAAATAATCATATATATTCATTAATTTTACCCTTATACCCATCCATGTAAGGTGGTGGTGGAAAATAGATTACACCATGGTGTAGAGACGGTATTCCGTACGTACGCACGCGCGGTGATTTCATTTTCCGTAGGATGAATAAGAGGTGAAATAGGGTTGTTTCATATATATAATAACATATCAGTATATAAGTGATATTGATGTTATTACCTCATAATTAAACAACTAATGAAGAGGTAGTAGATGAAGAATGGAACTTGAAGAAAACGGTAGAAGCTATTACCTCTTTCTCGAAGTGCCTCCTTTAAACTTTCTCTTAAGGCACTAGAGTTGGTCTTTTGATAAGACCAGTACCTCTAGTATGTTTCTAAGTAAGCGGGGAAGTGAAATGGTCAGGGGTTGGCCGAGCTTGAAGGCTCAAATTGGTGTGAGGAAGAGAGGGAGGAGGTTCCCTTTTATAAGGGAGGAGAGGGGCACCTTTGGAAATATAAGAAATATTAGTTTATATTAAATCCCAACCCCACTTAAAAACATCCAAAATTAATCATATCCGAATCTTAGATGAGATAGGGTTGTAATATCAACAACAAATAAAATTTTGACATGTTAGAAATTTATTTTAAACATTATCAACTTGATTTATCCTTATTTATCAATTTAATTTTATTTGTGTTAATAATATTATAAATTTTATATTATTATAAATAATTACATATGTGTTGTGAATTTTCCATAATTTGACACTTTATGACATTTTAGACCATATAAAATTTAATTTATAATTTTTTAATATTTTTTTGATTTTTAAACAATTTTATAATATGTATTGTTTATAAAAAACAATAGTGTCAATTTTGACACTATTAATTTATTTGAATTTAAATAAAATATATACAGAAGATATGTTCTAACATAAAGATTTAATAGATTAATAAAATGTCATATGTATCTAGAAAATTAGTGGATTACATTAAATAGTTCATATAATATTTATTTTATTATTTTTAAAACCATATATTTGATATTTTAATTAATAAAATAATTTCAACATCACTATTGTGTCATAATAAATGATAATTATTTAATACATAAAAATTATAAATAAATTCCTAATATGTAGATAATTGTATTATAGTCCTTGAGACTATTCATGTTCGAAGTTTCATTAAGTTTATCCCCAAATTAAAATTATTATACTTATAAGATTTAAGAAATTGACATGTTGTCACATTCATTGGTTTTAATAATAATTAAATTATTTTCATAGGAAAAAGTCCATTAAATGAATCTAATCCGACCCTTAGGGGATATGGGTCGACTTTTAGTCATCCAATAGGATTTTTTCAGGTGTTAGGGTAATTTTATAATCTTATATTTACCCTAAATTACCCGATTTACCTTTAACTATGGTAAATAAAATTTACCGTAGTTACTATTAATAATGTCCAAAAATAAAAAGCAGCCTATTAACATAATTTCGACCCAATGATTCTGAATATGGATTCCATTTTTCAAAATTCAAAACATATAAGTTGCGGTAATTAATTTAAAATAAATCTCGTTGTTAAGAAAATGGGTTTTAGAAGTTAAAACATTTCCAAAGATTGAAATGTTTTTAACTATGAATTCAAGGTAAAATTAATGCTAATGACATACATTTTATTAAATTGTAAAAATATATTCTATTTATACTTTAAAACCATTCAATATTATAGTTTATCCATATAAATTATCTCAATAAAAAAAGTTATTTTTAATTAAAAATTAGCGTATTTTTACTATTCATCAAAATATGAATGTTATCAGAAAAATATCAAAAATTTATCCAAAGTAAATATTTATACCCTGATTCAAAAGAAAAATTTTATTTTGTCAAATTGAACTTATAAACATGTCAAAAACTAGATTTAATGTGGGTGTGCCATCAAAAGGCGACAAAACTGTATTTTTTGAAAAATATTTCTTTAAAAAAAACTGATTTTGCTTTTATACCTCATTCTATAATATGTATAAGTTGAATTAAAATGTTATAAAATTAAAAATTCAGTCATTAGTATTCATAACGGCTATTTTTAATAATATTTTAGTAGCATATCGTTGTTTAGTGAAACTTGGTATTGCGTACGACGCAAGCTATTGAGGAATGCCGCGATTGCATGTAATGTAAGGAAATTCAAGGATGTGTGTTGTGCAAGCTCTTTTTGGTGTAGTGTACAACACAAGACATTAATGAAATTAAAGAGAATATTTTTCATAAAATCTCAGGGTGTTACATTGTACCCCCCTTAAAATGAATTTCGCCCTCAAAATTCATCAGGGTTATAAATGGTTTACTACTCGAAAGTTTCTTTAATTGAAACCCACATCGTAATAGGGAATACCAAAACCAATCTCTAAAAAAAAGTATGAAACATAATGGTTACCCAAATAAACTAATCACTGTGTTTCCACATAGGTGAAAATATGAATATGGAAGAGAAATCTAACCATCATGTTCTGATGGAGGGTGGTAGAGACCATGGCTATAGAAAGGCCATCAATCAGAAAGCCATAAATTTGTGACGATCTAAGGTACCATCTGATTCATAAGATATAAGAGTACAAGGACAACATTTTTGTTTTTCAAGATCATTTCCCTAAAGTTGATGAAATTGGAATTAGAAGAAATACTTTCGTGATTTTGGTATAGTCTCACTGTTGGTCGTTCTTTGGACAATTTCCACTAATCTCTTAATGAAATGAAGTTGAATTTGTAATTAGTGAAGCGTTAGCAGGTCATGTGATAGAATGATGGGCCATTCCATCTGTTTCAAACAAAAGGTTAGAAAAAATTATCAAATATACATAAGTCCATCAATGGAGAGGTTAATCATATATCATTCCAAAAATGAACTTATACTTAATATATCATAACTCTTAATAAAATAAAACTAGTTTATACTAACCAGGGACATCCTGTAGGCCAGTGGTATGCGATAAAGGTCAGTCGCACTTTGGTTGTGGGTTCGATTCCCACAGCCTTGTCCGACGTGATTGGCTATCACCCGTCCTGCAGGTTGTCCTTTTTCTAAAACTACATTACTATAACATCCCATCAATAATATCAAAAAAGAACTTCTATCCTTAAACAATACTAACTTATGTCCAACATAATCCATTATAATCTTTAGGATTATCCGCAATACTGCAGTCCACTCTCATATTATAGTGAAAACAATTACCAGAGATTTCATATAACAAGCATGTTAATACCATCGTTGATCCCCATATATCATAAGATATGTCTTGTTGGTCACATTCCAAACATTCAAAGGCCTTAATCATGTATTCTCTAAAAAAATGAATACCCATTGAACCTTAGTGAAAACATGAATGCAGTTAAAAGTTAACATTTTCCACATACAAAAATCCAAAAAATTTATATACTCAAACCATGATATAACCTTCTCCTTATATCAGTCATGAGCACATGAATACTATCAAACATTTAATTTCCTCCTTATCCCTTAATTATGCGCGTATCATCTAGATTCCAAAAATATCTGAATAACCTTTCATGAATACTGGTACCATTAATCATACACTTTCAAAACTCAAGGAAAGACAATAGTGTTACAATCCTTAGATGTCTCTGTATTCCATAGTTCCATGATATAATTTATACAACATTACACTTGATAAACATGTAATCATTCCACTGCCTTCTTAAACCATTGACCGAGCTTCAACAATTCTTTCATCTCACATATCATTTGTAGTCTCTTCATCATTATCCACATAAATACTACCCATACGACTATACTTATTCTCTTCATGAGAATTTCCCTTAGGGCATTGGTTTTCATAATGCATGTACATTCCACATTTAAAACATTTAACCGTTGTTGATGTCGTAGCAATACCATTATCCTCATCCATGGTGTTAACTGAACCTTTTCCTTTGCACTTACTGGCTTTGTGTCCTTCTTTTCCACACCCAAAGCATCTTCTAGTTCCTTTGAAACATTCTCCTTGATGCCTCTTACCACATGATTTACATAGGGGAAAAAGAACTTTCTTTCCTCTATGATCATCATAAAACTCCATCTTTCTTTTATTACCCGAGTCGGGAAACTTACCAAATTTGAGTTTATTGATCATATTATGAGATTTCTGATTTGGAATAATAATGATGTTTGGAATTCCAAATCACATTTCATTTGGTTTCTCATGAAAAACATCATTCCATTTTCCATCATATCCTTCATTATCGTGAATCATCTTGTTTCCAGCCATTTTCTAAACCCCAAAAAGAATAGTGTGAGAGGCCAAAATCACGATAGGGAAAACAATATAATAAAGGAGGAGTACCTTCAATATCTAACATCTTGGGTTTCTGTAATTATAGTACTATATCCTATACTTATACTTAACCTTAGGGACATCCCTAGACATACCTTAGAAATATCTCTAGGGATCTCACTAAAGTTCTCACATCCTAGTTTCCAAAGGTTGACTAAACCTTTCCTTTGATACCAACTGTTGAGACCCGAAGCTTAACGTACATGGAGATTACATTATTTTTGCGGAATACTTAGTACATAACGAAAACACACACACAAGGACCGTAATAGTTTAGTGTCTTTGGAAACTCAGAATATAATC
The DNA here is from genome assembly GCA_963277665.1 of Viscum album. Lineage (NCBI taxonomy): Eukaryota > Viridiplantae > Streptophyta > Magnoliopsida > Santalales > Viscaceae > Viscum > Viscum album. The sequence goes on along the minus strand of OY728141.1, from coordinate 40,851,927 downwards.
TTCTAATCGTGGTGAAAGATCTTCAACATCTCCCATAAAGATCTTTCTTTTTTTGACCTAAACCCTTTATTTATATCCTGGGGAAAATAAAACATAAAATGGTGAGCTCAAATTCTCAGTAAGGGTAAAAAAAAGAAATATCAATCACATCATATTCATAAGAACATAACATTTTTGAAATCATAACCTACAAAGGAGATCATAATTTCATAACATGGGATAAATCATAGTAGTGAAATGTAATCCCAATAATCATAACATAAAACATGAAACTTTGTGGCATACACACATAATCATAGATAATCATTTCTTATTAGTCAAGACTCATTGCCATGACTATCTTAGTGGACAAAGTCCATTTCTGAACCGATTTTCACTCCTCATTTCAGTTTTGTTTCACTGAACCGGTTTAACCTGCCGTTCCAGCCATTTCTATCTCATGAGATATAAAATCTTTACACAATGCATTGGAGGGAGATATAGGTCCCACCCATCTCATAATGATACCATTCATATGTGTGCCACAAAATCATAAATCATACATCATTGCATAACACATGTAATAAAAATGGGAATCATAAACATCGTGACATCGTAAAAATATTTCCATGACAACATAATCAAATCAATGTAATAATACGGATAGAAACAGAACCCTATATTATATTAGATAGAATTTTTTTTTGATAAAACTCTAGAACTCCATTCTTGAGGAAAATATCCATTCTACTTCAAAAACATTTTCCTTTCTTAACATGTCATACAATTTTGAACTAAAAGAAGTTGGTTAAAAATAAACTTGAAAACTTGTAAAGGAAGATTCTTGGAAATATTGTTTTAAAAATCCATTAATGTCGTATAAGTTAAAAAAAACATCATTCGTACTTTTGTCAGAAAAGTCAAAAAGTACTTCGTACGAAAAATGAAAAAATATTCCTTTCATATCCTTTACTAAAAACTCACCAAAGGGTAAAATTGGATATAATAAATTGTAGGTGGATGCAAATAATATTACATATTGAGGAATCATGGAGGTGGATGATAAAATACACCCCAGTAAATACCAAAGTATAATCAATCTCGGATAAAAATGAGATTGTGATATTTCCTTTACCTTAGGTCCAATTTTCTTCGTATGTGTCCGAACCTCCTGTATAATGATTTAAATAATGTTATTGACTTATTACAGAATCATACTTATTGTTATGATATCATATATGGTCATATTATTAGCTTTTTATTAGTAATATTTCATTACTACTTGTTATTCGGGTGTTTATTACTTTTTGTTCTTATGCGTGTTTGTCGAATAAATTCTTATTCTTCTCTTTAGGTTATAGATACCTCATTTCCAGAATGGTATTAGTGTAATATATATCATATTAATTAATTCAATTTATTTATATAATCATTATGCGATTAATATCATGTAGAACGAATCACATCACATCGTGGAGACGATATTACATACGTACGCACGAGCGATGATATCATTCCCATGATCGTGGAATTGTATTGGAGTGTATGTATACTATTTTAGAATCAATAAAAATTTACAATAATCATATATATTCATTAATTTCACCCGTATACCCATCCAAGTAAGGTGGTGGTGGAAAATATATTACACCACATCGTGGATACAATATTCCGTACGTACGCAAGCGCGATGATTTCGTTTTCCATAGGATGGATAAGAGGTGAAATAGGTTTGTTTCATATTTATAATAACATATCAGTATATAAGTGATACTGATCTTATTACCTCATAATGACACAACTAAAGAAGAGGTAGTAGAAGAAGAATGGAACTTAAAGAAAATTGTAGAAGGTATTACCTCTTTCTCAAAGTGCCTCCATTAAACATTCTCTTAAGTCACTAGAGTTGGTCTTTTGATAAGACCAGTACCTCTAGTAGTTTTATAAGGAAGTGGGGAAGTGAAATGGGCAGGGTTTGGCCAAGCTTGAAGGATCAAATTGGTGTGAGGAAGGGAGGGAGGAGGTTCCCATTTATAAGGGAGGAGAGGGGCACCTTTGGAAATATAAGAAATATTAGTTTATATTAAATACCAACCCCACTTAAAAACATCCAAAATTACTCATATACGAAGCTTAGATGAGATAGGGTTGTAATATCATCAACCAATAAAATTTATACATGTTAGGAAATTATTTTAAACATTATCAACTTGATTTATCCTTATATATCAATTTAATTTTATTTGTGGTAATAATATTCTAAATTTTAAATTATTATAAATAATTACATATGTGTTGTGAATTTTCCATAATTTGACACTTTATTACATTGTAGACCATATAAAATTTAATTTAAAATTTTTAAATATTTTTGTGATTTTTCAACAATTTTATAATATGTATTGTTTATAAAATAAAAATAGTGTCAATTTTGACACTATTCATTTATTTTAATTTAAATAAAATATATACAGAAGATATGTTCTAATTAAAAGCTTTAATATATTAATAAAATGTCATATGTATCTACAAAATTAGTGGAGCACATTAAATAGTTCATATAATATTTATTTTATTATTTTTAAAACCATTTATTTGATATTTTAATTAATAAAATAATTTCAAAATCACTATTGTGTCATAATAAATGATAATTATTTAATCCCTAAAAATTCAAAATAAATTTCTATAATGTAGATAATTGTATTAGATTTCTTGATACTATTCATTTTCGAAGTTTCATTAAGTTTATCACCAAATTAAAATTATTATACTTATAAGATTAAAGAAAGTGACATGTTGTCACATTCTTTGGTTTTAATAATAATTAAATTATTTTCATAGAAAAATGTCCATTAAATTAATCTCATCCGACCCTTAGGTGATATGGGTCGACGTTTAGGCATCCAATATGATTTTAGCAGGTGTTAGGGTAATTTTATAATCTTATATTTATCCTTAATTACCCGATTTACCTTTAATTATGGTAAATAAAATTTACCGTAGTTACTATTCATAATGCCCAAAAATAAAAAGTATCCTATAAACATAATTTGGACCCACTGATTCTGAATATGGAATCCATTTTTTCAAAATTCAAAACATATAAGTTGCAGTAATTAATTTAAAATAAATCCCGTTGTTAAGAAAACGGGTTTTAGAAGTTAAAACATTTCCAAAGATTGAATTGTTTTTACCAATGAATTCAATGTAAAATTAATGATAATGACATACATTTTATTAAATGGTAAAAATATATTCTATTTTTACTTTAAAACCATTCAATATTATAGTTTATTCATATAAATTATCTCAATGAAAAAAGTTGTTTTTAATTAAAAATTAGCGTATTTTTACTATTAATCAAAATATGAAAGTTATCAGAAAAATATCAAAAATTTCTCCAAAGTAAATTTTTATACCCTGATTCAAAAGAAGAATTTTATTTTTTCAAATTGAACTTATAAACATGTCAAAAACTAGATTTAATGTGGGTGCGCCATCAAAAGGTGAGAAAACTGTATTTTTTGATAAATATTTCTTTTATAAAAAAAAAACAGATTTTTCTTTTATACCTCCTTCTAGAAAATGTATAAGTTGAATTAAAATGTTATAAAATTAAAAATTCAGTTATTACTATTCATAACGGCTAGTTTTAATAATATTTTAGTAGCATATTGTTGTTTAGTGAAACTCGGTATTGCGTACGACACAAGATATTGAGGAAGGCCGCGATTGCGTGTAATGTAAGGCAATTCAAGGATGTGTGTTGTGCAAGATCTTTTTGGGGTAGCGTACAACACAAGACATTAATGAAATTAAAAAGAATACTTTTCCTAAAATCTCAGTGTGTTACAGAACCTCATAGAAATATTTTAGGGTTGGGATTATACCACATTTGTGGTACTCCTAGACCATGGTGTTCTCCACCTAACATTGGTGCTATCGAGAAAGATATATCATTTTGAGACCCACAAAGGATTCATCCATAGGTGACTTACAGAAAAAATTTCAATACAAATAATACATCTTCTTATATTATGATGCTGGTGATGAGATTAGTATCTACAATCACACAATCAATAAGGAACAAGGTCATTGATTAGTGAAATATCATAAGCATGATGTGATCAATCAAATATTAATGGTTAACAAAATTTTCCTATTATTCATGATCCATCCATTATTCTAATTTGGGATTGTCAAAATTAGGATGGGATTATTTAGTGAGAACCATGGATATCGAGGATCATTTATAGGATCATTCCAGTCTTACTGACTAGTTTTTAATGGTATAAAAAACAATGTTTCCTAACACATGATTCATAGATCATTATATTTATCAAGATATTCAAATCAATTACAACATTTTTTATTATTGTGTGTAGAAAAAATGGATCGATGAACAATAACCAATCATATGTTATTTCATATATTTACATCGGGTTCTCCATTTTTTTTCAATTGGGAATCTATGAATGGGGAAACATTCGATGAGGCAGGTTTGTCCCGGATAGATGGTTTAGTGTGGGGTGTCTAACTTCATGAATAATAATTAAAATTATTTGCTTATATTTATTAATGGAAACTCCCAATAGTTCCCTCATCCATTACAGGTTATTGACTTACCTTCAAAAGGTAGGTGATCCATTGGGTTTCAGACCTAACGACACTTAGGGACTCACATTGGTCGAGGGGATGTGAGGCCAGGCTCAATACAACATTATAAGGGGAATCAATTCAAACTCTAGGAATCTCATATAGTTTTATGATGTGTATGTGAATCTCTTGCTAATTATGATATTGGATTGGTAACCCTAAAAAAATATATCATATTAAATCTCTATATATTCAAACAAAAAGGTATATCATTGGTGTAAAAATTATAGGGGATATCATTAATTAATTCATATAAATGTATCTAAGGTTATCCATCAATTTACCTAATTATGGGTAGATTCCTTGAATATTGAAGACGTATAACCAGATGATTCATAATTTTCTACCACATAGGGAGAAATTTCAATATTCTATGTAGGTAATTGAGCAGTTATGAGGAATCCTATGTATCATGGTTATTATATGAATCAAAAACCACATAGTTCATTAAAGTTGTATAGTTATATGAAAGGATGAGAGGTATATCTATGGGTGCAGAGGCACCAAATAATTGAGCTCAAGTCTTGAGGAGATATCTTACATTTCATGGATGGAGAAAAAATTAGAGTTACTATAGTTCGATCACTCCCCTAGGACTGGCTCCAAGGTAGATATCCTTGTATGAGGAGAGTTCATATCTAGCCACTCATCAGGTCTTACATAAATGGATTTACTTAGAAGTTATATATTCATGATGCCAATGAGTTTTTCATTACAGCTCTCTAATCCCATGTGATCTATGATCGGTGTGAGGAATAAGGGATGATTAGTGATCTTCCTCATGTTGTATGGGTGGGAGAATTATGTATTTGGACCACTAAAATAATGTTTTAACATGGAGATCGATCCTTAAAAAGGTTTCCTACCTATACCAATTATGATATGAATCATATCCATCATAGTTTGGTTGATGTTTTATTCCAATGTGGGATGAGTAAGAGTGGTCAAACCAGGGGAATGATTGGGACCTAATGGTTGAAATATAATAGAAATAGGGATGACATTGATATTCATGTATATTTATGATCAGGTCATAAGATGGAATCATACATATCCTTATACGGAAGGAATCCAATTTCTTATAATTCAGGATGACTTCTTGGTCCACCGGGGGATATATAAATATGATCATCCTTTTGGAATCATTGGTCCCTAGTGGTTGAAATTTCAGATACATGGCGGGATGTATGTTTATGTGGGTCCCATTTGTGTTTTTACTCAAGCCATCAGAAGGCATCCTACATATCCTGATTATGGAATGAATTAGAGTCCTCTTAGTTCCCTTTAATTTTGGTTTACACACTAATGTTTCCATTTCCTTTTTAGAGGCATATTATGTGATTGATATGTTTATTACATCACCCTAAGCCAATGTTAGTTGTGCTCAGTGTGAGAAACAAGGTATGGAAAATGATAAGTCTCATTTAGTCGAACCAGAGGGACTTACGCACTAGGAGAACCCTTTAAATATTTAATATGGATATCATCCCATATAAATTTATCCTAAATATCCTGATTACGGTAGGAATCATAGTTCACATAATTCATTTTATTGGGGCTTAGACACTGAAGGTTCTTTTTGATCAGGGCATACAAACTGAGGTTCCCCTGGTAATTGGGGCTTACACACTGAGTTTTCCCTATATTTTAGGCTTACACACTATGGGTTTCCTTATATTTGTGGTTACACACTATGGTTTCCCTATATTTTGGACTTAAAACTATGGTTTCCCTTGTATTCATATATTACACGCTGGGGTTTCCCTTTGGTCGGGGCTTACACACTGAGGGTGGGAAAAGTTATCCATCCCTGGCATGTCCTATTGAACTAATTTTCTTTCATACCCCACATGCGTTAATATTCAATTAAACATTCAAAGATTGTCTACATGATATGTCATAGAATTTCTGTAATACATATGTAGAGACCCGAATCTTGACGTACATGGACATTACATTACTTTTGTGGAATACTTGATACATAACGAAAATAAACACACAAGGACTGTAATAGTTTAGTGTCTTCGGAAACTCGTAAAATAAATATATTAATCGTGGTGAATGATCTTCAATATCTCCCATAAAGATCTTCCCATTTTGTTTTCTTACCTAAAACATTTCTTTAAATCCTGGGGAGAAGAAAACATATAAAGGGTGAGCTCAAATGCCCAGTAAGGGTAAGCATAGGGAACATAAAACAATCCATAAAAGTTTGAATAAAAAAACATGAACATAAAATCTAAACATCAAAATCATGAGAAACGACATAAATCATGGAAGTACACAAGGCATAGATCATAAAGGAACAGTAGTCATGATAAACAATCATGGTAATAAATCATGTAATTGTGGCATCTATTAATAACATGTTATTATTTCCATAATAGCCAATGCATTCCTGCAAAAACCATCTTAGTGGACAAAGTCCCATTTTGAATCATGTTCACTCTTAGTTCCAGTCCTGTAACACTGAACCAGATTAACATACCGTTCCAGCCATGTCTATCTCATGAGATATAAATCTTTACCCAATTCATTGGAGGGATGTATAGGTCCAACCCATCTCATAATGAAATCATTCTTAATTGTGCCACAAAATAAACATAAAACATTCATCATAACCCAAAGAATAAAATGTGTTTCATAAAAATCATCCAATCATAACATAATCCATATGAAACAAATGGATATAATTTCATAATAAGAGAAGTAAAACCATGTAAATCCTAGAGAAATTATACTTGAAAGATACACATGAAAAAATGTCATCTTAGATGGAAAATGGTTTTGATAAAACACATGAAATGAATTCTCGAAGAAAATATCCTTCCTTCTTTAAAATCATTTTCTTTTCACAAAATTCCATGCAATTTTAAAGGAAAATTATTTTTTTTGAAAATATTAATAAAATCTTGTAGAGTAAGATTCATGAAAATGAGGCGTTATGAAACCATAAAAATCTGTTCATGCGGTATAAGTTAAAAAGAACATTCTTCTTGTAAATTTATCGGAAAAGTCAAAAAGTACCTCGTATGGTAAACAAAAGAAATATTCCTTCCATATGAAGTGGTAAAAGTAAAAAAAGGGTAAGAATGACTTTAATCATACATGGAAGAAAAGTAAAAATTTTATGAAAACATTTTGAGAATATATGGACATGGATGATAACCATAACCCCTGTAAAAACTTACGAATAAAAAATCTCGGATAAGAATGAGATTGGAAATGTTATCCATTACCTTATGTTCAATATGCCTCATATGTATCTGAACCTCAATTATAATGATTTAAATAATGTTATTGACTTATTACAGAATCATATTAATTTTTATGATATCATATATAGTTTAATTATGACTTTATATTACTCGTTCTTTTGTAAATTCGATGTAAAAGAAGTGATTTGGGTAAAATCATTTCATTTATTGTACGTGTTTCAACATGTTGTTCTTTATATTATTAATTATATCCTTATTTACCTTATTATAGAATGTAAAACATGATTTATATATAATATATATTTAGAATATAAATATATATATATATATGATAGATCGATAAATGGAATGAAATACACCGTTCTTGGAGACAATAGGTCGTACGTACACAAGAACGTTGTTTTCGTTTCCTTATTGAACTGAATAGAATTAAGTAGATGACATAAATATATATATATACATAAATATAGTATCATTATTATGTCATATATTCAATTATTAATTTTTATATATACTTTATAATCATTCATGAATGGTTAACTTGGAGAATGAATCTCAACGCGTCGTGGAGACAGTAGTCCGTACGTACGCACGAGCGATGATATCATTCCCATGATCGTGGAATTGTATTGAAGTGTATGAATAATATTTCAGAATAAATATCCCATTAAAATATTCATATATTCTTATTTATTTACACCATTATACACATCCATGTAACGTTGTGGTCGAAAACAGATTACACCATGTCGTGGAGACGGTATTTCGTTCGTACGCACGCGCGGTGGTTCCGTCTTCCGTAGGACAGATAAAAGGTGAAATAGGGTTGTTTCATATTTATAATAACATATAAGTATATTAGTAATACTGATTTTATTACTTTATAATGAGACAACTAAAGAAGAAGAAGTAGAAGAAGGAAGAAACATGAAAGAGTCGGTGGAATAGATTACCTCTTCCTCGATGCACCTCCTTTAAACATCTTCTTAGTGAACTAGAGTTGGTCTTTTGAGAAGACCATAACCACTATGATATAACTATAGAGGTTTAGAAGAGTAATTTTCTGGGGTTTTCTGAGCTTCAAGGCTCAAAATGGTCTGAAGAGAAGAGGTAAGGGGTGCCCTTTTTATAAGGGAGGAGAGGGGAACCTTTGGAAGAACTTAAAATATTATTTTATAATAAAGTCATATACTGTTTATAATAGCTCCAACTTGATTTATTTAGAATATAATGTTGGGATGGATCGATATACTCTCAAAAAATAGGTTTTAAACATGTTTATGATACTATTTTAACCTTATCTTTTAGATTTAACTCTAAGTTAAATAATATAACTTTTACCGTGTCTTCTTGTTTTCTTACACTATACATTTAATAAACTTACTATAACCAGCCAAACAAAGCCCAATTCGTTGATTATTAATATATAGAATCTTATATAAGTCATTTGGATGAACCTTAGATTTTTAAGAATATAATAACAATTAATAATATAATATTTGTTTTAAAAACTATTTAATGTCAATTTTGAAACTATTTGGTAATTTATTTTTGTGAAAACTATAACAGAATTATTAGTTCAAAAAAAGTTAATTAAATCAATACTAACATTACATATTAACCTAGAAAAATATTTTAATTCATATAAAGGCTCAAATTACATTTATTTGGGTATTTATAATATCAATTATTTTAAAATTTCATTATTTATGTAATTACTGCATCACCATTGTGTCATAAATAACATATATTATATAATGTATAAAAATTATAAATAAATTACCATTAGGTAGGAAATCGTTTTATCTTTCTAATTAATATTTATAGTCTAATTTTTCTTATGTATAAACCTATATTAAAAATGTTTTAGTTATTAAACTTTGATTTTAACTATTTTAACTCTTTTTTAAATAAAATAATAATAAATGTCCTAATCTAATCCTAGTGGACCTAAAGGGAAATATTTTATTCCTAAGGTTGTTTTTGGTCGAATTAAACTTATCCAATAAAATTCGGACATGTGTTAGGGTAATAATAATATCATTTTTACCCTTAATTACCCTATTTACTTTTAACCGTGGTAAATAAAAGTAAAATGTTACTATTCACCAAAAATATTTTTATCTCATTGAACCATATTTTACTCCCCGATATTAACTGTGTCTTTAAGAATTCCGAAATTCCACTCACAGAAGTGGTAAAATTATGTTTTATGTAAGTTTGCAAAAAGCACCTGGGAGATGGGAAAAGACGGTGAAAAGTTCAATAAAATTTTTATGTATCTAAAATTATTATAAAATGACTTCAATGAATTACATTGTACATATATAGGTATTATGTATAAATTTTTACGAAAAATAAAATTAAATAAAATAAATAATTATTTACATAAAAAATCGGTTTTTAAATAGTAACCTAGTGTTTTCACTATTAAACAAAAATTGAAAGTTTTCAGAAAAATACTAAAAAATCACCCTAGGCTAATTTTGATCTTCCAAATCCAAAAATGAAGTCTATTTTTAATGATAAAATTTATAAAATTTCAAAAAGTGGATATTACTATTCATAACAGCTAGTTCATAATAATATTATAATAATATCTCGTTTAATGAAACATGGTATTGCGTACTACACACACTATCGAAGAAGGTATTGATTGCGTGTAATGAAAGCCAAGTTAGGGATGCGTGTATTGAATGATCCGTTTGGTGTTGCATATAAATAATCAAAACTTATTTCATTTACACACTAAAAAAAATCTATACTTAATGTTGTGTAGAATAATTTCGACAACACGAACATGAAATTGTGTGTAACACGAGCCAAGAATAGTGTTGCGTATACTTCAAGCTAATATGGTGTTGTGTATAGTATAAGATAATCTTGGTGTAGTGTATAATAGAAGACATCAAAGAAATTAAAAATAATATATCTCATAAAATCTCAGGGTGTTACATTCTACCCCCCTTAAAATGAATTTCGCCCTCGAAATTCGTCACGATTATAAATGGTTTACTAATTAAAACTTTATTTCATAGAAACCCTCATCCTAAAAAGGAATGCTAAAACTTCATTTTAAAAAGGGAAGTTAGAATCACAACAGTCACCCAAAGTAACTGAGCACTGGGTTTCCAGATATGACTACATAGGTGAAAATATGGATATGGAAGAGAAATATAACCATCAACTTTTGATGAAGAGTGGTATAGGACATGGATATGAAAAATCAACAATCACAAAGCCATAAATTTGTGATGATCTAAGGTATCATCTGATTCATCAGATATAAGAGCACTAGGACAACATTTTTGGTTTTTAAGATCATTTCCCCAATGTTGAGGAGATTTTACATGAGGAGAAATACTTACTTAATTTCAGTTTAATATCATCATTGGTCATTCCATGAAAAATTTCCACTTCATCTCTATTTAAAGAAATGAAGTTGAATTTGTCATTAATGAAGTGTTAGCAGATCATGCGATAGAAGGATAAGTCATCCCATCTGTTTCTATCATAAAAAGGTTAGCATAAGTTATTAAAAATGCATAAGTCCATCTATGGCGAGATAAATCATATATGATTCCAACAATAGACTTTTACTTCATCTATCATACTGCTTAATAAAATAACACTGGTTTCTACTAACCAGAGACGTCCTATAGGCCAGTGGTAGGCGATAAAGGCATGTCACACTTCGGTTGTGGGTTCGATTCCCACAACATTGTCTGACATGATGTGTTGTCGCCCATCCTATGGGGTGTCCTTTTTCTAAAACTATACCATCCTAACATTTCAGAAATAAGAAGTTATATCCTTATCCAATACTATATGATGTTAATTCCAACATTTATGCTTATCGAATATACTTTTGTCCGATTACAAGAAATTTCATCTTTCGAGCATATGAATTCCTTCATTTGTCCCCCATATATCATAAGATATATCTTGTTGGTCACATTCCAAACATGTGAATACCTTAATCATGTATTCTCTTGAAAATTGAATACCCATTAAACCTTAGTAAAAACATGAATATTGTTAAAAGTTAACTCTTTCCACATACCAAAAATCCCAAAAATTATATATACTCAGACCATGATATCACTTAGTCCTTATATCAATTATGATCTCATGAATACTATCAAACATATTATTTTTATTTTATCCATTCATTATACGCATATCATATTCTTTACAAAAATATTTGAATAACCTTTCATGGTTACCTGTACCATTCAACATATACTTTCAAATACTTTAGGAAAAAAAATAGTGTAAAAATCCTTAGATGATTCTCTATTCCATAGTACCATACATTATTATAGATAAACATAAAATCATTCCACTAACTTCATAAAACACTGACTGAGCTTCATCATTTCTTTCATATCATATATCATTTGTAGTCTCTTCGTCATCATCCAAATAAATACTACCCATATGACCATGATGATTCTCTTCATGAGATTTTCCCTTCAGGAAATGTTTTGCATAATGCCCATACATTCCACATTTAAAACATCTAATCATTGTTGATGTCGTAGAAATTCCATTATCCTCCACCATAGTGTTAAATTAACCTTTTCCTTTGCACTTACTGGATTTGTGTCCTTCTTTTCCACACCCAAAGCATCTTCCAGTTCCTATGAAAAATTCTCCATGATGACTCTTCCCACATGATTTATATGAGAGAAATTGAACCTTTTTTCTTCTATGATCATCATGAAAATCCATCTTTCTCTTATTAGCTGAGTTGGGAAACTTACAAAAGTTGAGATTATTGATCATATTATGAGATTGCTGATTAGGCATCATAACAATATGTGGACTTCTAGATCCAATTTCATTTGGTTTCTCATGAATAATATCATTCCATTGTCCATCATATCCTCCATTATCGTGAATCTTCCCGTTTCTAGCCATTTTCCAAAACCCAAAAATAATAGTGTGAGAGGCCAAAATCATAATCAAGGGGGATTACCATCTATATATAACATCATAGTATAAATTATAAGATCTTTACCATAATTCTAGGACTATTAATTATACTTATACTTAACCTTAGGGACATCCCTAGTCATGCCTTAGAAATATCTCTAGGGATCTCACTAATGTTTTCACATCCTAGTTTCCAAAGGTTAACTAAACCTTTCCTCTTATGCAGCTGTAGAGACCCGAATCTTGACATACATGGACATTACATTACTTTTTCGGAATACTTGATACATAAAAAAGCAGACACACAAGGACCGTAATAGTTTAGTGTCATTAGAAACTCGGAAAATAATCTTCTAATCATGGTGAAAGATCATCAACATCTCCCATAAAGATCATCCCCATTTGTTTTCATACCTAAAACCTTTATTTAAATCATGGGGAAAATAAAACATATAAAGGGTGAGCTCAAATTCTCAGTAAGGGTAAGCATAGAGAACATAAAACAATTCATAAACATTTGAATGCAAAAACATGAACATAAAATCTAAACATCAAAATCATGAGCAACGACATAAATCATAGAACTACACAAGGCATAGATCATAATGGAACATTAGACATGATAAACTAGCATGGTAATAAAACATGTAATTTTGGAATCCATTAAGCACATGTTTTGATTTCCATAGTAGCCAAGGCATTGCTGCCAAGACCATCTTAGTGGACAAAGTCCCATTCTGAATCGAGTTCACTCCTCGTTCCAATCTTGTAACACTGAACCAGATTAACTCACCATTCCAGCCATATCTATATCATGGGATATAAATCGTTACCCAATGAGTTGGATAGAGATATAGGTCCCACCTATCTCATAATGAAATCATTTTTACTTGTGCCACAAAATAAACATAAAAAATTCATCATAACCCAATGAATAAAATGGGATTCATAAACATCATCCCATCATAACATAATCCATATAAAATAAATATATAATTTCATTATAAGAGAAGTAAAACCATGTAAATCATAGAGACATTATACAAGAAACAAACACATGAAATAATGTCATCTTAGATGGAAAATGGTTTTGATAAAACACAAGAAATGAATTCTTGAGAAAAATATCCTTCCTTCTTCAAAATCATTTTCTTTTGACAAAATTACATGAAATTTTAAAAGAGATGTATTTTGTTGAAAATAGTAATAAAACCTTGTAGAGTAAGCTTCATGAAAATGAGGCATTATGAAACCATAAAAATCTGTTCACTCCATATAAGTTAAAAATAACATTCTTCTCATACTTTTGTCGGAAAAGTCAAATAGTACCTTGTATGGTAAACAAAAGAAAGATTCCTTCCATACGATGTGGTAAAAGTAAAACAAAAGGGTAAGAATGACATTAAACAGACATTTAAGAAATGTAAACATTTTATGAAAACATTTTGAGAACATATGGACATGGATGATAAACATAACCCCAGAAAATACTTACGAATAAACAATCTCAGATAAGAATGAGATTGGAAAAGTTATCCCGTACCTTATGTCTGATATGCCTCTTATGTATCCGAACCTCCTGTATAATGATTGAAATAATGTTATTGACTTATTATAGAATCATATTCACTGTTTTGATATCATATATAGTTTATTTATGACTTTATATTAACCGTTCTTTTGTAAATTCGATGTAAAAGCAGCGACTTGGGTAAAATCGTTTCATTTATTGTACGTGTTTCGATTGTTGTTCTTGATATTATTACTTATATACTGATTTAAATAATTCCAAAATTTAAAACCTGATTTATATATAATATATATTCATCATATACATATATATATAATAGATCGATAAATGGAATGAAATACACCGTTCATGGAGACGGTAGGTCGTACGTATGCAAGAACGTTGTTTTCGTTTCCTTATTGAATTGAATGGAATTAAGTATATGACATACATATATATATATACATAAATCCAGTATCATTATCATGTCATTTATTTTTTGGATTGCTTATTATATATACCTTATAATCATTCGTGAATGGTTAACATGGAGAATGAATCTCATCGCTTCGTGGAGACAGTTGTCCGTACGTACGCACGGGCGATGATATCATTCCCATGATCGTGGAATTGTATTTAAGTGTACGTATAATATTTCAGAATCAATAAATCTTTACAATAATCATATTTAGTTATTTATTTACACCATTATACCCATCCAAGAATGGTGGTGGTCGAAAACAGTTTACACCACGGCGTGGAGACAATATTACGTTCGTACGCACGCGCGGTGGTTTCATTTTCCGTATGTTGGATAAAAGGTGAAATAGGGTTGTTTCATATTTATAATATCATATAAGTATATATTTAATACTGATTTTTTTACTTTATAAGGATAAAACTAACGAAGAGGAAGTAGAAGAAGGAAAAAACTTGAAAGAGTCGGTAGAAGATATTACCTCTTCCTCGATGCACCTCCTTTAAAATTCTTCTTAGGGAACTAGAGTTGGTCTTTTGAGAAGACCAGAACCCCTATGATGTAACTAGAGAGGTTTAGAAGAGGAATTGGGAGGGGTTTTCTGAACTTCAAGGTTAAAAAGTGTGTGAAGAGAATAGGTAAGGGGTGCCCTTTTTATAAGGGAGGAGAGGGGCACCTTTGGATGAACTTGAAATATTATTTTATAATAAAGTTATATTTAGTTTATAATATCTCCAAATTGATTTATTTAAAATATAAAGTAAGTATGGGTTGATATACTCTCATCCAATAGGTTTTAGACAAGTGTAGGTTACTATTTTATCCTTATCTTATAGATTTAACTCTAAGTTAAATAATTTAACTTTTACTGTGTCTTCTTGTTTTCTTACACTATACATTTAATAAACATATTATAACCAGCCAAATGAACCCCAATTGGTTAATTATTAATATATATAACCATATATAAGTCATTTGGCTGAACCTTATATTTTTAGGAATATAATAACAATTAATAATATAATATTATTTTAAAAACTATTTTATGGAAATTTTGACACAATCAGGTAATTGATTTTTGTGACAATCATAACATCATGATTAGTTAGAAAAAAGTTAATTAAATCAATACTTTCCTGTCATATTAACGTAGAAAATTACTTTAATTCATAAAAAAGCTCAAATTACAATTATTTGTGTATTTATAATGTCAATTATTTTAGTATTTCATTATTTAGGTAATTACTGCATCACCATTGTGTCATAAATAAATTAAATTATTTAATCTCTAAAAATTATAAATAAATTAACATTAGGTAGAAAATATTTATATCTTTCTAATGAATATTTTTAGTTGAATTTATCTTATGTATAACCCTATATTAAATTTTTTTTAGTTATTAATCTATGATTTTAACTATTTTAACTCTTTTTTAAATATAATAATAATAAATGTCCTAATCTAATCTAAGTGGAACTAAAGGGAAATATTTTATTCCTAAGGTTTTTTTTGTCGAATTACACTTATCCAATAGAATTAGGACATGTTTTTGGGTAATAATAACATCATTTTTACCCTTAATTACCCTAGTTACTTTTAAGTGTGGCAAATAATAGTAAAAAGTTACTATTCACCAAAAATTATTTTTATCTTATTGAACCACCTTTTACTTGTCGATATTAACCGTGTCTCTTAGATTTTCAAAATTATACTCATAGAAGCGGTAAAATTATGTTTTATGTAAGTTTGCAAAAAGCTCCTAGGAGGTTGGTAAAAGACGGTGAAAAGTTCAATAAAATTTTTATATATCTAAAATTGTTATAAAATAACTTTAGTGAATTACATTATGCTTATATAGGTATTATTTATCAATTTTTACCAAAAATAAATTTAAATAAAATAAATAATTATTTAAATAAAAAGTTGTTTTTTAAATAGTAACCCAGTGTTGTAACTGTTCATCAAAAATTGAGTGTTTTCAGAAAAATACTAAAAAACCACCCTAGGCTAATTTTGATATTCCAAATATAAAAATGAAGTCCATTTTGAGAGATAAAATTTATAAAATTTCAAAAAGTGGGTATTACTATTCTTAATGGCTAGTTCATAATAATATTATAATAATCTCTTGTTTAATGAAACTTGGTATTGCGTACTACACACGCTATTGAAGAAGGTCTTAATTGCGTGTAATGAAAGCCAAGTCAGGGCTACGTGTAGTGAAAGCTCTATTTGGTGTTGCATATAACATAATCAAAACTTATTTCATTTATACATTAAACAAATTCTATAATTAATGTTGTGTATAATAATTTCCAAAAAATGAATTTGAAATTGTGTGTAACACGAGCCAAGAATAGTGTTGTGTATACTGCAAGCTAATACGATGTTGCGTATAGTACAAGATAGTCATGGTGTAGTGTATAATAGAAGACATCAAAGAAATTAAAAATAATATATCTCATAAAATCTTAGGGTGTTACAACATATTGAAAGGCAATCTTGTTATACGTTTCACTTGTCTGTAGGAATTCGTATATCTTATATGGAATGTCTAAGGGTTTTCTACTTGATTTGGGTTGCCTTGTTCAGAGGACATCATGGGACCCGAGTGATTTTTTCCTAGAATCCATCACATGATCTGGTTGGATTATTTAGAATATGTTTCCTTATCTTGATAACCTTCCTAGGTGTCTTCCAAAGAGCTAGAAAACACATATGGTGGGTGTTGTGAGATTCAATGTGACATATCATGGAGGATGTCGCATGTATTAGCTCACATGTATGGACAAAATAATGATATCTAGCTGGCTTTCCCAAAGGGAATCGTGAGATCCATTTGACATTTCAAGGGTGCTACTACGAGACATAAATAACTTGAAAAGGATTCATTATATGTGGTAAGAAACATGTCTAAAAGATATCTCGAGAATTGAATTTAAAACTTTAAGGGTTTCACAAGACTAGGGTGACATTCCTGGGAATTCTGTAATACTTACTTTGACATGTCTAAAGTGCACATCATGATAAAAATAGTATTCCATAGGATTGTTTCATAATATGGGTAACAATTCCTTGTGTTGTTGTGTGTATTGGATGGTTTACATGAAGCACATGAGGATCAACACATATTTTCCTACCTGAGTCTCCCACTTGTTAGTATTTGTTCTATACATTTTGTTGATAATTAATTAGATTAATTCAATGTTAGTTTATTTTTAGTCTCACGTGATCTAAGAGTTGTGTAAGATGACCTTCTCATGTCTTGTTAAATGTTATCCATGTGATCTATAAGTGATCATGCAAAGTTCCTTTGCTTTTTTCATGGTCTCTCGAAATGTTCTCAGGTATCTTACTAGATGAGGAATTTATCAATCATGAGATTCAATGCTCTAATAATTCCTTTATACCATTGGTGTGTGGTTCAGAGAGTTATTACTCTTGATATTGATAGGTAGTGACCCCTTTTTCATGCTCAGGTGGGGGATTTATAGGCCTCACCACTGCAGTTGTTCTCCAGTTTGCGCGACATGTATTTCATGGTTCCATGATGGAGTTGGATAAGGGCTCTTACACCACGCCACATTAAGAGTCTGTACTATGGATCCCTCCGAGGGAATCTCTATTTTCAGTGACCACAATTCCTTATTTTTGACATCTACTTTATTGGATTATTGCCAATTAATGTGTATTTTTTGAATTATGTGTACATTCCCAAGGACTTAATTGTTGACATATTTGACATGTCCTAGGGCCATTACGAGATTAGGGTGCCTCTATAGGGCCTTCACATGTTCTCTTCTGACTTGTCTGGTAATTTCCATGTGACAATGATGATTTTTCAAGGGTCCTTAGTGGGATCAAGCCGACTTGTCCAGGTGTCTCATGAGACCATGTTGTGGACTTTAATACTATGTCGCATGATTTTTACGGTCGAGAGTGGATTCCTCATCCTCCCTCTTGTATTACATTTGTTTTATTTTATAGAGGATGGGGTCATGAGAGATTATGTGGTTGTTTTTTAGGACAATCATCTCACATCTTGGTGACGTGTCAGGAAACCCAAAAAGGTATTATAAATATGTGTGATAAATTTTTTGACAAATCCATCTATTTTTACATAATGATCCAAATGGGAAGTGTGAGGTGACCCGAACATTATTGAGGATCTTCACACAGATAGGATGACAATTCATTAGTAATTCATGATATGAGTGAGACATATCACCTAGTTCTCGAAGTGTCTTTTGGATCACCAGAGGCGCATCACATGACCATTAAGACAACGAAAGGATCCCCCCTTTTCATATTTTTATCATTATTTTACAAGGATTTTTGTGATATTGCATATCCATGTATGTTTTGTTGATTGCAATAACTCTCTTTGTCTACGATGTTTTGCGCAATCAATAATGAATCTCTTGGCGGTGTGAAATAATTTTCATTGAAAACTCATCTTCCTATCATTGTTTCATCACATGACTAGTGATGGATCTTGTGATGGTGCACTGACATTGTTTGGGACTTGTCATGTTTCTTGCCTTTATTTTACCTCATGTTCATTGATTGAGCTCGTGTTGGCCTACAAATTTTTTCATGGAAATTCTATTTTTTCACCTTCGATATGCTGCATTTTCATGGTTGTATGATACCGTGGTATGACCAATGATATTTTCATGTCAGGGAAGTATTCCAATGGGTGAGTGAAAAGTGTTGAAACTCATTGCATGAATGTCACATAACCCAAGGCACCTGAATGTGTCACACGATAGAAGGATCACATGAGGGTGTCACATGACATCCAAATCCTCATGAGATTAATTGAAAGAAGAAAAGAGATGGAGTCTCATGAATATTGTACTCACATAGACCTGAAATATTTATTTTCATTACATGGCAGTATCAATCGTGGCATGGAAGTTCACTTCCACATATGAATACTTCATGTGTGCGGTGTGGACATCAATTGACAGGGTGCATAGAGTCATTAATTTTAATTCATGCTTGGATTTTATGGTTCATCAAACAAATTACTGAGGACTTGATCATAGACAAATACCAATTTTCTTTATCCAATTCATTGCATAACAAGTTCTGGAGTAATTTAATCTGCTTTTTCGCAATGGTTGGCCAATGATATGAATAGGAATCAGTGTTCTCCTAATGGTGTGCATTAGAGAGACATGATTTTATATTTATTTTTTTCCAAATAGTAAATATAGTCCATCACATGATAGGGTATGTGGTGTCGGCCTTTCACATGATGAGTCCTAAGATACCACAAACTGTTCGCTTGGCAGGTTACTTGGTGGCCCATCTCTTCACATGATGGGTCATGAGATACCACAACCTTTCGCAAGTATGGTTCATTAGTACCACAACCGTTCATCACGCCAAAGTATTCATCCTGAAATTTTGAGATTCTGTTAAATTGATATATTCATTCTAATAACTGTAATTCTCATTATTATTTTTGTGTTTTCATGTAACCTTGTGGTGGCTTTTCAAAGTCTCCTGATCTATTTCAGAAGATCCATTCATAACCTATAGACTTTATTCACACATTTTTTATCTTTAAAACTTGATGTTTTAACTGCAGCTTATGATACCATGCATAGTAGTGACCCTGTGTATCTCTATTACTGTATGATCTATTTTGGGTGCCCACTGCACATCTTCTCCAACCATCATATTGTAAGCATATTATCCCCAATAACCACCTAAGAACTCGACCAACCAGGTGTTTCACTCCTCTACTATACATATAGTATTTGTAACATCTCTATTTATCATACAGAGCATCCAACACATGCAATATTTACACGAAAGGCTATCTTCACCAAGAAATTATTCCACCTCAAACCAGTTAAGCACAAACATGTGTCCTGGAAATGGTGGTTAATATGTTCATGGGACCTCGAGATTGATAATGGTAAAGATAACTCTACATCATGGGGTATGAGGAAAAAGTGGGTGTCGAGGTTTTTTTAATTTTTTTTTAATTAAAGGGGATTAGGGTGTTTATATTTGGGGAATATGGGTGGTCCAAGTGGCACTAGTGGACAAGCAACACTTGAAGTGGTGTTTTATCCCTTTTGGACCCACTATCTCCCCCCATAATATATATATATATATATATTTGTGTGTGTGTGTGTGTGTGTGTTAATAATATTTAAAAATTAATAATTACAATTTTAAAATTAAATTTATAAATATTTACTTAAAAAGGTGAAATAATTTATAATTATATTTACAAATATAATAATAACAATATAAGTATAAGTTTATATATGTATAGTAATAAATAAACATTATTTAAATAAATATATATATGAATAATCATAAATAAATAAATAATAAATTTATATTATTAATAATATATATTTATAATTATGAATTTATTTATATAAATATAAATATAAATATATATAACAAATATAATTACATGTCAATCTCTATAAATAAATATATTTAATTATATAATATACATATATATATATTTTATATTTAAAAATATGAATATATTTATAATTATATTTTTTTATACTTATATTTATTTATAATTATACTTATTTATAATTATACTCATTTATAATTTTAAGCATATAATTATATATTTATATATGTATTTAAACATAAATAATAATAATTATATTTATATATAATTTTATATTTAATGTTATATAATTAATTTTTATTTATATAAATATATTAAATATATATATATATTTATATAAAAAATACGTAATCGCAAATATTAAAATATATAATCATAAATATAATTTACATAAAAAATATAATTACAAATTATTCTTTATAAATATATATTTGTAATTATATAGTGTGTATATATATATATTTATAAATATGTATATAATTATAATATATTTATTTATAATTATTAATATATATATATTTATAATTATTTATTTATAATTTTTAATATATAAATATGTATATATTTATTTATAATTACTAATATATAAATATGAATATATTTTTTAAATATATATATATAATTATAAAAGCATATTAAATTAATTATAAATAAATATTAATAATTAATTTTATACAATTTTATAATTATAGATATATATTAACAATGATAAATAAATATTTATTTATTAAAAATGAGTGTACTAATTATATATTTATAATTAATTTTATAAACTTTGATTATAAATAAATACTGATTTATAAATATGCATTTATAAATTATATATTTTTCATTAATTTTATCCATCATTATTATAAATAAATAAAAATTAATAGGTATGTTTAATAAATAAATTTAACAACATTAATAGATATTAAATTAATTTTTTTAATAAATATTTTTAAAAAATAATCTATACATATAAACCGTATTATTTTTATCCAAAATAAAAATTAATATATTTTAAATATGGTTTATTTATATATTTAATAACTTATATATATATATATATATAATAAAGTTTTTATAAATTTTGAAATAATTATATATAAATTTATGAATTTATATATATATAAACCATATTAAACCTTATTATATATATATATATAAACATTATAAAATTTAAATAAATATATATATATATATATTTACTTGATTATTTATAATCAAAATATAAAAACCTAAATTATAAATAAGGTTTATTTATATATTTAAATAATAAGGTTTATATATATATAAATAAGGTTTATTAAAATAAATAATTAAAGTTTATTTATATATAAATATTTATATATTATTAAGGTTTAATTATGACAAAGGTTTATTTATATTTAAATATTCATATATAATTAAGGTTTATTTATATTTAAATATTTATATATAATTATTGTTTATTAATATTTACATATTTATATATAATTATAAACATAAAGATAATTTAAATAAATATTTTAAATATAACGTTTACTTAGTATATAATTATATAATTTAAATAATTTAAATATTAAGTTTACTTAATTATATAAATAATTTAAATATAAAGTTTACTTAATATATAATTATAGATATTTAAATATACATATAGTTATACTTATAAATAATTTCATAATTTGAAATAAATATTTAAAAAAATATCAAAAAATTGAAATTATTTATATATAAATATAATTAAAAATATATATTTACAAATATAAACTTAATTATACAAATATTTTTTTAAAAATATGAATTTTTTTAAATTTTATTTATAAATATATTTAAATTTATATAAGTATCAATTGAAATTATAAATGTAAATAATTATAAATATGTATTTAACTATATATATTTTTAAAATTATATATTATTAATTATAAATTAAAATAATTATATATATACATATTTATAAATATATAAATATATATAATATATAATTATATATATTTATTTATTGAGATAAATATGTAATTATATAAAATATATATATATATGTATGAATATTTTAATAAATAAATTCAAATTTATAAATATATATTTATAATAATATAAATATTGTATTATTATATATAATTCTTTATAATTATCTATATTTATGATTATATATGTATATATTTAAAAAGAGTTATTTAAAACTATATATATATTTATAATTATATAATAATAATTATACATATAAATATGATTATAAAAAAATTCAAATTTTAAAACAAATATTTATTAATATATTTTTAAAATTTTTATTATTTATTTTTAAATGTAATTGCATATATATATATATATATATTGTGGGGGAGATGGTGGGGAAAAGGGGGGAAAGGTCGACTTAAAGTGGGGCTTGTCCCCCAATTTCTCCAGTGCCACTTCAACTGGAACTAGAGCACCCCAATTTCCCCAATAAAAAAACCTAAAGCCCATTAATTAAATAAAAAATTTCAAAAAATCCCTGCAACCAATTTTTCCTAGGGATCGATCTTCCCATGATAGTTCTTCGTACAAATGTCCCAGCATGACAACAAGTATTGTTGTATGGGGTACTAATGTGTTGACTAGGGGCATCATTTTGTTTCTCTTCATGTGACATCATATCAAGCATGGCGTCTTCATGTGATGGTTATGGTAGCATGAAGAGTTAAATGTAAATAGGAAAATCCATTGGTTACTCCCTCGGTTAGTGAAGTGAAGAAGTAGATGACACCAATGGTGGGGTAACCATGTATTATCCCCCCTTATAGTGGATAATCTCTACAAGCATGTAATATTCGCATTCATATGGTTTTACAAGAACTATGTACATGGGTTCATGGAATGAAGTATGGATGATGGTGAGTTTAATGTTAGATCATCCTAAGACTGTTAGTCGTACAATCCAAGACACAAGAGATGAAAAAAAATTATAGAAAACATTTCTTTCAAGCTTATCTCACATATTTGAATGGAATACACATACACACTATTTATAGACTATTCCCAAAAAAATATGAACAAACACAACGTGGCACAACATTAACTGATGAAACAAAAAACAAGGTTTAAATATTAAATAGTCTTACATTTAGAATTGGAGTAGACACATAGAGCATGACAACCGCATGGGTAAGAAAATAGAAATATTGGTTTGCATTATAACGACCCATACTTTACATACATTGTTAATACCTCAAAATTGAAGCATACTTATTACAAGATATAACAAAACCACGAAAGGACCGTATAGGTATAGTGTATTTAGAAACTGGGAAACATAAACAACTAGTTCATAAAGAATCTACTTTGCCTCCCATTTATTTCATCATATCTACAGTCCCTTTTTGGCATAGTCTACTTAATTACCTTCTTCCTGGCCTGGGGAAATAAAACATACAAAAGGGTGAGCTCAAATTCTCAGTAAGTCTAAACAAAAGAAATATCAATCACATCGTATACATAAGCACGTAACTTTTGGAAATCTTAACCTGCAAAAAAGATCATAATTTCATGACATGGGATAAATCATGGCAGTGAAATGTAATCACAATAATCATAAAATAAAACATTAAGCTTTGTGGCATACACACATAATCAAAGAGAATCATTTCTTATTAGTCAAGACTCATTTCCAAGACTCTCTTTGTGGACAAAGTCCCTTTCTCAACCGAGTCACCCTCGTTTCAGTCCTGTTTCACTGAACCGGTATAACCTACCGTTCTAGCCATGTCTATCTCATGAGATATAAAATCTTTACCCAATGCATTGGATGGAGATATAGTTCCCACCCATCTCATAATGATACCATTCTTATGTGTGCCACAAAATCATAAATCATACATCATTGCATAACCCATGTAATAAAAAAGGGATTCTTAAACATCATGACATCATAAAACAATTCATATAAGATAAAGGAATTTATAAAAATAAATCCATCACAACATAATCAAATCAATGTAATAATAGGGATAAAACAGGACCCTTTATTATCTTAGATGGAAAATAATTTTGATAAAACACTTGAACTCCATTCTTGAGGAAAATATCCTTTCTACTTCAAAAAAATTTTCCTTTCTTAACATGTTATACAATTTTAAACTAAAATAATTTGATTAAAAATAAACATGAAAACTTGTAAAGTAAGCTTCTTGGAAATAATGTTTTAAAAATCCATTCATGCCGTAGAAGTTTAAAAAAACATTCTTCGTACTTTTGTCGGAAAAGTCGAAATGTACCTCGTACGAAAAACGACAAAAGATTCCATTAATATCTTTTACTAAAAACTCACCGAAGGGTAAAATTGGATTTAAACAATTGTACGTGGATGGAAATAATATTACATATTGAGGAAACATGGATGTGGATGATAAAATACACCCCAGTAAATACCAAAGTATAAAAAATCTCGGATAAAATGAGATTGTGATATATTCCCTTAGCTTATGTCCGATATGCTTTGTACGTATCTGAACCTCCTATATAATGATTTAAATAATGTCATTAACTTATTACAGAATCATATTCATTGTTATGATATCATATATGGTTCACTTATTACATTATATTACCCGTTCTTTTGTAAATTCCATGTTAAAGAAGCGTTTTGGGTAAAATATTTTCATTTATCGTAGGCGTCTGGACTTGTTGTTTTTGACATTATTATTACTTATATCATGATTTACTTACTTCCAGAATATAAATAATGATTTATATATCATATATATTAATTATATATATATATAATAGATAGATAAATGAAATGAAACACACGGTTCATGGAGACGGTAGTCCGTATGTACGCATGAACGATGTTTTCCTTTCCTTATTGTCTTGAATGGAAGTAAGTAGATGACATAATTATATATATATACATAAATCCAGTAGATTTAACATGTCATATATTTCATTATTATTCATTATATATACTTTATAATCATTCATGAATGGTTAATGTGGAGAATGAATCTCATCGCGTCGTGGAGACGGTAGTCCGTACGTACGCACGAGCGATGATATCGTTTTCATGATTGTGGGACTGTATTGGAGTGTATGTAAACTATTTTAGAATCAATATCAATTTACAATAATCATATATAGTTATTATGTACACCATTATACCCATCCAAGTAAGGTGGTGGTTGAAAATAGATTACACCACGGCGTGGAGACGGTATTCCGTACGTACGCACGTGCGGTGATTTCATTTTCCATAGGATGGATAGATGGTGAAATAAGGTTGTTTAATAATTATAATAACATATCAGTATTTATGTGATACTGATTTTATTACTTCATAATTAAACAACCTAAGAATAAGATGTGGAAGAAGAAATAAAGATGAAAGAATCGGTAACTGACATTACCTCTTTTTTGAAACGCCTCTTTGAGATCTCCTTTTAGGTCACTAAAATTGGTCTTTGAGGAAGAAAAGAACCACTAGGATGTTTCTAGGGAAGTGGAGAATGTAATTTGGCAGGGGTTGGCCGAGCTTGAAGGCTCAAAGTGGTGTGAGGAGGAGAGGGAGGAGGTGTCCTTTTATAAGGGATGAGAGGTGCATCTTTGGAATAACTAAAACTATTATTTTATTATAAAGTCAAGTTCGGTTTTAAATAGCTCAAAATTGATATATTTTTAAGCTAAGGTGGGGATGGGTCGAAATCCTCTCATCCAATAGAATTTAGAAATGTTATGTTCCTATTTTAACCTTATCATTTAGATTTAACATTAAGTTAAATAATTTTACTTTTACCATGTCTTCTTGTGTTCTTATACTATAAGGTTAATAAACTTACTATAAGCAGCCAAACGAACCCCAAGTTGTTTATTATTAATATATATAACCGTATCTATGTCCTTTGGCCGAAACATAGATTTTTAGGAATAAAATAACAATTACCAATACAATTTTTGTTTTAAAAACTATTTTATGTCAATTTTGACACTATTTAGTAATTGATTTTTATGAAAATCATAACAGAATTATTAGTTCGAACCAAGTTAATTAAATCAATACTAACATGTCATATTAACCTAGAAAATTAGTGGGATTCATAAAAAGTCTCAAATTACGTTTATTTTGGTGCTTATAACATCAATTATGTCAATATTTCATTAATAAGATAATTACTGCATCATTAGTGTGTCATAAATAAATTAAATTATTTAATGTCTAAAATTACAAATAAAATACCATTATGTAGGAAATCGTTTTAGATTTCTAATGAATATTTATAGTCTAATTTATCTTATGTATAACCCCATATTAAAAATTATTTACTTATTAAACTTTGATTTTAACTATTTTAACCCTTCTTTAAATAAATTAATAATAAATGTCCTAATGTAATCCAGGTGGGCCTAAATGGTCATATTTTATTCCTAAGTTTGTTTTTGGTCGAATTACACTTATCCAATTGAATTAGGAAATGTTTTAGGGTAATAATAATATCATCTTTACCCTTAATTACCCTATTTACTTTTTACCGTGGTAAAAAAAGTAAAAAGTTTCTATTCACCAAAAAATTATTTTCATCTCATTGAACCACATTTTACTTACTGACATCAACCGTGTCTCTGAGATTTTTGAAATTCCACTCACAGAAGTGGTAAAATTATGTTTTATGAAAAATTCATTTTTTTAACTACCACTTAGTGGTTTCACTATTCATCAAAAATTGAAAGTTTTCAGAAAAATACCAAAATTTCACCCTAGGCTAATTTCGATATTCCGAATCCAAAAATGAAGTCCATTTTGAGAAATAAAATTTATAAATTTTCAAAAAGTGGTTATTACTATTCATAACATCTAGTTTTAATAATATTTTAATAGCATATAGTTGTTTAGTGAAATTCGGTATTGCGTACGACGCAAGCTATCGAGGAAGGTCGAGATTTCGTGTAAAGAAATCCAAGCAAGTGTTGTGTAGAAAAAGATTCTTTGATGATTTATATAACATAAAAGTCTCGGGTGTTACAGTCTACCCCCCTTAAAATGAATTTCTCCCTCGAAATTCGTCACTTTGTAACAAACAGATGAGGATACCTCTCCCTCATCATATCCTCAAGTTCCCATGTAGCTTCTTCTAATTGGTGGTTCCTCCATAAAACTTTCACCAATTGAGTGGTCTTGTTTCGTAGAACTTTTTCGCTACGATCCATAATCTCTATCGGTTGTTCTTCATAAGAAAGATCTTGCTCCAGCGGTACAACTTCTGAGATGAGTACACGTGAAGGATCAGGTATGTACTTTCTCAGGAGAGATACATGGAACACATCGTGAACTTGAGAGAGATTCGGTGGAAGCGAAAATTGGTAAGCTACCTTCCCAACACGATCCAGTATTTCGAAAGGACCGATATATCTAGGGATCAACTTCCCCTTCTTTCCAAATCTCATAACCCTCTTCCAGGGAGATATTCGTAAGAACACTTTATCACCCACTTCAAACTCTAGGTCTTTTCTTCGGTTGTCGGCATAACTTTTCTGTCGGATCTGAGCTGCTCTTATGTGTTGTTGAATAGATCTAACCTTTTCTGCCATTTCATCAACGAGATCAGGTCCTAATAGCTTTCTTTCCCCATCTTCATCCCAGCAAGTTGGAGTCCTGCATTTCTTTCCATAGAGAGCTTCATAAGGAGCCATCTGAATACTGGAGTGAAAGCTATTATTATAAGAAAATTCCACCAAATGTAGGTGTTGATCCCAACCTCACTTGAAATCCATAGAGCAAGCTCTCAACATATCTTCTAGGGTTTTAATTGTTCTCTCAGACTGACCGTCTATTTGAGGATGATAAACAGTGCTGAAACTGAACTCTGTATCCAGAGTATGCTGAAGACTTCGCCAGAACATCGAGGTAAATCTCGGATCCCGATCAGATATAATAGAAAGTGGTACTCCATGCAATCTTACCACTTCCTTTACATATATCCTGGAAAGCTGATCTAGAGAGAAATCCTCTCTAATAGCAATGAAGTGTGAAGACTTTGTAAGACGATCAACTATGACCTAGATAGCATTATTTCCTTTGGATGTTTTAGGAAGTCCTGTGACAATGTCCATAGTAATGTTTTCCCATTTCCATTCGGGTATGGGTAATGGTTGTAACATCCCCTTAGACTTCTATCTCTCAGCATTAACTTGTTGACAAACCAAGCATTGAGAGACATATTCAGCAACATCTCTTTTCATGCCATCCCACCGGAAGTACTCTTTGAGGTCCCTATACATCTTCGTGCTTCCAGGATGAATAGAGAATGAAGAACTATGAGCCTCATCCAGAGGGATCCTTCTTTAATTTGGGGATGGGAGGAACACAAACCCGATTCCTGAACTTTATTATCCCATCACAATCAAGGTTGAACTCATGAACATTTCTCACATTCTTTTGTAACTCAACATATTCTTTCTGTGCCTCTTTAATCTTCACATGTATAGATGGTTGAATATTCATTTGAGAAAGATAGGATTTTTCCCCTTCCATTATAATTCCAAGATCCATACTTTGTAAATCCATAAATATTGGATCTTTTGTGATCCTCATCATGGGAAAACTAGCATGGTCTTGTCGACTTAATGCATCTGCCACCTTGTTTGCTTTCACAGGGTGGTAATGGATTGAGCAGTCGTAATCCTTAATCAGCTCCAACCATCTTCTTTGATGCATATTCATCTCCTTTTGTGTGAAAATATACTTTAAACTTTTATGAATTGTATAAATATCACACCTTTCACCATAAAGGTAATGCCTCCAAATCTTTAATGCAAAGATTACCGCAGGTAAATCCAAATCATGTGTTGGGTAATTTTGCTCATGGATTTTCAACTGTCGTGAGGCATAAGCAATCACCATATCATATTGCATAAGAACACACCCTAATCCCTTCTTGGATGCATCACTATAGATCACAAACCTTTCTCCACTACAAGGCAGTGTGAGCACAGGTGCACTGGATAACCTTCTTTTCAACTCCTTGAAATTCTCTTCACATTCTTCTGTCCAGACAAACATAACTCCTTTCCGAGTCAACTTAGTGAGTGGATTAGATAATCGTGAAAAAGATTTCACAAAACGTCGATAATATCCAGCCAAACCAAGAAAACTTCAGATCTCAGTTACTGTTGTTGGTCTCGACCATCTTTCGATAACCTCTGTTTTTTCTGGATCCACAGATATCCCCTCTTTTGAGATTATGTGACCCAAAAATGCAACTTTTTGAAGCCAAAATCCACACTTGGTAAATTTGGCATAAAGATTCTTCTTTCTCAGGGTCTTCAATATAATTCTCAAGTGATCTTCATGTTCTTCCTTGCTCTTTGAATAGAGGAGAATATCGTCTATAAAGACTACCACAAATTGATCAAGATAGTCTCTAAAGACTCTATTCATCAGATCCATGAAGATAACAGGGGCATTAGTAAGACCAAATGGCATCACTATAAATTCATAGTGTCCATACCTTGTACGGAAAGCCATCTTTGGTATATCCTCCATTTTGACCCTTAATTGATGATACCCTGAACGAAGATCAATCTTGCAAAAGTATTGAGCTCCGCGTAGTTGGTCAAATAGTTCATCAATGCGCGGGAGAGGATATTTGTTCTTGATAGTGATCTTGTTAAGTTCTCGATAATCAATGCAGAGTCTCATTGATCCATCTTTCTTCTTAACAAATAGAATAGGTGCTCCCCATGGTGACGCACTAGGGCGTATGAATCACTTATCAAGATTTTCTTGGAGTTTCTTCTTCAATTCCTGCAACTCAATTGGGTCCATTCTATAAGGTGTCTTCGAAATAGGCAATGCACCCGGTACGAGTTCTATTGAGAACTCAACTTCATGATTTGGTGGAAGTCCCGGTAATTCCTCCAGAAAGAGATCATCAAACTCCCGTACAATGGGCATATTCTTAATCGTGAGTTTCTCACCAACCATTTGAGATAAATAACCTTCATTTAGTGGAATCAATACCCATAAAATGGAAGAAATTTCCACTGGAAGGTTATGTTCATCCTTACATTGAAAGACGATCATAGATTGATCTGGAATATGAAATGTGACTTCCCTTCTTTGGAAATTGATATGAGCTCCATATAAAGAAAGCCAATCCATTCCAAGAATCACATAAAATTTCACTATAGGAAGGATCACAAGATTTGCAGGAAGCACTTTCCCAGAAACTTCAATCGGAGAAGAATTATAAACTTTTGATGCGACTGTTGTTCCATTAGGTGTTGTCACAACTAACTCAACATCTAATTGTTGAGGCAATATGGTGATACCCTTAGAAAATTATTGAGAAATAAAAGAGTGGGTGGATCCAGAATCAAATAAAACATTTGCTACTTTAGAGTGGATGGTAAGTGTACCTTTCACCACATCGTTATCGTACTCCACATCGCTAATCGAAATTGCATGTGACTTTCCTTTGTCTTTAGCCTTAAGAGTTTGTTGACGTCGACCATCATCATTAACCCTTGGATTAGGGCATTTATTGGCATAATGCCCCATCTCCTTTCACTTGAAACATTGAAGTGTACTAGGTTCATTCTGTGTATCCCTTCCTTTGTTTGCATCATTAGACATCTTCTTCCCATCATTGCGGCATTCAAATGCCCGATGACCTTCCTTTCCACATTTGAAACATTTACTTGTCCCTTTAAGACAACTCCCTCCATGTTTCTTTCCACACTTTGAGCATAAGGGAAAGATCATCTTCTTTTCAGTGTGCTCTTTAGATTTTCTGTTGAATTCCATTTTCCTCTTATTATCAAACCCATATGACTAATGGGTTACTCCAATCTCCATCTCGACATTGAGAGCACACCGAACGATTTCCTCATCGCTATTGAAGTCCCTTATGGCTAACGCCCTTCGAAGACTTGGTTTTAAGCCACTAAAGAATCGATCGATCTTACTCTCAGGTTGGATAATAATACCAGAAGCATACCTTGAAAGTCTTGTAAAATTTTATTCATAGGTACCAACTGATTAATCATCCTTTTTCTTTAGTTCAAGAAACTCTTTCTCCATCTTTGTTCGTAGAATACGAGGGAAGTACTTATTGAATAATAATTTCTTGAACTCATCCCATTCCATGGACTCAATTTCATCCCTTTTCCTCGTATTATTAATAAGATTACACCATTGATCAGCATCACCTTCCAAACGATACACTGCTAAGATGACTTTATCATGCTCATAACATTAAAGAATTGAAAATATCTTTTCATTAGTACTAATCCATTGTTCAGCAACTAATGGATCAGTAGACCCGCTGAAAGAAGGTGGACGCTGTCTCATGAAGGATTCAACAGAATGTTTCTCCTTCCTTTTCTCATTTGGAAGTCCTGGATGATTCATAGCTTGAGAAAGTTGTGTGATCATGGCTACAAGATTTTTCATTCCATCTCCCATAACGTTTGGTTGCTCAGGGGGAAAATCATTGCAATGCCCGTCGCATTCCGCATTAACACGGTTCCTTCGGGTTCCAGACATTGACTAAAACCAAGAAGAATAGTTTGAGGAACACTAATTATAATAGGAAAACCAAAAAATCATGAACAAAATTTCACACATAAGGTCTTATCCTAGGTTATTCATGTCCATTTCTAAAACACTAAGATTGTGTTCTATGCTTAGACTTATCCTTAGGGTTCTTACTAAGGATTTCACATCCTAGTTTCCAAAGGTTGACTATACCTTTCCTCTTATACCAACTATAACGACCCATACTTTACATACATTGTTAATACTTCAAAATTGAAGCATAATTATTACAACATATAAGAAAACCACGAAAGCACCATATAGGTATACTATCTTTAGAAACTGGGAAACATAATCACCTTGTTCATAAAGCATCTACATTGCCTCCCATTTATTTCATCATATCTAGAGTCTCTTTTTGGCATAGTCTATTTAATAACCTTCTTCATGACCTGGGGAAATAAAACATACAAAAGGGTGAGCTCAAATGCTCATTAAGGGTAAACAAAATAAATATCAATCACATCGTATACATAAGCACATAACTTTTGGAAATCTTAACCTGCAAAAGAGATCATAATTTCATAACATGGGATAAATCATGGTAGTGAAATGTAATCACAATAATCATAACTTAAAACATGAAACTTTGTGGCATACACACATAATCATAGAGAATCATTTCTTGTTAGTCAAGACTCATTGCCAAGACTATCTTAGTGGACAAAGTCCCTTTCTGAACTGAGTCACCCTCGTTTCAGTCCTGTTTCACTGAACCGGTATAACCTACCGTTCCAGCCATGTCTATATCAGAAGATATAAAATCTATAACCAATGCATTTGAGGGAGATATAGGTCACACCCATCTCATAATGATACCATTCTTATGTGTGCCACAAAATCATAAATCATACATCCTTGCATAACCCATGTAATAAAAATGGGATCCTTAAACATCATGAAATCATAAAACAATTCATATAAGATAAAGGAATTGATAAAAATAATTCCATCACAACATAATCAAATCAATGTAAAAATAGGGATAAAACGTAACCCTTTATTATCATAAATGGAAAATAATTTTGATAAAACACTTGAACTCCATTCTTGAGGAAAATATCCTTTCTACTTCAAAAACATTTTCCTTTCTTAACATGTCATACAATTTTAAACTAAAATAAGTTGATTAAAATTAAACATGAAAACTTTTAAAGGAATATTCTTGGAAATAATTTTTTAAAAATCCATTCATGCCGTATAAGTTAAAAAACATTCTTCGTACTTTTTTCGGAAAAGTCAAAAAGTAGCTCGTATGAAAAACGACAAAAGATTCATTTCATATCTTTTACTAAAAACTCACCGAAGGGTAAAATTGGATTTAAACAATTGTATGTGGATGGAAATAATATTACATATTGAGGAAACATGGATGTGGATGATAAAATACACCCCAGTAAATACCAAAGTATAAACAATCTCGGATAAAGTGAGATTGTGATATATTCCCTTACCTTATGTCCGATATGCTTTGTACGTATCCGAACCTCCTGTATAATGATTTAAATAATGTTATTAACTTATTAAAAAATCATATTTATTGTTATGATATCATATATGGTTCACTTATTACATTATATTACCCTTTCTTTTGTAAATTCCATGTTAAAGAAGCGTTTTGGGTAAAATATTTTCATTTATCGTAGGTGTTTGGACTTGTTGTTCTTGACATTATTATTACATATATCATGATTTAATTACTTCCAGAATATAATAAATGATTTATATATCATATATATTAAGTATATATATATATAATAGATAGCTAAATGAAATGAAACACACAGTTCATGGAGACGGTAGTCCATACGTACGCATGAACGCTGTTTTCCTTTCCTTATTGTCTTGAATGGAAGTAAATAGATGAAATAAATATATATATATATATATACATAAATCTAGTAGATTTAAAATGTCATATATTTCATTATTATTCATTATATATACTTTATAATCATTCATGAATGGTTAATGTGGAGAATGAATCTCATCGCGTCGTGGAGACGGTAGGCCGTACGTACGCACGAGCGATGATATCATTTTCATGATTGTGGGAATGTATTGGAGTGTATTTAAACTATATCAGAATCAATATCACTTTACAATAATCATATATAGTTATTATGTACACCATTATACCCATCCAAGTAAGGTGGTGGTGGAAAATAGATTACACCACGGCGTGGATACGGTATTCCGTACGTATGCACGCGCGGTGAATTCGCTTTCCGTAGGATGGATAGATGGTGAAATAAGGTTGTTTAATAATTATAATAACATATCAGTATTTAAGTGATTCTGATGTTATTACTTCATAATGAAACAACCTAAGAATAAGAAGTGGAAGAAGAAATAAAGATGAAAGAATTGGTAGCGGACATTACCTCTTCTTTGAAGCGCCTCTTTGAGATCTCCTTTTAGGGCACTAAAATTGGTCTTTGAGGAATAAAATAACCTATAGGATGTTTCTAGGGAAGTGGAGAATGGAATTTGGCATGGTTTGGCCGAGCTGGAAGGATCAATGTGGTGTGAGGAGGAGAGGGAGGATGTGTCCTTTTATAAGGGAGGAGAGGGGCACCTTTGGAATAACTAAAACTATTATTTTATTATAAAGTCATGTTCGGTTTTAAATAGCTCTAAATTGATATAGTTAGAAGCTAAGGTGGGTATGGTTCGAAATCCTCTCATCCAATAGAATTTAGACAAGTTTAGGTTCCTATTTTAACCTTATCATTTAGATTTAACATTAAGTTAAATAATTTTACTTTTACCATGTCTTCTTGTGTTCTTATACTATAAGGTTAATAAACTTACTATAAGCAGCCAAACGAACCCAAAGTTGTTTATTATTAATATATATAACCTTATCAAAGTCATTTGGCCGAAACTTAGATTTTTATAAATAAAATAACAATTACCAATATAATATTTGTTTTAAAAACTATTTTATGTCAATTTTGACACTATTCAGTAATTGATTTTTGTAAAAATCCTAACAGAATTATTAGTTCGAAAC
Organism: Viscum album; assembly: GCA_963277665.1. NCBI lineage: Eukaryota > Viridiplantae > Streptophyta > Magnoliopsida > Santalales > Viscaceae > Viscum > Viscum album. Next base: position 40,816,198 of record OY728141.1, on the reverse strand, counting down.
AAGTTAATTAAATCAATACTAACATGTCATATTAACCTATAAAATTAGTGGGATTCATAAAATGTCTCAAATTACATTTATTATGGTGTTTATAACATCAATTATGTCAATATTTCATTATTAAGATAATTACTGCATCATCATTGTGTCAAAAATAAATTAAATTATATAATGTCTAAAAATTACAAATAAAATACCATTATGTATAAAATCTTTTTATATTTCTAATTAATATTTATAGTCGAATTTATCTTATGTATAACCCCATATTAAAAATTATTGACTTATTAAACTTTGATTTTAACTATTTTAACCCTTCTTTAAATAAATTAATAATAAATGTCCTAATCTAATCCAAGTGGGCCTAAATGGTCATATTTTATTCCTAAGTTTGTTTTTGGTCGAATTAAAATTATCCAATAGAATTAGGACATGTGTTAGGGTAATAATAATATCATCTTTACCCTCAATTACCCTATTTACTTTTTAGCGTGGTAAAAAAATTAAAAAGTTACTATTCACCAAAAAATTATTTTCATCTCATTGAACCACATTTTACTTACTGACATAAACCGTGTCTCTCAGATTTTTTAAATTCACTCAAAGAAGTGGTAAAATTAAGTTTTATGAAAAATTCAATTTTTTAACTACCACTTAGTGGTTTCACTATTCATCAAAAATTGAAAGTTTTCAGAAAAATACCAAAATTTCACCGTAGGCTAATTTCGATATTCCGAATCCAAAAATGAAGTACATTTTTAAAAATAAAATTTATAAAATTTCAAAAAGTGGTTATTACTATTCATAACGGCTAGTTTTAGTAATATTTTAATAGTATATCGTTGTTTAGTGAAACTCGGTATTGCGTACGACGCAAGCTATCGAGGAAGGTCGCGATTTCGTGTAAAGCAAGCCAAGGAAGTGTTGTGTAGAAAAATATTCCTTTGATGATTTATATAACATAAAAGTCTCGAGTGTTACATGCATTTCTAACACTCCCCTTCAAACGAAAATAGTATTCATTCAAATCATCATTCTCTTTTGGTTGAATGCATCTGCTGGTAATGTCTTTGTGAAAATATCACCCACCAGTTATGATGTATAGAAATATTAAATTTTTTTCATTTTCTGATTTACCGAATCTATCAGAAAATTATATCAGGTATGAATATTTCTTCCTCTTCCATAATTCATTGGATTGTTTCCTAGTTTTATTTTTACCCTATTATCTACATATATTATTCTGGATCCATTTTACATATGCTTCATCTAATTTACTAGGATTCTCAATCGAATTCCATAACAAATAGTTAATTAAACTGCTATGTACTCTGCTTCATATGTGGATTGGATGACAACACTCTAATTCATTAAATTCCATTTCAAAGAAGTAATTCCAAGAAGGAATATATATCCAGTGGTGTTTTTCCTTTAATCCAGGTCACCTCCTAAATCACTGTCTGAGTATCCATATAGAGTTGCTTCTTCATTATATGGATAGAAAAGAAAATATTCCAATTTTCCTTCGACGTACATGACAATTCATTTTGTTGCTAGCTAGTGTGATTCTTTTGGCACTTCCATATACCTGATCAGAATGTTAGTACAGTAGACAATATCTGGCCTTGCTATTATGAAGTAACTTATGCTTCCAATCACTTTTTTGTATAATGTTGATTCAACACTTCTCCCATATCTATCTTTTTTCAATTTTAATCCAGTTTCTACAGGCATGGTTAATACATTGTAACTAGATATCATCAACTTTTCAATCTATTACTTGAAATACTTCTTCTGAGATATATAGATGCCACCATGTTTTTATTTACTACTATTCCCAGGAATATTATATGAGACCATAATCAGTCATCTCTAACTTCTTAAACATTGACACCTTGAATTCATCAATCATCGGTCAATTATTCCCTATAAACAACAAATTATCAACATAGTGGCATGCTATAATCATATCGCCATGGGAATTATTCTTGGTGTAAACTACATTATCATATAAACATTGGGAGAATCATTTCACTGGAAGATATTTGTCATTTCATAAATTCCTAGAACAAGGAGATTTCTCTAACCCATAGAGGGATTTCTTCAATCAATAGACCATTTGTTCCTCTCCCTACATTAAAAACCTTTATGCGGGTAAAAATAGACATCTTCCTATAGAATTCCGTTTAGGAATGCAGACTTCATATCTAGTTGGTAGATCATCCAACTATGATGGACTACAAGGGAGATAATCATCCTCACAATATAAAGGAGAGAAACTGGGGAAAATACACTTTCATAGTCCACCCTGTACATATGTTTATTGCCTTTTCTATGAGCCTTTCCTTGCATTGATCAATCTCACCATCATCATTTCACTTGATCTTGTACACTCATTTAACATTAATGGTTTTCTTGCTATTAGGATATGTATTAAGATCCCACGTGTAATTTTTCCCAATAGAATCAATATCTTCATTCATAAATATTGTCCAACATTATTCTCTTAGGGATTCTTGAAATGTTAGAGGCTCATGATCTGTATATAGATAGAAAATATTGACCTCTTCAGTTTTCTCATAAATGTATCTTAATATTTTCATTTTTATAAAAACCATGGGTGAGGATGATATTTTGGTATATTGAATTGATAGAGAGATTTCAAGAGTGATGTAATGTACTTCTAGACCTCTTTCTACTAATGAAGCACCTGAGGATGGTCTTGCGGGAATTTTCTCTTGATTACCATGACTTTCTTTATGATCTTCTATTTGGATTGGAATTTTTTTTTGATTTTACATCATTCAATTTCCAATATTATCCCTCAATAAATATCACATCTCTACTCACCACTACATTATATTTTAGTGAATTAATGATCTTGTAGGATTTAGACACATTAATATAGAGGATGAAGATGAATTTTCAGCCTGATCATCAAGATTCATTCTTCTTGATTTTGGTACATTATTATAGGAGACACTCCCAATGATTCTTTGGTGAACCAATCTTGGTTTTAAGACACTTCGTGCCTCTTATAGTGTCATATTTATATTCCTCTTGGTTGGAACTTGATCAAAAAGGAAGTCAGTACATGAAAATACCTCTATCAAGAATCTTTTCGTAAGTCCTTTGTCCATTAGCATAGTCCTTCTCATGTTAAGTACAGTGAGGTTATTTCATTGTACAATTCCATTTTATGTAGTTTGTTGGTTGTAATGTATTTATTCTTGATGCCTTGTTCCCTACAAAAATCGTGAAATTCATTTGACGAGTATTTTCCCCCATTACCAGACCTTATTACTTTTATTTTGTGACCACTTTCTACTTCAACATGGTATTCAAAATTTTAAAGATAGAAAAAGAAGAAGATTCTTCTTCGATGAAATAATTTGAATGTTTTATTCTAAAATCATCAATTAGAGTAATAATGTATTTATTACCTCCAAGTGAGGATGTTTCCAGTAGTTTAAAAATATTAGTGTGAACCAACTAAAGTGGTTCCTTTTCTCTTCTGGAGACTCAACATGGGAAGGATTTACTTTCCTTCTTACCAAGTGCACACACATAACACTCATTATTGATATCATTAATTACTAACAGGACTTGTACCATGCTTAAAGAGGATAAGAGTTTAAGTCCTCATAAATAAATATTTTCAAAGAGAAGATGTCATCTCCACGAGTCATTCTTCATTAGTCCAAAAAGACACTTATCAGTGTTTCCGTTAATATGTAGTGGAAACATACTATTATTTTCCATTATTACATGAGAAAAAAGCCTCCTATGAGAATCTATTATACAGAGAGAAGATTTATCCATGTGAATGGCATTTCATTTCTTAAAGATTTTTCTGATACTGAGGACATTATTTTTCATGCTTGGTATATAATACACATTAGAGATGTAATTAGACCCACCATTATTATGATAGATTTTAATTTCTTGTTTTCAAATCATGAGCGCCTTTGATGAGTTTCCAAATATCACGTCACCACGAACTTCTTCTATGAGTTCCTGGAAGAGGATTTTATTACCACTCATATGGTTTCCTTTATCTGTGTCGAGATACCACACATCAAGCCATTCACATTCACATTATTGTGTATGGAGGAGTGTGGTGACTACTTGTTCATGGTGAGATGCTTCAACTTAGTTGGATAATTCATATTGATTAATTTTTTCCCAACACTCATCGGAATAATGGAATAATTTATTACAATTTTGGCATTGAATGTTCTTTCTATTTCCATGACCATGTTTGAATCATCCTCCAAAATTTTCTCTTCCACAGAAGTGGGAAATTTTTTGTTGTTGACGATTTTGATGATATCCACATCCTTTTCTAGTTCCTAGAGTTACTAGTTCCGTGATAGCCTCATTGTGTATGGCCATTATTTTTCTCTGATAGATCCAATAATGACTCTTTTTCACGACCAAACATTGAAACATCGTTATTTTTCATTCATTTGTCATGGAATTTAAATAATATCATCAATTATTAAATACACATTTTTTCAATGTCATTTGATTATTATATTACCACAACCACATGCCCAATCATGGTAATGAGAGATCACATTACTTTTTCAATGACATGAACATCCTCACAAACTTTTCCATTTATTTTTAAATTGTTAATAATAAAAATTAAACGTGATAAGTAGTTAGACATGCTATAGCATTCCTTCATGTTCACCGCTGTGAAATCTTCACTTAGTGATTTATGACGATCTCACTTCAGTCAACCAAAAATCATAAAGATGGTGCCAAGGGTATTCCAAGATTTATTTCTTGATTTTTTTCAATTTTTTCCAGGGATGATTTATCCAACCCTTTATAGAGGAGTCACAATTCCTTGTTTTTTTATTCCTTTTATTTTTGAGATTATCCTTTCTATTATATGTGAAAGAGACTTATTCATTCATAGTGGGTACTATATAACCATCAGGGAAAATCTCTCTTATTTCTGGAGACCCAAACAATGCCTTAATTTGGATGCACCATATTTCATAGTTGTTTGTAGAAAACATGGGGACATACAACTATAATTTGATGGAAATACATGGAAACTTGATGATTTCTTGGTTGATAGATATGATATAGTTTTTTTTTTCTGTACAAGCCAGGATCCATGATAAGAAAAAATAAATTCCAGAAAACACAACTTTTCAGACTTATGTCACATAATTTATTGGACTAAACATTCTACTTATTTATAGAATATTCTGAAAAAATATGAAAAGACATTAAATGGAATAACATTATCTGATGAAAAAATTCATGGATGAAATATTAAATAGTTTAACATTTGGAATTGGTGTAGACATATAGACCATAGAAACCACATGGGGAATACAAAAATCACATTGGTTATCATTTCCAACATAGATTCTTGTGATCATTTATGAATCACCTTGACTACGTATCCTCAAGAAATCATGTATTCTAAACTGATTCTCATAGGCCATTTACATCGCAGATATATGCTTTCCATAGTATATCTTCACTACATCATGTATATACTTAGAGGCCACATGTAATTCAAGAATTTGTATATTCTCAAACTCAAATGATCTGCATCGCAGACTCCATGTAGGCTAAATCGATGTATCCCAACATATTTAAGGTTTTCATCATGAGTCATGGAGTTATAATTTTTGAAGGATTTTTTGAATCGAGAATGACCTCAATTCCATACATGATTACCTGAAATCGTAGCACCATGAGGTTGAAGAAGATGATATGAAACATCATTCATCTATTGTATAATATGCACCCAAACAACATTATGAAATGACAACATATATTATTATTTTCTAGGAAAACATTGCATGTTCCCATATATAGAAAAGTGTGAGGAACACATCTTGTTGTGTCAACAATCATATAGGAATTTATAAGAATGACAGGTATGTTCATTATACTATTGGTAATCAATTTTTGACCTAGATGTTATTTTTAAAATGGCATCAAATATTTTTGAAATGTTTTTTTGTTATATTTTATTTGGTATTCAACGTGAGATATTTTTGTGGAATTAGAATATAAAAGGTATGAATCATGACAACTTAAATAGAGAAACGTATTTATACATTAGAGTCATATATTTTTTGTTTGAATGATTCTGGTATTTGTACATACAGGATTTTTACAATTTTCATTATTTGAATTTTAATTTTTGTTAAACTGTAGAAATTCAAAAATTGAGAGAGACTATTCATGATGATAGAGATAATAAAATTTCTCGTATTACTAAAATATTGTGGTAATTGTTCAATTTAATTCAAATAAATTAAAAATGAATACATCTTGATAGACCAGAAATATTTGATAAATTTAAGGAGTTATAGTGGCGGTATTATACTATGTTTTTTGGTGATGAGAGTGTTATGTAAGATTAAAATTATTTATAGTGGGTAAACTATATCTTATATTTCATTTTTGTTAATAAGATATCTATTTTTCTCAAAACATAGATAATGGAAGTAGCATCTTGTAAGTGTGAGGAGACTATTATGGAATAAATGTTTCATGAGGATATGACACTAATAATATTTCAATTTTATTTACTCTTTAGTTTTGTCCTAAGACTATAATGATGAGGAAGGATTGTAATCGCCTAGATTTGAAGTAATAGATCATTATGTCACTATAACATATATTTAATATTTTAGACTGTTTTTCTCACAATAGAGTTTACCATGAATAATAATATTAAGGTGAAAAGGACTGACATGACACTTCAGTATAATATTTATCTAAAGGAGATTCTATTTAATCTACCATCCTATAGAGTTTCAGTGACAAATATAGTTTTTATATAAGTTAAAAATGATATATTCTTGTTGTGTGACTTTGTTTTTCCCTCAAATTAATAAAGCTAAAAAAATTGTGTTCTAAAAAAATAAAATGTATTCTAGTAGGGTGATGGTCATAAGTGGTTAGTGATATCTAATTTATCTCATTAAAGTATACATATTGGGTGTTTCTATTGTAATAACATGACACACCAAATACTTGATTTTCCTAGTAATCATATTACCATTACTCAATGTAGTAATATCAGTAAACTGATGATGTTTTTATGTCACTTAAATTTGAATAATTGTGTTTAATATTGTCATTGTGCATAGAGATCAAGGGTTCTTATTGATAAACCAAAATAGTATAAAGATAAATAAATAGTGATTTTAGTCTGTAATCCTATAAAATGGAAAATTCAAAAGAATCATGGGTAGTTGTTTTCCACTGATGATGTGATATAGGAATTTGTGGTTGGTCATAAAATATGATAAGGAACCTTTCCTATTTCTTATAATTTGATCTTAGTTATGATTGAAATAATTACATCTCATTATTTAATACTAACATGGGTAGTAGACATACTAATCTTATAGGATGAATTGATGTATTATTATGTGAATATAGAGATGCCTCTATAAATATTGATTCAATAAATTTTCATGTTCCCATAATCATCTATTTTAATTGGAGATAATAAAATATCATGAGACATTTTAGTATTATAGATGGAGACAAACATAATCACAAATATAATGGATTGGTTGATGATGTTTATGGATTATATATACCATTATATTAATAGAAGATATTTTATTTTACATGTGAGATGAATTTTTTACTTTCTAATGAGTGAAATCGACTTATGAATGTTAGGTGGGAAATATTATTCAAGGTGACAGAACTCCAATGTGACAGTTTGATGGGTTGATTCTTTATTTAGTATAATAATGTTCCCAAATTCAATTATAATTTGTTTTAGAGGATTTCATTGATATTTTTTCTAAGGATTTATTGAGGCTCTAACAATAAAGATATGTTTAATTCGTTTTCAATTTTTTTCCTAGAATAAGATTGATATCTTTATCTGTGAATCATATTACATTAACAGAGTTATAAGAGTTGAATATTCCATTGTAATACTTAGATATAAAGGGATGTATTAATCCTTGTGTTTTTATTGTAAGATACTAAATATATTTTCTAATAAATATTATGGTTGCATGTAATTATACATTTGATAGTATAAGTTGGATTAAGTTACTATGATGAAAAAATACTCCCTACTACACATTGATAATATATGAAATATATTTAATGGAGAAAAATGGTTTTTGAAAATTGATTTAGATTGATATAATACTAGTTTAGGATAATTGAATATGGGTTTTTAGATATTTTATCTCTCTTTCCATGTTCATATGTTTCCATACATCTGGGTAGGCTGGTCGGAGGGAAATTGAAAAACCTATTTTTCCCTTAATAGAGTTCACAAGAAACTTCATATATTTTGTTTCCAATTTTTCTCTTTGTTGATAATTCTTTGATGATCCACAATAAAATATTTCATTACAACTATGTTTTACACTTGGATTCCATTTATAAGTCATATGACATGAAATTTAATGAACGAGACCACCTGATTCAATATTCATCCAAAAATTGGTCAATTACTCTAAAAATGAATAATTTTCAGTATATTCCGACCTCACATTTGTCACACATATAACGATCTGAATGAAGAAACAGACGCACACATTTTTGAAAAAACACAACTGTTGTTGAGTTTCAGCCACATTTATTTATGGAGGATAGTGTTTCCCACAATATATTTGTAAATGTAGGTGGGTGTGGCTAAAATATGTGGTGGGGGCGAACCCCACCAACCATACAATGGAGGGAGGAAGCAAGGGGAGGCTTGACTATAAAAGAAAGTAAATTCCATTTTTGTTTCCAATCAACATCACCATCCCATCACCAGTTCATCAGTTTTTCTGGTATTTGTGGAGGTGATTTCTATGCATATTCCTAAGATATAATTACAAGGGTTGTCTCCATGTAATATTCTGGGAGTGTGTACCAAATTTTACCCATATTAATAATTCTAGATGACTGTGGATTTTTACCCCTTTTATTTTGGGGTTTTTTTCACATTACATATGGAGTAATTTATTTTTAAAATTTTCACATTATTTTATCTCAGTATTATTATTGTACTAGTGGTTAAATCATTCAACATCCCATTAAGTGGTATTAGAGCTTGGTTATTTTATGGTACTGTTCACTTTTTTATGTATTAATATTTATCAAAATTTAAGTATCCCCTATGATTGTAACTCCAGTGGACATTTAACATTTGAAATTTTTTTATTGAGATTAATAAATACACTATTATGAAAAAGTGGACGTTCTGGACTGACTACTTGTCTAAATGGTACTGAAATTCAATATTAAATAATTCAATGGGAATAATTTTCCTTTGTGGAAAATGATGATGAAAGAAATGTTGTGGAATGATAATTATCGACTAGCTACTAAAAAAATACATGTATATGCAATGATTGATACTGGTTCTAGTGGGAGGATGAATCATGAAATGGGAATAAATATATAATGTGATTATAGAGATATACATGTAAGTGATGTGGTGATGACTTTTAGAATATGGAAGCATCTCAATGATGCCTGAATAATCGACTCGGAAAAAAAAGGAACATGAAGTCTCCAAAGGAATGGTTTGATTAGTATGATATTATCCTGGAATGAATTTTGTACATGGATAATGATCAAATATTGATGATCATTGGATTTGGTACTATAAAACTAAATATCCATGATGTCATAGTACAAATCATCAAAGAATTATTACATGTTAAGGACTTGAAGAAGAACATAGTGTATTTGGGAATATTTAATGATATCAAATGAAAGGCTCCCACTGAGAATTGAGTGATTATAATTGTGAAGGGAGAAATTTTTGTGCTGAAGAAAGAGAAGATCTCAATGAATCTATATGTTCTTATGGGAGAAACTTACAAGGATGTAGAGATAGTTTTTTCATAAACTACCTCTATGATATCACTGGAAAAATTATGAAAATAGATTCTTAACCATATGATAGATTGAGGTTTTAAAATTCTTACTAATTATAAGTTATTTCCTAGGATTATGAATGTACCCTTAACATATTTTTGAGAATTGTGTTTTGAGAAATAAATATTGGATAATGTTTGGGACATCAACAGTAAGACATAAAGAGATGTTAGTGTTGATCCATTCTAACATTTTGAAAGCTCCAATTATATACTCAGGATGACCAAGGTATGTTGTATCATTTAATAATTAATATTCAAGGAGTTATTGGGTGTACCTAATCAAGTAGAATTTATATGTTTTTGAAGTCTTATAAACATTAAAATAATGGAAGGAACATGAATATGAAAAGAATACAATGTGATTGTTGACTAATAATGCTAGAAAATATAAAAGCGATGAGTTTGATACATTTCATCAAAAAGAACATATCAAGATATAGTTCACTATAGAACACACTCATCTACAAAATTAATTGGTAGAGTGGATGAAGCAACCATTATTGGATAGAACATGGGTGATGTTGTTGACAAGAAGAATTTCCAAATCATTTTGAGTAGAAGTAGTGAATACATAATGTTATGGGATCAGTTGATCTCCTTTAATAAATATTTATATAATGACAGTGATTGAGATTTTTAATATTAAACTAGTTGTCTTTTCTTAGTTACATACTTTTAGAAGTCCTATATTTAAAATTTTTAATGACTAAGAAAGATTGAAGTTGGATTTGATATCTAGGAAATGTATCTTCTAGTGATATAATGACAGTGTGAAAGGGTATAATTTGTGGGACCCACTTCCCAAAAACATATCATTAGTGGATATTTCATTTTGGGAGAATACAAGGTGAAAATCACGATTTATGGTGAAATAGATAATGAGAATATATAAACAATAATATTGAAGTGGATGAAAAATCCATGGAAGAACTAGTTACTTCTGATGCATTACCAGAACATGATGATCAAATACCAGATAAATGTAGACCACTATGGTAAACAAGGGTAAATATAGAACCAATATGTAACAAAAACTATATCATTGAGAGAAATATTGTATACTACATACTAATAGGGAATGGGGAACCATCTTATTTTTTAGAGGTGACCTATATTCTAGATATATACTCATGGATAGTGGCAATGCATGAGTAACATGAATCCAAAAACAACATGTAGTCTTGGGATCTTGTTCCATCTCTTCTTGGAAGGAGGTCCATTGACAAAAAATGGGTATTTTTGATCAATAGGGATAAAATGAACTTAGTTGATATATATCGTTTAATACTTGGGTAAAAGGATATTCTCAAAAGGAAGGTGTTAATTTCAATTAAATATTTTCTCCTGTTGTTGACTGATGATTGCTCAAATAGTTCTATAAATGTGTCGTGTATATAGTTTACATATAGAGAATTTCTATTTGAATATTTATTTTCTCCATGGTGACATTAATTAAGATGTCAATATAATCCAACTTGTAGGTTTTTTAGAATAATGTAAAGAGAACTTGGTTTCATGGTTGAACAAATCAGTATGTGCTCTCAAGTAGGTGTTGAGGTGCTGGCACAACATATTTAATTCCTATATCCTTGTCCTTAGATGAAATAATTCTCCATTTAGAACATTATGTATATTTTTGTGGAAAAATGGAAATTATTTCGTCATTCTGTGGTGTATATGGAGAACAAGTTTGTTGTACGCCCCAACAATGATCAGTTCTATGAGACATAGGCCCATTTGGATATGTAGTTTTATATGAAGGATTTTGTAAAAGAAAACAAGATTAGTGGGATGCATAGATACCAAGACATAAATAATGGGTATTTTTTTCTATAAAATAAAAATTAATTATATAATGTCTTAAAATAGTTCAACATGAAAGACTGTAATCCAATATTCATCCCACTTCTTGATAATTTCATGTTATCCTCTATGATGACTCATAGATGTGGAGAAAATTGGAAAGAAATTTATCGAATTCTATATTCTTCATCAGCAAGTAGTTTTATGTTTTCTATGGTTTTTACTAAACTAGACATTTCACAGAAATTTCGAGTAGAAAATCTATACATAGAGAATCCAGGACAAGGACATAGAGGCATAGTGGAGTGGATCTTGAGATACAGTAATGATACCTTAGATACTGAATTATGTTATAGAGGATCATATTTCACTATCATATGCTTTGTTGATTCATTTTTTACAGGTTATCCTGACCAGATCAAATCCAATACTGGTTATGTGTTCACTCTTACAAGAGTACCTATAAGCTAGATTCAAAAGTTACTATCATTTGGGGATTTATCCATGATGGAGGCGGGGTAAATGGAAACTATACATGAATACAAATATGTGATTTTGATGAGAAGGTAGTTTGAGGATCTCAAACATATAATATAGAATATTCCACTATTTTGTGATAGTTAGAGTGTCATAAACATTTCAAGGAATCTATCTTTTAATTCCATGACAATGAACATTGGGGTACATTATCACATTATCTGAGATGTGGTGGTTATTAGAGGATATTATACATAGACAAAATAATATTGCACTATTTTTTGATAGATAGTTTTCCTTGAAAATTTAAAGGAATCCACATTTTCATTCCAAGACAAATCAAATTATGGTAAAACAACACTTGACCTGACATGTGGTTGATGAAGGAAGTGTGGAAAACTAAAAAAAATCATTCTATATAATTTCTAGTAGACATCCTGATAATGGATATTGACTCGAATAATTTCCGATGTTTTATATCCTTTAGTGGCGTCTCTAAGACATGAGAAGAATGGATTCAAAGATAGAAAGGATATGTGTTGATGCGATTGGTTATCAATCGAATCTCCATGTGGGGGATGTATTGGTAGAATTTTTTTATGGAGAAAGATGTTTCAACCATGGATTTTCTGAGGGAATTGGGTGTGGCTCATATATGTGGTGGGTGTCCAACCTAATCTGCAATCCAGTATAAGGAGGAAGCAAGGGGAGGATTTCCTATAATAGGATGTGGATTCCCCTAGGGCTTCTCATGAGCTTCACCATCACATCACCAATTCAAGATTTTATGTGTTATTTTGTGATGTTATTTCCCCACATGTTCAAGATATATATTTATGAGGGTTTTATCCATGTAATGGGGTGGGTGTGTGTGCCAAATTTACCCCTAGAGATCCTTATATTTTTTTGTGGTTTTTACCCCTTTCATTTAGTTATTTTTTCCACATTATATATAGGGTCAATTTCTCCCTCATTTTACAATTTATTTTATCCCACTATTATTTCTACGCCAATGAGACAATAATTTATGGTCCCAATGCCAATTTATCTCCACCAAGAGAAAATTACTTTTGAACCCTTTTAATGTAATTAATGAATGGTTGATGAGGATCAACCCCAATATAATCATAAATTTCCTAGATCAAAGTCATAGTATCTATGAGAGATTTCTTATGCTGATAGTTGGTCTAGGATTTTAGTGCTTCATTAAAGAGGCTAACTTTCAAACCATTCTTCAAAAGCCTCTCATTCTCCTTAAATAGTATAAATTCATTAGTTATTTTCTTCTCAAAAGAAAGAAATATATCCTTCTAAAAGGAATAATATTTCAAACCATTTTCATTGGGTTTTTCTATACACAAATAAGATGGAATTTTCTAGTTTATTTCTTCTATTGGGAAACTATAGTAGTGAGGAAATCAAAATAAAAATTTTAATTGATTTTCTTGATGACAAATCATTATCTAGTGGCTCATGAGGTGGGAAAATAGGTGTTTTTATATATGATTAATGTAACTTATCCGTTTTTTTAAATGAATGATGTAAACATGATAAATTCGGAATCAAATTTAAGAGCTATGAAATAATTCTATAACTCTAGTTAGGTGGTGTATTATATTGGGATGAAGATGTACTATAAAATTATTGGTAAATTTTTATAGACATGCCTGAAAATTGAGATAAATTATTGTGCTTCTTGAATATTGACTTATTAATTAGTGATGGAAAATATCAAATAATAATATAAATTTTTCATTCTAAAGTTATTCCATGAAAATGGGAGGACGATGTGGTTGATTTCATATTTTTTTTACTAGGGTCACCCTAAAATAATGATAATATCAGGGTGATGATGGGTCAACATATGAAATTAGATAACATATTTCCCATTTACAAGATATTTTCAATAGATAAAATGGATAATTTGTATGTTATAGAACTAAAAATACAATATATAGTTTATTTTTATGTCATATTTGATAGAGATTCATGGTTTACATCAAGATTCTAGGGATACATATAATGGTGATGGGTACCCAATGAAATATGTGTGAATAACATCATCCTTTGACATATAAGAAATCATAATAGAATATATATACTTATGAGTAAATTATTTAGGATTTTGTGGTACATTGGTACAGTTTATTTGGGGACTGGGAACCTTTAGAGATGTGTGTTAATAAAAATAGTTATCAGGACTTGATTTATATGGACCATTTAAATGTGTTTTATGGAACACCATGATCTTTAATATGTTGTGTTGAAGTGGGAGATAATAATCTCTTGGGACCTCATTTAACATAATAAATGGATGGTAAATTTCATTTCACTTATAAGAGATATATTTGAATAGTGAGACATGAGAGTGGTCTCATGGTGATTGATGATAATGATAATTCATGTTTTATTTCATAGAGAAAGACTTTTTGTGAGTGTTTCAATGATTAAGACAATGATGATTTTAAAATTAAGGGAAATTATAACCCAGGTAAATGTGTTTGTTTAAGAATTTTCCATGGATTGGTGATGTTTCATATCATCAAATGTCATCACTAACTCATATCGTAATTCCATACATGTTCTATTTTACATATATAAGGATGTACCAAATGTAATTGTATCATATTCTTCTTTTTAAATTTTTTTCTAGGATTCATGTGTGACCATTGTCAAACAAGCATGGAAGATTGTTGATGGTAATAAAATATACTAAAAGGATAGAGAATTCCTATTCAATAATTATTATTTAATCCTAAAATGATCTACTAATTGTGATTTTAGAGGGAAGAAAATATAACAAATAAATAGAAATAATTTTTCTAGGAGAATAAATAATGGTGTTTTTTGGATAAAATGTCATATTATGGGGAGGATTGACAAAACCAAAACATTTTATGTGATATTTTATTGAGTTTTGATGGTTTCTGAAATACAATTTATTTTTTAGGGGGACATGTACATGTCCATAATTGGGTGAACAATTGTTGTACCACACAACCCAATCATGAATTCATGAAAAGAAGGATTATTTTATTTCCATAGTTTTCCATGTGTTTGAGAAAACTATGTTATCTGATAGTGTAGTTAATAAAAGATACCTAATTTTCTAAATTTAAAACCCAATTTTCAATTTTCATCCATAATTAATACCCTAATATGACCTGAAATAAACTTATAAATTCATAGGAGTTGTTTTCATGTTCTATACCATTGAATAATGAATTATCTATAGGATTGAGAAGATCAACAATGTATCAAAGGTAAGACATCCATAATTTCTTTTATTCTTGATGTAGAGGACCATGCAAGATTTACCACTAATAAGGTAGGGGGAATCAATGATTTATTTTTTTGAATTCCTTTTCCTTTCAATTCATCCTCTACGACTTGTTAATTTTATTGATGCCCTCAATATTATCTCTAAAACTCACTTCATGTACAGTAATAACAATAGAAAGAGATGAACACAGTGTTTACAATTTTAGATATAAATAAATACTCCTTACAATGTTGGTTATTCCCAACATGGATTTTGAAATATAATTCACTATCACTACAAGGATTTATAATGGCTCTGGCTTCGACTGAGAGACATCATTTTCATATTGATACAACCAAAATACTTGTTGTTTTATCTACAACCATGAGACTACTTCTTCGCCAAGATTCAACCAGAAGATAAAATGATATCAACTCTAACCAGAAGGCTTCACCTCTATTAGATGTCTTTTCTGTTGTAGGTTGATTTGATGATATCCCTTCATGACATTTCTGAATCACACATGCAAGTGAACATGTTCAAATATCTTAGACAACCTTTTTTAGGGTCTTTTGGTCGTTATCAATATTTCTGATCAAACGTAAGTGATTAGTTTCCTTAGTTAAACAATAATCGGTCTATTATTAATTTTGAAAGATGCCTTGTCCTCACTTGGATGTGTGAAAATGGTGCACACACTATCATTAATATTTTATGGACTAAATACTATCACACAACCTCAAATAAATTCTTCTTGAATTATCAACTGCAATTCATCAAGTACACATCAAGCATAAAAATAAAATTCCTGGAATCTTATAATCATTGTTAGAGTATCTCAAGAATAAGCTATAGAAAATTTATGAATTTTGTTCTCTAAACGTTATGTGTTTTTGTTTAATTGTTTTTGGATTGTCTAAAATATCTCTACATGTAAATGTGTTGCATGAGTTCATGCATGTGCTGTGTTGTAAAAAAACTATCACACACCCATTATCTAACTTTATCCATCATCACACACCTTCAACTACTTTCCACTATCCCTAATGGGCGAGTACACAGTAGTGTTTCGTTCACACATAGGTATATCCATGGATCTCATAATCCCAAATTGGTTTAGGATTTCCCAATATGGAAAACCTCATATTCCTGATATAATGTGTAAGAGTACACTGTCTCGATGTATCAACCAAAACACATAAAATATGATGGCCTTATGGTTTTGTGTTCTTTGTGAAGACAATGGAGATTCAATGAACTACTTACTATGAATTTTCAAAAAAAAAATATTCTTAATGCATTTCAAGAGTTATTTCAACTTTTTTTATTCTTATGGAATCGTATTATCCTTTTTGAAATATAATCTATAGGGTATATTCTTTTCATCATTAACTAGTCCATTCATAGTTCTCTTTTTTTCAATGATATAATGAGACATTTCTAAAGGTTTTAGTTATAGAACCTCAACTCAGTCCCTCTACTTTTGTAGTTGAGGATCATAGTCCTTTGCGCCACCATAGTTTGGTTTTTATGTCATGTTGTTGATTTATTCATGATGTTGTGTTTTATTGTGTCTGAACAATTTCAATGATCAAGAGTAATTTTGATTTACCTATGAAGTATTCTGATCTTTATATAATTTGTTTTTGGAGTTTTCGATGCTATTATATGGTTTTATCCTCATTTGTATACCATTACCTCATGTATCAAATATGCTGAAGCATCAACACATTAATTTCTTGAATTCATTCTCCGACTCATATTTTTATCTATCCATAATATGTTCTTTTAATTATATTCATTCATGTGTGATGTTAGATCACATGAATGATTTTTTTCATTCTTATGATACTCATGTTGTTGGTGGAAACCTCATATAGTGGCCATAAGATTGGAAATGGTTGTTCAACCGTTGATTCGTTGTGTTGGAGCCCCTTATGTTGATAGAGGTATGGTATGAAATCCTTTCTTGATCAGACAACGTAGATCAGTTAACTAAGAAGACAACATTGAATCCATATTTTAAGTGGAGTAACGGTACCCTAATTAGTGTCCCTAATTGAAACATCCATGTTACAGGGTGTAGTACACTAATCAAGGGTAGTGGGTGGTTCTGGGAAATATTCTATCCTCTCCTAGTATTTTCCCATACCAGTTCTCCTCCCCGTTTTTCCTCCATGAATGATGGTGTTTCTCTTCCTAAGCTCTATACACGGGCACCTATGCAACCATACTTGATCCCACCCATGCCCCTATGGTTCACCCAGGCTAGCTCCCTTATCCTAGGTAGAACCTCTAGAGTATCACATGTGGTTGTGGATGAGCATCATGGGCTTGCCATAGGTTGGATATATTTTTAATTTAGCCTTCAATAAATTAACATAGAATCAATTTAAGGCAAAATGTGTGAATAAATCCATCCAAAGTAAGATCCAACCACCAATTAATATATTTTCAACAATTCATCATAAAAATTAATATATGAACTTATATTAAGGAAGGGGCCCCTAATCTCTTCATCATTCACCAATTACTTTTTCCAAGACCATTTCTTCACATCCTTCTACATTAAAAAAATATTCATAAGAAATATTCTTCATAAAATTACTTCTTACATGGGTTTATCATAGGTTAAATAATGTTCACACTCATTTTAAAATTGGCCTTAACTTTTAATATCACTTCAACAATAGTCATATTTAGTCACAGAGAATATTCCAAGCATTGTATTGAATTTCATTACATGAATCCATGACAATTCTCCATCAATCACCACTTCATTATCATTAACATAAAAAAATATATTGATAAGTAATTTACAAGAAATGAAACACTAGTTCCAATTATCACAAATTTGTATTTTTTTGTCAATACCTCTTTATCATAATTTGTAGGATTCAATATGTGTGATCAAACCTTTCTCCCACCTATTTGAAAAAAAAGAAAATGGAAACTTATAGATAATCTCAAAACATTTTCTTCTCCATTTAAATATTTTTTATTGAATAACACTAAGAGAGATGGATTATATCACGTGATTGTTATTATTAAATAGGCTTTAGTGTAACAACATTAAATCTACTTGGGATATCATGCTGTAAAAAACAAGATATATATGACCAAGGTTGTCATTTTTCCATTAAAAACAATGCATATGAAATCATGAAAAGAAGCGCAATGTTAGACTGAGAAATCCACATCACCACATACCTGATATCCATATACAAATAAAAGCCATCCTAATCAATTAGTCAGGGAAATGGCCAATTCTTAGCCGAAAATAAATAAAATGTCTTCTTGGGTACACTAGCGCAATGGCAGACTGAGCAAGGTGTGATTAAAAACTCGTTAGGGCACCACTAACACAGTCCCTAACATATATAGTAATATGAAATTTATGTAAAAGTTGATACTCATCAGGATAATAATAATAATAAAAACAAAAACAACAACTACTACAATTACAATAATATCTTCTAGAAATAAGCTGAAAGACAAATTCATATAAGGAGTGCTCAAATAAAATGGTGAACGTATCCAAGACACAACTAGAATAATGTACCATCATGTATATATTTTTATATGTTTACATATACATATTACTATATATATAAATAACTATATACATATGAGTACGGAGACATGTAACATGAATCAAAATAAAACAGATCTTTGGGTCCATTATCCCAATCATCATTAAATAATTTGAAAAAGGAATTGATATGGATACCATATCACTAAATATGTGTATAGTTAATTCAATATATGGTTCCACATTTTCGTTTGATGATACCTACTTCAGAGAGCACCTGAAATGTCTCCATGCAAGCCCTGTCACCATAGGGGGATGCATGTCCAATCCATAGGTTCAACCATACTCTCCCAAAATCACAATAATTAAGGATTATAGGAAGTATATAGACAACCTATAAATGGACACCAAGATAGATTACATACCAATCAAGACATGTAAGTCCAATTTGATTTCCGAACACTAGGTACTGATCTATAAGTAGTCACGAAATCATGACTTAGATAATCCCTAAAGGGAAGACCCTTAGTTGATCTAGATGGAATTAAATCTATTTCCAGGTAAATTCATAGTATCTATTAAATAATAGGTTTGAAGGATAATCCCATAAATTTTCAAAATGTATAGCAACGGTTCAACCACACAATCCTAGGGAACATCCCTGGAATCACTTGGTAGAATGTAACTATCCTTGAGTGTATCTCTAATTAATGATTGGGAGTTTCATGGCCAAATTTGTGGTCAGGAAAGTCTCATACGCTTGATCCCAATAAGTACCACTTTTCATCCTTGTATGATTAATAATATAGGTGCAACATCTATATCTATGTATGTAAGTATGAGCATCCAAATAATACAACACTCAAATAAAAGACTCATAAGACAAATCCCATGAAGCACATAAAGGTATCCCAGAGATATATCACTTCACATTAGCCGCAATTTCAAAAAATAATAGGAACCACATATGTTAATAATATCTATATCAATTGTAATTGAGTGATAAATAAATAAATGAGTTACAGTGTATGCATGACTAAAGCCACCTCTACTCTCACAACCTCTTCGGATTGCAAGTTCAGTGTGGGTTCTAGGTGTCACCTAATACCATCTCTAAGAAAACCCATGAAAACATGGGAAGGTTTGGTTAAATATAAGCATAACAACCAGGGATTCTTTGATGAATACACTGAATATCCATCAAACTCTGGGTCCTTGAGTTCTATATAGAAAGAGAGGTATCTCTCTTGGGAACCTCTAATTCACTACCACAATCTCTATGAGTCTATCAACACACCCATACCAGTTCTCATGTGACTAATATTCATCCACCTAGGCCTTTAAAAAGTATGAAATTTCATACCAATTTAATTCTCACCTCTTGATAGTTTTGGAGACTAATTTATGTATTAAGGGACAGTTCTCTACAAATATTCACCAAAGCATGAGGCTAGAACAAAGGGGTTGTTAGTGAACCCTATCATTAGTCCACTTCAATTATCCAATTATTAAATCAAACAATGCATTGAATAAATTAATCATGAAAAATATTCCTCATGTTAGATTCCAATAATACACATAATACCATAAACCTGTGTGAATAAATAATGGATGGTATGATATACCACCAAATTTATGAATCATTACGTTTATAAACAAATCTCAAAAACTATGTTGAAGTTCACTAACATTGGAGCCAAGCCATATAATATTTCATGCTCCTACCTAATATTGGATAGGTCATGTATAATAAAAAATATCAATTTCTACATTAGATATTTAATTATAAAAAATAAAATAAAAAATGGTATAACATGGGTAACTCATCGAGAACTTGTTTCTCAATGTAAATTCAATCAACTACATAAAAAAGGATTACTTGGAGTCATCTACATCATTACCATGAAAGTACCTAAAAAATACTTTCAACACCTTTTTAAAATAATTTGATTTATGAATTAAATAAATATAAATTAATTGTGATGACATACCTTAATGAAATGAAATGAAGTGTTGTGTGGATGACCTCCAGAGTTATCCTTTTAATAAGTCAAGAAATTCCTTATAATTGGTATATGATTCCACAATTTAATTGTATAATAGTGATTAAAAATAATAATCAGGGAAACCTATAATCATTGAAAACAATATAAGGATACATTGGCATTCTACATGAAGAAAAATCATATCATAAAATTCATGAATGGCCATAAAAAGACACCCCATGATGGGGTTTCTAGAGAGAAAATAGAAAATGGATCTTCTAGAATTAAATTTGGGAGAAAGGGGAAAGAAATAAGCAGATTAACCTCTATAGATTATAGGGGGGAAGCAATCATTCAAATATATTAATTGGTTGATCGGTTTGGCCGGATAGTTTTCGAATCCTTGTGGAAACCATGAGGTTGGCACTACCGTGACTCCACCATCTCATACGATTATGGAGAAAAGTTCAACAGATCAAGAGCCAACCATTTTGAATGTTTATAATAAATTTTAAATTCTATTTATGGTATCCCCTATCCTACTATTTAGTTTCTTAAATAATGATCCAATACCAAATGGCCCACACTGTTAGGTCACACTGTTATCACTAACCATGATCCAACCATTCACCATTGGTTATACATATTCAAAACTCCAGATTCAGGCCTAGAACCCTCGGGAAAAGCTCAAATCCTCTAAAATACCCTCCAGTTCCTAAACAATATCTAAAAATGATATTTTTAAGAATTCAATCCTTTGAATTTCTATTCTGGATCTCCGATCAATATTTCACACTTCATGTAATTGAAAATTCAAAATCCATCCAATATTTCCTACTCTAAAAAACACATGATATTAAATAATATTTGAACATGGATAATGTATCTAGGGTTAATATATGAAGTTCCATTAGAGAGGAAATTCTTAGGGTATTCAGGTTTTATCTCACAGACATGGATCTAACCATATCTCTGAAGTGAAACCTACTGCCAAGTAGAAGAGTGATGGAACTTATACATTTGTAGGTAGTACTCTTGTTTCCTCGACCTTAGTATCATCCATATCAATAAATTAACTTCACATTCCTATATTTGTTATAGACTTATGAAAATCATAGTAAAAGAGATAGAATACTTATGTCGTAATGACTCCCAACACACTGTTGGGGATCTGTTCTGAGAGAATACAAAAATTTAAGGGATTCCACCTTGATATAGGTGGTTATATTTCAATATGGAATCTCATTTGTATTGAGATATTGAGTTTTAAAGTTATACTCCTAATTGAATAGTTAATAACCTCTCATGTTCATGTTTATTGTTATTTATAAAGGGTGTCATTCACATCAACTGATGGGGACAATTATATTCAAAAAAGTTGAATGGGATGTTTATGCGAGTTGAGTTGGACCGAAGAATTGTGGACATAGATGAGTAAAAACACATATTAAAAGTCCCTTTATAAGTGATCAGGGAATGTAGAATAGAGATTTCCCTCCCGTAGTGGATGATTTAAACTATGTCTTCTCTTCATACTTTTCTAGGTTACCTCATACGGGATATGTGTAGTTCACTATTTTTCCAGTGTTAAGAGTGGAACCAGTATCCATTCCTCATTTAAGGATGACACCTACATAGTATCATGAATTTAAGAAGCAACTAGTGGACTTGGAAGTAATCGGTTTTATAGGACACATTACTTTTCCATGGAGTTCACCTATTGTTTCCATGAATAAGGAGGTTGTTAACCTTATTTATTGTGTGGATTAGTAGAGGTCAGGTTAGAAAATGGTGAGTAACACACATAATTTACCTCATGTAGAAAACCTCTTTAATTTTCTCTGAGTGGATTGGGTTTTCTCCAAGATTGAATTTATTTCATGCTATTAATAGAGAATGTAAGTCTGTTAGACATACCACATATATCATTTAGTAGTAGATATGGAATTTATAAATATTTTTCATGTCGTTTGGTTTCAAAATTTTACCCATAGTCTTTATGGATTTGGTAAATCAGGTTTTTCACCTGTATTTTTCTTAATTTTTGTCAGTCTTCATGGATGAAATCTTGGTTTATTCGAATACCCAACATGACTATACCAAACATCTTGAGATCATATTGAATACAATGAAAGAGATCCACTTATATTTTAACCACACTAAATTACGCCTTTGGATTGAAATTTTTTAATTCCTAGGTCACATCATCTCACATATAGGAATATTTTTTTACCAAAAGAAGGTAATATCTATAATTATCTAAAATAATCCCATGAGTTACTTTTAAATTTGAACTTTCATGGGGATAGATAGCTTTTACATGAACGTCATTTAGGATGTTTCACACCTTGGGGTCCTTATACGAGCTTGATGAAAAAGGGTGTTATGTTTTTATAGTATAAAGAATGCAAGATAGTCTTTCAGGATTTGAAATAAATAATGACTTCTACACCGATATTTATTCATTAGACCAAGTAAGAATACATATAGATTAGTCTAATACAATATGTATTAGTATTATGGTAGTTCTGATGCAGGATGAGTGATTCATGGTATACATCTCTCAAAACTAGTGGATTAATGAAAAAAATTAACCTATTCATAACCTAATGTTAGAAGAAATGGTACATCCATTGTGATGTTGGAGGTACTGTATGCTAGTAGAGTGTTTTGTGGTGTATAAAGATAGAAAATCCATCAAAAAACATTAAATAGTGTGGATTAAATCATATATAGTGAAGGTTACTTGAATACCTATAGTACTTATATTTTTATATTTCATATATGCATGGGAAAGGCAGTTTTGTTAATAATAATATAATCTAGAAGTCTTAAACACAAGCTATTCCGGAGGCCAACAATGAGTGGCAGTTGATGGATCTCCTTTATTTGAGGAATTTATAGGTCAAGGAGAATCCCGGGAAGACTCTTCGTGGAGCATTAAAACTATCTTCTTCACTCCTAGATAGATTAAATATGTCACAGATTTATGATCTTGAGGTCTTGGTCCCATTTGAGAGAATTTGAGGTGAAGAACCACTACCTTGATGGGTCATTTATAGGGATGATGTCTTACACATTCATGATAGTGTATAGGTTACTTCATTAATTCTAGAAGATTTGATTCGCGAGTATCATTCCTTATCATTGTTAGTGAATATTGATGTTTCCAAGATGTATCGTGACATTTTCCACTAGTATTGGGGGTAGGGAATGAAGAAAGAGATTGATGGATTTGGTACATGTTGTTCAGCCTATCAGTAGGTGATGATAGAACACCAATGACCAGTAGAGATTCTATAGAAATTAAACATTCATGAGTGAAATTAGGATGACATTTCAATGGATTATGTTACTATATTACTAATATTCCTTCAATTCAATGTTGTGGTATGGGTGATCGTCGACATGCTAATAAAGGTTCCTCATATTTTCCCTATGAAGAATAATGTTTTAGTGGGAAATCTAAGAACATAATATGTTATAGAAAAAATTACACTTCACATAATTCAATGAAATATCATTTCAAATTTACATTATCATTTCACATCATGATTTTGGAATGGGTTAGAGAAGGCTCTTGGTACGTAGGCACTTTTTAGAACAACCTATCACCCATAGATGGACATGAAATCCATGCATTCAAATCAGATATTGGAGGATGTTCTCGGATGATTTGACCTTGATTTTTTGTGTTTTGGGATAAACATATACGTATTTCAAAAATTTCTTATAGTAACTGATTTTAGGGAACTATATAGATGGCCCTTTATAATCCCTTATATGATTGGCCATTCCATTTAACCATGTGCTGGTTTGAGGTAGGATAGGTAGTGCTATGGGGACCTCATCTAGTTCATAAGACTTCTAAGATGGTATAAATTAATAAAACATTTTTTGATATAACTCTGTCTAGGAGGAAGTATTATGTAAAAAGACACCACTAACCTCTATAGTTTGAGGTGGGAGATTAGGTCTTCTGTCATGTCAGGTATAGGTTTGGTCATATATGGATTCAAGGATAGTTCAAGTTATCACGTCATTATGTAGGGACATTGAGATATTGGAGAGAGTTATATCTATATCCTATCTATTGTATTTAACTTAGATCTATTGATACATTCATGACATCTTCCATGTATCTCAATTATATCACTTATATTGAAACCTGTATAATATTCTACAGCGTGATGAGGTTCACTTAAATGTTGGTTATTCTTTTGGGAAGCATCCAATTAATATCTTTAATAGGATCATGAAATATCTATGAGGATTTTTAGTTCATATAGTATGGGTTCTATGCATGTATGGTCATGTATTGGAAGATATCTGGGAGAGAGTGTCTAATGTACATGCTCAACAGCCACAATTATTCACATATGATGCTTTACGACCCATGGAAGTGAGCCATGGGGATGAGTTATTTAGAGGATATAAGATTTTAAAATTCTAGGTTTTATAAATGAGATAAAAAATATATATATTTTATTATATTCCTTTCTTTTTAATCTAATGAAATTTAATAAGATCTTCAGAAAGGGTTATAGAGTGTCTAGGGATTATTTGGAGTTCAAGGATTTTTTTTGGATAAACAACATGTGGAATATAGTTAGGGACCAATTAGTAGTAAAATTTTGGCTCAATAATTTTACCCATTTATAATGGATGCTAAATTGATAACCCATTCTAGATAGGACACATGAACATATGTGAAACTAATGAGAAAATAGAATGGTCAAATGCATGGGCTCTAAACAATTTTCCAAATTATGTGTCAATCACACACACTTAGTCCTACATAGGTTGTATCTTTGCATGGTTGGTGTAAAGTATAGACACAATGTCTGTCCAAAGAATACTCCCATTTAAATTATGTGGGAAATTCAATTTTCCCCTTTCTCCTATTAAAATCAATCATCTTTCTCATTTATCTTTTTCATAGTGGGCAACATGCATAGTGGTCTCCTTTTCTCCTCCTCTAAGGATTTTAGCCTCGATCTTCATTTAGACTCAGAATCACTCAATATCTATCACATTGGATATAACTTAGTCAGTTTTTCATTCCTCTTATTTCTTCTCTTTGTTTCCCACATTATATAGAATAGAAAATCCATACAAGCTAATATTCCCTATTTTTTGGGACATTTTCTATTGCTAATAATCATTGTATTCTACATCCAATTTAAATTTTACAATATATGAAGAGTCTTATAACACCATATGGTATGTGGTCAAGTAATATTTCCATAATAAATATTTGTTTTATATCATGTGTCATCATAATGCATGTCAGACATTACAAACATTTCCAAGAAAATAAAAATCTTCTTATATAAATCATTAACATTCTTATGGGAACTCCCTTAGACCTTAATATATTATCTTAGGTCTACCACCTAAAAAATTGACACCACTTTGGATGTTCTCATTAAATTACCTTGATTTATTAAATGATAATGTGCCTAACCAACCATCTATGTGGAGTTGTTTTGTCCCATAGTAGAATGGATTATTATAATTAAATGTAAAGTCAGTGGAATGACCATGCCACATGAATCATATGTTTATAGTGAATTACAACCTGGGATAATTAAATGTTGAATGGTTGGAAACCATATCTTGGGTTTTATTAATATTTGTTGTCACTTATTATTATTAAATGCGCTACTTTATCATGACCTCCCTTATGATTCTTGATACTCAAGCATATAGTCCCTTATGATTCATGATATTCATGCATGGATTCCCTTATTAAATGTGATATTGGGGAATATAAACCCATATTAAATGTTATACTCAGGAATAAATCCTCTTATTACTCAAGATAATCTGGCATGGAATCCATTATTACTCATGATAATCAGGTATGAAATCTTGTATTACTCTATATTACTCTTATGACTATGCATGGACACCTGAGTTACACCTCAGGTCCTGGATCTCACTAAGTATATATATATATATGGATACATATGTAACTACAAATATAGTGTATATATAAATAAGGTGAATCTTATTTAAAGATATCCCATCTTGTTAAGAAAGAGGTAGTGTTGGTCTCGTGTCCTTTAGGAACTATAGATGGCTCGTTTACAATTTACATGTACTCGTACGCTATTATATTTCAACACTAAATTTTTTTATGAACTGGTTGGATAATACAATGTGTCATTTTTGGGGTCCAACTGTGTATATCTCACATACATTTCAGGTCACAAATTAGAACCAAAATAGACTGTATACTTATATCTAAAGACAAAGGGAATCATCCATCATTGGATGCCAGATTTTATTTCTAGATAGAGTATGCGAGAAAAGTAACAAGATTATACTAGTGATTATATTGAATGTATTATTTGGATTTTTTTTTCATTTTTATACCTTTTTGTACATTTCTTATACTCTTCTTCAATGCATTACACTTTTTCATAGAATATAGATATGACATAATTTTGAATATGACATTAGTTCAACTTTTTATTTCTTTTTTATATCTAGAAAACATATTCTTATATAGTTTAGTTGTTATAATTTTTCCCCTAATTTATATTATTGTATACTACTATGCTACATTTTGATCTTGAGTGTATAGTCTCCCCATTTTACCATCATAGACCCCCACTTCTAATCAGAAGAATTTGGCATATGGGGAGGCATGACTGAGACTATGTGGCCAACCATGTTCAGTTAAATATGAGTGAACTAAACATAAGATGTTACAAATTGGTATTAGATTTATTTTCCTTTTTTTTCATAATGTTATGGTTTGGTAGTCGTTATACTAGTAAAGGGTTTCGATTTCCTATTCCTAGGAGTAGCTAACCCATGTAAAGGGAAATTCCAAATTACCTGGGATCGTAATTATTGTTTTGGTTTTTTGGTTATAGTTTTATTATTTTCATAGTTGGGTGAAGAACATGATTTTTGGTTTTATTATTATTATTATTATAAATTTTATTTTTCCTTGGTCAGTAATAGAATGGGTGTATCATTTAATGATTCAAAGTAAGCACCTAAGAATTCACGTGTCATGTGATATTTATATTATTGTGTGTATTTCCAACCATGAATTACATGTTCCTTAATTATGATATTAAAAAATGTTATAACACTTCAATAATTAATAGAATAATTTGATGAATTACTGAATCCTCATCTATCTAAATGGTCTTTTACAATATATATTAATGGTGACACCTTAATTAACCAATTATGTTATTTTTGATCATTTAACAGCTAGTCACAATGGCTGAAATGTAAGTTGACTTGATTGCAAGAATGTTAATTTTATACGATGAAGAAAAAAATTTATAAATTGAGAAGGGTGATTCATCTAATCCAATCATTTATATTACATGTTACATCTTGATGCTAGATGTAAGGTTTGGGCAGCAGTAACCTGATGCGCCAATTGAAACTTATAAATATTGTTACTTTATAACTTGGAAAGTGTGACTCATCGAACTGGACTATGAAAAATGTATACATATAAAAAATTATGAACATAAATGAATATAAATTATTAAATAAAATGGTTATCATTAAATGGGCTTGTCAAATTAAATATAAAGGGTTTTTTCCTCAATACCACGAAATTGAGACTCTATATATCAAAACCATTATTATGATATATGAGACCTTAACCCTAACTTTACCTCATTAGTGGGTAGTAGATATTGTATCATTTGATTCTTTATGGTCTAACATGTTTCCCAATAAGATATTTAAGAGATGACAGAGGTGTGTGACTCAAACATGGGAAGGTGTGTACCTGTCATATTCTGCTATTTATGGTCCCATGTTTTTTTATCTTTTTAGAAGGTGTGTTATTTTAAATAGTATATCTATTCCAGCAAGACATCCTTGATTTGTGTTCCTAGATGGCAGTGAAGACTATACTCTAGAGATGGTGGGACCTGATCTGTCATTATTACCTCTAGTAGTACAACCTATGACACCTCCTATGATTCTTAATACAGGAACTGATCCCTAGTTCTAGGACATGTTACTATGTTTCAAGTAGTATTGGTAGGGAGATATGTGACCTATATTTACTATGAAATATTTGAAGAAATATTTATAGCAACAACATCAACTAACTTTCTTGAGGGATGGTGGCCCACAGGGTACTGATCCATGGCTATAATCCACGCTATTTATATTTGATTATCTAAAGGCCCCTATGGAGTGGAGGGTCATGCTCGCAACATAAATTCTATATGATTCCAATAAGATATGGAGGGATATTATTACCCATACTTTTCATCATCGGAGTATGGTATGGGTATATTTTCATATATCCTTCTATGATTAGTTCATTCCACATTCACTGAGAACAGATAGTGTTATGGATTTGATTCATGTAATGTAGGGTTCTATGTCTATGATGGAGTATTTAAGCTGTTCCACCAAGATAGAGTGTTACACACCATGAATTATTGGTGAAAATTTGATTAATGCAAAATAGTTTTAGGATGGGATTGTATACACTATCCAATCACGAGTTAGTGTCTTTCGGTTGGCCACTGTTTATGAGATATTAAACTAGAACATCATAACTAATAATATCATGAGTGAATATGATTGTGTGGGCTTGATAGATTTTGTTGTAAGATATTTAAGTGGTTCATCGAGAATTAAGTAGCACCACTCTTAGCCTACTCATGGGTGAAATAATAGTTATAGGAGACCTAATGATAGTCACGTGGTGTGTCAAAAGTGTGCTAGTCTTTGAAATAAGAACCCCAAGTGTCCTAAGGACCTAATTGAGTTGCAAGGATTTTGAAGGATGGGTCATCTTTAGTGATTTTGATGTACCTCCACATATTTTCCATGTGCGAGAGGATCTATATCAACACAACCATTAAGATTAGAATTCTTAGAACCATTCCATGTTGGAAGCTAGAGTACAACCACTTGATTATAAAAAAAGGTAATTACCATGCCCATATTAATCTAATCCAGTTCCATGGGCCACTTCTCCAAAAGGCATCTTGTATGAATCTGTATATGCTAGAGACTATCGAATAGCAATGAGTTCTAAAGGTGTGTTCTTGGAACGGATATGCCCTCATATCATAGTAAGAAAATATTCAACATAACCAGATAAAATCCATAGAAATAGATGACTTTGTTTAAAAGAGTAAATAGAAAAAAGACAATAACAAGGAATAAAATACAGTAATGAATCGAACAACAACGTTACACAAACAACCCAGATAACCCTCTTGGTAAACCACACATATAAAAGAATAAATAAAATAAAGTGTAATAAAATTACAAGGTTATAATACATATAATAATAAATACCACATACTCAATATCCACATACAATTCCAATCTATCCTACTTAATTAGTCTCTGGAGTTATCCCATCCTGTACCTATAACTAGTTGAACATCTACTTGGGTACCCCCGTACAATGGTAGTCCGTGAAGAGTGTCTATACAGAAAATAGTAGGGAACCACCAATGAAACCCCATAAATTTCTAGTAATATGAATTAGAGATAAATGTGCTATACTGGTCAAGATAATAATAATAATTATAATAATAATAATAACTGTTGAAAATAAACTGAATAGCAATGTCATACAAGGCATGTTGAAGGAAAATGCACAATCGAGATGAGACAAAACTAGAATAATGTTCCCTCATGTTTATATGTATATATAACCATAAAAACATATATACATAAATATATACATATGAATACGGAAAAAGTAACATGAATGAACCTACAATTATTCCTTTATTCCATAATATTGACCATTTGGATGTCTTGTGAACAAGGAATTGATATAGATATTTTACCACTCATGTTGCGTATTATTAATTCAATCCTTGTGTCCATAATATTGATCGATGATCCCTACATTGGCTAGTACAAAAAATAACCCTAATAAAGTCATTTCACCATTAGTGGGAATATAACCTAACCCTGGATTCACCTGTATATGCCTCCAATCACTTTAATGAAGGATTACAAGTAGTAACATGATATCCTATAAGTGTTCACTTAGCTAGATTTCATATAACTCAATGAATGTGAATTTACTATGATGTATGGGCCCTAGGTCCCAGTCTATAGGTGGTCACGATATCATGACATAGATAATCCCAAAAGGTATGACCCTTAGGTGATCTATAAATAATTCTCTCTGGTTCCAAGTATGTGCTCATTATCTATTAAATAATTCCATAGAAAACCACTCATATTCAAGTATAGAGAGTGTAGTAATGTTTCATACACGTGACCCTATTGATCATCTTACGCATTACTCAAGATAGTGTAATTTTCATCAATTATATCTCAAATCAATGATGGGTTGAATCATCTCCAACACCACCGTCAAGGAAGGCATATAAGATGGATCTCATAATGTACCACTAAGAATCACTACATTATCAATATTGTAGGATTAACATCCATATCTCAAGATGTGCTCCTGAGCATCCAAATAATTCAACAATCAATTAAATGGCTTAGAAGATGGATCCAAGAAGCACATTTGGGAATCCCATAGATATACCACATCGCATAAGGCCCACCAACAAAAATACTAGGAACCACATTTGTAAATCATAGTTACAACAATTGAAATAGAGTGAATAAATAAATAGATGAGTATGGGTGGGTAAACACCTAAACACACCAATACTATCACATCCTCTCATGAATGAAAGTTTGGTACGGGTTCTGGGTGACACCCACTGACATCTCTACCCAATCCCATGTGTACTAGGTCATGGTTAGTCAAATATTGGGGTACCCATTGGGGTAACCTATATTAATACACCAGAGATGCATCCTACGTAGGATCCAAAAGGTCCATAAATAAATGGATTGAACCCTCATGGGAACCTCTACGTTAGTACCATAGTCTCTCTAAGACCGTCTACACACCCAAAATGCTTTTTATTTTCTTATTTATTTCACATGTATTCCTATAAAAATTCTGTAATGCATTAACAAGATAAAACTCACTTTCTGTGAGTTCTGAAGATAACTCTATGTCACAAGGGCTAAGTCTTGATCACTATGAGCCAAAGCATGATGCTAGTGCATAGGGGTTGTTAGTGACCCGTGGAATTAACCCACTATAATTATCCAATAAATATATTAAACAAGGCATTGAATTAATTTAGAAGGATGTTTCACCCTCTAGGGTGATCCCATGAATAAAAAAAATCCCATAAACATGCATAAATTCAAAATGGGAAGGTAAGATAGAGTAATTACCTTTAAGAAACATTAAATAAATAAAAAACTCTTGGAAACTATGTCCAAGCTCACTAACATTTAAGTGAAGTTGTATTATCTTCCACGATCATACCTGGTAGTTTACATCTCACGTATAGTCAAAATATCAATTGAGGTATTAAAATTTAATTATAATAAAATTTAAAACAGGAAAAAGTGATGATAACTCACTAAACATTCATTAATCGATGTAAATGAGAGAAACTGCATGATGAAGGTCTACCATCATCACCAATACAAGATGGATACCTAAACAAAAATGTCAACACACATTTTTAAATACTTTAATTTAGAATTCAATGATTTATAAATCGATCTTGATTTCAAGCCTCAATGAAACAATTTACAGTGAAGTGCTGAAAACCTCCCATATTATCCTTTTCCTAAGAAGATAAAAATCTCTATCACTATTATTAGATTCCACCATGCTTCAGTAGAATCATTATTGAAAACCATAACTAGGGAAATCAAGAATCAAGAATAAGAGGATGATATATATGAATCTTACCGGTGTAGAAATCATTACATAAAAGGTCATGAATGACCACCCAAACACCGCTTTAATGGGTTTTGAATAGATGATGGATAGGAGGGATCCATATGGGTTACATGAGGGAGAAAGGGGAAGGAATGAAAAGGGTTCCATTTTAGTGAATGTAAGGGAAAACATGTTATTTTACCGTTTTAATAAGATACACAATTTTCCAAATTGTATGCTGACATTGCGGTTGGCACTGTCTTGACTGATCAACCTTGCATGGTTGTAGTAAACCATCTAAAAAACCATGTGTCAACCACGAAACATTAAATAAATACCTTTATGAACTCACACACAGTCTCCCTTGGCATGTCTCATGGTTCATTAGACTATTCACTTGTACAAAATGTCTCACACGGTCAGCACTAACCATGCACCAGTGGTAGTACCTATCCAAAACTCTGTGTTTGGGTCTTGGACCCCCATGATGCTCCCAATACCGTGGAGATACCTTCCTAGACTCAATACATATATAAAATCACTATTTATAGTCATTTAAACCTTTTAATAATAATTCTAAATCTCAGATCAATATTTTACCAGTATAGTAATCGAAAATTCAAAAACATTTATAACTTTCCAACTCAGAAAAACATGGGATCTTACAGCCTCCAAAAATTAAAACATCTCATCACTAAGATACCTTAGTGGGCATCAGAACGAACAACCCAACCAACTTAGGTAGTGAACTTACTTTTAAAGGACACATCCTGTTTCTGAACACCCAACTTACCTATAATCACTACTTTAATCATATTGTGGTTAACCATCAAAACTGATCCAATGATCATAACCAAAGTCAAAAAATTAAGATGTTTATTATCCAAAACCATATTACTCAAGACATGATGAAATTTTCATATCTTACAAAAATAAACATATGGTTATCCAAGAAATATCCTCTTTCTTTCATGGACAATTACAAGCCTTGATACATCCAACATTAGAATTTCTTGAAGAGACTTTTCCAAAGCAACCTAACAATGATACTGGAATGTTTCTTAACTTGGAAAGACTTATAAAAAATGAGGATACTTTCTTCAATCCAATATTTGATCTAATATTGAAACTCAAATTAATCAAGATAAATGTAGTCACATCATCCTTTCCTTGAAATACAATTATTGAACCATTTACATTACCAATATCAACCGAAAAACTTTCGTGATGGTGTTCATCACTAACCATAATCAACAATATGAATGAATTCAAGTCAAAACACCTCTAGATGGCTATTCTCAAAATCACTTCTCTATCGCTACAGATGCACCATCCAAACCCATATATAGATTCCTCTATCCCAAGGCACATTGAAGTCATCTCTATGAACAATCACTAGAGACTATAACTATCTCAAAGTTACTTTTCATTGAAAAAGAATACATGGTACATTTTGTGGTTATGACACAACATTAAAACATACATGGAATCCACTAAGGAATCCAGTAATACATAGGTCCATTTATCAAAAGGAATAAAAATCCAAAAAACAATCCAATTACCAATATCATTATCCAACAACCCTTCTAACATGAGGTATAAAAGTTAGCAACCAACATGACACTTCACACCTCAGTGGAAAACCTTTCATTACCCCATCAAAACAAAATCCGGGTCAATATAGATAAAGCCTCATCCATTTTCCATATACTACCACTAGTAGTAAATGAAACTCACTCATCCCAATAAACAATATAAACATCAAAACATTTATCGATACAATTTTTAGAGAATGGTTTCCATGGAAGCACCAAATTTAAACAACAAGGAGGTTCACCACACTCAAATATCCATGATGATATCCCCACCATATGGGTTACCTTATACCGCTCCTAAAGAAAAAACTCAACTTGTTTTTCATCGAACTAAGAAATAAATTTAAATATAGTGCATCATATAGTTGACACTCTGTCATTGTAATCAATACAATTTAAATATATAGGTCATGATAATTGATAAACTAAAAAAACACTATGATTACATCAATTGGTGTGCATATATCTCTTAATCCATGCCCATATCACAATGGTTTATACTTTCCCCGAACCAAATCTTTAAGAATCATACCCCATTATTGTGTGTGCAAGTCCAACCATGTGTCAATCGACTCACAATACCTGATTTGTTTCATGATTTATCCGATACCAAAGAGTGAAATTCAATATTTTTATCACATATACCAAAAAATGATGTCTGTTAAACTTCATTAAGACCATCAGTCCTTGGATCTGACATAGAAACTCACTAATTTATGATTTAAATGATACCACGTGTAACCAAAACTCACCATCATCATCTGACTCCTAATCTTGAGAGTCATCCATCAATAAGGAAAATATGACTCTATGACAAGGCACATCAGTCTCATTAATCTAGAAGCTCCCTTAGAACATCTCTTCTAAATTAGGCACATCACTTTTTCTATAATTAGTTCTATGAATTATTGTCACATGAACTCTTGTTTTTGGCAATTAAAGAGTAAAATTCACAACTAATGGTTAACAAGGCTATGAACTCGAAAAAAAACATCCCATCAAACTCAGTAACGATACAAAAGTACTCTAGGGTTTTTATTCAAAATTGAAAGCTTCAACCACCTATATTGAATATCTAGAAAAACTATCATGAATCAGTCTCAATACAAGAATACAACCAATATAACAACCTAAAAGGGATTCTATAAACCCACGAAAAACCTTTTATACTGTTTCTATCGATCAGACAAATCATTGAACTACATTGGTATATGTCACAAGAAAGGATGAATAGGTCTCCCACCTAGCCCTAATGATCAAGTTTCATAGTAGGGTCACTAGGTTCTACCACCTAGCTTAATGGTTTATCCTATCCATGGGCATGTATCACAGGTCTTCATCCATAATCATGTATCAAATAATGGCATATAATGCACCTGTGAATCCTCCCTAATAGAGTTAATGATAACATCAAGCTTGATGCACTACGGGAAAAATGACTTTTTGTGACAGGAATAAATCTAATCGCAAAAAGTCGGTCCAAGAGGTTATTTTCGACGGGGGTAACATCCCGTCGCAAATAACCGATTATTTGCGATGAGATTTCGTGTCCTATCGCAGATGGTTTGGTGAGGGTAGTGCGCCAAACCGCGCAATGTTTATTTGCGACGGGGCCCATCGCAAATACCTGGCGGCGGTTAATAGCATTTTATGACGGGATGTCCTCCCGTCGCCAAAGGTGTGTCTGCATTGACTATTTGTGACAGGACCCGTCAAAAATAACATTTTAACGGCCAAAAGTAATTAATATGGGCATAGGTATTTGTGATGGGTAACCCGTCGCAAATAGTCTCGTCACAAATAATCTAACCTATATATACCCCCATCCATTTTTCTTCTCATTCCTCTGAATTTCAAGATCTTGTTTCTCTCTGAACACAGATTTCCGAGGGAAATTTTTTCTAAGTTAATTGTTTTTGTCACGAAGATGTTCTGAAGCCATCTACATCAATTTCAAATCAAGATCAAAGGTATTTATGTTTTATTTAATTTATTATTTATTTCAATTTTTTATGTAAATTTTTATTATTATTGATTAGTTGTAATTAAATTGAATTTAAATTGTTTTGTCATGACTATTTATTTGTACTAATAAATTGAATTTTTTTGTATTAATTTTTAATAATTAGTAGTAATTAGTAATTATTAACGATAATTAGTAATGTATATAATTAATTTGTAGTAATTAATAAAAATTGATGATAAATAATAATAAATAATAATAATTTGTAATAAATATTAATAAATTATTAATAAATAGTAATAAATAGTAATAATGAGTAATAAATAGTAATAAATTATAATAATTTATAATAAATTGTAAAAAGTAGTAATAAATTGTAATAAATAGTAATAAATTATAATAATTAGTCATAAATTGTAATAATTAGTAATAAATTGTAAAAATTAGTAATAAATTGTATTAATTTGTAATAAATTGTAATAAATTGTAATAATTTGTAATATTTAGTAATAAATTGTAATAATTAGTTGTAAATTGTAATAATTAGTAATAAATTGTAATAATTAGTAATAAATTGTAATAATTAGTAATAGATGGTAATAATTAGTAATAAATTGTAATAAATTGTATTAATTTGTAGTAAATTGTATTAATTAGTAATTGATTGAAATAATTAGTAATAATTGTAATAATTAGTAATAAATTGTAATAATTAGTAATAAATTGT
The DNA here is from genome assembly GCA_963277665.1 of Viscum album. NCBI lineage: Eukaryota > Viridiplantae > Streptophyta > Magnoliopsida > Santalales > Viscaceae > Viscum > Viscum album. Next base: position 40,779,215 of record OY728141.1, on the reverse strand, counting down.
AATAATTAGTAATAAATTGTAATAATTAGTAATAAATTGTAATAATTAGAAATAAATTGTAATAATTAGTAATAAATTGTAATAATTAGTAATAAATTGTAATAATTAGTAATAAATTGTAATAATTAGTAATAAATTGTAATAATTAGTAATAAACATTAATAATTACTAATAAATTGTAATAATTACTAATAAATTGTAATAATTATTAATAATAAGTAATATTTATTAATAAAAACTAATAATTAGTCAAAACTTGTAATATTTAGTAATAAAAAGTAATAATTTGTAATAATTACTAATAATTTGTAATATTTATTAATAATTAGTAATAATTAGTAATAATTAGCAATAATTATTAATAATTAGTAATAATTATTAATAAATTGTAATAATTATTAATAAATTGTAATAATTATTAATAAATTGTAATAATTAGGAATAATTAGAAATAATTAGGAATAAATAAGAATAATTAGCAATAAATAGGAATAATTAGCAATAAATAGAAATAAATAGGAATAAATAAGAATAATTAAGAATAAATAAGAATAATTAGAAATAGGAATAATTAGAAATAAATAGGAATAATTAGCAAATAAATAGGAATAATTCCGAATAATTATGAATAATTAAGAAAAAATAATAATAAATGGCAATAATTAGCAATAATTAGCAATAATTTCAAAAAAATTGAAATAATTATGAATAAATAGAAATAAATAGAAATAAATAGGAATAATTAGTAATAATTAGAAATAAATACTAATATTTAGGAATAAATACTAATAATGAGCAATAATTACTAATCATTGGCAATAATTAGAAATAAATAGCAACAAATAGCAATAATTAGCAATAATTAGAAATAATTAGTAATAAAGAGAAATAATTTGTTATAAAAAACAATAATTAGTAATATTTAGTAATAATTAGGAATATTTATAAATAATTATTAATAAATAGGTATAATTTATATTAATTAGTAATAATTGATAATAATTAGCAATAAATTGTAATAATTAGTAATAAATTGTAATAATTAGTATTAAATACTAATAATTACTAATAATTACAAATAAATACTAATAATTAGGAATACATAGAAATAATTAGAAACAATTAGAAATAATTATAAATAAATAGGAATAATTAGTAATAAATAGGAATAATTTGTAATAAATAAGAATAATTTGTAATAATTAAGAATAATTAGTAATAATTAGTAATAATTAGTAATAACTAGTAATAATTAGCAATAATTACAGATAACAAGTAATAATTAGAAATAATTAATAATAATTAGGAATAAATTAGAATAATTAGGAATAATTAGTAAGAAATATGAATAACTATTAGTAATTATAAATAATTAGTAATAAGAAATAATAAGTAACAATGAATAGGAATAAATAGGAATAAATAGGAATAAATAGTAATAGTTAGTATTAAATAGTAATAGTTAGTAATAAATTGTAATAGTTAGTAATAAACAGTAATAGTTAGTAATAAATAGTAATCGTTTGTAATAAATAGGAATAGTTAGTAATAAATAGTAATAGTTAGTAATAAATAGGAATAGATAGTAATAAATAATAATTGTTAGTAATAAAAATGAATAATTAGTAATTAATAGGAATAATGAGTAATAAATAGAAATAATTAGTAATAAATAGTATTAATTAGTTAGAAACAGTTAAAAACAGTTAGAAAGAAATTTTAATTAATTTTAATAAATTTTATGAACTCGGCACAATTTCTAGTGGATTGATGACACTGTTGAGTCAATAAGGGTTTTCTTATGACTTTTCCTTTCCTTCTTGTTTTGAAAATCACAAACACCTTATACCTAAGAAAATCTATATTTTACATCTATAAGGAAAATTTCCTTTCACAAAGAAATTTACCCTAACCTAGATATTCTTATACATAGCAATTTTTTTCTTAAGTATAAAAATCATATTCATAACCAAAACCTTAGAATCATATAATTCTAAGGTATGAAGCATTTTGTTTTAGAATCCTAATTCTAGATGAGAACTGTAATGAAGATCCACTCCAAATTCTGGATACGAACACTAATAAAGTTCCATTTCGAATTATGGATACGAACTCTCACATAGTTCAACTCCAAATTCTCGATAAGAACTCTCACATAGTTCGACTCCGAATTCTGGATACGAACTCTCATATAGTTCGACTCCGAATTCTGGATACGAAATCTTTCAAGGTTCAACTCCGAATTCTGGACTCCGAACTCCTACGAGTTTGACTCTAAAATTTTACTAGTTCGACTCCAAACTTTTATTAGTTCGAATCTGAACTATTATTAGTTTGGCTCTGATCTTCTAACAAGTTTGACTCTGAAATTTTAAGTAGTTCGACTCCAAACTACTAAAGTTCGACTCTGAACTTTGTAAGATCTGATTCTGAACTCTGATGAAACTAGACTCTGAATTTCCTTAGAAATTCAGACTCCAAACTTCTACTAAATTCAGGCTCCTAATTACTTTAAAACAGAATCTGAATATACTTTTTATCATAGACTCCAAATTCTATTTTGATTAGACTCCGAACTTTTATTTTCTTACACTCTGAATTTCAGTTTTACTTATACTTACACTTGTTTCAATATAAAACAATGTTGTGCCTTCAGTTAAACATGTTTTGTTTTAAAACGATGTCATCCATTCTGTTTCAAACTAACCATTGGTTTAGTGACACGTGTACAGATCCCTCTAAATTTTTTTGGAAATATGGCCGTTGGAGGAGGGAGCAGACCATTCCATCCGAGCCTATAAGTAGGATCTCATTTGAAAGATCCCAAGAACAAGTTGATCACTCAAGAGACGACATGCTGTTAACGTGATTTCTAGAGAGAGAATCTTTTCATGCTTTGTGCGTACTAAACCGCTCGTTCAGATTCCTTCGTGAGACTCCGAATGTTGGTGATTACATTCGAGGGATTTTGGGGATAGGAAGATAGAGGTGTTGACTATCTTGAAGTTTGAGGGCTTCCTTGCTAAGGAAGACAGATGTTCCAACTACCTTGAAGTTGAGGGCATGCGGGGATAGCAAGAAAGAGACACCAATATTCAGATCAAGGGCTTACCCTAGTGTGGGTAAGACAGAATTTCTTGAATGTATAAATCAAGGGACCTTTATCCAAGGTTGTTGGATACCCTTCTCTTGGGGTTAAAAGACTTATATCTTGTTATTAGTAGTTTTACTACATGATTTTTCACTGCATTTTGTATTGTAAGGAAAGTATAACCTTCTTATATTTCCTTACACTTGTACTCTGATTCATTTATATATAATATGCTTTATGGTATAATCTCATATTATAAATTTTGGTTAGGATTAAATTTCCCGATCCATATTTTCGGAACCTATTTTTCGGAATCACTTTCCAGATTTAAGAATGTGTATAGAACTTGAAGTTTGTAACTTCATACCTAGTTCCAATTCTCCAATTTGTGTTAGAGGTGTTGTGAATTTTCTTAGTTTAACTTTGTTAAACTTAGATATTTCCTTGTATAAGGAAATTTTTAAAGTGTACAATTCACCCCCTCTTGTAAATTGAGCATCTATATCATTATTTCGATCCTACAGACAATCCTTTTTCTCGATGACTTTTCTCCTTTCAACTCTCACCGACTCGAAACATTATGAAAAATGTGCTACTACATAGGAATATTCAATATCGTATGCATGAGATTGGATATGCATTCGAGGATCACATTTTTTATAATGTTTTTCGGCAGTGACAGTTGGAAGAAGACGATTCATCGACGAAAAGGGGGCTCTTTGGTCTGAAGGCTCATTTAATTATATCATTATCACACTCAAATCACAATGAAGAATCTGGTCAGAGGTACGCATATTCATTTTCTTGCATACGAGATTGAATATGCATACCTTCGACCAGATTCTTCATTGTGATTTCAGTGTGAGAAAGAGGCACATAAATGAGGCGTCGGACAAAAGAGTAGCCGTCAATCCACTGGAAATTGGGTCGCCCTTAATTAATGGTAATTATTAAGAATTTGTAGTAATTAGTTATATTTTTTTTCAGATAGTGTTTTTATAATTTCTAATTATTCAAAAAAAAGTGATGATTATATATTTTGTATGAAAATATAGAACAAGGAAGTCGAAATTAGCCATAATTAGATTATCTCTCTAGGAAAAATCAGTATAGAAATCCAAATAGTTCTGGTTTAAATCCTATATATATTGAGGGTGTTGGAGATTTATTAGAATTTGCATCATCAAAACCAGAATATGTTTCTAAAGGAACAATTAAGTATCCTTGTAAAAATAATGTGCTCTGAGAACATTTGACACATTTGATATGGTTGGGGGACATCTCTTGTGGTTTGGCTTTCAACCAGATTATGTTTTTTGGTATTAACACGGTGAACGTAGTTCTAGAGAAGATACTAATAACTTGATTCCGGATCCATCACTATTCTAAAATTTAGTACATGATGTTGCAGGTCCATCTCTTCAGCAAACTGAAACTCATGATGATATCGATTTAACTATGGAGTTGGCACCATCATAATTTTATGAGTTGATGAGGTTTACTGAATATGCATTATATCATAGTTGCAAGATATGAAAATTAGAAGCAGTTTCAAAATTTATAGCTATTAAATCAGATAATGAAATTTCAATAAACAATATTTTATTAGATATTTTCTTTGGTTAAAACACTATTACATGATGGAAATGTGTTGCCTGCAAATTACTATGAGGGAAAGAAGCTGGTTCATAATCTGGGCCTTAGTTATCAAAAGATTTATTCATGTGAAAATGATTGCATCTTATATTCTGGTGAATATGAGTCTTTGTGTAGTTGTCCCACGTGTGGACAATTGAGGTATAAAGTAGCTCAATCAGGGAAGTCTGGATCAATTCCTGTAAAACAGTTGAGTTATTTTCCCCTTACACCGAGGATGCAACATTTATTTTTGTCTCATAACACAGTGTCAATGATGTCATGGAACAAAACATGTATTTCAACTTGTAAAATATTGAACCATCCATTTGATGGTGATTCATGAAATAATTTTGATCGTCTGTATCTATCTTTTGCTTTAGAATCCAGAAACGTGTGATTGGGACTTTATACTGACATTTTCTGTCCGTTTGGTTCTTATGGTAGTCAATATTCATGTTGGCATGTCTTTATAACTCCATAAAATCTACCTCTATGGATGTTTATGAAGGAGCCATATATCATTTTGACCTTATTAATCCCAAGCATCTGAAAAATAATATAGATTTTAATTTGAAACCATTGATTAATGAGTTAAATGCATTGTGGAGTAATGGTGTTAGTTTATATGATTTTTCTGTGAAAGAAAATTTTACATTAAAAGTTACATTGATGTGGATGATTAGTGACTTTCTGGCATATGTCATGTTATCTGGTTGGAGTACACATGGTCCAAAATCATGTCCTTACTATATGAAAGAAAACAAATCTTGTATGCTCGTCAATGGGAAAAACCTTTCTATTTTGACTATTATCGTAGATTTGTTCCAACCAATCATCCTTTTCGAAGGAAAAAAATCTAATTTCAGAAAATACACAATTGAAATGGATGAAGCTCCAAAAATGATCTCAGGTACAGAGTTAAAATCAGTTTTTCTTTCATTACCTCCCATCACATTTGGGCCAACAGTAAACCAATGGAAAATTCATGGCTTTGGGAAAGAACATAATTGGATAAAACGAAGCATTTTTTGGGATCTCCGAAATTGGTCTGATTTGTTGGTCCGCCACATGTTAGATGTCATGGATATTGAGAAGAACTATTTTGATAATTTATTTTATCCAGTTTTGGATATAGCAGGTAAGACCAAAGATACTATAAAAGCACGTTTAGATCTTGCCAAAATTTTCAGGTGACCAGAACATGAACTAGTTGAAAATGTCAGATCACAGAGGTTAATGATGCCAAAAGAAGCTTATACACTGTCCAAAGAGAGTTTCTTATTATTTTGTCGGTGTATTGTAGACTTGAGACATATAGATGGGTATATTTCCATTTTGGGAAGATGTGTTAAGAATGGGCATATTACTGGATTAAAAATTCATGATTGTCATGTTATAATGGAAAGACTTATGTCGATTGGATTTAGAGGTTTGTTGAATTCTATGGTTTGGGATTCGATAACAGACATATCAAATTTTTTTCGAGACATTTGTGCAGTGACAACAAACTACAATGTGACATGAAAAATGAAAGAAGATGTTGTTGTAATTATATGTAAACTGGAAAAAATCTCACTTCCTTCTTTCTTTGACTCAATGGATCATCTGATATTACATTTTCCACATAAAGCTAAATGTGGAGGTCTATTATAGTTTCTTTGGATATAGCCATTCAAGAGATACATGCTGAAATTGAATTAAAAAGTACATAACAAAGAATCAGTTCAAGGCTCAATTGTAGACGTTTATTTGCAAGAGGAAATTGTTTTTTTTTCTTCTCTCACTATTTTGAATCTAAATATCCCTAAAAAACTACATGGGATGGAATGAGGGAAAATTTAAATGATGAAATGGGAAATAATTTATAATTTTTTAATCATCCAAATCTTGAATTCGGTGGAGTTCAAGAACGATGGCCTTCACATGATGAACATTACAGAGCTCATACATATGTTCTGCTCAACTATGAAAAAATGACATCATTTTTACTGTGAGTGATTCTATCACTTATTTTATAATTTCTATTGCAGTATGTAAACTTATTTTATTTTCAGGTTATATTATAATCATATCAATAAAAAACTTCAACAAATTACATAAGCTCCTCCTGAAGAACACAGACAAAAAAAATCTCACAATGGTTTAAAAATTGGTTATATAAATTATTGAATGTTTAATATCAATTTAGTTTACTATTTATTATGTTGATTATTTTTCAAAAAAAAAATAGGAGTCTCAGTATATTGGTAAAATTGATAATCAATTGTGTATATTGAGTAACCCACCATCCAAAATGGTTAAATCATATAATGAATATGTGGTGAATGGTTTTAGATTTCAAACATGTGTATATGGGGAATCAAAAAAAAAACAATGAACAGTGGAGTTTGTTTTAGAGGATCACATCATAGATAAACTAAAGTCTAATTTTACGGCATTATGGATGAAATTATTGAGCTATGTTATCTTGTACAGAATTAAATAACGATGATTTAATGTCATTGGTTGGATACTGAGAGAGTCTTGCATGTTCATCCGTCTCAAAGAATCATCGATATTAAATAATAAAGTCTTCTTGCAGTAAATGAACCATTTTCACTATCTCAATAGGAACATCAATTTTTTTATGCAAAGTATTGTGCTACTTCAAAATACTTGAGGTATTAGTGGATCATAATAAAAATAAAATCTCATGAAAATCAATTTACTCAAACTGAATGTGGTTATGCTGAAGTGGAAGGAATTTAAAATTTTCAACAGACTACTCAAAATCCATATTTTAAAAAAAACATGAATATCGATGATGGGACCCCACAATTAAGGGTCGATGGTGATGATTATATTAATAATGTTCCAAATAAATTTTAAATGAAAAGGGATGGGGAATGTGAAACTCATATGGATATTGATGATGTAGAGGAGGAATATGAAGTCATTGATATTGTCAGATTTGAAGATGATGATGAAGGTGAACATTGAAACAGTTAAATGTAGGTTATGATAATAAATAATATATATATATATATATGATAGTAATTTTAAACTATCTGGTAAAAACAATCATTTGGTTTTTCAGATGGATCATGATCTATTTCACGAGTTTCAGGAGGCCGATCTACCTTTGGATGAGGGGGATGTGGGATCATCTTACCCTCATCCTACTGGTGGTTTATGAGGTACGCGGAGGGGGTGAAGTCTTGCGCGACTGATGATTCCTCACCCTATCCTCGAGCATTTTCCACGTCTTGGCTTCGATCCACGCACACAGATGTATGATAGCCTGTATATTTTAGTTATCTTTTTCATTAATTGTTTATATATGAACTAATCATTTGATTATTTATTATTTTTTCACAGTTTTGCTCATGTAGTTGTTGCATAGGGGTGCACTATCTTGCGCAATTATTTTTCTCAGCCATGGATCACATTGGAACATATTCTTGTTGATGTGTGTTCACCATGTACATCATTGGCTGGTATGTAAATAAATAATATTTATTTTGAAATTTATTTTATTAATAACTTGATATTATAAATTATATGTAGGGTTTATGGTATCCCATCGATGATAGAATGCATGACGCTATCCATGCAGTATGGGAGGTGGCTATGTGTGAGTGTTTGCAAAAGTGTTTGCAGAATTTGAGAAAGACGACCAATAAGAAAGCATGAGAAATAGTATTTGAGGAGTCGTGTAGAGCCCACCGACCAGAGTACATTTAATCTTAGGTTTCAGATGGATTATGTGCATACTGGTTGGGTGGTGGATTTGAGAGGAGGCCCTCATTGGGTCGGCAGACCCGGGGAGACGGGAGGTGACTCATCGAGCAGGTAGTTGTACATTCAGTATGCATAGAGAGCATCTGGTAAGTATTTTTTTAATATTATATTAAACATAAAAAATAAAATGATTATTCTATATTAAGATTAGTATTATAGAATCCAAATATTACAGAGTACATTTTTTATCGAATGATGTATAGTGATCCATCCACTAGAGAGATTAGAGGTAATCGCCAGCGTCAGATTGAATTTAGTCTTATTTGTTTTTCAGTTTGACAATTAACAGCTTAAAATATTTTCACAATTTTAATTTAAAATTGGATTTTAAGGAGTTATATAAGGCTGAAACCTCTTAGACACAGGATGAGGTTCCAGACGAGGTGACTGATCAGACCAGTGCACACCATTTCGACTAGGCGGCATGGATGCATGCGACTCAGTATGGCTTTGAGAAGGACTGAATAGTTGGTATCAGCTCTCATGCGACTCCTAGTACTTATTATGGTACTGCTGCGATGTCGACGTCTAGCTCGAGAGGATCTCATGGAGAGGCATCATCTTCTGCATTACAGTATCAGGAGCAGTTATGAGCTCAGAATGACCTTATAGGGAGTTTGCAGAAGCAGCAAGAAGAGATGTGTCAGCAACAACAGCAGCAGAAGAAGCAACACGAGGAGGAGATGTGTCGATGGCCGCAGAAGCATCAGGAGCAGATAGAGTACATGCTCTATCTTACTCGTAGTTTGGGGATAGAGTTTCCTCCCCCATCTCCTTCAGCTCCTCCACCTCCTTTAGAAGACGACCCCCAGTGATATTTTTGTATGTTAAGAACATTTGAATTTAATTTTTTTTGTAATATAGATTATTTAATGTTTATGTCTTTTATACTGGTGCAAATATTATATAATTTAATTTTAATATTTTAGGATTTTTTTTGAATATTGAGAATTTGAATAATTTGAATATTTTTTAATTTTTTTTATTTTAATAATATTAATATTATTGTTTCATTAATCATAATTTTATTAAATATATATTTTCAGTATTATAATTTTTAATATATATTTATTTTACTAATAATAATAATAATAATATTTTATTATTTTTTTATATTTTGTTGTGAATACTAATAATATTAATATTTTTTTATTATAATTATTTAAGTAATATTAAATTTATTTTTTCAATATTCATAATTTTATTAATTTTTTTAAAATTTATTGAGTATTTGCGACGGGATCTATTGCGATAGGTTCCCGTCGCAAATAGTCTAAATAATTTTGTTTAAATTATTTACGACAGGATTAGGGGGCCATCACAAAAACTATTTTCGACGAGCCCATCACAAATTGTCTAAATAAATTTCTTTTTTAAAAAGAAATTGCGGCGACATTACGGGCCCGTCACAAAAATTTATATATATATAAATTATATAATCAGAGACTTATTTGCGACGTTGATGTTTCCCATCACAAAAATATTATTTGTGACGAGTCTGTCACAATTAATATTTTTTTGCGACTACATTTTTTGCAACGGGATATTTGCGACAGGACCCCGTCGCTAAAACATATTTGCGACGGGATCAAGTCGCAAATACATAGAATTCTAGTAGTGATGGGTCAAAAGTTATCAAATTTGGCCTACCTAGGACTTGATAATCTATAATAATCCTCATAAAATAATATACCCTAAAGGGCCATGATATAAACGTAGAAAAAAGAATCGAACATACAAACACCAAGAATTCGTGTGATGTCTCAAATCCGGGTACCTCCCAAGGGTGCCCCAAACCTAGTTGGTCACATAACCTCAAGTGCATTTCCCCAAATTCCAGTGATTGTTGACTAGCAGTGAAGGGGAGGGTGTGATAATAGGGAAACTATGCCCTCATTTATAGATTTTACAGAGTAGTAAAAAAATAGTGAACAATAGCAGAAGTAGTAATACCATACAATAGAAGTAAAGAGAGAAAGACTAATATTAATAAAACAAATAGATCATATATATATGATGTATGTCACAAGAGTCTAGGAAAGCAACCAAACAAGTACCAATATTGGAAATATATTGCAAAAACCAAAGTATAGAAAATCCAGTAACTCCAACAGCATTGCAAGCCTCGGCTTGGTCCTATGCTCTCTTGATCCAACATCAATGAAGTACCTAATGAAGAAGGGTGATTTACCTTATTTATACATACAATTATACAATCTGCATGGGTCCAACACGTGACCCCAATAGGCTGTGAGATGAATCCCATTATTCCACCACCAAAATATCTGTGCCTAAATACCAGTGAATATATATATTAGGTAATAAGAAACAATGAATAAATAAACTAGGAAGTACTCAAAATTATACAATACCATAGTCTTCAATTACATTCATTTAAATTTATTATTCAATCTATTGAACCATGTAAACCATTGGATATAGCCTAAGCTCTGTATCTCCTGTGTATGTTATAAAATAGATGTCTCAGAAGAATATCTATATAGTCATGTAAGATAGAGTTCATGATTGTGCTTTGGCTTGGCAGACTCATCACAATCATTCAACTATTCCTAAAAAACCCCTTGGGAAATATCTCAATCTCTAACCCCTTTGGTTTAACATAGATCCAATTCAATTGATAATGACTGAATGGGATGCTCTCATGGTCAATACCCCTAGGTCAACATGGAATCAATAAATTATTAATGACTACATGGGATGATCTCACAGTCAATTCTCCTAGGTCAACATATCATTAATCAAATAATTAAATAAAAACCCTCTGGAAAAGATCTCACAATCTATTCCATTCTAGTCAAACATGTACACCAAGGCTCTCACAGTCCTCTGTAAATAATATATATGTCCCCACAATCTTCCTAGTCCATGGATCTCATGATCCATTAGAAAAAATGTGTGCATATTATATCAAAGTAACTCATGAATTCTAAAACTACTACATGGATAAACATTCACAATGCATATCGCATGCATTTCACATAATCAACTACTCTATCCTATCAATAAAAGCGATAGAAAATAAGGAAATCCTAATATGAATCCTAGATGAAACAACAATAATTAATCAAACAAGGTAAACACACCCATGTGGTGTCTCATAAACAATTTATTCCACCTTATTCATAAGAAACTACCCTTTATCAATTAAAGAATGCATAGTAGGTGGTCAATAGGGATAAATTCCAAATCAAACAATACCCCAAACGTGGGTATGAGAAAACTTAAGCATATAGAATCCATGGAAACACAACAAAAGGAACATACCATCTAATTAAATGTAGTACGACCGATATAATTGAAAGTCAAACCTTGAATCAGCCTAAATCAGCATAGATCAACAAAATGGTGAAAAATTCCAATCCTTGAATAACTCACAAGAGATGAGTAATCAAGAAAAAATTATCTAGAGGATTGAGAAATCACTTGTGGGATACTAATGCACCTGACATTGTATCAATTAGAGTAAAGATGGAGAATCGGGAGGGGCTCAATGTTTATCAGTCCTTCTATCACTCTTCTATACAAACCACATGGAGAAGAAGACATATACAGACATAAGACGCAACCTCGCTCCAATATATCAAATAAAAAGAAAATTACCTGACATGTTCATTAAAAATGCATTCCATGTAATAGCCTTAACATGCCCCCAACTTATGCAGTCTACTAGGTCACCGCATAGCCATGTACTCAGCTGTTACACAGCCAGTACGTGGTTGTACATGGCAAGCTAGGTACATGACATGTACTTAGATGTACATAGCGTGTACATAGAAAATCCCATTTTTCCTTTTCTTCAAAAAAAACCTGAAAACAAGATCCATAACCGGAATGAAGATCCTGGTTCTTTCAAACATCCCTCCTTAATGTAATTCATCCCCAAATTTCTCTTCCAAGTGTCGTGAAGAAGAATATGTGAACAACTACGGCCATTGAAATCACACATCGGCCTCTCTCTCCCAAGACTGGTTCTGTACTCACCTATGCTTCCATAGCACCCACACTCAAGGAATATACTGGCCATAGGGAACCATCGTGCTATGATCCATAATCTCAATAGGTTTCTCCTCAAATGATGCATCCACTTCCAACTCAACCTCCTTAGGTTGAAAAACATAAGATGTGTCTGAAAAGTAATGTTTTAGCTTAGAAACAAGAACACCGTCATGTATAGCCCGATACCTACGAGTTAACTATAATAGATAGGCAACCAGCCCAACTCTTTCCAAAACCTCACACGACCTGGCGTATCACAGTGAAAGCTTCCCCTGTCTCCTAATCCTCATGTGTCCCAACATCGGTCTGACAAGCAGGAAAACCTAATATATGACCATGAACTCCAGAGTTCATCTCCATCAATCAACAAAAGATTTCTGGAGACATTTTAGAGTATCCATCTTTTTCTAAATCAACTCTAATGACTCAGTGGTCTCTTGGACAATATGAGGTCCCATCAAAGCTACCTCTCTTACCTCCATCCAATATAGGGGTGATCATCCTGGCCTACCGTACAATGCCTTAGAAGGTTTCATCTGAATTATTTACTAAAAACTATTATTATAGGAAAACTCCACTATGGGTATGGGTCTCTCCCAAGTGCATCTAAAATCTAGGATTTGTGCTTGAATTATGTCCTCCAAAACATGAATTGTACACTCGGACTACACATCTTTCTAGGGATTATAAGCTATACTCAAAAGTACCTATATACCCAAATCCCTCTATAGTCTCTACCAGACATTTGATGTATACCAGGTATCCCTATCTGAAATGATAGAGTGTGTAACCCCATGAAAATGAAAAATATCTTGGATGTACAACTTTCTATGATCATTAACATTGATGGTTTCTTTGATAGGTTGGAAATGGGAAAACTTCAAGAGTATCTCAACAACAACCAATACAACATCATTTCCTCTGGGCGAACATGGTAAACTTGTCACAAAAATCCATCAAGACATCATTCCACTTCCACTAAAGAAAGTGTAAATACTGTAATATCCCTTCCAATAGCTGATTTTCCACCTCCACCAAATGACAGGCGGAACATATCATAACAAAACTAGCTACATCCAACCTCATACCTAGTCACCAATACTAATGATGTGAATCTTGATACATCTTGGTGACACCAGGATGAAATTCCAATACGGAGGCAAGAAAATCACTCATAACTTTCTTGTGCATGTCTACTAACACACATATACACCCATGAAAACACAAAACCTCATCCTCACCTATGGTCCACCCTAGAGTATGGTCTTTTCCAGAAAAACTCTTTTATAGTGACATGCTTTCAGAATCTAATAGCTTCCTCATCTACACTTGATCCAGTAGATATGAGAGAACAACTATAAAAGAAATAAACACCCACTGTTTTTCTTGCACCTCCAAATGCATATCAGAGAATAGAGCCATAAGCTACCTATCACAGATGGCCTTAGGAACTACCTGTATCTGAGTCCTTCTAGTTAATGCATCAACTACAACATTGCATATCCCAAACCTGTAGGCATGCGTAAAGCATAAAGGCTAAAGGTACTCAACCCACCTTGCTATCTCAAATTCAGGTCTGACCGAGTATAGATGTACTTGAAGATTTTATGGTCTTTATACACCACAAAATGATCTCCCAAAACATGGTGTCTCCAAAAGCACAATGCATGCACAAATGCAAGAACTCGATATCATGTGTCAGGTAATTTATCTTATGTGGTCTCAACTGCCGAGACTCATATGCAATGAATCCTTCCAACCTATAGACGAACTTCTCCCATACCGATACGTGATGCATCAAAAAATGGTGTAACTCTCACTCAATTCTGAAAAAATCAGTATCGGTGTTGATGGTAGTCTTTCTTTCATCTTCTAAAAGGCTTCATCATAGAAATCTCTTCACAAGTACCTCACCCCCTTCTTAGTCCAGCCCGTGAGTGGTGTTGGTAATTGTGAAAAGTCCGGAATAATGATTTTTTAGTAATAAGCCAGACCAAAAAAACTCCTTACCTCAACAAAGTTCATTAGATTATCCTAGAAACTATTTCTCTCACGTTCTCTAGGTTTATTGATACTTCTGTCTTTGAGATTACATGACCTATGAAGTGAACCTTGTACATCCAAAAGTGGTACTTTAAAAGAATAAAATATAATTGATTCTCTCTTAGTGTACTAAATACGATCTCATGATGGATGGAATATTTTCGTTGAGTGTGAGAGTACACCAATATATCATCCATGAAGACTACCACAAAAGATCAATGTAAGGATGGAACACTCGATTCCTCAGTGCCATTAAAATTTCTGGTGCATTCGTGAGACCAAACGGCATAACAAAATAATTATATAGACCATACGAATTTCAATAGGCTATAAGAAGTATATGTGATTGTCTAATGCACAACTGATGACAACAGGATCTCATGTCAATATTTGAGAACACTCGGGCTCCTCGAAACTAATCAAAGATATCATCAATCATTAGCAAGGGATATCGGTTCTTGACTATCAACTGGTACAGCTTCCAATTATCCACACAATGTCAGAGGGTAACATCTGGATTCTTTGAAAAAAGGATAGGTGAACCCCAAGGAGAAGTACTTGGTCGGATAACAAAATTTTCCTGCTACTCCTCTAACTTATTCTTGAGCTCATGTAACTATGGTGTAGCCATCCTATATGGAGTAATGGACACCGGTGATTCTCTAAAAACATCATCAGTAAAGAAATCCACCTATCTCTCTAGAGGTAAACCTAAAATTTCCACTATAAAGACATATCTAAAATGACCCACAACTAGAGGAAATTCCATCCGTGATGTTCCCTGGTCATCCAGATATAAACTAGAAATCTGGGTTGTAACTTATCCCAACCCATGATTCTCAGGTTTATCTCTGCTTAGATAGACCTCCCATTCTCCCTTGTGTATAAATGATCCTCCCTCTAGTGATATGAAACTCACCCCGTGGTGATAAAAGTAAAAAAAGGCCTAAAATGAGATCAACTAGTCCATTACAAGAATGACATCAAATCTTGTCATCACTAATATGGTTAGGCCCTATAAGAAGTGACACCCAAAATCCTCAAGAGGTAACTCCTTGCACTGACATACACTAGCCTTCCTAATCCCCCAACAGATTTTCTAGTGTCATAACATCATTAAATGTAAATATACATATCCCAGGGTTCTCAAAAATGGAAATAGATGTAAAAATGTCGGAAGGCACTGTATCAAAAAGAGAAGTAGCTAACAATGAGGCAACTAGAATCATACCACTAACCATAGAGGGTTTACCATCCTTCTCCTCCTGGGTCTACTCCATTGAAAATGTACCTCATGTAATGTGGACCTATGACCCTACCTAGATACCTTGATCTGATTCACCCTATTTTGCGGAAAACCCATCATCTCGCTTCCATGACCATGACCACCTCCTTGTCCTAAACGGACAGACACACTATAGTTCCCTAACTAAGGAAAAACTTGTGGTCCTAATCTTGATCATGGAGTCATAATAGATCCCCTCTCACTAGCTGTTGATGAGATAATCTAGAAATAATTTTGAAGATGACCCATCTTTCCACAAGATCGACACTCAACTGGGTCTCTCAGGAACTAAGGATTCAAGTTCCCACTCTTCCTTCCATGACTCACATCTCCCAACTCCCTCAGATTGCACTCAGTAATCAGTGTCGGATTTACAATAGATATCATCGAAGTCATCCTCAAAAAATAACCTGTGATCAGATGTCACACCTAAGTGTATCCTTAAATCTTCAATATAGTGATAACTCATCACCCCCATAACAAGTTTGAAGGGTTGATGATCTATAAAACTAGAAGAATAATACATCCCTAAAAGAGTTCCCTGCCCAAAATTAACGAACTCCCAGGCTCAGTCGGCCCTCAAAATCTCAGGGTAGAAGTAGTCATAGAAGGTCCTCTTAAACTCTACCCAATCCATATCCTGATCACATCCCTCAAATGAGATAACATCCCACCTTCTCTTGGAAGAATCCCATAGCAGGTAAGTCATGAGCATCACCCTCCTTTAAAGAGGCATCTCTAGATGCTCCAAGATAGACAACATCACCCCCATCCATGACTATGCAACTTGTGGTCCTCCATACCCGGCAAAAGTGGGAGGATGATGCTACTGGAACACTCTCATCAGCTCTTCCATATACAAGGAAGGATGTGGTGGTCCTCAAAAAGTATGCACCATATTCATAAAGCCTTAACAGAATTTTGAATCAGCACTTGTGTCCAGTATAACATTGTTTTCTAAGATGGTAACAACGGGAATATCTACTGGTAGTCCCTGATATACAATTACCTATTTCTGATCGTCGCCCTTTACCTAGAATACAACTGAATGATGTCTTAGTGGAATGAATCTGAAAGGTCAAGCAGACACATTAGTATTGGACTATCAGTGTCTACAACCTAGAAGTTAAATAATGGAACAAGAGAAGGAAGAAATTCAAGTTTCACAAAATAGGTTTACTCGGCTTGTAGAACCACTACACAATGTGTTCCATTACGCCTTAATATGGGCCTGTACATCTTACAACCTGGTCTTGTAACACCCATACCCTTGGTGTGTTCCCCCCAAGACATAGCATGTACGTGAAAATTTCCTCCTTCCCAGGAACATCTACAAAACTAGAACTATATGGTTTTACTATTGTAACTTTCCATGGAGTGCATACTGAAGACATGGTGTGTACAACTAATGTTACATTCACCTGTGGCGTTAGTCACACAACCAGATAAATGATTGATTTCATCAGAGTCTGTACTCCCAATACATGATGTGTTCTACAAACGGTTTACCAACCCCATGTCTCTTCTCACATAGTCAGTCTCATGGTTAACAACTACACAAAGAGTACATACAGTACATGGCATGTACTTACGAAAAATAATTTCTTCCAGAACCGAAGAACACATAGTGTATGTTCATAAAATCCCATGTCATGTTTTTTTGGGTTTTCTGGATTATAAGCATCTACCACTTCTACAAAATACCCAAAATAATAAAATTTAGCCAAGTCATGCCACGTTCCGATCCATGAGAGCCAATACTCCCTACGAAACAATTTTTTTCATCCATGTTCTTATTATATCTCATCAGAATTCAATTTACGATCAAACATGATCCACCATATTCTGATCTAAGAGGGACTATAACTCCTCAGGGACGAAATATTTTCACCCATACAAATTAAACATTACATATACCAATACCCTATCAAAATAGCAGTTATTTATATTACAACATCTATAACAACAACATGCATATGTAGCACAATTTTTATCTCAACAACATGAAATCACTAATGGACCATAAATGGCATGACAAGAATACATGACATGTGATTTATACTAGAATACTATATGATTCATGAGATAGAATACCCTCATCTCATCAGATTTCAAGTAAAATAGAACCACAATGATACCAATCATAATAATCCAAAACAAGTGAATCACCAAATGGTGAAATCAAATCAACTATAACAATTGAAAACACAATAAAATTGCAATATTAATGGTAACAATGATTTTCCCTGTACACTGGTTTGCTACTCCTAGGAACAGGTAATTAGAAACAACATATTCCTTCATATCCTAGTATATTGGCTCAAAAATAATAAGGAAAGGATGAAAATAAAACCTCTTCTGATACCACTTTGAAACATCCCAGATCTGGGTACCACCCTAAGGTGCCCTGAGCACGGTTGGTCATATAACCTCAAGAAAATTACCTCAAATTCCAAAGTCTATAGAATATCAGTTAAGGAAAAGGTGTGATAATGGAAAAACTATGCCCTCATTAGAAGAGTATACATAACATAAAGAGAAAAGTAAATAATAACAGAAGTAATACCATACAAAAAAACTAAACAGTGGAATAATGATAAGTAATAAAACAACTAGAGCATATATATATATATGATGTATGTCACATGAGTCTATAAAAGAATCAGAAAAAGTCACAGTGCTATAAATACAATGCAGAAACCAATTTATATAAATGAAAGTAACTCCAATAGCATCACAATCCTCATCTTGGTCCCATTCATTCCATCACCAACATCAATCAATTACCTGATGATGAAGGTTGATGGCCCATATCTATACCTATAATCATATAATATTATTCGTTCCACCACATAACCCAAATAGGGTGTGAGACTAATACCAATAGGCATCCACCAAAATATTTGTTCCTCACTATCAGTGAATATATATATAGAAGGTAATATGAGAGAATGAATCAACAAACGATAAAGTACTCAAATTTAAACAATACCACAATTTTCAATTACATTCATTTAAATTTATTATTCTATCCATTGAACCATGTAATCTTGGGATCTAGCCTACACTGTATATCTCATGTGTAAGTAACAAAACAAATGTCTTGAAATACTATCTAAACAATCAAGTAAGACCGAGTCTAGGCTTGTGCTTTGGCTTGGAAGACTCATCTCAATCATTCAATTATTCATAGAGAACCCCTCAGGAAAGCTCACATTTTCTAACACCTTTGGTTTAAAAGAGAATCATTTCATTTAATAACGACCACCTGGGAACTTTCACGGTCAATTACCTTGGGTAAACATGACATCAATAAATTAAAAACGACCACCTGGGTAGCTCTCACGGTCAATACCACTGGGTAAAAATAGCATAAATCAATTCATTAAATAAATACCCTACGGGAAAGCTCTTATTGTCTATTCCCTTCTAGTAAAATATCTACACCAAGGCTCTCATGGTCCTATGTATATAATCTAGAAGTCCCCTCAGTCGTCCTGGTCCAAGGATCTCATTGTCCATTGGAAAACATGTGCACTTATTATATCAAAGAAGATCAAGTAATATAAATGAGTTGCATGGATAAACATTCACAATTCATATCACATGCATTTCCCATTATCAACTACTCCATCCTAACAATTCAAGGCATGGAAATCAAAAAAATCCTAACATGCATCCTAGAATAAACAACTGTAATTCATCAAATAATGGAAACACCACCATGGGATGTACCATAGACAAGGTATCCCACCTTACACATAAGCAACCACCCTTAATTAATAAAAAAACCATAGAAGGTGATAAACATGGTTATATTCTATATCAATAAATACCACACACATGGTTATGCGCCACATTAAGCATATATAATCCATGAAAACATAATGAAAGGTAAAAAACACCAACCTTGATATCATATGATCAATATACTTAAATGTCATCCCTTTAATGGGTATCAATCGATGTAGATCTACAAAATGGTGAAGAAAACCCAACCTTGAATAAATAACAGTAGAGGAGGAATTAAAAAAGGATCTAGAGGATTTGAGAACTCACAAGTGGCATTACAATGAACTTGATGATGTCTCAATTGGAGCTCAGATGGAGAATAGGGAGGGGTTGGGGGTTCACCGACCATTATTTCACTCTCTCATACGAACAGTGAGACGAAGATAGCCAATTAGGATATAATACATGAGCCCAATCTAATATATAAAATAAATAGAAATGTACATGATGTGTTCATTAAAACTACATGTCTTGTATTAGTCTAAACCGACCCCCCAATTTAAGCTGTCTGCTAGGTCACCACACAGCCTTGTACTCATCCATTACACGACAAGTACGTGGCTATAAAAGGCAAGCTTGGTCCACAACATGTACTTATAATTACATTGTGTGTACATAGAAAACCCCCTTTTTTATTTTTATTCAAAAACAACTTGAAAACAAGGTTCATACCTAAAATGAAGATTCAGGTTCTTATAATTCATATACAATAAAACCCCATGATTATCTAGTTTAGTAAAACAATTAGGTACCTATAAAAATCACACTAAATGATCCCACTAGATAATTTTAAATTAAGTTATGAAAATATCATAGTATGCAATACGATCAAACTCTGTATAGGTTGTTATGAATCTTTAGTTAACTATACTTGAAACGATATACCCACAAGATATCTACTAAAAATGTATCAGATACTAATGTCAACCTATAAGGGAGAAAAATACTAACACAACATCATCTCAAAGATCCATGTCGTACCACACATATAATTCGGTTAAGTAGAATTTAATTCCAAACTGTACTTGAAAACACCATATAGGTTTTTTCTGACACATTAAATAACTTATCCTAGAAGAAACCCCAACATGGGGTCTAACAGAAGGGTAAAATGTTCCATATCGACCAACTAGGGTCACATCACATACCATTCATAAGGAAAGAGTCATTAGAATCATTATCAAATGTCTAACCATATATCCACATAGCCTATCATCATATGGATATATATATATATATAAGTATAAACAATTTTATAGAATTATATTGAGAAACTATATTGTAAAACACCATTTAGGATTTTTTACACTTTAAACAATTATCCTCTATCATCAGTAATAATCACACACTAGCATGCCTATTATTTGTGAAACCTACATTACAAATATGATGCATATGAAGTCCCTTTCCATTACCATCCATGATTCGAAATTAGTCAACAGACTCTTGAAAATGGGGACTGAATCTGGAATCGATATTAAATAAAAAAAACTTAAAAAATGTGCATTAATCAAAGAAAAAGTAATATACTATTATAAAATAACATATTAAGAACAAAAAATTCCATAACCCTATAAACATATACAACATATGGGAACATTTTTTCTCGACACACTGGTCTAATATCCATCACATATTCAGACACTTTATTAATTCAATTGTGTATCATGTCTTAAATATTAATATAATAGGAATGGAACATATTTGGTACCAATTTCTAACATCTCTGCCTAGAATCAACTAAACCAGTTTCCTAACCCAATTCACCACAAGGCTTCAAGTGTTCCTATCCAAATTCCAGAGGATATGAACTAGAGGTTAGGGCCAAATGTGTTTCCATGGAGAAATAATTTCATCATATTAGAGTAATAAATAGTGTGAATAAGCAGAGAACATCCACAGTAGTAAATGAAATAATTTGGAAGTATTAAATATAAACAAAATTGTAATAATGTATTTCATTAAATGAAGGCCCAAAAATTCATGTCATATATAAAACATTGAACAGCCACCAGGATAGTAATATATATATATATATATATACTGGGGTAAATAAATAAAACATAAATAAAACTACAAAGATCTACTATATAGACTAAACCATTCCACATACCTGATCTCCACATAAATATCAAATCCATTCCGCTGAATCAGTCTCGTGCCTCATCCCATCCTTTTACTGCAAGAAATTGAATGTATGCTTGTGTACACCAGTTTAATGGAAGCTCGAGCCTGGTGTATGTGAACAACTCAGAAAGGTCCCACTAACATGGTCCCACACATGGCTTGTAAAATTAAATGTATGTAAATGTTAGGTACTCATGAGAATAATAATAATAATAATAATAATAATAACTATAAGAAGTATTATGAAAGAGAAATTCCTACAAGGAATGCTCAAGGAAAATGCTCAACCTAGCCAAGGTACATTTGGAATAAAGTTTAATCATGTATGTAAATCTATATGTGTATATATATTCCCATAAACATATATATATATACATAAATATTTACATATGATTATGGAAAAAGTAACATAAATCAAACCATATACAATCCTTAGGATCTTAATCCCTATCATATATTCATCCTATAAAAGTCATTGAGATGGATGTTATTCCACTCAAGAAATGTATTATTATTTCATTCCATGTGTCCACAATACTGATTGATTATTACTACTTCATCCAATTCTAGAAATTTCTCCGAGAAATCCAAGTCACCATAGGGGGATACATGTCCGAACCTTGAGATAACCCATATTCTCCTTTAATCACTATAATTAAATATTAAATGTTCTAACAAGACATACAATTAATGGTCACTAAGTTGGATTGGATATAACTCTAGGCATTTAAATCCAATTTGATATCTGACCCCATAGGTCTCGGTCCAAAGGAAGTCATCAATTCAGGACCGAGATAATTCATAAGGGATAACACTTATATGATCTATAGTTAATTATCTCTAGATATAAGTATATTCAAATTACCCATTCAATAACAGTTTAGTATCCCACTCCCAGAAAATTCCAGTGAGTATAGTAATGGTGGGTCCACCCGAACCTAGAGAGAATTTATGTTATCACTCAAGAGAGTGTAATCATCCTTGAGTGTATCTCAAATAAATAGTTGGGAGTTATATGTCCAACACCATGGTCAAGTAAGGATCACAAGATGGATCTGAATAAGTACCATTGGGAATCCCTATAATAACAATCATGTAGGATCAAAATCCAAATCATAATAAGAACATATGAGTATCCCAATTTTATAATAATAAAATAAAATGCTCAAAAGTTGGATCATAAGAAGTGTATTTTAGAATCCATGAGATATACCACATAATTTTGGTCCCACAAATGAAAATATCATGAACCACCACTAGAAATTTTATCTGTATCAACAATAACAATTTGAATGTATAAATAAATGAGTGTCGATTTATGAATTCCTAAACCCACCACAAGTATCAAAAAATCTATGGATTTTATGTTTGGAATGATTTTTAGGTGACACCCACTACCATATCTACCAAAACCCATTCATACATTGTTGGGGTTGGTCAACTACCAGCATACACACTCAGTCCCCAAGATCTGTACACCGAAGAAGAAATCATCATGATATCCATGAAGACCATACCTAAACAGAGATACCCCTCATGGAAACCTCTATGTTAGTACCATGGTCACACAGGAACCATCTACACACCCATCCTAGTTTTGGTCTCTAAAAGGTTTATCCACGTAGTCCTATACAAAGGCTGATATACATTACAATATATAATCACACCATCTAAGAGATCTAGAGACTACATTATGTCTTATCTGATAAGTTTCATTCACTACATGCCATAGCATGAGGCTAGTACACAATGGTTATTAGTGGCCCATGGATCTCATCCAATATAATTATCTAATTAATTAATTAAACAATATATTGAATAAATTTAACAAGAGGCATCACCCTTGGGGGATAGTCCATGTATAAACATGACACCATGAACATTCATAAATATAAAAAGTGGAGGTGTGACAGACTATATACCTTTGAGAATATTTACTTTTTTAAATAGTTCTTAGAATCTCTGTCCAAGCTCAGAGACAAAGGATCCTAGATGTATCGGCTTCCAAGATCCTACCTAATTGTACATAACTCAAAATTATTCCAAAATATTAATTATGACATTATAAATTGATTATAATATAAAATATGAAAATTCATAATAGGTGATGACTTGTTCAGTGGTCATTGCTCAATGTAAATTCAAGAAACGACATACAGAAGGTCTTTCAGGTATCCTTGACATCATTCTTAAGTAAGTCCCTAACGAATAATTTCATTCAAATTATAAAAATAAATTTATTTATTCTATAAATCGTTAGAAATTCAATATGACGACATATTTTGAGGAAATGGTTTGTATAGAAGTGAGGATAGCCTCTTAGGTCGTCATCTTCCTAGGTAGAGAAAAAAACCTATCACTAGTATCTGATTCCACAATGGTATGGTGTAATCAGGATAAAAAATACTCATTGGGGAAACCAAGATTCAATAAAAGATGGAGGAGAATACCATGGATGCTTACTGGATAAAAAAAATTAAACCTTAAAATTATTTGAAATACCATCAAAACACCCCCCATGGTGGTGTTTGAAGAGAGGAAAAAGAGGAGGGATCCACCTGGGTCATGTAAGGGGGAAATGGAATGGAAATATGGGGATTCCCCCTTATGTATCATACGGAGAAATTGGTAATTTCACATTTTTAATGGACCTCTCGATTTGATAGTACATTTTTTAACCATGTGAAAACCATGTGATTGGTACTGTATTAACTTCTCCACCATGAAATGTTATATTGAATACTTTAAAACACTATTCCCCAATCATGTGTCATGACAACAATAATTGAGAATCCCTATCAATGGTCTCCCCTAGCCCACCACATGGTTTAATAAACCATGATCTTGTACCAAATGTCTGTCACAGTTATCCCTTACCATGCTCCAACCAAGATCCATTGGTTATACCTATCAAAAACACCAGTTCTAGGCCTCAAACCCCAAGTATACTCTAGAAACATCCAATATATCTTTTTAACCTCAAACCATAACTAAAAACATTATTTATAGGAATTAAAAACTGTTAATTATCATTCAGAATCTATGATCAAGATTTTACCTATCCTACAATTGAAAATCTAAAATCTATTAGAAATTTACTACTCAAAAGACAATAGATCTTATAGAGGAGGTGGACATAGATGAAGTAGAAAATATTTAGATATGAAATTCAATTAGGAAGGTCCTAATCATAGTAGTCGGGTGGTACCTCAGGGCTATGGATTTGGAAATATCTATGTAGTGAATCCAACAAATGAGGAGTATAGTGTTGGGCCCTCTATAGTTTAGTGGACTATTATAGATTACTATACTTTTTTATAATAATTATTCAATATAGAATCATAATTTTATTTTAAATATGATCAAATTTTGGAATGTCTGATCCTAGAGATAGAATATATTTGTGGTTTAATGACTCTTGAAAGACCGTTGTGGATGAATTCCAAAATTAGAAACCAATTTATGGTATTTACCCTTGAAAATTTGGTTATATTTGTCCATTGAGCCACCTTTTCCTTAAGATAACGGGTTTTCGTATTTTACATTGGATGGACTGGTTATTACCCTATCCTGATCAACATGATTACTATTACGAAAGGGTTTCTTACAAATCACCTGTGGGTGGAATTTATATTCACAAAGGTGTACAGTATTCCTTGGAGAGTCAAGCTATATTTATTCAACGTTGGCTAGTCATGGTGACAAAAAATATTATTAAGCTCTTTATTAGTGATTATTGAACACATCATATATATTTACATCATGTAGATGATTATTTCAGGTAACTATTCCCATAAAAATTTTCTATGTTTCCTCTTATGGGAGAGGTTGACTTTTAGATTTATAAACACTCTAGATTATCACTAGTGTACATTCCTCCTTATAGGATACTAATTACTGAATATCTGGAACTGAAGTACCAGATAGTGGAATTGGAAGCTATGGTTTTTATATGTCCTAGTATTCATCCATTGGTTTCACCTCTCTATTTCACCAAGAAAGATGATGTTTCCCTCAAATATATTTTAGAATAAAACAGTTTGAATTTTCTTATGGTGAAGAACTAATATCATTTAACTTGTATAGACGACCTCTTTGATTAACTCCAAGGAGATCAGGTTTTCTCACTTTTTTTCTTGAGTTTAGGCTTACACCAGGTGTGTGTGAGACCATAACACATACAAATTATGATGATTTGTAGTATAAATGTATTTTATACATATTTTTCCATGTTTTGTAGCCTTATGAACACACTTATAATCTTCATGTCTTTGATGAATTAGGTTTCCCCCCATTATTGGATTCATTTGTGGTAGTATTCATAGATTAAATCATGGTGAATTTTCAGACTCAACAATACTATAATAAATATTGTGATATCATATTTAATACATTAATAGAGAACTAAATATATGTTATGCATATAAAATTCCACTTTTGGATTGTCAATGATGACTTCCTGGGTCACATAATCTCGACGGCTGGAATATCTATTAACCCAAATAAGGTGAAAGTTGTAGTTTCCTTGTAGTATCCCAAAAAATTATTTTACATAGGTATTTTATTTTGGATGGATGGATATCAGAATCTATTTATTTGTGAAATTTCACAAAAAGATGTTACCTGACTAAAAAGGGAGTTATATTTTTAGAGTATGAAGCCTATGAGATAGTATTTCAAGAGTTGAAAGGATGATTACTTCAGCACCGATGTTGATTCTTATAAAGTCATTAAAAACCTATATAGTATATTTTGATAGATTAGGTATCTGTCATGCAGTAGTTCTAATGGATTATGAGTGATTCGTGGTTTACAGGTCTCATTAGTTGAGTCCTCACAAGCATACATTCCCTATACATGACCACTATTTAGAAGTACTGGTACATGAATTTCATTTTTTGAGGCACTATCTTCCAATAGATTAATTTTTAGTGTATAAAAAAATAAAAATGTTAAAATAAATATTTATATATCATTTTATTAAATCCCACATATCATTGTTTGGTTGAATACCTACAATTTTTATATTTTGAGCTTGCATATACACATAAGAAAGGTATTGTCACTGCAAATTATCTAAGCAGCAAGATTTAGACATGGGTAGTCTGGAAGGATAGTAGTGAGTGGATGCTGTGGAATTATTTTCATAGAAGCACCTAGAGGTCCAGGAGAATCACATACATCATATTCCTATAGATTTATTAGTGACCTATTCACTTATAGATAGATTAAATATTTTTTAGATTTATGATCTCAATGTCTTGGTCCTATGGGAGAGAGTTCCATGTGAATACCCACCACGTCGATGAGTTAATGGTGGAGATAATATCATAAAAATTCATAAGCATGTCATGGTTCCTTCAAATATTCAATAGGAGTTGATGTGAGAGTCTCAAACCTCATCTTGGGTAGTGCATCATGATGTTACAAAGATGTATCATGACTTAACACCAGTACTAGTGGACATGAATGAAGATTAATATAGATGGATTGGTTACTTATTTTTAAACATGTTATCATGTAAAGGTAGAATAAAAAAAATAAGGATTCTACAACCATTTTTCATCCACATGTATAAATGGGATGACTCCACTATTGATTTTTTACTGGATTACCGAGATCCCCTAAGGGAAATGATGTGTTATGGGTGATTATTGGCAGGATAATGTTGGACAATAATTTTTCTTTATCAAGGGTAAAATATAATTGGATAATCCTTGAAGGATATATGTTCAGGTTGTTATATTCTTTCATTTAATTACACTAACTATCATATTAGATACATATACCCATTTTAAATCATGATTCTAGTAGGGGTTATAAAAATATCTTAGTGTACAGGTGATTTTGATCAAATCATATCACCCACGGACCAATAGGAAATGTGATTGTATGATTGAAATATTGGAGTAAATGATATATGAATGTGTCCTTGATTTTGAATGTTGTTGATAATAAAACCTAACCCTTTCCAAATTCTCTTATAATAACATATTTCAGGAAACTATATAGATGGATCCTTATGAGGACTTATATATTAGGTCATGCAGTTCTCCCCTATGAATGTTTGAGGTAAGAAAGCAGTTTTATAGGGACGTCATCTTGTTCTGGAGACGTCTATTTTCATAAAACTTATTAAAAAATGAATCGATATAGGTCGGTCTAGGAAAACATCTCATGTCAATCGACACCAATGACATATGGAGTTTTATTGGGGATATCAGGTAATCTTGCATGTCATGTACAGGTTGGGTCATAGATGTATTCAAAGATAGTGAATGTTATTATCTCATTATGTCACGCCATTAAGACCCTGGATCAAGTCAAGACGGTATCCTATCAGTTGTAGTTACCTCAATTGTATCGATTCATGCATGATAACTTCCATCAATCTCACTTATGTCACTATTATTCATACCTCTATCATATTATTTATCTTGATGATGTTGAGTTAGACATTAATGCTTATTTTAAAGGGAAAAATATTCATATCATTGACTAGAGCATGAATTCTCCTTGAGGAAGGTTGATTACTCTAGTACGTGTGCTATGGAAGCATGATAGTTTATAAGATGAGACATGGGAGGGAGAGGCCAATATATGCGAACAATGGATTAATTTATTCTCAAATGATGATTTACAACCCTTGAAAGGGACACTTTGAGGTGAATTTTTTTATGGAAGAGATATTGGAAGATTCTAGATTATCTATTAATGTATTAATTCCTTAAATTTTGGTATAGTACAATATTTTCAATCTAATGGATGTTTCTAAGAGATTGATCATGGTTTTGGGAGTGTTCAGGGACAATTCAATGCTCAAAGCTCCGGTTTTTATAGAAATGTAATGAGACACATGGTTTGTGCATGGTTATTAGTAACCATATAGATCAATCATGTGACCCATATATAAATTATAATAACTTCTTAGTTCATTCTAGGGAGTCTTCATGGCCTTGTGAGAAACTGATGAAAAACTCCATAGGGGATTCTCACGAGCTACATGCAGTTTTCCAAATCATGTTCCTAGACCACACACTTAGTACCACAAAGGTAGTAACTTCACATAGTTGGTGGATAAATTTTATGAAATGTTTTTTCGAACCATAAACCCCTTTAAATTATGGGTTTAATTTTATTTTTCCCCTTCCTCCTTATAAAATCAAACCTCCTCCTCTTTTCTCTTTTGCTCAATAGACCACATGCCTAGAGGGATCCTTTTTCTCTCCTCCAATTCTTTGAGCCTCCACATACATCAAAACAAATATTTTCTCTCTGTCTGTTGCATTTTTTTATCAATAAGTATAATCTTCATTCCTCTTTGTTCTTCTCTTCATTTCCCTCTCTGTACAGAATGCTAAATCCATGCAAGCTAATATTCCATATTTTTAGGGAATTTTTTCAATTTTATAATTTCACCCATTCTAGTTTGAATTCAAATATGACACTAGAGATGGATGAATCAACCTCTATAATTATGTAGTCCTATAAATTTTTCCCTAAACCTGAGTTGTTTTGTATCATGTTCCATCATGCCACTTGATGTAATTTTCAACCATTTCCATAAAAATACAAATTAAATTATTTAAATTGTTAACCCTGTCAGTTGAACTCTTTTAGATCAATATTTATTATTTGAGGTCTCCCACCTCGATTAGTGTCACTCCTTTAGGTATTATAGTTAAACTCCCTGGACATATTAAATGATAATGTATCCAAACCACCTTCTAATTGGCGATGGTCTTCCACAGAGTTGAATGGATTATTGTTATTAAATTGAAAGTTAGTTGTAGGACCAGGACACTTGAATCTCAAGTGAATAGTAAATTACTCCGTTTCATAATTAAATTTAGAATGGTTTGAAACCATATATTGGATTATATTAAGGTTTTATTGGAACTTATTATTATTCATCGTGATACTTGAACATGGTGTTCCTTATGATTGATGATATTATGGAATGGATTACCTTATGATTCATGACACTCGAGCATGGTATCCCTTATAAATGTGATATTTCGGAATGGAATCCCTTATTAAATGCGATACTGCTTCATGAAATCCTTTATGATTCATTATACTCAAGAATATGACCCTTTATTACTCATGATACTCAAGAATGACATCCCATATTATTCTATGAGATGCTTGTGGCTATGCATGGATTCTTGAGACATTCCATAGTTCTTGGATAACACTACGTATATATATATATATGGATATATATTTTACTACATATATTGTGTATATATATACATACAATTATAAATGTACTTATGTATATACATGGTGACTCATATTAAGAGATAACATAGTTTATATTGATGAAGGTAGTGTCATACTGGTGACCATTAAAAACCATAGAAAGCTCTTTTATAGTTTACATGTCTTCATGACACTGTTATATTACCACAATTCAATTTTTATACACTTCATAGATTATATTAGATGCAACTGGTGGTGGCCTATTGAATATATATTATATCCTATTTAATCATTATATTGGTACCTGGATATGCTTTATAGATATAGGAATGGAAAAAGGGAAGATCCCAACTACAGATGCTTGCTTTTTTCCTAGAATGAATAATGGGAGTAGATGACCAATATTATTCCAGTGATGTTATAGGAGATAGTTTTTGTTCCTTTTTTTCATTTATATATCATGTTGTATGTGATTACTTATCTACATCCATGTATTCCTATTTTTTATAGTATATAATCATGAAATAATTTTTTATATGATATTGTTTATACTTATATATGTTTATTATAGATAAATAAATTATTGATATTTCGTTCATTAGTTATTTTGTTTTTGTTTCTTACTTTTATTTTATACCACTTCTATTCACTCTAATTATAATGGAATAGCCTATCAACCATACAGCCATATACACTCACAACAATTCGGAAACATTTGGTGTACAGGGAAACACACTTTAGACCATGTAGATGACATTAAAATAATTTTTAGTGAACCATATTTGGGATGTTAAACTTCATTCAGGATTTATTCCATGATTTTATAAAAAATTATATACATGTGATATAATTTATTTAATATTTTTATTATATAAACATCTGGGGTCTCCAGGCCTTGGAATCTCGTGTTTCCTTATCACTTAGATCTAAAAATATTTTTTAATATAATCTAAAGTCATAGAAGGAAAAAAAGGGACATTACAACTTTCCCATGTTATCAATTTTCATCTCAAAAATAAAAAATACGACCAAAAAAGATAACAGTATTGAGATTGAACCTAGATATCTCATCCCCATGTGATCTTTAGAAGATTTGTCTACTTCCACCAGACACACACTATGGTAATCACTCATGCATGAAATATTTTCTCTTGTCAATCCTCGATCTCTACTAGGTTTTCTACAACGGTATCCCCATACTCAATATCCATCTCACCATAGTCGATAACATGTAATGGGTAATGCTCATTCCTCCTCAGCCATGACTCAAGGAAGATTTTGTGTACCTTGTCTAACATTGGAAGAGGGACAAGTGGTATGACACCGGACCAACCCTATACAATATCAACAAAGACCATTGAATAAAATAGATAAATTTTTTACCAGGAAAAATATTTTCCATCCACATCGAGGTGAGACCTTAAGGGAAAAAGGGTCTACCTCCTCAAAACTCAAAGGGTCTCCATCAATATTACATATAATACTTATCAGATATTTTTATAGTCTTCATCTTCTCCTGGATAATTTTCTTATTCTTTTTATTCGCTCATACAAACTCTGGTCCCATGAGTTCTAACTCACTAAGATTAGTCCAACATAGTGGTGATCTATAGTGTCTCTCATAAAATTCCTTAAATGGTTTCATACAGATAGTGAAATGAAATATCATGTTATGAAATATATCCAAAAATTGTAGTTTAAAATAAATAATATTTCCAAATCCTATCATGAAAGACCACAACATTTTCTTCAAAACCAAGATGGTCCTCTAAATCATGCCATCATTCTTGGGGATAAATGTCATTATCAAATGCAACTAAGTCCCAAAGGATTCATACAATACTCCCATTAATTGTGACATGATTTGTGAATCATGGTATAAAATGATCATCAAAGGAACCCTATGAATCCAAAATATATCCTACATGTAATGGTGTCTCAATATCTCTACCAAACTATTCACTAAGATAACTAGAAGTGGATCAACAATGTGAGTCAGTCTAAGATCATTCAGATAGATTCCATTACTATATAACCTCATGTAATCCCCATCATGATGTATATATATATATGATCCCACTTAAACTATAGAACATCAATGGATTGAGCTAAACCCACTAAGACCTAGTGCTCATCCTTCATATTATGAAAAATGCAACACTGAGAGAGAAGTTCTTCTACACACTTCATCATCCATGGAAACCATAGATAATGTAGGAGGTCATGGAATATCATCACCACAAATGGATTAAAATCCAATAATGATATATAAAACTCCCACTAAACAACCTCACACAACATCACCAGCACCATCATCCATCCTCTTAAAATAATAACATGCTCCCCATATTTAGAAAAACCATCAAGAGAACATCCAGTTGATATTTGAATAAGAAATGTCTCATTGTTAGTATCACTATTATGATACTCCCTAACATTCTGTAAAAGTGGGGGTGTTAAAACCATTGATTGGACAAAAAACATACCATCCTTGTCTAATAATAAAATCAATAATGAGGATAACTACTCTTTTTCCAAGGTTAGGGACTAAAAATAAGATCTACTGATATGATCATATTCCCCATATTCCTCTTCCCGGGACTCTAGACTATATCGAAGCCATAATCTTGTAGGAACTCTAGTCATTACCTATATATCAAGTTAAGATCCTTTTACGAGAAGATATAGTTTATACTATTTTGGTTAGAGTAGATGATAAACCTCTCACCCTCATGATTGTTTCCACATTTTAGGGGTAAAGACTACTACTACATGCTCTAGATCTCTGGCCATGTAGTTATTCTAATGTGTTCATAACATGAGGGACCCATAAAAATCATCATTTTTCACAAAATCCGAAAGCATATTTGTCTGGGCCAAGTGATATCACATAACACTACATACTCAACACCCTTATATGGAAATATCAAAATGGGAGTCCTCGTCAACCATCAACACAAATCCTGAAAAACATGATATAACGTATCTATACTCATAACGTTATCCCCCTTCTAGGTCAAATATATCAAGGGTGATGATATCCTTTAGTAATTGGGTAAAAATATCTTATAGTATCCTTCCATCCCAAGGAATTTCCATACCTATTTTACTCTCTTTGGTGGATCCTAAGATACCATAACATCAACCTTCTCTGAATCCATTATTTCACCCACTCAAAGATGGAATATCCTAGAATGTGGACCTCACAAATCATGAACTGGATCTTTTATAGAATCTCATAATGTTGTTTCTCTGTGAGATTATCTAAGACCATATTCAAGTGTCTCATGTGTTACTCCGTGGACAGAGAGTACATTAGAATTTCATTGATGAATTCCACTACAAATTGATCTAAGAAATTATTAATGATACAGTTCTTGAATCCCATGAATGTTTTTGGGGAATTAATCATGTTTATTGGAATAAAAATTACTCTTAATTATTATAATGATATTAAAATGTTGTATTCAACATATCCATAGATCGTAATCAGAGATGGTGATATCCTGATCTAATTTCAATATTTAAGAACCATCTAACCCCACTAAATTGGTCAAATTTGGTGTATATCTTCGATAGTGGATACATATTCTTTAAGTTCACCTAGTTTAGGAAAATTTAATGTATAATGAACCTCAAGATCTCATCAACCATCTTGAAGAACAACATTGGTGTTGTCTAGGGTGGCGGAATGGGTGAAACAAAGACATTTCTATTAAATTCCTACAACTCCACCATTAAATAAAAATTCATAATGGAATCCATTTGATATTATGGAATAGGTATCCGGGTAGACCTCAGATTTATGCCTATAAATAATTTTACCTATCAGTGGTGAGGTAAATCTCGAACACCCCCAGGAAAGACGTCCTCATAATCTACCACCACAATAGGAAACTGATATCCCACTAAAACTACTTATCTAAGAGTAATATTATCCATCTAAAGAATAATTAACTTTATCCTCCATCATACAATCCAATAAAACTATTCCTTGGTTTCCTACTCACCCATGAATGAAAACATCAATCTATCACTGTTGACACACCATATATTATACATTAAATGACATATTTTGGAATGAAATATGGATAAAAAATTCATTCTTATGATGACATTATAAGGCCTCATAACTGCTTCAAAGAGACCCCATAAAAATCTATCTACTCTATGTTTTAGGTCACCTTGTGAGAAGAAGTACATGATCACTTAATCACCTCTTGTAGGAATCACCATGTTTAATGGCCATGCAATGGAATTAAATGGAAACTCATGGTTTCGGACCAGAAAATAGAAAAAATAGTATATCACGCCTATTTCTATCAATAATACTACTAAATTATAGAATGAATAGATTGCACCTCTTGTCATTCCAGGAGCCTTTGGGTTACATGCCTCTATGTCCATAATTATTCCTCTTTGATGACCACCTACTCATTATGCCTAACATGGACCACTTAGAGGTAGTGGTGTCCAAATGAAAAACCATCTTCCTTATCTAGTGGCTCTCCCTATTTTTATGACACATCTACCTTCATGTAGACCACCATGATTATTCCACTATCTCTTCCTAGGTGATCCATTGACTATCTTTCTATCTTCTTAATGGTTGGTCAATAAATCTCATTCAAGATGCACACAACCATCATAATATAAACACCACCTATCTACCAGCTAACTAAAATTATCCTAAGATCCTTAAGCTACATATGCTTAATGTTGGGATCATATCATAAAGTGTCTCTCAAGCCTGGATCACTATGTTTTTCATTGGGTACTATCTATAAAGGTTTCTTATCTTATGTTCTCACTACTAGTAGTAATTTTTATAATTTACTCACCCATGAATCTCTCTATCACTAAAGTCTTCTCAAGCAACC
Source organism: Viscum album (assembly GCA_963277665.1). Taxonomy (NCBI): domain Eukaryota; kingdom Viridiplantae; phylum Streptophyta; class Magnoliopsida; order Santalales; family Viscaceae; genus Viscum; species Viscum album. The sequence goes on along the minus strand of OY728141.1, from coordinate 40,744,357 downwards.
CATCATATGTAGGAATAAAATGATATATAACTCTAACCCTGATATCTCAATATAGGCCTCACTCAAAGGTTTTTGCTCGAATGAACCGATCTCGAACCATATCCCAAGAGTATCCTGATGGGAAGGTGAACCATGAAAAATGCCTAGTCATAGTCGTGATACCATATTGAAGCTACATAAGCTCTTGGATATGAAAACCTAACAATGTGGCATATATAACTCCTCTCTAAAGGGACTCTAAAACTATTATCCAGAGAGTGTCATACAATTATGTGTATAAGTCACCAGACTCTAATATCTCACTATAGATTTCTGAATAAGACTCATCAATTGGACCACCATGTGGTATGGAGGTGTCCTCCCAAGGTAGAAAATGTGGGTAAATACCTCTATCCAATCCTACGATACCTATGGTGGCTAGATATCCCTAAAAACTATGAGGTTTATTCATATGAAAATTTTGGATATCAATCATTCTACCAACATCATTATTCAGTACTAGGAGCACAACATACTTCTCAATGGGTGGTGGAAATATTGGAAAAACACTCATTAGAAATTATTCATGTGAATGATCCTATAATGAAGCTTCATCACTAGAAATATTATTTTCATGAACTAGCCATGGAATCTTATATGGGAACCATTGTGGTGGATTCCTGAAATAAAATCATGATATACCACCCTCAAAGTGTAGATCGAGAGTAATTACATAATAAAGTCATTGAAATCATAACACATTTTTCTTTGATTAATGTATAAATTATTTCCCTATAACTAGATACTATATGTATCAAGTCAACAAGGAAGTTAGTAGAGTTATTGTGAAGAGATTCATTAGTCATTACAACATCATTGGGTTCCTAAGCCAGAGATACGAACTAAAAACATTTTATCAATGTTCACCATGTTCCCAAATGTGATAAAAAAGATATAAAATATACAAACTCTAGTCCTAATATAAAAAGTTCTCTATAACCAATAAATCATTACCAATCCATCAGGACATTACTAGATGGAAATATTTTGAGTGTGACACCCCATTCCCACCACAAATAGGCCAGGTGATAGTGCCCAATGTTGAGTAGTGTTGGGAAAAAATTCTTCAAGGTGTTGTCTCGAGGATTTTTTGGTTGATTGTGTTAATTTACAAATAAGGGTTGCAAGTTCATTTGAAAAGTTTTAGAAATATTTTTTACAATGTATGTTGAATATATCCATGAAATGGAATGGAATCTATGAAAGTTGTAAAAAAAATATCTACATAATGTGACATTATTTCCCAGTGTTTTCCAAATTCGTTTGTCTAAATCATAGAGGATGGAAAACGGTTTTTTAGAGAGAATTATTTCTGCATAAATATAAAAATCTGAATTCTAGGGTGAATATTTTTCTCAATATTTGATGCAAGTTAAGATTCAGGCATATTATTCCAAAATTCAGTAATGTATAGTATTTCACATAAGCCCAAAAAGTGTGCAACATATGTTTTTTCATGACATAATATATAGAGTTGCATGTTCCCATGAATGTGAGTTATGTACTAAACATGAAATCAAAACGAGAATTTCCATGCTCACATAAAAGTTGCACACACATAGGTGGGGTCATACAGATTTTCTGCATAGGGTCATTTATGTATATAAATAGGTAGCTACCCCCTTATTTTAGCAACTCAACCCTTTGAAAATATCAAGTATCTGAATCATGTAAGATTCATGAGAAAAACATGAGAGTTTCACGTAAAATAGTTTCATGATCCAATAATGTAAAATATTTATTGTGTGTGGAAAATGAATTCTATCTAAATGGATAAGCAGTTGCGCACAACGTGTTAGAGTTGTGCGCAATGGAGAGTTCCATGTAAATCCAAAAGTTGAAAGAATCTGGGACTGTCTTGACCAATTAGAAATTTTACATGCACATTGGTAGAGTTACATTCAATCCATCCAATGGATGAGTAATATAAAATGGTGTGTGAACCAGAGGAGATTGACAAGTAAATATGTGGTAAACTAGTATTCATCAAGTGGGTGAAAGTATAAATTGAAGAGAGAATCTACCTACAATTTATGATTTATTCAATATTTTTAATGAAGGGACCTACATGTATATAAACTATGTGTGGATACTTTCCAGAGCAGTGTGGAAGGGAAGTGGAAAAAAGTGATCCTTTCCACCTATAATGAGCCATAGAAGGTAATATTAAAGGTGTGACCCTTGGAAAGCGTTGATCTATCCATAAGAAATGAAAAGGTAGTGATCTTGGGAATAAAAGTGATTTACCCTGGACATTGAATTGGTAGTGATACTTAATAAATTTATTATATCAGAACATTTCCATTGTATTCTCTTTGGGCATAGCCTAGTGAGGGTAAAACAAGTAAAAAACATTACGTCCCTATTCATGGTTTCCTTCATTACATAATATAAATAATCATTATACATTGTTATAAGTAATGAGAAAAATATAAACACAAAAGTGAAAAAAAGAGACACATATAATAATGAGGTCCACATCTTGTGGGCCAGAAATAATTTAAAATTTAAAATCAATAATCAGATTCAACCCACCTCCCATTAGGGTATCTAGGACTCTTTTGATCCTAAAAATTGGTGTCATTTCATTGGTTAATTTCATTTTTTTTTCTATGATATGGTTTACTATATTGTTTGAAATGATGATTTAGTTGGATATTATATTAGGTCCCTGTTCATGGTTTTCTTCATTACATTATAAATACATTTTTATAAGAAATTGGACAATGAAATTAATCATAAAGATATCTAGATCCAAATGAAGTAATTGTATGTTTTAAATCTAAAATGATTGAATAAAATCATTGTCAATTGGCCATAGATATTGGTGATAAGAATGATTCCCAATATGAAGAGCTGAAAAAAATGAAATCTGATAAAATGGGAAATAATCTGGACTCATATAAAATTCATAATTTCAAAGCTGAAATTGATGATATTTATGCACACATGTATGTACTAGTTTTGGATAATCAAGGGTTATAATAGGTGAATTCCTGATGTACTAATTATATTTCATATATGAAGTTGAAAATAAATTTAAAATATGACATGATGGACAATCTCTCCTCGGAATTGTAAGATGATATTAATATAGGGATGAATCTAAAGGGTGAACTTAATTATTAAGATGAATCAATAGATAAAAAGATTCAATAATTGGGAGAAGACATAGAATCAGTCAGGATAGAAGTGAAGAAATCTAATTACATAGTCAATCCCAAATTGAAGGATTATTTGAACATATTATTTGATTATACTTCAATAGGTGATAAGGAAATGAAAAAGAAGATATGCTACATCATATTAAATACATGAAATAATTTTCTAGTCCCAAAGGACATGCGGTTTAATAAAATCTGGTATAAGATATGATGAACCCTATCCCATGCATGAGAGGATGATAGCCATAAAAATATCCAAAAATATGTAAAATCATGAAGAGACTGGATAAAAAACATAAAAAAATATTTTATAGGATGTAATAAAAACATGCTATATTTATGTGGTATGCATGGTCATATTTAATATGTTTTTTGATAAATTGGAATATATTTCATTTTGTGAAGAAATAAATATTTCTATATTTGATAATAAGTACAAACAATGTGAAATTTCCGAAAAAAATTCTCTTAGAAGAAATTATTCATAAAATAAAATTATTATGGAAGATATGAACATGCCATGAGTATGTTTCAAGAACAAATAGGGTTAAATATTTGTATAATTACTATGTATACGTCGACATCTACGTTGATAAATGATGAAATGATCTATTTCCATAAGAGATTATGTTTTATATGTTCTAATAATAGGAATTGGGAAAGACTTTACATTAGGAAAATTAAAGGGAATAAAAAAAACTCGGAAGGATATCCCCAACTATAGTAGTGTATAATAAAAAAGCCTATATCATAAGACAACATGATAACATGAAAATTGGTTTAAATCCTTAGAAAATCATAAGGATCTCAATAAATGGAATATCAATCACCCACACTATTAAATTCACAACATATCTCTTGGAATTTACATAAATTAACTGAGAAGAAAAGGGAGGATATGATGTAGTTATGATTAAGAATAATGTAAATTCAGTGGAAGAGTCATCCCCAACAAGAAATAGTGACATGACTTAGAAAACTGATAAGAGAAAAATGAATAAATAATACCTTTAAAAATTAATATTTCATTCTACATGGTGAGAAGTGAAGGTAACTGAAAGATCTGTTTAATAGATGAAGAAGAAAGAGTAGATGAAAAGTTTATAGATTCCTTATAAATGAAAGAGTCATTAAAAATGGTGCATTGGAATATCATTAAAGAAGTAAATTTATAAAAATGGTTTTAAACACCAAATTCTGAATAGGTATAGGCATAAATAGTCTAAATATTAGAAGAAGACAAACAATTATGGTAAATAATTTTTATTCATATGTCTTGAACAACCGAATTTGTCTGGAAATTTTGACCAAGAAAAAAAAGAGTGTGCTACTTTGAAGGAATGTATCAAAGGGTTTATCTATCAGGATAGACCACAATCATCATCTTAATGATTCTAGAGGTTCCCTTATCCATATATATTTAAATTCTGATAAAATAATTTTCATGTGTTATAGGTTTCAGTGGAGATTATATCCAAGGGGAAGTTCCATCAAAATATGAAAAGTGGTGATGTGATGCGCTCCATAATGTCAACTAATTCAAATAAGCACAAGCACAAATTTTACTATATCAAAACTCTAAATGGAAGATAATTTAAAAAATATTCATGTAAAAATGTGGTGTCAAACTCTAGAAATATTATTGAAGGATGGTATAACAAGAACATGTAATTGATCTGGAGAAGAAGAATGTTTTTGGGCTTAAAAAGAGGGACTAATAACAAGAATAATTGCATATCATAAAACAATCATTATATATCCTAACAACATGAAAGGTATTAATGGTATATAAAATGAAACATTCTCATCTAGTGTGAGGCTAGAGACAGTCAAATTATTCCTAGATATAAGAGTGCAATGAAAGATTAAAGTTTTGCACATGGATTTAATTCTGATTTTTCAAATGGTGTTATGGAAGAATTAGTTTATATTAAGGATCCATATGGTATTCTCTTTCTTGATGATGATAAATTTTTTTGGATGAATATGAAGCTATATGGGATGAATAATTCACCAAGAGAATGGTATTAATTACAGGATTAGTTTTTGAAGTATCATGGTTTTCAACATGGTGGAGTTGACTAAAATCTCAATGTTAAGAATAAAAGTGATAAAAAATGGAAGTGTTGATGTGGACCAAGTAGAAAATGGAATATTCATTTGTCAATATAAATATTGCAAAGAGGTTTTGAGAATACTTTTAATAGATAACAATAAAGATATGAAAGTCTTGTTGCCACCTGAATGAATCTATTAAGTGATGATAAAGGAAATGCTGTTATTGTCACAAAAAATAATAAAATCCTTGGAAGTATATAACACATAATAGAGACAAGATGTTATATTTTTTGCCACATTATAAAAATGAATGTATCAAATAAAACCCAAATAAATAGGGCTAATTTAAATAAAAATAATACTTTGGTGTTCCAAGGGGAATGTGGATTTCAATTTTCAATAAAATGAAAAATCTAGGAAACATTAATTCGGCTATACAGATGATGATTGGGAGGGTTCAGTAGATGATAGAAAAAAAATTCATTTGATGATTTTTTTCTTGGGGTAGTATGTATTTATTGGACAATAAATATGAAATAATACAATTTATTGCACACCAAAAAGATGAATATATTTTCACTACTCAATCTTGCACACAATTATTACAGATGGGAAAAAACATACATATATGGGAGTTTATGTGAAGTGTAACGCCCCGACCCCAGTTACCCAGAGATTGTTCATTATTACGTAACATTGGCATGATGACAAAAGATCAAGTCTTGAATGACTGATTAGTTTAGTATCCTTGGAAACACTAGATACATTAATAAATGTTACATTAGATCATAAAGAGAAAAACTACAATAACATAGTCTCCAAAGTCCACACTGGTATCCCATTCAGACTATCCCAGTAGGTCAGTCATAAAATATTTCTTCACATCCTAGGAAAAATAAAACATAGAAAGGGGTGAGCTCAGATGATCAGTAAGGATAACAATATAGGGGAAACTTTCATAAATAAACATAAACATCTAAGGCAATGTATAACTAAAACAAAAGCCTTTTAAACTTGTAATTATGCATAATATAGAAAAAATAAAATGAAATAATTCCATTTACTTATTCATGTGGATATTCTACTGGTTGAATAGTCACATGCAATATCAATAACCACTTTCATAATGATGGATTGCATAATTCCAGACTATCATAACCTCCTATCCAAGGCCTCATGCCAAGACTTCAAATAAGATTTTGTCAAGGCCTCATACCAAGACACTAGTTTGTCCCATGAGACCTACCGATGCATCGAGGAGCTACAGCGGGCTCCACCAGTCACTTATTATGTCTAATGCATTCCTTATATTAAAATGTTTAAACATATCATTAACAATTCCCAAGAACCATAACATAATCGTATCACATAAAATATGCATAAAGGAAACATAACATTTCCACATTTTAATAAAAAAATATCAATACAACACATTAATATAACCAAAACATTATCAAATCCCATTTTCATTACCAACATAAAAGAAAAGTAAAACTTGGTATTTATTTTTCATTTAAAAAACGTTATGGCTTGTAGAGGAAGCCAAAACTCAAATAATGGTCATGGTGGCGGAGAAGTATTTGTCGCAGACTACATAAGACAAAACATACCTTTTGTCATTTAGTAAAAACAATTATTATAAAAATATTCCTTTTGAATAAAATTAAAAGTCAAAGGGGCTTATACACTATATAAGAGAAAGTTGTGTATAAAACAAAAGATGCCTCAATGAAAGGAGATTGAGATGAAGTCCCTTACCTCGTGTCCGACTTGACTCGATCGTTCTATAATATCCTAAATAATAAACTAGAGTTAATTTGTATTTGCTTAAGAACCTTTTTCAAGTTCATTATTACTTTTACATCACTTATTACCATGTAATGAGCACTATGTAATCATTTAATTTAATAACGATCGTTTTGTCGATCCTTGGTACTTGAGTCAAAAATAAACTTCTTATAATTACAAGTTGTTTATGTGGAAGAGTATCCATTATCTCCAGAATTATACTCATAATTTAGATATCATATATAACATATATATCCAGTATATACATGCATTTATAATATTAGATAACATTTAGAGGTTCGAAATGAAATGCACCATTCATGGAGAAGGTAAGACGTACGTATGCATGAACGCTACATTCATTTCTATTTCATATCTAATGGAATGAAATCATAATTATATATAGGTATATTATAATTCCAGTATAATATCATATATAATATCATTAAATCCATCCTTTATAAGTCCCACATATGGCCTTAACGATTCAAATCACTTTGAGGGGGCGGTAGTCCGCACATCCTAAAATGAAATTATCACGTTTACCCATAATAAAAATCATAAAGGTATGCCATAAATGAAAAATACAGAAGAATATGGAAAACATATACATAATATATATGATATATAAAAATAGTTTCATCATAATTTCCACCATTAGAGGTGTTAAAATAATATTGAACAATCATCGTTTTGTGAGGCTGTAATTCGCAACCCACAGAAACAGTTTGTTCATTAACCATTAGATGAAGGTGTGTGTAAGTGTAAATAAAATCATTATCAAAATAACATCCTAGTATATTTAAGATACTTTATTTGTTACAAAATAAAGTAATAAAAATATTTTAAGGGGTTTAAGAAGTAATATAAATCAAAATAACATAACAGATGAAATTACCTTAAAATCGGGTAACTCTTTTTGATTTGATCCAAAGGCTTCCTTGGAAAGACTTCTGCCCAAAGTGAGGCTTCTTGGAGTAAGAGAGGGAATTTGAGAGAGTTTTTGGGCAGAGTTTCGCCGAGCCAAATGGCTTTAGAGGTGTGCGTAAGGTGGTATAGGTGGGGGCCTTTTATAAGAGGAGAGGAGGGGTTCTTTTAGAAAGATTGAAATGTTACTTTATTATGAAATGGTTTTCAGATTTTAAAGGTCCCAAAATGATATATTTCTAGGATAAGGTGATAAGGGTTCTAAATACAAAAATAAAATAGGATTTAGACCATTTGATGTCTTATATTTTACCTTATCTTTTCATTTTATTTAAATCATTGATTAATGAGGCAATCACAGTATCATCATGGTGTCATAAATAAGTTAATTTATTTAATGTCTAAATTTTTTTAAAAAATACCATTATGTATTAAATCATTTTAGATTTCCAATTACTATTTATATTATATAATATCATTTATTTAGACAAAATTAAAATTGTTTTACTTGGGTGATACGTATTTTTTTTAATTTTCCTTTCTTTAAAAATAAAAAGATAAAATGTCACTATCACACAAAAGTGATTCCATGGGGTCCCAAAGCTTGGCACAAGGAATCCCATGGTTGGCCATGACACAAAAAGTAGTATTATGACACATGTTGGGGTCTTTGTATATTATTATGATATTTTTTATTACCATTAACTACCCTATTACTAATTAATCATGATAATTAAAGATAATTGTCATCATTACTATTCATAATATCAAAAAACAAGAGTCTTAATTACATAATTTGGACCTTATAATTCCAAATATGGAATCCATTTTAAAAAATTATAAACACAGAAATTGAAATATTTAATTGAAAAATTATTCCCGCTATCAAAACAAATAGTGTAGTTTTAAGAAACAATATCTATCAAAAGATTGCTAATTGATTATGTACAATTTCATAGTTAAATTAATTATAATGACCATCATTAGATAAAATAGTTAAATAATATTATAATTATACTTTAAAACCACTCAATAGTATAATTTTTCACTATAAATAATTTTGATTAAAATAGTTTTTTTATGTATTTTCACTGTTCATCGAAAATTGGAAGTTCACAGAAAAATACAAAAAATTCAAAATAAAATAATTTCTATATTCCGAATCAAAAAATGAAGTCCATTTTGAAATATAAAATTTATATAATTTCAAAAAGTGAGTATTACTATTCATAATGGCTACTTTGATTGGTCGCGATGTGTTAGTATCTCGAACTTGCGTACCATGCAATCCATTACATTATTGAAAGAGAACCGTATTGTGGAAGCTTGGGGTGTTAAATTCTCCCCTCCTTCAATAAATTTCACACTCACAATTTGAAATTGTTCTTTGAAAATAAAAGGTTGAAAATAAAAAATTCCTTTTTAGAAAACCCACATCGGAAATAGGGTGAATAAAAATATAACATTAAAAGGAATAAAGAGAAGTACAATGGTCATCCGAGATAGCCCATACTAGGATTATATGAGAACATGGATATGGAGGAGAAAAAAACCATCAAGGTCTGATGGAGAGTTGTATAAAACAAGATTAGGAGAAAGTTAACTGCAAGAAAATCACAAACTTGTGATTGGTTAAATGGTCTCTGATTCCCCAGTAGGAAAACTTAACGACAATGTTTTTGTTTTAGGTTACCTTTCATAAAGTTGAAGAACTTATTTATGAAATTTACTAAGAACTTATATAAATATAATTACTTGTCATGTAGAAATTCATTCCATACAAATTTTTTACCACTAACCCATATTACACTCCAAAAGGTAATAGATCTAAATTTTTTTCATATTTATCCTAACAGTATAGTGTTGAAAAAATGAATTTATAATTCATCTATCAGAACTAAAAAACTACATTATGCACTACAGGGACTTCATGTAGTCCATTGGTAGGTGATAAATCCCAATCGCAATATGGTTGTGGGTTCTATTCCCATAGCTTTGTCTGACGTGATGGGTTGTCACACGGTCTGCATGTTGTCCTTTTTATAAAAATCCAAAAATAACCTTAACAATATTATCCAATGTCAAATATAATCCATTCGAACCATTATATTTATCCAAGACACCTCTGTCCAAGCATTATCTAAAAGGTCTCTAAATTCCAAAATCAATTGTAACATCAGATTCCGCAAACAAAGTAAATTTTCTCTTATTGTCAAATACTAAAAATATGATTACCTTCATCATATTAAAACCTTAATGAAAACAACAATTATTTCAGTACAATACTTATATATATCACATTATTCTTATAACTATAATATAGTTTTTGAGTCCAAAAACAAAAATACAATAATTATTCAACTTCATCAATAATAACACTATAAGCTTGTCCTTTCTCCCTTGGCCTTTTCTGAGGTAAGTTTCCTTGGTTCTTAGGGAAATCATTTTCATAATGAACCATTTCTCTACAATTGTAGCATTCAAAATTGACAGCCTCTTTCATTCCCTTGCAATCACGAGCCTGGTGACCTTTTTCTCCACATTTATAAAAAACTCCCATTCCTTTTAGGCAAGTACCGGGGTGATTATTCCCACAATTATCACATAATAGAAAATCCTTCATTCCATTTTTTTCCTTTATCTCTCACTTGTTCCACCGTTCTCTTCTTCTCTTCCTTTACTTTATTGTAATAAGTATTAGAGAATTCGTTTTCTGTCTTGATAGAACACGAGACTGTATCTTCGTACGTTGAGAAAGATTGTGATACTAATGCTCAACGGAGAAATGGTTTTAACCCATTAATGAAACGATCAATCTTACATCATGGGTTACGTATATAATCACTAGCATGTCATGCTATCCTCGTAAAGTTAGACTCATACTTTTCAACATTCTTGTCCTAATTTTTCCTCAGACTCATTTATTATCTTTCTATATCTTATAGATAGTCATGAGGAAAGTATTTTTATAAGAAAATCTCTTTAAACTCTCTTCATTCCAAACTTGATACTTCTTCATCTTCCTTTTTATTTTGAATCAATGACCACCATTGATCTGTATCTCCAGTGAGGTGGTAAACAACCATGACAACTTTTCCCTTTCACTACTCCCTAAAGCCTGAAATATTTTCTCTAGGGAATTTATCCATTACTCAGCTACTTATGGATTTGTACCCCCATTAAATGTTGGTGGTTGTTGTCTCATGAAGAAATCTATCATTGATCCTCCACGCTGTGGATTAGGGTGCTCCATATGGGTAAGGTTATTATTAATAACCTGAGTGAGTTGTCCTAGTATGGCGATTTGCTGATCAGCACTAGTTGCATCACCAGCTCCACTATAATTATCTTGAGCAGGAGGGAAATCCCTACATGGTGTCTGTGCACTAATACGGTTTCCATTCCTTCCACTAGGCGCCATTTCTAAACAATGGCATAAAATATATCAGTTTATGAATCAAAATACATAATTCCATACATGTAAAAAACATAACATAAATTGAACAGTTTATGAATATAATCCATAATCATAAAAATGTTTTCATTGAGGAAGTATATACTCATAAACCCTTGATAATGGTTTGTAATGAAAATGAGAATTATCCTAAGCATATCCCCTAGGAGTGTCATAACCAGGAGTGCAGCAAGGCCTGCTGTTGTGCACCAATTCTCGTTCGAGACTAGCTCAAAGTGGTGTTTTCGTGTATTACCCCTAGGTACATATGTGCCAGACCGCCTCTACCTACTCGTATCCATACATGGATGTATTGCTCGGAAAACTCACAAAATCTCTACAATACCAAAATTCTTGGATGTTCTTCTATAATAATCCTCAATGTCTATCTTAGGGCTATGTTCTCTAATCGTAGTTTATATAAATATAGCTTCCAAGGTTATTACTAAACTTCCTGTTATACCAACTGTAACGCCCCAACCCCAGTTACCCAGAGTCGGTGCATTATTACATAACATTAGCATGATCAAAAAAGATCAAGTCTTTAAAGAACAATTAGTTTAGTAGCCTTGGAAACACTAGATTTATTCATAAATGTTACATTACATAATAAAGAGAAAAAATACAATAACATAGTCTCCATAGTCCACAATCATATCCCCTTCAGACTATCCCGGCAGGTCAGTCATAAAATATCTATTCACATCCTAGGAAAAATAAAACATAGAAAGGGTTGAGCTCAGATGCTCAGTAAGGATAACAATATAGTGGAAACTTTTATAAATAAACATAAACATTTAAGGCAATGTATAACTAAAACAAAATCCTTTTAAACATGTAATTCACCATAATATGGAAAAAATAAAATGAAATAATTCCATTTACTTATTCACATCAATATTCTACTAGTCGAATAGCCTCATGCAATATCAATAACCTCTTTCATAATGAAGGAATTCATAATTCTAGACTATCATAACCACGTAGCCAAGGCCTTGCGCCAAGACTACAAATAAAATTTGGTCAAGGCTTCATGCCAAGACACTAGATTTCCTGATGAGACCTACTCATGCATCGAGGAGCTATAGTGGGCTCCAACCGTCACTTACTAATTCCAATTCATTCCTTATATGAAAAAGGTTTAAACTTATCATAAACAATGTCCAAGAATCATAACATAATTGTATCACATAAAATATACCTAAAGGAAACATAAAATTTCCATATTTCAATCACAAGATGAAAATAAAACACATTAATATAATCAAAACTTTATCAAAACCATTTTCAATACCAAAATAAAAGAAATGTAAAACTTCATATTTATTTTTCATTTTAAAAAATTTATGGCTTGTAGAGGAAGTCGAAACTCAAATAATGGTCACGGCGGCGGAGAAGTCGTTGTCGCCGCATACGTAAGAAAAAACATTCCTTTTTTTGTTTAGTAAAAACTCTTCATATAAAAAGATTCATTTTGAATAAAACTAAAAGTCAAAGGGGTTTATACACCATATAAAAGAAAGTTGTGTATAAAACAAAATATGTCTCAATGAAAGGAGATCGAGGCGAAGTCCCTTACCTCATGTCTGACTTGACTCGATCATTCTTTAATCTCCTGAATAATAAACTATAGTGAATTTCTATTTACTTAAGAACCATTTTCAAGTTCACTATTCCTTTTACATCACTTATTACCATGTTATGAACATTATGTAATCATTTAATTTAATAACGATCGTTTTGTCGATCCTTGGTACATGAGTCAAAAATAAACTTCTTATAATTACAAGTTGTTTATGTGGTAGAATATCCATTATCTCTAGAATTATATTCATGATGTAGATATCATATATATCATATATATCTAGTTTATGCATTCATTAATAATATTACATAACATTTAGAGGTAAGAAATGAAATGCACCGTTCATGGAGATGGTAATCCGTACGTACGCATGAACGCTACGTTCATTTCTATTTCATATTTTATTGAATGAAATAATAATCATATAAATTTATCTTATAATTCCATTATAATATCATATATAATATCATTAACTCCATCCCTTATACGTCCCGTATATGGTATTAACGATTCAAATCACTTTGAGGGGGTTGTAGTCCGCACTTCCTAAAATGAAATTATAATGTTCACCCATAATGGAAATCATAAAGGTATGCCATATATGAAAAAAATAGAAGCATAAGGAAAACATAAACAAAATATATATCATATATAAAAATTGTGTCATAATAATGTCCACCATGAGAGGTGTTAAAATAAGATTGAAGAATCATCATTTCGTGAGGCAGTAATTCGCCACCCACAGAAACAATATGTTTTTTAACCATTAGATAAAGGTGTGTGTTAGTGTAAATCAAATAATTCTCATAAAAAAATCATATTATATTTAATATACTTTTTTTGTTACAAAATAAATGAATAAAAATAGTTTAATGGGTTTAAGATGAAAAATAAAACAAAATAACATACGATAAGATATTACATTAAAATCAGGTAACTCTTTTTGATTTGAGCCAAACGCTTCCTTGGAAAGACCTATTCCAAAATTGAGGCTTCTGGAAGTCAGAGAGGGAATTTTAGAGAGTATTTAAGAAGAGTTTGTCAAAGACAAATGGCTTGATAGGTGTGGGTATGGTGGTAGAGGTGGGGGCCTTTTATAAGAGGAGAGGAGGGGCACTTTTGGAAAGATTGAAATGTTACTTTATAATGAAATGTTTTTCGGATTTTAAAGGTCCCACAATTATATATTTCTAGGATAAGGTGAAAAGGGTTCGAAATAAACCAATCCAATAGGCTTTAGACAAGTTTCATTCTTATATTTTACCTTATCTTTTCATTTTATTTAAATCGTTCATTAATGAGGTAATCAGTACATCATCATGGTGTCATAAATAAGATTATTTATTTCATGTCTACAAATATAAAAAAAATACCATGATGTAGGAAATATTTATAGATTTAAAATGAATATTTATAGTCTATATGATCATTTATGTAGAAAAAATTAAAATTGTTTTACTTGGGTCATACATACTTTTGTTATATTTTCCTTTCTTTAAAAATAAAAAGATAAAATGTCACTATCACACAAAAGTTATTACATGGGGTCCCAAATCATGGCACAAGGAATCCCATGGTTTAAAATGACACAACCAGTAGCATTAGGACACATTTTGGGGTAATTTTATATTATTATGGTATTATTTTATTACCCTTAACTACACGATTACTAATTAATCATGATAATTAAAGATAATTGTCGTTGTTACTATTCATAATGTCCAAAAACAAGAGTCTTAATTAAATAATTTGGACCTTCTGATTCCAAATATGGAATCCATTTTACCAAATTATAATCACAAAAATTTCAGTAAGTAATTTAAAAATTATTCCTGCAGTCAAAACAAATAGCGTGTTTTTAAGAAACAATATCTATCAAAAGATTGTTAGTTGTTTATGTCCAATTTAAATGTGAAATTAATTATAATACCATCATTGGATAAAATGGTAAAATTATATTCTAATTATATTTTAAACTTACTCAATATTATAAATTATCACTATAAATTATTTTGTTTAAAAAAGTTTTTTTAGTATTTTTCACTATTCATCGAAAATTGAAAGTTCTCAGAAAAATTAAAAAAATTAAATATAGGCTAATTTTGATATTCTAAATCCAAAAATGAAGTCCATTTTAAAATATAAAATTTATATATTTTCAAAAAATGGGTATTACTATTCATAACAGCTACTTTGATTGGTCGTGGTGTGTTAGTATCTCGAACTTGCGTACAATACAAGCTATTGCATTATTGAAAGAGAAGCGTATTGTGGAAGATAGGGGTGTTACATGAAGCCTCATATTAGAATCAATTATTACAATTTATGTACTATAAATATTAGAAAACATATATATTCCATCTCTCAAAAAAAATTAAATCAAGTCTCATTTTATTAAGGAGTAGGTGGAGTAAGGGATTGTGAAGTATGATAATGTTCCTATAGAACTATAGATTGTAGGTATTCTGACAAAGGCCTTACCTTATAAATCATTTGAACATTATTGAATGTCACTTGGAGTTCTCTCTACTATCCACAGTTGGAAAAGTTTTGATGTGGGTCCCCCTCTCCTCAAGGTGTGTTGTGTTTTCCCTAATCTGCTAATATATGTTCTTTACTATGTGGTAGACCACAAAGGAGTGATCACCAGGTTCACTGTCAACAGAGGAGATGTTATGGATATAAAAGAGTGAGAAACAATCTAAATAAAAAAATGGGTGAATTTGATAAGTAGAGCAGTGATGAAGGAGAATTTTTAAATCTCATAAAGCTAAATATGATTGATTAATGGTTAAATATCATGAATAATGTGGTTAGTGATGAACGTCAATCAGTGGTTTTGGAATGAAGTGATTCATTGATGAAATTTTCTATCTAATCTTGTTTCTCACGTTGAAAATGGATCATGTGGGCTTAAAGTGTGTGTTGAATAAATATTTTATTCGTATCTAATTTGGAAGAAGTAAATTTTTAAAGAAGATGGAAGAAGGTTTAATGATTTATCACAATGTGATGATTTCTCAACAAACCCAAGGGGGTTGTTGGGAAAAATATATCAAGGTACCGCCTTAGTGTTTTTGGATTGATTATTTATATTTATAAAGAAGTATTCCAAGTTCACTTGTGAATTTCGAGAGATATTTTTGAAAAGGTATGTTGAAAATGTACGAGGACAAAGGAATGGGTTCTGTAGTGGTGGTATAAAAAAGTGTATATTCAATTTGATGCTATTTCCGAGTGTTTTTACAAATTTTTGGATCCAAAACATGGAGGATGGAAAAATATATTTAATGAAAAGGATGTATTTCTTCCAAATTTTAAAACATTGAACACAAGGTTGATGGTTTTTCTTAATATTATGAACAAGTGAAGATTTATGGACATCATACCAAAATTCATTAAAGTATATTATTACATGAAATTACAGAAAGTATGTGAAGGATGTTTTTTTTTCAACACAAGAGATAAAGTTGTGTACATCTGTGAAAGAGAGTTACAGACCAATTTTGACATCAAAAAAAGTTGTTTTTAACTTGCGTAAAAGTATTGAGTCTAGAGGAGGGTGTGTATATATTTTTCTTGTATGGTTGGATGAGTCTATAAATAGGTGGATACCCCCCTCATTTTATAATATCTACACATAGATAATATAAAAAATATGAATCATGTAAGATTTGCATGAAAAGCATAAGAGTTGTGCATAAATTAGTTGTGCAGAGAAACTACTCCAATTATTTATGGAGTACAAAAAAGAACTTTGGTCTGAATGGCCAATGAAGTTTCATGAGATGTTTAAGGCTTTTATGCAAGAGGGATTTCTGTGACAATAAAAAAGATGAATAAAATTTGGGATTTTCATGGCTAAGTACAAATTTTGTGTTCATGTTCGTAGAGTTGCACACAATCCTTCCAAAGGATACATGAAATGAAATGGTGTGTGAACCAGAATGGGTTTACCAATAAATTTATTGTAAAGAGGTCTTTATCAAGTGGATGAAAGTATAAATTCAATAGAGAATCTACCTATGACTTATTATTCATTCATTATTTCTAATGAAGGTACTTACATTTCCATTAAATACGTAGATATCCTTTCTAGATAAGTGAGAAAATCTATAAGATGATGGTTATATTTTCCACTTGCATTGATCCATAGAATGAAGGATTGAGGGTGTGACCCTTGGAAAGAAGTGAGTTTTCAAAAAAAATGTAGGTGATCCATGGGATAAACATGATTTACCCAGAACCTTGAATGGGGGTTAGTTTAGAAATACCCATCAGGAAACCCTGAAATCACTAAATATAAGTAGAAATAGACAAGACAACTCATTACAAGGGTATTTTAATAAAAAATGAGAAATAGAAATAAGACCACTAATCTTGATAGAATCATGATAGACTCTATCAATATGATAGGTCTAAACAATACTTGAAGGAAAATGATTTTTCATGAAGTTTCATGGTATTGCGCGTTCAGGTTATCATACTCCATGAGTCATGCTACCATCAGTGAGACTCATATAAGAGGTCGTGCTCACCAGGCCTCACTAATGATTTATTCTCTATACATATTATGTTCTTGATACATAAATCGAGGATCTAAACTAGACCTATATGGGTATACCATACACCAGCTAAAATTACCGTCTCTATATGGGATCATATGATTTTGTTCTTTGTTAATGATGATTACTGATACCCCATATAGGGAAAGTAAAAAATGATAGAGGATCTCACCCCATTCCCATAAAGGGATTTTTGAAAACCTATTCCAAAAAAAACCTATAAAAAGTATCATAATCCCATGATAAAAACATAATTCCACAAAATAACCTTTTATGGATGGATCTAGGGAACACCCCTTAGGGGATTCAACCTACCCTATATGTAGTTTATGTCGTGTAATAGGTGTATATGATGTTGCATTATATGTTCATCACTACTCATGTTTCTTTTCCCCACATAGAATGTATTTTCCAAATACATGGTGTCTTCTAATATATACACATTAAAAAGATATCAATCTCGGATTTTTTGTGCCACCTTCTTGATTTCATGTACTCCACCAGTGCCAATGTAGTTTAAGACAGGCCCATGTACATTGATCATTTGTTTTTTACTAGGATGTTTTTGAGTTTCTTATCATTCTCATGTACTCGAGTCATTCCCGTGTTCTCGAATGATCCCATTCCAATGTACCCCTAGGGTACTCACCGATCCTCTGATAGTAGGTCAAAATGTATGTGACACATGTCACATGTTGTTTGATATTCTTCTCTATGTGTAAACCATATAACCACATATGTGGAACAACGTGGTGTCTGTTCTTATAGAGTGCATACAGTGGAGTCGTGATTTTTTTTAGAAACTCCATAGTTTTCTATATGTCTCACTCGAGCCACCACCACCCTAAATTATACGATAATATACATCGATAATCACGTATTTGGGATCAACTGATTCCTTTCATAATTGAGGATTGGATTCTGGCCCCAAAATCATCCAAAAATCATTACATATATCTTTACCATTATACGATTCCAAAATATATACACTGGTGTCACATCCCCAAATCCAATACCTCGGAGATGGTGGGTAATTTATTACTATTGTAAAAATACATATGATCCAACAGTTAAATATCCTAAAAACTAGATACATAATAGGGTTTTACATTATATTTAAAAATTAGAAATAATCATCTAAAAACATGAAAATAGTATTATTCACCTTACAACCCTTTTTTCATTTATAGCACTCTTCATGGTTTCAGGGGGAAAAGTAAAATTTATAAAGTAGTGATCTGTGATGCATAGAAATGGGTAGCGTATAATGGAAGCAATCATAAATAAATCAGTATGGTGTGAATAAATAAATTGAGTTATGCCATATGAAAATAAACTTGTAGATAAAAAAAGTTATGGACCATATAACAATAAAAAAATTATTGAATAAAAAAACTGATAAAATAGAAATCAGAATTCATAATGTCCTATTTCTTTAATATAACACTATGTCATTATGCCAAGACATTTTACATTAAGGGTAAGGTCACTCCCATTACCATATCATAATTTTCTTATGAGATCTTCCATTTCACCAAGAGACGATATAATTCTGAACTACACCCATAACATAGTTGTACAATCATTCCAACACATATCTAATGATTACATGGAATAATGATCAAGGAATGAACAACATAGAAACATATAATAATTTCTCAATGAGGCATATCGTATAATATTTTCCCATATAAAAACAACAATTATATGGTTTGAAATTATTTTCCCCCAATCCAAGAATCAATAATGCTATAAAAGTGTACAGGGTAGGAGACCAATGAATTGATAGATAACTAATTTATAATGGTTTGTATATATTATACAGATCAACCACATATATAACCTATAAATTTCAAACCAGGTATGTTGTAAATCCCATTGTTGTGAACCATGACTTGATCATGTAAAAGCCTAATGTTCCCCTTTTAGGGTATTTAACAATAGGCACAACTATTATATAACCACACCAAATTTTATTATCTAGAACTAATTTAATATCTTGGAAAACCACACACACATTATATTAACAAAATTTTAAGATGGTTTTATTGTTATGAGATAGTTTGATCATTATAACAGTTTTGATAAATGACATAATGAAATGTGGTAAGTAATATCTTGTTTGGAATATTCCAAATGGATTCTAATAACATGTAATTATAAGAACTATTTATAATAAAATGAATCTTAAAAGATATTATAATAAAAACATTATATTGAAAATTAAAGGAGACGATTGGGGAAACCCATACATCTCTTGAGAATCATCTCATAGAGATGATCCTTATGACCAAAAAAAAACTTCATGATTGAATAAATATCAATTTAATAGACTCCTTCAGATCAATTTGATGATATAAATTAGAATTGGGTGTGGGATAACGGGTAAAGGGGTGGATATTTATACTTGAGGAGGGGTGATGTTAAGGGTTTAAATTATGATTATTTTTCCATTATGGCCAACTAATTTTGTAGTGTAATTAATTCCAACTTTTTTTGGATGAAACAGAACATTATCAAGGATGGTTAATGATATTCAATACAAAAATCACAAATTTAATTGTATGTTATTTCGTAAATAAAATTTGATCAACAATATTAATTAATAAATTTAAAAATTTAATAAGAATTCTAGTTCATCCCTTTCAATTTATCTTTTTTATTTTTATTCTAAAATTTTATTTTGGATGTATTTTAATTTTTGTATGGATTATATAGTAATATATCAATATTTTTTACTTATATAGTGAAAAGTGGGTCCCAATTTTGAGGGGTTGTAAGTGCCCATGAAATAAACATTGTTGTGGATCTCACTAGATGTATCCAATTATAGTAACTTGGTTATAAAATTTTCCCCCATACATTTATTGGTATGAAATTTTAAAATATGTTAGATGAACTAACTTTAGTAAACTAATAAAATAGGATGATCATATGTTTTAAGCATTATCATGGTTAAATGGGTGTGTGATGTCAATACATCTAAACATAATGAATCTGCGAGGGTGGAAATATTTTCATAAATGTTTTGAATATAAATCCTACCAAAAATTCTGTAAGAGGACGAAATTTGAATTGAGGACGAGTATGAATTAGTGGATAGGTTTAAAAATAATACCACATTCCAAAATTATGCAATTATGGTATCCAAAAACACATAAACTTTCAGTACATTGAATCTTGATAGTTTGTCTACAAAACATTATTTATATAATAATTAGTAAATGACATCTTCAATACATGAAAAAATATCCTTCAATTTTGAGAATAAATATAATACATATAACAAATCATTTATGGATGAAAATTATTCATATAAAACTAATTTTTTTAAAATATCCGAATCTATTAGAGGATAGATTAAAGGAAAAAAATTTATTAATGGATAAGATATAATTTTTATATTTTAATGCTCATAGGTTCCTAATAATTTAATAATAACCTTATAAATTAAATAAAATATAAAACATAAAATTTAATTACAAATAATATAGTTTTAATTCTAAAATTTTCATTATTTCTTAAATGAAAAATATTAAAATATATTTTTATGACCTAGGTTGTTACATTCTCAACCCCTTATGAAATTTCTTCATAAAAATTTAATTTCATACCTCATTGTGTAAAATAAGAGGTTAAATATATATTCTTACTTCTTCATCCTCCCATGTCACATATCTTTCTTAACTTTTTTGTATACCAAGAATATAAAAAAAAATCAAAAAAAATCAACTTCATGTCAACTCACAAGAATTTTTATTTAAAATCACAATACATATTTGTACTACCAATGTTTATAGATAATTTTGAGATATGAAATTCATTTATTAACTCCGTCATTAACTCAGGTACTAATGGAACATATAATGTTCATTAAAATTTTAACAAAATATCTTCAGTGGTGATCCCCACAGATTTACAATCTTCCATGGATTTTATTTTCTTCTGAATACCTATTTAATCTTGATGATACGACTTTATATTCTGTATTAAGGATGGTTAGTAAGTTACTTTTATAAATAACGATGATTACTCTTCCCCATTAATTTCAATATCCATATTTACCAACTCATTGAATATATGATCAGTTTTTATCATCATCTTGGATTGGACCTCATGTACCATTCTACTCAATTCTTTTTCACCATACATTCCTTCTCAAGGTGGTAGTGTAATGCACAACATAGTATTTATGTAATTTTAGCTATCCAATATACCTCATTTTAATCTCATTATATATGAATATATACTTTAATCATTTATTTCAATATATATAAAACATATTTCCCACTAGAGAATGTTTATACATATCTTAAGTTTAAATATAATAATAAAAATATCAAGATAGGGTTTTGGAAAGTTTATCTCATGGGGTTTAAACTGTCATGATGTATAAGAAGCAACTATATCATTCTGTATTAGGACACAACTTCTCCCTTTCTTCGATGCATCATTGTGTATAAAAAATATTCTTTTACAAATGGTAATGTCAATATAGGTTCATTGATTAACATTTTATTTAGTTCCCTAAACCTTTCCTCACATTCTGTGGACCATGTAAATTTAACACCTTTATATGTTAATTAGGGTAATGAATTATCTAATTGTGTGAAATTATCAGCATATCACCAATAGTAACCAGAAAATAAAATGAAACTACATGACATTGTCATATAAGTTGGTTTAATCCATTCACTAACATAGTTTTCTTTAGTGGAGTCAATCGATATACTAACTTTGGAGAATATTTTACCAGAAAAAGAGACTTGTTGAAGTTGGGGTTTATATTTATTGAATTTTTCATAATGTTCTTTCTCCCTTATGGTATCAAGGGATATTTATAAATAATCTTCATTATCTTAATAGGACTTAAATTAAATAAATATTTCATTAATTAATACTGGAAACAATTTATCAATTTATCCTTGAATATTATGTTCATTAGATTCATAACCACATATGGCATATTAGTTAATCCAAAATGCATTACCGTAAACTCATAGAATCTATACCATGTACAAAAATCTATCTATGGTATATTACACTTCATGACTCTAAATTAATTACTACATGCACGTACATCAATCAATGAGAATTATTGATCTCCTTGAAGATGATAAAATTGATCATCAAAGTGAGTAAAATGATACATGTTCTTAATATTGATGGCACTGATTCCCCTATAGTCAATGCATAATCTCATGGACCGTAATTCTCTTCAAAAACATATATTCTTCCCCATTAGGTGAAACACATTGGTTTGGAAATACCTTTCCACTTAATTATTTCAATTATTTCTTAAGATACACTAACTCCACTAAAGCCATCCAGTTGGGAGACTTTTATAGGGTTTTTTATCAAGTATAAGATCCATAGTGAATTAGACATCACAGCCTAGAGTGTATCATGGTAGATTCACTGATAATACATCAATATATTACTAGATAATTGATAAATCCCTTATTCTTAAGAAAAAATTTTCATTTAATGAATCATCAATAAGTTTTTATTAATATGTCCCAAAGTTATTGCTTGATGGAAATACCATACATTATTTCTTATATTTTCTAAATTTCTACCTACATTGTGCTCAACCACCATTTTCTTATGCTACTTCCCTTTGAAAATAGGTGAATTCAAGAATACCTTTTTAACTGGATAAAACTAGTTCACTCTCCTCATGTGAAGAAATATTTTTGGATACTAGTTATAATTGAATGTTGGTTTTAAAAAATTTATGAATTGATCAATATTTATATTCAAGTAAAATATATAATTAGTGTTATTTCATTCTAACCCTATAAATTTAATTTCATAATCATAAATTAAAACCTCATCCTCATTCCTTATTTTTATGAATTTCATTTCCATGTCCTCATGTTAATCTATGAAGAAGTTCTTTTAAATGAATATCTCTTTAAAAATATTATAGTCTATGTTGATTATTTCTTCTTACATCTTAGTGTTTCATATTAATGACTACCAAAGGTCAGTATCTCCCAATAGACCATATACCACCATGTAAATCTTCTTCTTCTCATCAAATCCCAAGGGAATGAATATTTTCTCTAGGGTCTTGACCCATTTTCACCTAGTAACTGATTTGTGATCCCACTGAAGGATGGATGTTGTTAACACATCAAGTGTAAAAACATTGATGGAACATTCCATGGGGGAATAAGTTGTTCCATGCAATAATTGTTACTAGTCATAACATAGGTTATCTAAATTATTATTTTCATAATCCTCATGGATCTAATACCAGTCTTGTGGACTTTCACTAAAGGGATGTCCTTGTATTGATTTTGAGTGTTGACAAGGTTGCTCCATCCATTTGGTAACCTTCATAATCGATTTTTTATACTCAATTAGTGTATAATCACCCCAAAAAATTACATTACTTGAAACATTTCAAGAATATTCTATTAGATCCTCCAATGGTTCATGTATTCAAAATATGTTCTTTTAAATATAGTTCATAATGTTTCTATTAAACTATACTTTAATAGAAACTATAACAACCGTAATTCACATACCCTAGAGACAACAACTATTTTATTATAGTGGTATAAAAATAAGAGATCCAACAATTTAGTATATTTAAGAAAATTTGATGTATAACAATGTTTTAAATTACATTTAAGAAGAAGAATAAATCGTCAAAAACATGAAAACATTATTATTATCATTGCGACCATTTTATCAAATATAGTTCTCTATGTGTTTTCCTAGGTAAAAGTTAAAAAATATAAAGGGGAAAGTTTCAGTTTCCAATATTGGGTAGTGTAAATTATAAATAAATATAAATAACACATTATGGAATGAAATAATAAACTACGTTATCTAGTATGGAAAGAATCTGAAAGGATGAATAAATGCATGGCTTAAATTATAATAAATATGTGTATGAATAACAATAAATGATTAGGTAGATATGGGAATTAAAAATTCCAAACATCATAAACATATCGGTAAGGCCTTTTTTGAAAACAGTTTATATAAAAGGTAATGATACTCCCATTACCCAATCTTTATTTTCTCATTATACATACCAATCCACTAATTGGATATATAATTATGAGGCCCACCCAAAACATAATAGTCCAAATCATTCCATAACATATCAAAAGATAACTTATATTAACTTTAAAAGAAATTTAAATAAAGATACATATCATAATTTCTCAATGAGGTGTGTCTGCATAATATCTCAATGAGGTATGTGAAATAAATGTTTCCCATATAGAAGAAATAATTATATGGGGTAAATTTATTTTTTGTAATCAAATAATTAATTGTTATATACTAATTTTATAATGTATAAGACCAATAAAATTATTGATAAATCCATTATAATGGTTTTTATAAGGCATGTAGATTATCCAAGAATATCCCTCAGGGTTGAAAAATATGTATAGAGACAAGCTCATTTTTATTCATGAGGTGAAAATAAAGTAAAATCCCATGTCATACTTAGTGGGGTTTTAACCCATTGATATGTTTATTCCAGAACCATACCCACATTTAGTATCTAGATAGGGACATCATTTCATATAAAACCACAAACACATTATATGAGAAAAATTTTAGGATAGTCTTATTGTTACGAGATAGGCTGAGCATTAAGGCATCTTATAAAAATGCTATAATGTGATGGAGTAAGTAATATATAAATTAGAATAATTAAAATGTATGGTAGTAACAATGAAATAAAATTATTTATATATATTCAAAAAATCATAAAATACAATATAAAAATTAATTTCAATTGAATATATAATGGGAAGATAGGGGAGAAACTTATGTCTCTTGGTTTTCATAGCTTAGAGAAAAACCTCTTGACAAACAAAACTATTAAATATTGATGAAAGGTAAATAGAAGACACATCATGGGAGTTATATTATGAAATAATTTCAAATTTGATGTGGGTAAATTGGAAGAGTGGTGTGTATTTATACCAAAAAAGGGGTGATGTTAAGGTATTAAATTATGGTTGTTTTTTCAATAAGGCCACAAAATTTTGGGTGGAAATAGTTCTACTATATTTCGTTGAAAATTAATTTTTTCTAGGATAGTTATGTTTTTCTGATACATAAATTACTTCTTTAATATTATGTTATTTTTTAAAATATTTTCATCAAGAATAATGAATAATGAATTTGAAAATTTCATAAGAATAACAATTTTTCCCTTTCAAATAAACTTTAGTATTTTTCTTATAAATTTGAATTTACACCAAATTTTAATTTTTGTGTGGATTATATACAAATTTATATAAATTTTTCATTTATATAATAAAATCTAGATTAAAAAAATTTGGATGATAAGAGGCCATGGTGTCATCGTTAATGTGGACCTGACTGGATGGCTTCCACCACTATAATTCGGTCATAAAAGTTTTCCCATTCTTGGATAGTCTATAATTTTTTTTATTTGTTATATGAATTTGTTATTATCATTTCATAAAATTGGAGGAATATCTGATTAAAAATTTATCATGATCAATAGAATTTGTGAATTTAATGAATCAATATTGAATAAATCTGTCAAGGAGGAAGTATTTTCATCAATGTTTTGATAATAAAACCTACGAAACATCATATATAATGTTGGAGTTTTTTATTATGGAAGCAAAATACAAAGGAAATAGAGTAAAAGGAATAACACAATCCCATATTATATCATTATTGTATTAAAAATTCATTAACATTTGGAATATTGAATTTGGATTGTCTTTACAGGCATAGTTATTTAAAATAATTATTCTACCATAACATGATATTTATATATGAAAAAAAGAATGAATTTTATGGTTGAAAATATAAGATTTCAAAGAAAAACTTTCCTGAAGAATTCTTATCTAGATTCAATAATTTATTTATGCGAAACATGTAACCATTCAACTGAAATAATTTAAAAAATTGTTTTATTAATGTCTAAAAGTTAATTTTATTAATTTAATACCCATATGTTCCAAATAAACTACATATTATCTAATAAAATAAATGAGAAATAAAATATGAACTTTTAATAAAAATGACATAATTTTATGTGTAAAATTTACATTATTTATTGAATGAAAAACATTAAAATATATTTTAAACACCTAGATTGTTATAATCGGGGATCTCCAAATCCAAATTCAATTATTTTTTAATATCTCACACCAAAAATGTTTCATTAAACTCAATATTGAACACATAGTAGTAAATCTGTTTCACTGAAAAACAATTATGTGATGATCATTCTCTAGGTATTTTTTGAAACGATGTCAAGAAGAAATAGTTGTGGCTATCACATGTAGAAATGAGATAGAAATTCATAAAACACAATCATGAGGAATTATACTCATAAAAATTTCATGTTTTAATCAATATGTTGTTGTGAAGACGATGAATGAATAGAATTAGAAAATAAATTTAAAATTATTAATTCTAGGAACACAAATCCAAACTTGCATAACATGATCTATCTGAGAATGAAACTATTTGAAGAATTGACTCATGTTTTATATGGAATAAATAAATGGGGATAAATACATATAAAATAGTGTCATGCCTTATGTCATGATTAATCACATTAAAATAACAGATCAAATTGTTTGGGTGATATCCATGAACTCTATTACCATTTGTGATCCCTATGGTACTGATCTTCTCATTGATACATGATCCCAATGTCCGAAACTGATCATCCATTATCTTATCTAATAACCCTTAGGATATATAGATAACCCTATGATTTTTATTAAGATTCATTTATATAGAGTGTTTTTACTTCACAAACATTTAATGAAAAATAAATAAATTTATTAACTTAATTTATTACGTTCACCCATGAAGGCACCGAAAATGAAACACCTGACAAAGAAAAAGATTATGTCACATCTAGGGTAAAACCCATGGTTTGGATTTAAAAGAGGTATCAGATTTCCAATCCAAGACTCGATTTTGGAGTTATTATATTATTTTATAAATAATAATTTTGTGTGATAAAATTTATTTAATATTTTTGTTACATAAACACTAAGGCTCACTGGAGCTCGAAATCTTGCACTATCTAAGTATCTAGAACTGAAAATTCAATTTTTAATATATTCCAAATTCTTAAATAAAAAATTATGGTATATATTATAAGATAACTATTCAAAAAATATATTTTCATCCCAAGAACCACTAAAATTAATAATGAAAGATCAAATTGTATCCTCCAGAATCCATATTTTCCTCTCATATTTTTCACTTGTCTGTATGTGTTATGTTGTACTCAACATAAACTGTGATCCCATTGCCATATTCATGACTTTAAAAAATAGTGATGTGAAATATTAATCATGGTCTAACACTTTACGCTTATGAACACCTTGAAATCACACTACTTACCAAACATAAATCTCACCCAACTCATCTAAAAATTGAGTATTTCAAATAAAAAAATTGGGAAACCATCAACAATCATTTGACTACCAAGCATACAATATCTTGAATAATCATTGTCTCGTGTTTTCCTATGATGAATAATTTTTTCACTTTATCCCAATTCAATACTAGTACTATAAGGGTTTTAAGAAACCCACATGTTCGTTGGTGTTTATTCTTCACACTCATACATGTATGACAATGACAAACAAACCATGTGACATTCTTCTACTCACCTGGCCACACAATGTGGCATTTAATATCTTGATAAATTTTGTTCCATAGTAAATGTACTACTCATTAAGAGGCATATTATTTCTCATCAACTACACACTTGTGGACATGGGAACCAAAACCCATCAATCTATAAGTAGCATGTCATTTCCAATCAAGGAATATCCAAGAATTTGATCTTGTACCACAAACTACTCTCATATCATCTAAAAATATGAATTTGATTCCTAGGTAACATTTAATAGATCCCCCAAAAAGGATGTAACATTACAATGAATGAATTTCATTCCTCCTAAATCCCTAGAAACATCAACGAACCAATTATCTAAAAATATCATTAGCTTCAACTCTTCTTATAATGTTTGTGTCCCTATTTACTATGAGTTTTATATGAAGGAATATTTGAAAACATTCCCCATTCCCAGGGAATACAACATCTCTAAACAAATATTTGAAAACTGGTTGACCAAACATATCATTCATATGTTAATTACTGACTGAGAAATGATATAAGAAAGTATTTTTTGGTCTTTATAGATAAAAAAACACTCATTGAAGAGAAAAAGGATGCCAAAACATCAAATCATATACTAATACATCTATCTCTAATTCATGAGTTGGGTAGTTCTAGTCAGGGTGGTATAGTTTATGATACTGATAATTGACCCCTCAGTCTCCGATATTAATAAAACCACTAAGAAATAACTCTATCCACTATTTATGGATCTATAGATATTCCCTCCCCAAAAAACACATCCCCAATGAAGTATACCTCCTTGATGAAAAATTTAATATTCATGAACTTGGTATTAGGATGATGAACTTAGTGTGTTCTAAAAATCACCTCAAGATGACTAGTATGAAACTTTATGGTTTGTAGATACACCAAAAAAATTTCAATCAAGTACATGATAAATAAGTCTAGATAAGGGTGAGATACTCAGTTCATGAGATTTATAAACACCACTAGCAAATTCTTTATGACAGATGGAAACATGTGATTATCCTAAAACCTATACCTTCTACTAAATATCATATTTAGTATATATTTGGATCTAAACAATAGGTGATGGTAACCTGATTATAGATCAATATTAGAAAACCAATGAGCTCCCCTCAATTGGTAAAATAAATTTCCAATAATTGGAATTTGATACATGATTTTCAACATGAATTGATTTAGTTCCTAGTATTACGTTCATGGTCAAAGAATGTTATCTAGATTTTTAAAATATAATATTAGATCAACCAAATGAAAATTAATTAGGAGAATAAATACATTTGCCTTCAGGATATCAAGATACACCGTAAGCTATATCAACACAAATGGTTTTATATAATATACAGGAGAAAATATAGGTTTTTCACTAATAATTAGTTCAATTTAAACTCAATTCCCCTATTAAAAGGGAATCTTGAAAAATATTCATGAAATATTTATTTGTAATGATCCACCATTGTAGGAAATCGTTTAGATCCATCACCAAATCGTCTAAGAGAACCATACCCACCACATATGCTATAATAGCCCTAATATAGTAAATTTCTAATCATACGCTTTGGGATTATAAATTCCCTTCTTTGGTAAGAACATAATCCTCTCACTTATGGTAGGAAAAATCAAACTATATCTAATAAAAATAGATGTGATATTGTAAAGAGGCCAAAAAATCCGTAAAAAATTATTTAAAAATAGATCAGCCCTAAAACCACAAAACCCTAAAAAAATTTATAGCATGTAACCACTAGGGAACACTTTGATCATCTATTAATATCATAAAAAATTTCTTAATTTGATTATGAAGTGTTAAAACCGTGAGGTATAACTTCATGAGAAACTATAAAATATAGAAAAATTAGTCATAAATAAATGAATTATATGTCCATGTGAGTGTTAATATAACCAAAACCATAAAACTAACCCTTTAAGGTCCATCTTCATCATATGTTAGTGCATGGTCCAAATTTTGAACCCTAATTTTCTCAAAACCATGACCCTACCCCAAGATCCCAATATTATTGGAGGAAATAAATCCTACAGAGCCTGTAACTTCTACTAATGATATCCCTAGACTACACATTCAATAGACCATCACAGACTATGCATATGAGTTTCTACCAAAAATAATCCATTAAGGGCCACATATTCACTAAACTCATGAAACACTAGACATAGAAAACTTCAGACAACATCATTCGATATTCCTCATTATTCTGTATTAATTTTAGTCACTCAGATAACTAGTACACATCCTTTGGTAATGACTAGGATAACCACAATGAAATCACAATGGATGTGTCCCTCTAAGATATGGAATAGAATAATTCCAACCCAATCATGATTTTCCCTTAATAATTAAAACATGCATTCCCTGCATATAATGTAATGCCCCGCCCCCAGTTACCCAGAGTCGGTGCATTATTGCGTAATATTGGCATGATCATAAAAGATTGGGTCTCAAAAGACCGATTAGTTTAGTAGCCTTGGAAACACTAGATTCATTCATAAATCATACATCACATCATAAAGTAAAACAAAAATACAATAACATCTTGTTTTCGAATCCCCTCATACTATCCCTTCAGGTCATTCATAATATACTTCTTCACATCTTGAAAAAATTAAAACATTGGAAGGGCTGAGATCGGATGCTCAGTAAGGATAACAATATAGCGGAGGATTTCATATATACACATTAACATTTAAGGCAATGTATAACTAAAACAAAAGCCTTTTAATCTTGAACTTCAACATAATATAGGAAAAGTAAAATGAAATAATTCCATTTACTTATTCACATGGATATTCTACTAGTCGAATAATCACATGGAATATCAATAACCACTTTCATAATGATGGAATGCATAATGCCAGACTATCAAAACCACGTAGCCAGGGCCTCGTGCCAAGACTACAAATAAGATTTTGTCAAGGCCTCGTTCCAAGACACAAGTTTGTATCATGAGACCTACCAATGCATCGAGGAGCTATAGCGGGCTCCAACCATCACTTATTAAGTCCAATTCTTTCCTCATATGAACAAGTTTAAACATATCATAAACCATAACATAATCGTATATCATAAAACATGTATAAAGGAAACATAAAATTTCTACATTTCAATCACAAGATATCAATAAAACACATTGATATAATAAAAAAACAGTTTCAATAGCATTTTCAATACCAATATAAAATAAAATTAAAACATTGTATTTATTTTTCATTTAAAAAAAGTTATGGCGTGTAGAGGAAGCCGAAACCCAAATAATGGTCATGGTGGCGGAGAAGTCGTTGTCGCTGCATACGTAAGACAAAACATTCCTTTTTCCGTTTAGTAAAAATTGTTCGTATAAAAATATTCCTTTTTGAATAAATGTAAAGGTCAAAGGGGTTTATACACGGTATAAAAGAATGTTGTGAATAAAACAAAATATGACTCAATGAAAGGAGATCGATACGAAGTCCCTTACAAAGATCATTTTTATAAATAAAATAGATCTATTATGTGTATTCACTATAAGTACACATAAATAAAGTAAAAATACAATATAGGACAAAATAGTATCATTACATTATTTGAAAGTAGGAGATTAATCCAATGAACGGAAATTGGGTTAAGAAGTAACCATACCTCATGTCCGACTTGACTTGACCATTCTTTATCCTCCTGAATAACAAACTAGAGTAAATTTATAATTGAAAAAAAAAACTTTTTCATTTTTATTATTCCTTTTATATCACTTATTACCATGTTACGAACATTATGTAATTCTTTAAGTTAATAACGGTCATTTTGTCGATCTTTGGTACTGAGTCAAAAATAAACTTATTATAATTACAAGTTGTTCTTGTGATAAAATATCCATTACATCAAGAATTATATTCATGATGTAGATATCTTATATATCATATATATCCAGTATATACATTCATTCATAATATTACGTAACATTTAGATGTATGAAATGAAATGCACCATTCATGGAGACGGTAATCCGTACGTATGCATGAACGCTACTTTCATTTCTATTTCATATTTAATAGTATTAAATCATAATGATATAAATTTTTATTATAATTCCAGTATAATATCATATATAATATCATTTACGCCATCCTTTATACGTCCCACATGTGGTGTTAACGATTCAAATCACTTTGAGGTGGCAGTAGTCCTCACTTCCTAAAATGAAATTATCGCGTTTACCCATAATGGAAATCATAATGGTATGCCATAAATGAGAAATAAATAAGAATAAGAAAAAAATAAATATAATATATATATCATATTTGAAAATAGTTTCATCATAATGGCCACCATGAGAGGTTTTAAAAGAATATTGAACAATCATCATTTCATGAGGCAGTAATTTTCCACCCATAGAAACATTACGTTCTTTAACCATTAGATGAAGGTATGTGTAAGTGTAAATAAAATAATTCTCATTAAAACATCCTAGTATATTGTAGATACTAGTTTTGTTACAATTTAAAGGAATAAAAAGAGTTTAGGGGGTTGGATAATAAAAATAAAACAAAACAACATAAGAGAAGACATTACCTTTAAAATCGGGTAACTCCTTTTGATTTGAGCCAAAGGCTTCCTTGGGAAGCCTTCTGCCCAATCTGAGGCTTCTAGGAGTAAGAGAGGGTTGTTGGGAGAGTATTTGGGAAGAGTTTTTCTGAGCCAAATGGCTTGAAGGTGTGAATAGGGTGGTAGAGGTGGGGAACTTTTATAAGAGGAGAGGAGGGGCACTCTTGGAAAGTCATGAATTGTTACATTATTATGAAGTGATTTTCGGATTTCAATGGTCCCAAAATTATAAATTTCGAGGATAAGGTGATAATGGTTCTAGATATACTAATCTAATAGGTTTTTGACAAGTTTATGTATTTAAATTTACATTATCTTTTCATTTTACTTAAATCGTTAATTAATGAGGTAATGGCTGCATCATCATGTTGTCAAAAATAATTTAATTTATTTATTGTCTAAAAAATATAAAAAATTTACCATTATGTAGTAAATATTTTTTGATTTCCAATGATTATTTAAAATATTAATGTTAAAATATATAACCCCATGTAATAATTGTTTTAGTAAAACAACACATGTTTGTGACAATTTTATTTTTACTTAAAATAAAAAGTTATTAATGTCATCTTCTTACCCAAGTGGATCCATGGGGTCCCCAAGTTGACCCATGAATTGTCTTGGTAGGCCATAACTCATCCAATAAGGGTAGGAAATGTGTCACAATATTTTTATATTTTTACAATATCATTTTTACCTTAAAATTCACTAATTACCTTTAATCGCGATTAATAAAACTTAAAAGTTACTAGTCACCAAAAAACAATTTAATACCATTGAACCAAATTTTTCATCCTAATAACAACCATGTATGTCAGATATTTGAAAATCAAATCCCCGAAGTGGTAATGTTTCATTTTCATCGAAAATTAGTCTTTAAACTACCACTTAGTGGTTTCATTATTCATCATAAATTGAAGCTTTTCAGAAAACTAACAAAAATTCTTCCTAAGCTATAATTAATATTCCGAATTAAAAAATGATGTCTTTTTTTCAAAATTCCAAACATATAATTTTCAATAAATAATTTTATAATTAATTCCCGCTATAAAAAAAAATACAGTGTTTTTATGAAATAATATCAATCAAAAGATTGGCAATTGTTTATGTCCTATTTCAATGTGAAATTAATTCTAATAACCACCATTGGATAAAATGGTAAAAATATATTCTAATTATACTTTAAAACCACTAAATATTATAATTTATCACTATAAATTATTTTGATTTAAAAAGTTGTTTTTAAGTATTTTTCACTATTCATAAAAAATGGATGTTCTCAGAAAATTACAAAAAATTCAACATAGGATAATTTCGATATTCCGATTACAATAATGAAGTCCATTTTGAAATATAAAATTTATATAATTTCTAAAGGCGGGTATTACTATTCATAATGACAACATTGATTGGTTGCGGTGTGTTAGAATCTCGATCTTGCGTACAATGCAAGCTATTGCATTATTGAAAGAGAGGCGTACCGTGGAAGCTCGTGGTGTAACATTCTACCCTGCTTCAATAAATTGCATCCTCACAATTTTTAAATTGCTCTTCGAAAATAAAAGGTTGAAAATAGAAAACAACTTTGTGGAAAACCTACATCAAAAATAAGGTTAACAAAAATAAAACGTTAAAAGAAAGAAATAGAAGTATAATGGTCACCCGAGATAGCCCATACTAGGTTTCAATGAAAATATGGATATAGAGGAAAAAAAATCCATCACTGTCTGATGGAGTGTTGTAGAAAATAGGTATAGGAAAAATTTAACTACAAGAAAATCACAAACTTGTGATTGGTTAAACGATAATTGATTCCCCAGTAGGAAAAGTTAACCAACAACGTTTTTGTATTAAGTTACCTTTGATAAAGTTGAGAAATTTATTTAGGAGATTTACTAAGAATACTTGTCTTGTAGACTTTCATTCTTTAATAAATTTTTACCACAAACCCATCTTTTACCCAAAAAGATAACAGAACTTAAAAATATTATATTTATCATAATCATGAAAGGTTCCAAATATTAACACGTACCATTTAGATTAGTAAAACTATTTTGAAATAACCAGGGACTTCTTGTACCCTAGTGGTAGGTAATAAAGGCATGTCGCACTATGGTTGTGGGTTCGATTCCTACAGCTTTGTCTGACCCGACGGGTTATCCCCCAGCCTGAAAGTTGTCCTTTTCCTAAAACTAGAATATTATAATATTCCAAAAATAATCTTCAGAAATGTTTTAACCTTAAACAATACTATCCAAAGTTCAACTTAATCCATTCCATCCTTTATAGTTATCCAAAATACATTTGACTAGACTTTCCCTAAAAGGTCTATAAATTCTAAAATAAATTGTAACATCATATTCCCCAAACAAAGTAATGTTTCTCTTATTGTCATATATTAAAAAGATGATTACCTTTATCATATTAAAACCTTAATGAAAACAGCAAGTACTGCAGTACAATCCTTATATATATCACATTATTCTTATAACCAGAATATAATCCTTGAGTCCAAAAGAACCAATACATTAATTATTCCACTTCAACTATAGTAATAGCAAAATATTTTCCTTGATCCCTTGGCCTTTTCTGAGGTAAGTTTCCCTGACTCTTTGGAAATTCATTTTCATAATGCCCTATTTCCCGAAAATTGTAGCATTCAACATTTATATCCTCTTTCTTTCCCATGAAATCACACACCTGGTGACCTTTTTATCCACATTTATATCAATCTCCCATTCCTTTAAGCATCTACCGAGGTGATTCTTCCCACAATTATCACATAATGGAAAATCCCTCTTACCTTTTTCCCTTTTTCAATATCTTGTTCCACTATTTTCTTATTCTCTTGCTTTACTTTATTATCATATGACTTAGAGAATTCCTTTTCTGTCTTGATAGAACACGAGACTATATCTTCATATGTGGAGAAATATTGTGATACTAATTATCGACAGAGAAATGGTTTTATCCCATCAAAGAAACGATAAATCTTACTTCTTAGGTTACATATATAATCTAGAGCATGCCTTGCTAACCTTATAAAGTTAGCCTCATACTTTGCGACATTGTCATCCTCCTTCTGCCTCAAACTCATAAATTTATTTTCCATATCTGATCGATGCTCATGTGGAATGTATTTTTCTAAGAAAATTTCCTTAAACTCCCACCATTACATACATGATACTTCATCTTCCTTTGTGTTTTGAATCAGCGACCACCATTGTTCGGCATCCCTAGTGAGGTGGTAAACTACCATGACAACCTTCTCCCTTTCGCTACTCCCCAAGGCGTGGAATATTTTCTCTAAGGAGTTTATCAATTGCTCAGATACTAATGGATTTGTACCCCATAAAATTTTGGTGGATGTTGCCTCATGAAGTGGTTTAACATTGATCCTCGAAGTTTCGGATCAGGGTGCTCCATACACGTAAGGTTATTATTCATAACCTGAGTGAGTTTCCCCAGTATGGTGATAAGTTGATCAGCACCAATTGTATCTCCAGCTCCACTATAATTATCTTGAGCCGGGGGTCAATCTCTATATGGAGTGCGTGGATTGATACAGTTTCTATTCCTCCCACAAGGTGCCATTTCTAAACAATGTCATAAACTAGATTAGTTTATGAATCAAAATACATAATTCCATACTGGTAAAACACATAACATAAATTGAACTATAATCATAAAAATGTTTTCTTTGAGGAAGTATATACTCATAAACCGTTCATAATGGTTTGTAAAGAAAATGAAAATTATCCTAGGAATATCCCTCTGGAGTGTCGTAACCAAAAGTAAGGCAAGGCCAATTGTCATTCACCAGTTCCCGTTTGAGTCTAGCTCAAAGAGGTGTTTTCAGGTTTTACCCCTTGGTACCTCTGTGCCAGAGCCGCCTCTACCTACCCGTATCCAGACATGGATGTATTGCTCGGAAAACTCACAAAATCTCTACAACAACAAAATTCTAGGAAGTTCTACTATAATAATCCTCAATGTCTATCTTATAT
This sequence comes from Viscum album, assembly GCA_963277665.1. NCBI lineage: Eukaryota > Viridiplantae > Streptophyta > Magnoliopsida > Santalales > Viscaceae > Viscum > Viscum album. The sequence goes on along the minus strand of OY728141.1, from coordinate 40,707,519 downwards.
CTATGTGCTCTAATCATATTTTTTCTAAATCTATCTTCCAAGGTTAGTACTAAACTGACTCTGATACCAATTGTAACACCCCGACCCCAGTTACTCAGAGTCGGTGCATTATTGTGTAACATTGGAATGATAACAAAAGATCAAGTCTCGAAAGACCGATTAGTTTAGTTGCCTTGGAAACACTAGATACATTCATAAGTCATACATTACATCATAAAGTAAAACAAAACTAAAACAACATCTTATCTTCATATCCCCTCATACTATCCCTACAGGTCATTCATAATATACTTCTTCACTCCCTGGAAAAATTAAAACATTGGAAGGGGTGAGCTCAGATGCTCAGTAAGGATGAAAATATAGCGGAGGCTTTCATAAATAAACATTGACATTTAAGGCTATGTATAACTAAAACAAAATCCTTTTAAACTTGAACTTTAGCATAATATGGAAAATGTAAAATGAAATAATTCCATTTACTTATTCACATGGATATTCTACTAGTCGAATAATCAAATGCAATATCAATGACCACTTTCATAATGATGGAATGAATAATGCCAGACTATCATAACCACGTATCCAAGGCCTCGTGCCAAGACTACAAATAAGATTTTGTCAAGGCCTCATGGCAAGACACTTGTTTGTCTCATGAGACCTAGCGATGCATCGAGGAGCTATAGCGGGCTCTAACCATCACTTATTAAGTCAAATTCGTTCCTCATATGAACTGGTTTAAACATAACATAAACCATAACATAATCGTATAACATAAAACATGCATAAAGGAAACATAACATTTCCACATTTCAGTCTAAATATATCAATAAAACACATTGATATAATAAAAAAACACTTTCAAAACCATTTTCAATACCAAAATAAAAGAAAATTAGAACTTTGTATTTATTTTTCATTTAAAAAAAGTTATGGATTGTAGAGGAAGTCGAAACTCAAGTAATGGTCACGGCGGTGGAGAAGTCGTTGTCGCCTCATACGTAAGACAAAAAATTCCTTTTTAAGTTTAGTATAAAGGGTTTGTATAAAAAGATTCTTTTTTGAATAAAAGTAAAATTCAAAGGGGTTTATACACTGTATAAAATAATGTTCTGAATAAAAAAAATATGCCTCAATGAAAGGAGATTGAAACGAAGTCTCTTACAAAGATAATTTTTTTAAATAAAATAGATCTATTATGTGTATTCACTATAAGTAAATAAAAAGAGTGTAAAAATACAATATATGACATAATTGTATCATGGCATAATTTTAAAGTAGGAGATTAACCCAATGAATGGAAATTGGGTTAAGAAGTTTCCTTACCTCATGTTTGACTTGACTCGACCGTTCTTTAACCTCCTTAATAATAAACTTGAGTTAATTTATAATTGCTTATGAAAATTTTTCAAGTTTATTATTCCTTTTATGTCACTTATTACCATGTTATGAACATTATTTAATTATTTAACTTAATAACGGTCGTTTTGTCGATCTTTGGTACTTGAGTCACAAATAAACTTCTTATAATTACAAGTTGTTCATGTGGTAAAATATCCATTACATACAGAATTATATTCATGATTTAGATATCATATATATCATATATATCCAGTTTATACATTAATTCATAATATTACGTAACATTTATAGGTAAGAAATGAAATGCACCGTTCATGGAGACGGTAAGCCGTACGTATGCATGAACGCTACTTTCATTTCTATTTCGTATTTATTGGAATGAAATCATAATGATATAAATGTGTATTATAATTCCAGTATAATACCAAATATAATATTATTTACTCCACCCTTTATACGTCTCACATATGGCGTTAACGATTCAAATCACTTTGAGGGGGTGGTAGTCCACACTTCCTAAAATGAAATTATCGCGTTTACCCATAATGGAAATCATGAAGGCATGCCATAAATGATAAATACATAAGAATAAGGAAAAAATAAACATAATATATATATCATATATGAAAATATTGTCATCATAATGGCAACCATGAGAGGTGTTAAAAGGATATTGAACAATCATCATTTCGTGAGGCATTAATTCGCCACCTACAGAAATAGTATGTTCTTTAACCATTAGGTGAAGGTATGTGTAAGTGTAAAGAAAATCCTTGTCATTACAACATACTAGTATATTTTAGATACTGGTGTTGTTTCAAAAGAATGGAATAAAAAGAGTTTATGGGGTTGGTGAAGCAAAATAGTACAAAACAATATAAGAGAATACAATTTCTTTAAAATCGGGTAACTCTTCTTGATTTGAGCCAAAGGCTTCCTTGGGAATACATCTACCAAAATTGAGGATTATAGGAGTAATAGAAGGAAGTTTGGAGAGTATTTGGGTAGCGTTTGGCCAAGAAAAATGGCTTTATGGTTTGAATATGGTGGTAGAGGTGGGGGCCTTTTATAAGAGGAGAGGAGGGGCAGTCTTGGAATGTCATGAAATGCTACATTATTATGAAGTGCTTTTCAGATTTCAAAGGTCCCACAATTATATATTTCGAGGATAAGGTGATAAGGGTTTTAGATATGCTCATCCAATAGGTTTTAGACAAGTTTATGTCTTAAATTTTACGTTATCTTTTCATTTTATTTAAATCGTTAATTAATGAGGTAATTGATGCATCATCATGGTGTCATAAATAATTTAATTTATTTAATGTCTAAAATTTATATAAAAATAAACATGATGTATTAAATCTTTTAATATTTCTAATTAATATTTATAGTCTAAAAGTTAACTTATATAATCTCATGTAATAATTGTTTTAGTAAAGCAACACATGTTTGTGACAATTTTATTTTTACTTTAAATAAAAAGTTATTAATGCCTTTTTCTTACCCAAGTGTCTCCATGGGGTCCCCACATTGACCCATGGATTGTCTTGGTCGGCCATGACTCATCTAATAAGTGTAGGACATGTTTCAAGATATTTTTATATTTTTATATCATATCATTTTTACCTTAAATTTTACTAATTACCTTTAATCGTGATTTATAAAATTTAAAAGTTACTATTCACCAAAAATTATTTTAATCCCATTGAACAAAAATTTTCTTCATAATGACAACCATGTATGTCGTATTTTTAAAATTCAAATCCCAGAAGTGTTAATGTTTCATTTTCATGGAAAATTAGTTTTTAAACTACCACTTAGTGGTTTCACTATTCATCAAAAATTTAAGTTTTTCAAAAAAAAAAACAAAAAATTAACCCTAAGCTATAATTAATATTCTGAATTCAAAAATGATGTCTATTTTACGGAATTCAAAACATATAATTATCATTAATTCATTTTATAATTATTTCCCGCTGTCAAAACAAATAGCGTGTTTTTATGAAATCATATCAATCAAAAGATTGACAATTGTTTATGTCCAATTTTAAAGTGAAATTAATTATAATGACCACCATTGGATAAAATGGTAAAAATTTATTCTAATTATATTTTAAAACCACTAAATAGTATAATTTTTCACTATAAATTATTTTGAATTAAAATGTTGTTTTTAATTATTTTTCACTCTTCATAAAAAATTGGAAGTTCTCAGAAAATTACAAAAAATTCAACTTAGGGTAATTTCGAATTTCCGAATACAAAAATGAATTCCATTTTGAAATATAAAATTTATATAATTTCAAAAAGTGTGTATTACTATTCATAATGGATACTTTGATTGGTCGTGGTGTCTTAGAATCTCGAAATTGCGTACAATGCAAGCTATTGCATTATTGAAAGAGAGGCGTACCGTGGATGCTCCGGGTGTTACATATATTTAAACTATTTTAAATTATTTTTGATGAATTTAAATTGATATTAACATTTAATACATTATTTTACTTAAATGTGGGAAAAAATGAATGTTGTAATAAAATGATTTTAAATAAATTAATAGAGTAGTTTTTAATGTTATGTAATTTTTTGAGAAAATTTGATTTGTAACATCATATAAGAATTATTTTTTGTCTAAAATATTTATGAAGTGTTATCATATTTTTCTTGTGTTTTTTAAAAATGGGTTCCAAGCCTATAACCCCTTAACTTGGAAGGAAAGCCTCATATTCGGGCCTAAATATGCCCGACTGGCCAAGAATGGTGAAGAGAGAGCCTGTATGGGCCAGTGTGGTCATGTGATCCCAAAACATACCATGAGAATAGTAGTATTAAAGACCAGTGTTGGCCATTTTGTCCAACTCGGACCATGTATGTATATACATGTCTGTCTAAGAGCCCACCTTGGTGATGGATTTTAGAAACCAAGTTCATTACTCTAATTTAAATACATGTACATTTCGTGACCTTTGTTTTAATATAGGGAACCGATGTGAGTGGTACTATAAATTTATCTTTAGAAATCATGTGCTCAGCATAGAAAGATCCTATCTTCTTCCTCTTCTGTTGTCACTACCATCATCCACACCTACTTCCACTGAAACAGACTGAAAATCCACAATTGAAGAACCAATGAAGCTTGGTCTTGAGCTGGAGTCCACTTTTCCACCTTAGAACCACCACAGATCGACTTTGGGACTTCAAAAGAACCCTATAAAGAGATTTTTGACCACCCTCCATCCACTTTTAACATCGTAGGGGTTGAGTAACCAGAGACACTCACAGCTGCTATTTCCTTCCCCTCACCACTACCCTGCAAGCACCACATCTTCCATCCCCATGTGAACCCTAGGAGTAATCCCACGCCCATTCAGCTATCAATTCCACTTCCACAATGAATTTGGAAACAACCAATATCCTAGTGTCTATCTAAGAAGATATTATGGGTCTCTCAGGTGAGGTTTTTATAAGAACCGTTCAGATCATCCTTGATCACTAGAGGTCAAAAAATTCTACTGTATCCAAATATAACCTCTTTAATTTCCTATAAAATGTGGCTTCTAAACCCTGTATAAATGGATATTGACAACCATGTTAGGGTAATAGTCCTATTGTATGTTGAGAGAGCTAATTATTTTTATTTTTTTATTTTAGTTTTTATTTTTATTTACTGTAATTTTAATATTATTTTCATTAATAATAGAAGTCTTGAATTTTCAATTCTATTTCATCCTCCCAAACTTCTCATTGTTATTATCATCACCATCGGTTTTTAATTTTATTATTCTTCTTTTAATTATAATTTTTATAATTTTTTATTTTATTTTATTATATTTTATTTTTTATCTATCTCTTATTATTCTATTCTTTCTATTTTTCTTTTTATTCTTCTCCCATCCCTTTTATTTATTTATATACTTGTTATCTTATCATCTTACCTCTATGACCTATTAACCTAAAAAATGATGATTAATCCCAATACTTTTATTTATTTATATACTTGTTTACATTTCATTATTTTTGTAAATTTATACCTTTTATTTCTGTTTTCGGTGAGCAAGTGTAGAGTGGAAGAGTGTGGTTATTTTTCACTACATCACTGAAGTCAAAATCCTTTGTATTATATGTTTAAATATTTTACCTCCCTTTCACTAAACTTAATCTATTCTTGAGATGAAATTTATCTTTTTATTGGGTGAAATAGAATACAATTAGGTCGAGTCATAGAAGATGTGAAACTCTTGATATAGGTGTGTGATCAACCTTGATTATAGAAAGAGGTGTAATTGAGATTGTTAAGGAATTATATATTCAAAAAATAAAATAAAATAACAATACATTAAGAGTAATATTTCATGATTAAACTATAAAACTACATTTAAACACCAACACTAAGTGTGATTGATCCTAAAAACCAATCAACAAAGGCCATGTTTTTGTTTTCAAACACATTATTTTTATTTCATGTTAGTTTTTTTAATATTTCAATTCATTTAAATTCTATTTATTTTATAAAATAAATAATAAACCAGAAGTAATTATTTATTGGGAATCACAATAAGTATGTGAACAAACTATGAAGCTTCTCAAGTGAAATGTCCCGGGTTAGCTACTTTTGTATACTAGGTAAATTTTAAAATTTTCTTTTGAAATTCCATATGACATGTGTGCATCAGAACTAGGTCAATTTTTGGGGATCCAATTAGTTTTTCATTGTTTTTTATTTTATACATTAAAGAAATAATTTCAATGTTTTTATTTAAATAAATCATAAAAAACAATTTTACCATTAATTTTCACATGATTATTTTTTCAACTCATGGAATAATTACTCACATATGAATGAACAAGAAACAAACTATACGGATTAGGCCTTTAAACAAAGTGATGATTCTCTTATGAAAATTTCCAATAAGATGAAAAGAGGTATAGGTATAGGAATCTTGACCTCAAAATTTTATATGCATGGTTGATGAACTCCAAACTAACATGAAAATATTCGAGGCCAATACAAAATTTATACTGTTTTTCACAATTTCACAGAAGAAATACATGAATCTGAGTCCAAACACAAATAATATAAACAAAACAACCATTTTATGAATTAGATTCATGATTATCATGAAAATATAGAGATTGAATATGAAGAATCATGTTTTTATATGAATATTGGAATTGATTCAGTTGAATGTTTTGAGTAATTGGGAAGAATTTGATATGAAACATAATATTCACAAAAACAAGATTTTAGAATCAGAACCTTGCTACCTATTTCTAACTATAGAAGAATAATATATCACCCATGTTGTTTAATTTTAAGAATTTATGGATGATCCTAGCAACCAACTTCCATCCATTGAGACTCATTTTCACAAGGCACTTTCACCTAATAAGAAATTGAACCTGGTCAAACATAGGGATATGGAACTTTCTTGAATAATTATTTTCCTAATATTATTCGATTTGTTTTGAGTATCAATATTTATTGTTTTTTATTCTCAAAATTGATCAATTATTTATATAAATTAGTGTAAGATAATGAAAAAATAAGAGATATTTTTTAAAAAAATGAGGAGATCCCTAATTTTGATGAACATACATTTGAGGATGTCCATAAAGAAATCCATGTATATAAACCTAATGAAAACATGATACACGCATCTCATATTAAATGGGAAAAATTACTTATAGAAAATTCAAATTTAAATTTAATGAAAATAAAACTACCTTATAACATTACCTTAAAATATTCAATTCATGCAAAAAATATTTAGTTAGCACTAGAATAGAAAGAGGATATTTAACAAGTAGAAACCAAGTATGAGGATTATTCATACATCATCCTACCCTTGCCATATAATCTATACTTAATTGTGAAGGGAGAGGGTCTAGTTTACTCTATCCATGGGTAATTCCTCACCATGAAGAAATATGTGTCATATGGGAAAAGATTCATGTGTTGGTTGGATTCCAAGAAAATCCATCCACCATCAGTCTTTGGATAACATCAAGTACTACCCCCAATAGGTATTAAAAATAAAGGGTTCCCTTTAAGGATTATACCATGACTTATCCCTTTATATTTACTATAGTAATTTAAATTTTATTTTTAGGATTATTTTATCATTCATACCACTAACACTTATACTTTTTTCTCTTAAATGACATGATATTTGTTATTAATTGGTAAATTTTATTTTATAGGACCATAATGGAATAAGGAATCCCCCAGAACAAGTGTATAAGAAAGGATATTATTCAGGGTAAAGGAAATACACTTTTATTATTTATGTTTTTAAGATCTCTACAATTTTTCCTAGTAACCTATTTTGAGCTTAGAACTAGAATATTTCATTCCCACAATTTAATTTATGTTTTACTTGACATATATATGATACTTTAGTTTCTTATAAATCATGTGATTAAATGTTGTAGATTTCAATATAGATGAAATTTAATGGGTAATATTGAAAAATGAATGATTAATGTGAATCAGGGATATTAAGATCAGGACTCATGATTTAATGGGGACAATTGATTCATATATATGAAATTTTATTATCATTATTTATGGTTGGAATTTGTGAAAATCATGTGAATTTGTTTGTTATTATTAATTTGTGCCATGATTGATCTTATAATATAAAATTTCTAATTTTAATGATGAGTTCTTGACCAATTACATTCTATTTTATCTTTGGAATATTTATTGAGTGGTCTTGGGACATCCCACTTACCATAAAATGCATTGAAACATTCAAAATAAATAACTATGCACAGAAATATTTAAAATACTTGAGAAATATTTTTAAAATAACATATCCTTGAAATCCACATTTATATTAATCCCAATCTATCCTATACAAACCATGAATTCCCCTTTTAGGAATGATCCATATTTCATGCCATTTTTACCCATTCTAACAATATTATTAGTATTTTCATGATATTTTTATGTTGAATTATGGGGGTGAAGTGGGTTATGAAGAAAGGGATGAAATAAATTTCATAGAAAAAGTGAAGGTGTACTACTATGGGTGATAATAAAGGCCATTTTATTCCTACATTATACTTTCACTTTTTTCCCTTATTTAAAAAATGATAAAATGGAAATGGGATGTAACATGGAAGAATACAAAATCACCATCATTAGACTGATGATTTCTATAATATTTTTTTAGGTGGTGGATGTGAGAATCATTTTAAGCATGGCATTTGAAGAAGAAAAAAAATGAAAATGTACACTGATAAAAAGTGTCATAAAATAAAAAAACACGAAGGGGAAAATGTTTCATTATGATTTAATTTGGTCATGACATTACTATAGGTTTTTTTGGAAGTTGGAGTTTCTACATTGATGGGGAGAATTTCATTACACATTCACTTTTCATATCATCCTTTTTTCTTAAATAGATAACCACCTCCTTAAATCGAAAAAATTTAAAACAAAAATTCCTAAAAACCTTAAAACATATATCAATTAAAACATTAATTGAAATCCTTCATTATTTTTTTCTCTTATTCATTAAAAATTCGAAAAATAAGTTCTTTTACAGGCTTACAGATAAGAAACATACTCTTGTAACATGAAGATAACACCACTTTAATTGTATAATGAATGATGAGAGAAAGACTCAAAGGATATATAAATCTGGATTTGGAATGTTTAATAATAGTTAATTAAGAAACATTAATGAATGATAATTTAAAATAAATAATTTTAAAATGTAAAAAAGTAAAAACATTGAATTGGTTTTTTATTTGGAAGGTGATAAATTAAACTGATATTTTATGAGACGCTTGAAAATTGTATTTAACATTGAACATTTTTTGATTTTATTAATTTGAAATTTGAAAATTGTTGGCATTGATTCCGTCATAATTCCTTGTTTATATTTTATTATTGAATAAAAGTATGGTTTATGTGTGGGTGAATTTCACACACACAAATTCCTTGAATATTTTTAATTAATTTTCTATGATTTTTTGATAAATTTAAATGGATATTCCCACATAATTAAAAGATTTATTTAAATTTTGGAATAAATAAATATAGTTGTAAAATGATTTGAAATAAATAATGAGAGTATTTTTTAATGATATTTAAATTTAATGGGAATTTTTGTTATTAAATTTATTTAACAAAGAATTTTTTCAAATAATATTGATTTGTTATCTTGTTTTTCAGGTGTTATCTAAAAAATCGTTAGCAAAAATAGAAGGCTCTCAAAATTTCTTGAATGCCTCATATACAAGCCTGAATAATCCCACACAACCATTAATGGAATAGAGGGACCCACATGGTTCGGTGTGGGTGTGTGAACCTATGGATTACAATGATCATAGTATGCCCGAAGACCTACGTAGATAAAGTAGTGCAGCTAAACCCAGGTATGTGTCTGCATGTGTGTTAAGAATCTCACCCCAGTGAGGGATTGTTTCTACTGCATCCTGAATGTTTCTTGATATAAAAATGAACCTATTAAACTCTGTTTTGATTTGGGACACCAATATGATCAGTACTGTTCATTACATTTAATAAATAGCATGCGATGGTAGAATAGATCCCACCATTGTCCTCCACCATTGTTATCACCTTTGTCATTTCCTACCACCATAGCAACATATCAGAATCCACCATTGAAGCACCCCAATAGCTCAGTCACAAGATTTTTTTTAACTCTCCCCACCTAAGGACAACAATAGATCAACTAAGGCACTTTGGACCATCCCCATAAAGATAATTTTTAGCTCCTTCTACCCACTTTGAAAACCAAATGGGTTTATGAGTTGGATACACTCACTGTAGATTATTAATTACCCTTTCCTCTACCATGAATGAACCAATATTTCTATCACAATGTAAATCCTATAAAAATCCTAGGCCCAAAAACATGTCTAGAATGCTTCGACACTAACATTGGAAACAACTAGGATCCTCTAGTGTATACTTGAATATACCTCGGGTCTCCCGGGTGAGATTTTTATGAGATCCCCATTGATCTTCCTTGAACACCATATCATTGAATATACTCTTGAGGAATAATATCCACACCTTTTTTTCCTATAAAAAGAGCATTCCCACCATCTTCTAAAAGAATCATGAAACCCACACTAGAGGAAGTGTCCTGCTACAGGCTGAGGCAGTGCTTCTATTAATTTTATTTTAATTAATTTTTACATTTTTATTTTTTGTAATTTTAATTTTCTTTTCTTTAATAATATAATTAATTAATTTTTTAGTTGTATATCTTTACCTTAAACTTGTCCTTATTCTCTTATTCTTCTTATTTTAATTTTAACATTTATCTTTTAATTTTATTTTCCTAATATTTTATTTTATTTCCTTTATCCCTCTCTCTCACTCTCTTATTCTTGTGTTCTTTTTATTTTTATTCCTATTTTTCTCTCATCCCTTTTATTTTTTTATTTATTATATTCTTATATTCTCATCTTACCAATATGACTAATTAACCTAAAAAATGTGGGGGTAACCTTAGGCATAGCCCGAAGGAGGTAAGTGTTGTTTCTATTTCATTCTTCACATAAATTCATATGTTTTATTCATGTTTATTGTGTTCAAGAGTGAAGTGCCCATGTGTGGCTATTATTCACTATGGAATTGAACAAAAACACATTTATTTTTTATTTAAATTTTTTCACACCCTTCCACTAAACATAAGATATTCATGTACTAATGTTAATCATTTTAGTTGATTAAATTACATACAACTGAGTTAGGTCAGGGAAGATGTAACTCTTGAAATAGATGTGTGTCATCAACCTTTATTATAAGAGGAGGTGTAATCCAGATTAATAAAGGCATTCAAGATTTCATACAAACTAAATAAAATAATATTATCTTGATAGTGATTTTTCTGGATTAAATAATCAATATAAATATAAACACTAAGAATGAGAGTTATGGAACAAATAAACCAAACAACAAAGTCTACGTTATTCATTTCATCACCATATTTTTTCATTTCATGTTAGTTAAATTTCATAAATATTTTCATTCATTTAAATTCCATTGAATTAATAAAATAAATAAAAAAACAAAAAAAAAGTAATAGTTTGGGTGAATCTGAATACGTGGGGGAAATTTTTTTAGCTCATCATGTGGTATTAACATGGTTAGATTTTGTGCTATATTAATAAAACAGAAAAATTTCCCATCTCCTTTCTCTTCAATAGGCATGTATCATAACTCAATAAAATCTCTTATGATATCCTCTTCATACTACTGGAAGAAACTACCACCAGACCACTTAGAATAAGTCAACTGAAATATGGAGAAATACATACTACATTATCCTTTATTAATACTTACTCAATATTGATAGCCTTATTATCCCCATTCAAATATGTGGTGAGGTCAAATATATATACCCGAAACATTACCTCTGAATGAAGACCGATATCAAAATTAATATTCATTGAATCCTCATTTTTGCCATAAATTTAAAAACATTGATCAAATCCCCACAATGTATTTCGTATTCAAGCCCCCAAATTCATCACATATAAGAGATCTATAATGTCACATTATCTATAATGCCTCATAACGTCCAATAGAATACTAAAAAAATGAGTTCTTTGAAATATTCCCATTTCACACCTTTATACATTCAATATGAGATCATCACACCCCCACAACCTCTAGGTATGTCGTTATAGCATAAACACCACCAACTTAATGAGGTGATCTCCAGTTACCTCTATAAGTTCAGAGGATCCCTCAATGACCCCCATCATGACCTTATCATTTTTAGGAACATCCTGCCCCAGAATAATGGATTGTGATGTAGATGAAAATCCCAAGAAAATGTCTCCTTCATTATTCCTCCCCAATAGGAACCAGAACATTGATTCTGAGGTATAAAACACCAAGCTAAATATGCATTACTACATAAACCATGAAAGAAGTGTTTGAGTCATTCTAACCAGACCCTGTAAAAAATTTGGAGGCACAACATGAATGTTACCTTTGTGGGGAGCATCCTCACCCTAGTACCTAGGTGGTACCATGTGGTGGCAATGAAGAAACATTATTTTAAATACTAATATAGAAACAAAGAAACTCCCTTAACATCCAAAACATTAAAAATAATTAAGAAGTTAACAAGAACACACATAGAAAGACACAATTATCCTCAAAAGCAAACCCTAGTGCTACAAAAAACTAATGGGAATATCCCCATAGAATCAACCCATGTCCTAATCCCATATCACTATAAAATAACATTATCCATAGTTATACATACATAAAATATATATGAATTATTGGGATAACTTAATGATGTTTCACCAATGATGCATTTATAAAAACACCAAAAAGATGATTACTAGAATTTTATTAATATAATCCTATATCAATAACAAGATATCAGGAATATTACATATAAATATGTATACATATAAATGATTATTGAACTCAATTACTCTTTACAATTAGGAAAAATGAAAATCACATAAATTTTAACTGCATATTATCACCAAATAACAATATGAAACAATAATATCAAATCCAATAAAAATAATCCAAATACCTTTGAAACTGAAAGGTCCCATACAAGACTGCTAGATAAGAATAGGCTTAGTTTCCCTACTCGAGTTTTTTTGACCTTATCTTCATTCTACCGTGACCCAAATAGTATGTAATAAGAAAAGGGATCAAATACCATTTTGTGACACCCTAACTGAATCATGTGTTATAATCTAGAGTGGTTCCAAACCTCATACACAACTTTCTATAAACAAAAGGTTTTTAACTAGTGGTGATAGCCTAAATGATACATGGTGATATGATACCCTATGAATCATAATTCCATTAAATTAATATAGAAGCAATAAAAATGTTTGATAATTTAATAATATAAATATATAATAAATATGGAAAAATAAACACCATCATCATCACATGTTATCAAAAATGATAAAAAATATCCACTACATAAAGTCAAAAGTTGTCTCCCATGCGGTTGATCGATATAAAAAAGGGATAATGGAATAAAATAATAAAATTGGTTTTTCTATAAATGGTAATGATGTTAGAAATTGTATCGGCTATACCCTTGTCTACCAGAAACTACTCTGAAATCTTTCACATGAATATTTCCCTTTTCTATATAATTGATCATGATGTCTAAATACAATATCAACATGTCCATGCAGGGTGTGAAAATTAACCCAATTTTACTCCAATAATAGGCTCTTAACATAAATAAATTATGTTTATAAAGGTCGATAAATCGATAGAAAATAAATTCACAAATAAAAACAAAATAATCAGGGTTTTCATGTGATCACCAAGATTCCAAGAATCATTAACCAAACTATATTAGATCTATGCTATAATGATTGGTATATCAAAACATCATTGATATATGAAACACACAACTAGTGAATATTAACTTGGGTCACAACATTAACAAGATCACCAACCCATCCATTCAAATAAATGGAGTTCAAATTAAGAAAACTGACCCATCCCCACACACTCAAGGGAGGTCACAGTCAAACACATCGACCCATCCCCACATAATCAAGTGAGTTCATGGTCACGAACATCGACCCCTAACCACACACTCAAGAGAGGTCATAGTTAAGCACACTGACCCATCCCGACAAAGTAAAGGAAGGTCACACCAAGTATAAATCATTATAAAACAACATGATAAAATAGAAAGCACAAAAAATGAGTTCTCCACCCAAAACCCCTATATAACATATAAAATCCATACTAATCATAAGCAAGAATAACCATCTCTCCCAAGGTCTAATTTTACAAAAATATGGTCTATACGTCACGCATGGAATACAAAAAATATTCACATTAAACAATCCACAAACCCCTATATCTTTCTCAAAATGACTTAATAATTATATACAGACCTACCTATTCACTCTCATATCATATTAAAAAATCTCATAGGTATATACATACTCCCAAAATAAAAATGAAACATAAAAAACTATACAAATGTCATAAAATGTAAAGGACTTCCTACCTCAAGTGTGGTGAGTCTATGTCACCAAGAACCACTACACAAAATAAAACAGCCACACAAAATCCATAATTTTTTCCCACATTTAGACAGTAGTGTTATAGAAAGGGGAAATAAGAAGAAACATGAATAAATATAAATTTATGTCTATTATGATATTAGACATACCTAATGGAACCAACCAAAATGAACGATATTTTATTTGATGAAGAATTAAGGAGTGGGGAGACAAAACATTCAAAAGGGTTCCTCTACACACCATAATCTCATAATTTGGTCAATAGGAAGAATAAGGAATGTAAACATGGGGTTCCAAGGTAAATTATCATTCTTCCATTAAAAATAATACCCATACCCATCTCAAATCATGACAATTGGTCCACATCTTTAACCACTATAGGCTTTACCCAAGGGGTTCTGTCTTGAACCCTTCATGCTATGAAAATTTGTTCTAGTTGGGAATTCTTCATGCAATATCACTCCATATATATTCCCATTACATTAACAAAAAAATCCCACAAGAATCTTTTAAAACCACTATGAGAAAAAAATGTGAAAAATAAACATTTTTAGGTTGAACTAAAATAGTTATATACCTTGAATGTCAAGGGGAATTAAAATATCAATTAATATAATTGATGTTATTTAACATTTATCATATGAAATATGATAAAATATTCTTGTTTCATTTTTCCATATATTTTTTTTGATCTATGGTTTTTTCTATTTCTAAATTTCGTCATTTAAGTTGGAAGAGTCTCATCCCTTCCTTAATTTATTATGATTTTATGATTTTTGATTGATGTGATTGTAAACAAATTAATCTTTATATTTACTTTATAAAATAATTATGTAATAATTTATTAGTTAAAATTGTTATTTAAATCAAAAATTTTAAATAGATTTTTTTTAATAGGAATAAAATCAGTTTTTCTGTGATGTAAAAATATTGGGATTTAATTAATGAAAAATAATATATTTTTTAATCTATGATATTTAGTTTAAATTTTATGATTTATAAAAATGGTTCCCTTTTCATAAATTATATAGTACAAATGTTTTAAAAATTTTATTAATTTTACTTGGGAATTTTATTTTGTGGGAAAATAGGTCAGGTAATATAATGAATCATATATGTGATTAATGACTGATTGGTTTCACAAAATTGATATTAGGATTATCTATTATCATTATAATAAATAATATTTATTTGAAATTACTTCCACTGTAGGAGATATGAAATAGGGAGGAATGTAACTATGATATAATAATATGGTTGATGCTACCTAGATACTGAAAATGTATTCATAGGTTGGTTTTGTTTTGGTAAATTTATTATATTTATCATTATTACGTTAATTGTAATATAGAATGTCTTACTTTTATTTGTTGGTTATCTTGGCAGGGATTACATTTTTTAATGAAAAATATCATGCGACTTGTTTTAGAAAGTTGAGTGGCTTATGTATGTTATTTGTGAATTATTTTTGAAATTTTCTTCAATATTTCTATATATAATTAATTTCATTTCTTGGAATATATTAAAATTTTGAATTTATGTGAATTTTTAGGTAAATGCTACGAATATTTCTATTACTCACCCTACCCATTCTACATATTGTGCATATATATGTCATTTATCATCACAAAGGAAGATAAAAGGCTATATTTTTTCATTGGAAATGTATAATAGGATATATTTTTAGGGAGTAAATTATTGGTGTTTTATTGGACAATGTTATATTAATTTTTATTTATATTATAAATCCCTTTTGGTTATCTATATCTTATCGATAATGATAAGTTAAATATTTCATATTTTTATTTCATCCATTATTTAATTTTGTAATCTATTTAACATTAAAGGATTATTTAATGTAGTTTATGTTTTTAAAAAATAAAATAAATATTTTATTTTATACAGATATTATTGATATATTAATGGAAAATCATTTCATAATGATTATGTTTTTTCCATCAATACTTTTTTATAACACTGGTTTTTATGTAATGTTCATAAGGTATTGTAGTGGACCAGATCTTATAATCAAGTTTCCATGGTAGGTTATTATGAATGACCAAGAATTTGATATGGAGGTATAGAAAATTATTAAAATTCAATCATTGATGGTTGAATATAATAAAAAATGCTTAATTAGATAATTTTACAATGACTTGTTTTGGTTTTATATATTTTCAATGATTTTTTCAATATATCTGTCTTAGAGATGATTGATCATATAGGAATAATCCACCCAATGAATAAAGATTAAACTAATAGCCTTTCATAAATTTTTAATGAGATATAATGTTTTTGATTAGTAAAAACCCCTTTAAATGTTATTATTATGGTGGTGGTCTTCATGGAAAAATAAAAACTGTAATTGGATCTCAGAGAAATGTATATAATAGTTATAAATAATGTTCGAGTGGTTTTTGGTAAAAAATGGATTTTTCAAAAAAAAATATACATGTGTGATTAAATGAAAATATTGATGTTTGTTCAAAGTATTTAGAAGTTCTAGATGAAATTGTGGGTAAATAATCCTTATTTTTATCAGAGTGTTGTTTTATAGAATCAATGATGTAATGCACATGGATAAAGGGTCAAATTATATTATGTTAAATTAGAAATTTAAAAAAATATAGTTTCAATGATTAAATAAAAAAGAATAATTTAATTGATTCCATTTCATGGTAATGTTTTTGAAGCCGTTTATTTATAGTTAATAAATTCCAAATAGTAATTTTAATTATTTTAATGTGTTTGAGAATTCATTCAGATGATTAGAAAAGGATCAAATCTTAGATGATGAAATTTGGATATTCAAAGATCAATATTTATATGTTTAATTTCATACATGAGATATAATTCAAGGTTAATGCCTTGAAAATGGATAATGAAGTGAAACATATGATGTTTAGGTCAATACATGTCATTTACATTGAATCCATCTCAGAAAATTAATAAAAGGATTGAATATGTTTGTTTTTTATTATATAATGATGATTATGTAGCATATTGTTTTGATTAAATGAAATGTGGAAGTTTTTGTTTTTTATATAACATGTTTCTTCTAATACATGTGGTTTTTTGTAAACCATAAAATATTTTTCCAAGTGAAAAACTTATTTTTCTCATAGGAATTTTTTTTCAAACTTTTATATCATTGATTTTTTTTGGGATGCGTAAAATTTATTTCAAATTGAAAATGATACATATTATGTTTTATAAGGAATATGTAACATATTTGGGAATATATTATATTGGTTTTTAGATGAAAACCTAACGAAGTTATTGCATAACATTTCAAATAAATATATCTATAGTTCTCGAGTTAGAGAAAAATATTATATAGGATGATTTAAGATAATATTTTAAATTGGAAAAAATATTAAATATTAAATATCTTATGTCATATTCAAAACATGAAGCAATGTGTGATTTCTGTTGAAAAAAATTATAAAAATCCAATAACAGAACTCTGAAGAAGAAATGATATATGATGATATTGAATCTACTCATTCAAGATTAAAATTTCATGATACATTAAGTGATTTTAAGATAATTAAGGAATATTATTTTGGGAAGATGATTGTTCCATTATATTGGAGTTTTCAAATATGAAAATTTTAATTTTAATATTTGTGATTAAAGATAAATTATACAAAATGATTCTTGAATATATTATCATAGATTAAAATATTTGAAACGGTATTTTATTAAATAGGAATTAATTATTAATTTATTTTCATGATATGAGAAAGAATAGCATAGTTGGAGAAGGTATTTCTAAAATAAATGAATAATAAATGAAGAGACATATAGATTTAAATGTTGATGAAATGTGGAAAAATATACATATTATTCTTCTTTTATTTAATGAACTAAATATCGCAATATCATATATGATTCATAATGTGAATTTATAATATCAAAATATAGATATGTTTTATGAACATGAAACTAAAATATAGAACATATATATAATTTATTGTAACAATCATTGGATTAAAGAGATGTGATATATTGTAGCATGTGTTCTATTATATTTTAAATAGTGTAGTGGATATTGGTTAGTTGTGTATTTTATAAAAATATTCAGTAGTTGACTCTTGAAGGATATGGTTTAATTAATAGAAGACTCATTTTAAAGATAGAAAATGATAAGAAAGTAAGAAAACAATATTATAGTAATTTTACTAGAGACATTTTGTTGTGGAAATTGTAATATTTTATATCATGGGGATATGATACATTGTTGTTATTATGGAAGATAAAGTATATCATGGTGTTAATGATGAGAAATTTTAAGAATAAATTTTATCAACTGGTTTTTTTGCAAATTTGAAAAAAATGAAATTAAAAAAACTCATTCGTTATTTAAAATATAAAAATAAGAGAAAAGGAATAGATAGGATAAATTAATAAATATATATGAGAAGATAATGAATACTTGGTAATTATATTGATATGAAAAAATTAATGCATCATAGTTGATTCAAAATAACAAGAATTGAAATAAATTTAGGTATATGTTCCTACACTATCCATTATTTTAAAATCATGAAAATAATACTAATAAAGTGTAGTGTGCATTAAAAGTATCGGACTATTCCTTAGTGGTTGAGATTCATTAAATTTGATCCTAGGGATTCCAACATGATTTTTCTATTATATTTATACAATATAGAAATTTAATAGGTCTTGTGTTTCATTTAATTATTCTTAAATATTAAAATATATTCTATGAATATATATTTTGATAAGAATATTTGATGATGTTAATAAATTTACATCGTATTCAATAACAAGATCTACTTTAAGAAGTTGTATGATAAAAATACTAGTTGTGATGACTGAAAGCCGGTGGTATACTTAAAATATAATCACAATGGTATTGTTTGAAAGTGTAGGATGCATCATAGTCTAGGTGATACTAAATTCCCATTGATGTTAAGGGTAAATAATTGAGATTAAGTTATTCCCTGCCCGAGATAACTATATTTGGTCATAAAATTATTAGTAGAAAATATTAGACTTAGATGATTCTGATAACAATAATTATGTAGTCATCCATATGGGGGACATTATAAAAAGAACGTGTATTGTCTTTCATTTATATTTGATGTTGCACATTGTGTGTGTGATTGAATAATAAAAGTACTTCCACTAATTACTTAAGGTAATTTATAGGTTTAAATAAAAAAATATTTAAATTATTAAACAAGAATTAACAATTGGGTAAAATATTATCCATGCATAATTCAGTCCACCTATTAGGTTCTTATACAAAAAATATAATGGTAATTTACATTGGAATCATCAAAAAGGTTCTGTATAATCAGATCAATAAAATTTCCAACATTTTTGTTTTCAATGTTACACACATGAGGGGTAGATTAAAAATAATTTAGACTTAAATCATAGTAATCATTTATTTATTGTTCTTATATCTACATAGATTGAGGTGTCTATTATAACCTTTAAAAATAGAAAATTTTGTAAAGGTATAAAAAAGATTAAAGAACAATATATAATATCAAGTAGTGTCAATGGTATAATTTAATTCACTAAAAATATCTACCTTAAGGTTATGGATTATTTAAAGAACACATTTTATAATTTTTTTCTTACATCATTTCATATATCATAAGAATATATAAGGAAAAATCATTATTTCTGTAAAAAAGTAAATTTCATAGAAGATGCATTAGATAAAAATTTTAAAAAATAAAATATCATAAAAAAAGTTGATATATTTTAAACACGTAAATCCTTTTAGGAAAAGGTCAACAAATTGAAGGAATCAAATAGATCTATTATTAGTGTTGATTAATCCTAATTGCCGGTCAAGGAGAAATGAATTAAAAAGCATGTAAATTATCTAATATAAATTATCAAACTATATAAGGACCAAATTTAGTAGTTGAAGAAGGATTAAGATGAAAGTATGAGATCAGTTGAGGATTACATCTTCAACATTATTTGTCTTGAACAAGTGGGTGAAATAAAAATTTAAAATTAACATAGTTTGGTACATCCTAAATCACTATTAAGAGAAAATTTTTAACATAATTTTCTAAAATGTATTTTTCTCTTAAAAATATTCCTATTCATTGAAATAAGTGTCTCGAATAATCTCTTTATTTAATAAGATAATGATCATGGGGGGAGTAATATCATAACCTATATAAATCAATTTTTACTATGGTTTTATTGATGGCTGGTGAAGGTTATAAGTCAAAATTTAGAAAAACATGGATGGATAAAAAATTATTTTAAAATTAATCACGACAAATTTTCAACGTTTTATGTAATTATGTCTGAGAAAATACTCTCCCTAAACAGAACACAAAATAGTAGGATTTCTACACAAAAAAAACTAAAAAATTATAGACAAACTATTACTAGATAGAAAATAAATAAATGAATTCAAAAAATTTTGTGTTTTCATAGGCTCATATATAAGTTCATATAGATTTTTCTTAATATTTAGACATTTACAATCGAAAGAAGAAAAAAATACATGTGTTAAATGATGAAAATCTGAATATTAATGTTGGATAGAATCCAAAATCATATAAAAATCAGTTTAAAAAATAAGAAAAGTCGTCATTGAGCAGTAAACATAAGAAGAAAAATAAATCATCCACTCCAACAATGATAATGAATACATTTTAAAATAAATTTTAACATAATAGATTATGATTTTATTCTAGTAAAAGTGGAAAAATCATAGACCACTAAAAAATGGATATAAATATAAAAAAGGAAGGGAGTAAGCTGCAATAATAAGCAAGAAATCCATCTATGAAATATAATATAGTATTAGTATTGTTGTTGATATCATGGATAAGGAGTGTGAGATATTTCCTGAAAATGCTAATCAAAAGGATTTCAAATATTGGATTAGAAGGTGAAAATAGGCCAGATATAGGGACATGACGTTAAAAATAATATAATCGATTGTCTTTAGACTATATTTTATTTCCTTTAATTTATAAATATTATTTATGTTTAGTGTCATAGATAGTTAGGTCATACCTATTACATAATAATACAATATATTATAATGAGGAGGCTTATACTCAGTATCAATTTTTTAAAATATAAAACTTGTAGTGTAAGATATGATTTATTTATATGAAAAATATTCAAAATTTTCAACATGAATTTATCCATTCCCTTTATGATCCTTAATCCCAATGAGAAACATTTATTAGTGTTGTATTATCACAAAAATATCATTAAGGGACATAAAGATATTGAAATAAATTGTTATTCCATGGATACATATATAAATTTAACTTATTAGAATAAACATTGAAAGAAGAAAAATATTTTATTAACCGTGGAATTTCCTTCTATTAATAACAATTTTAATAAAAAATTTAATAAAAATTTATTAAATGTAAAACAAAACTAACAAGGTTTCTTGGAAATCAAGAGAAACTAATAATAACATTTTTTAAAATTTTATACTTTTCAACCTTATAAAGGAAAGTATACTTTTCTTCACCTTGTGAAATCATAAGATTTAAATAAAAACTCATATTAAGAATAGATAAGTCATTTATGTAACTTGAGGAATCATTTTAAAATAAATATTACTTATTCATGGAATAACCACCGTGGTTGTACTTGAACTAATTGTCAGAGTATATGCCCATAATCTCTTAGGAGAAACCTAATTGGTTAACTCCATCTCTTTACCCAGTGAAATAGATAGCTGTAATAAGATCATACATCTATGGTATACAAAAAATACATATTTCATTATAATCAATTCCCAAAAACTATAACATAATCATAAAGCATAAAATATTTCATCATAAAAACATTCGTTTCACGCATAAGAAATATTTTTCAAATATTTATGTTTCCCTTTTTTTTGAACAGAGTTTTCAAAAAAATTATTCACATAATAAATATAAAGAGTTTTTTTCTATTAGTAAAACATGAAAATATAAAAATTAATCCAAATTTAAAACAAAGGTTATAGTGGTGGGAAAATTCATTATAACAATATATGTTAAAATAGAACATTCCTTTTTTTGTTTTATAAAGAACATTAAAACATTCTGTAAAAACATTCATTCTAAAAACCTTATAGATATAGTTAAAATTCACATAAAATCCCTATTATAAATATCTTTTTTCAATATAAATACACCAATAAATTAATTTAAAAATATATATCTGGAAGAGAAATTTTGGTTTTATAGTAAAATTTAAAAGAATATTTTTAAAATAATATCTCTTACCTTGAGTTCGACTCATCATGTACATTATTTATCTTCCAGAATAATAAAATTCGATTTATTATTTACCTTCTTATGAACCTTTTTCATTCTTATTATTTCTTTTAATTTATCTCTTACAATTCTATATTTAATTATTTAATTAATTAAGTTATCATCAAATGTTTTGATGATATTCGTTTGATAAGTCCAAAATGCATTCAGAAAGTCAATTATTGCCAATGTGGTTATCATTCCATGATATATAAAAAATTAATAATTACATAGTGATAATTTATATACATCAATTATACTTTTAAAACCAATAACAAATGATTTTTTTTGAAATATGAACTGTGTTACAATCATGGATATGGTATTCTATATGTGAAAAAATGGTTAATATCATTTTATATTTCTATAATTATCATCATATCAAAAATATATTATTATTTAATAAATTATACTTATATATTATAACAAAATTACTCTTTATTACACATTAATTCTTCATTTATTAGATAAAAGTACACATAATATAACCTAGAAGATTAATAATTCTAGTGTCATAATTAATTAGTTACATTACCAAACCAACTAAAACTAGGAATATTCACTCTTTATTAAAAATGTTATTAACATGTTTATTATATTCCATTATAATTAATACTACATGAGATAACTTGGGGACATACTTATGAAAAGAGTAGGTTATAATGCCTGATAAGGGAATAAATATGGAAAAACATGATGAAATTAATAAATGTTAGATAATAATCATATTAGTGGTACAAAAAAGGGTTGATAATCATAAACATGAACAATGGGTCAAGATATATCATGATAACATAAAAGGAACATGGGAAATGTAGAAACAACTTAAAACACTACATCATAAAAATAGGTCAAGTCTAACTTTCAAGATATAACAGTGGAGAAATTTCTATAAATGAATTAGGGTTACTCTCTATCCCAATATGATGTCTCATGAGACTAAAAATCACTCAATGCATTAGACCCCTATATAATTTCAGATACACCAATCACATTCATTTCATTCTCATGCTTAAGTATTCCACATTGATTATAAAACATGGAGTCATTAATCATCACATATTATTCCATGACCCTAGAGTGTAGAATAACTATCTATAATTACTTACTAAATAAGTATAAGTGTATAAAGGTGAATAATCTTTATAATAAATGGGTATGGGTACTCACTACATGATTGTTTGGCATTGCAAATCTTGGTGTAATTTCAGCAACATAACATAGTCACATAAAAATTCATAAAATGAGTTAATAAGAGTGAAATGGGTCTCTCATCATTTTTTCCTAAAAACTGGCTATAAAAGGGACATGTAAATGACATATCCAATTAATAGTAATTGGAAATAAAAGGCATGACATAATGAATAAACATGAACAAAGAGGAGAAGGAAAATATCTCATACTATGAGTGTGTGACTTTAAATGATTGAGAGGAGATTCGTGAGAGACTGGGGAAAATATAGGGGGATTATAGAGAGATGAAGGTAGATTAAAGACATGATCCATGGATTTTTAGTGAATATAAGTAGGATCATGGGTGGTTTTGTTTAACAAATGAGTGGGAAATTCATTATTATTTCTCAAACATATGGTTTGGACTCTATATAATAATATAACCAAAACTAAAAACCTTCCCATGGGGTTTCCAAATGGGTTTTTTAGAAAGAGGAGTTTTTTGAATTATTTTATATGGTTATGTTAAAAAATTAATAAAATAATACCCTCATTTATGTGGAAGTGATTCATACTATTAATCAAATGATTTTAAAACATTAAAATATATTTATGGTTTTAGAGGATTCATAAGGGATTTATAAAATTAATAAAATATTCATAAAGTCATATTATATTAAATTTAATACGTATATTAGGTAATAAATACCCTTTATATTATCTATTACATCACTTTTGGGTCAATGTGATGTCATAATACACCTAATATATTTATAAAATATTTAATTTTTACCTAAAAATTTGATTGTATCAGAAAATTATGAAAAAATAACTATTGGATAAATTCAACATTATGATTCAATAAATAATATTTATTTTATCAAAATAATTTTATTAATATTTTATTTTTTACTTTTCAAATAAGAAGCAACATATATTGAGAAATGTTTTGTTCCTTTTGACAATGGCAGTTTTCGAACCCTTATAAAAATTATATTTGACTTTATAAAATTACAGGATCATTTTTATTTAATATAAATTATTTAATATAGATATTTTATTTAAATATTACTCATTTAAAAAATCCATTAATTCATTTAAATATATGTTTCAATTTAAATTAAATACTCATTAAAAATACAATTTATATTTTATTTTATAAAAATTGAAATCAATTATTGTGTAAAATTAAGAAGAAATTATGAACATCAAAATAAAATATACATATTTAAATTATTACGGTATTGATACATATTCCTTTAATATACCAGCAAACACCCTAAGTGTAATTTTTGTGATGGTGATACTTTCATGGGGTGGTTCAGCTTTCATTGTTTGGGTCATGATATCGATGTGCTTTAAATTCTCCTATAAATCATTTTGATCATGCTTAAGTTATTGGATATAAGATTGGGATTGGTTAAGTTAAAATACGAGTGATTCTATCTCCATCAGGATCTCTGATAAATGGGCTTCATTGGGTATGATTCTACTAGTTGATGCCATGAATTCTTTTGTCTATGTCATTTGGATTTTTTAAAACCCAATATTTATACAAATCTTGTTATTACTATTCAACATCCTCATTATCAATAGTAATGAGGATTAATTATGTTTTAAATGTGATAGGATATAATAAAACTAATTACTTCCATGTGTTTCCTATAAACATTATACATAATAATTCATTTTATTAAATTACAATGGGAATTTTAATTATAAATGTCTTGGTCATTACAATATTTTCCCCTTCAGAAATTTCACCCTTGAAGTTTTCATTTCCCACACTAAAAAATATGAGGGTAATTCAATCTCATCACTTTCTTCGGTTCCCATGTCGTTTATTTAAACATTTGGTTTGTTTGTGGAATTTTTACAAGGCTCACTATTTTATTTCATAGAACGTTGTCTCTATGATCTAAGATCATCACTAGCTGCTCCTAGTAGGATGGATTATTCACCAATGGTACCACCTCATGTTTTAGTAAATTTGAGGGGTCTCATATGTACTTCTCAAGAGGGATAAATGTAATTCATCATGTATTTGATATACGTTAGGTGGGAGTGCTACTCGATAGGCCACTTCTGCAATGTGATCAAGGACCAAAAAGGGTCTGACGTATCGTGTACTATGATTTACCTTCATCCAAAATATCATGAATTTTTTACATGGGGTATGTGGAGGAATAACATGTCTTTAATATCAATCTCTAGGTATCTTCGATGATTTTCATCATAGATCTTATTTTGACTCTAAGAAACCTTGATGTGTTGTTGAATGGTCTTAAACTTTTTACACTATTTTTTCAACCATTCCAAGATTTAAAAGTTTTCATTCCCCAACTTCATCCAATCATACATGTGTTTTCACATCTTCCCATAATGGGGTTCACAGGGTTCCATTTGGGTGATAGAGTGGAAACTGTTATTGTATGATAACTAAACAAGAGAAGATGTTTTTCCCATCCTCATTTGAAGTAAATTGAGCATGCTCTAAACACGAGCTCACGTTTTTGGATTATCTGCTCATATTGGAAATTAGTACGAGTGTGATAAGCTATGTGGAATTTCAACTCAGTATTTAGATCATGTTGTAGACTATTATAGAATTTATAGGTAAATATTGGATCTCCATTAGATATAATTGATAGTGGTGTTCCATGTATCATCGCCACTTCTCTAATGTATATACTTGAATTTTGATTCACAGAGAAGTGGTCTCAAATTTTAATGAACTGATTAGCCTTTATAATATGATCCACAAAAATCCATATTGCGTTATTCTATCTTTATCTCTTGATAAGAAAAGTTACAAAGTCCATAGTGATGTTTTCCCATTTCTATAAAGGTTTAGGTAATGGTTCCATAATCCCATTGGATTTTTTTATTTCATCCTACACTTGATGGCATACAATACATATTGTTGTATACTCCAGGATCTCCTTGTTTATATTATACCACCAATATTTCTCTAAATTATCTTGATACAAATTTGTGCTCCTTATGTGGATGGATATATATTAACTCTGTGTACTATCCAACATCTCCATTAAATTGGGATTTGATGGTACACACAGTCGTGACCCAAATCATAAAACACCTTCATTAATAATAAAATTATATGATTTAACATTTAATATATATTTTACCTTCCTCTGAATTCCCACATCAACTATTTGAGAATCTATTATCCTCTCTAGAAGGGATAGTAGAGAAATCATTTTTGAAAGGATCAATGATGTTCCCTCTTTTACGATTCCAATGTCCATCCTTTTCAAATATAAGAAGATCATATCCCACTCAATTCTAATCAATGATAGATTTTATTGATCATTTTTTACATAGAGTGTCTTCCAGTTTATTCTCTATCCCAGGATGGTAGTGAATTGTCCAGTCATTTTCCTTAATCCGATCTCATACACTTTGATGCATATTCATCTCTTTCTATGTGAATATATACTTGAGTGTTTTTTTTATCTGTATATATTTCACACTTATCCCCAAAGAGATAATTCCTTCACATCTTGAAATCAATAATCCCTACAAACAACTGTAGATCATATGTTGGGTTTTTATATTGATGAACTTTGAACTGCCTTGAATCATAGGCTATCACTTTTTTCATTTTTCATTGACACACAACACAATCCATTCTTCGAAGCATCATTGAATACCATGAAAAGTTATCCACTTGTTCATAGTTTGATAACATATATAGTGATAATCCTATTTTCAGCTCATTGAAGCTCCCTGCACATTAATAATTCAAATAATACCTAACTCCCTTCTTTGTTATCCATGTTAGAGGGTTTAAAAATCATAATAAATTTCCCATAAATCGATGATAGTACCCAAAAAATCCAAGGAAACTATGGATATATGTAACATATATTGTCTTTGACAATCCTTCAATTTCTAATATTTTTATGAAGTCTATAGATATCCCATTTCTTGTCATTATATTGCTTATAAATAGTACATCATTGAACTAGAACTCACATTTTTTGTACTTAACATAATGCTTCTCCTTTTTTTGGGTCTTAGAACAGTGCTCAGAAGCTCATTATGCTCCTCCTTCCATTTAGAGTATATTATTATACTATCTATAAATACTACAATATATTTGTAAAGATAATCTCTAAAGACTCTATATATCTTGTCCATGAATATTTCTAGATAATTTGTGAGTCCAATTTTAAAATCCTATGAACTAATAGTGCATGTACCTTATACGAAATGTAGTCATAGGGATATCCCACTTCTTCACCCTAACATGGTAATATCCCATAAAAATGTTCACATTTGATAAGTATTTTACTCCATGTATAAAATTTAACAAGTCATCAGTCTGTGGAATATGATAAGTTCTCATTATCATTATCTTGTTTAGATCACAATAATCAATTCAATTGGGGGGGGGGGGTTACCCATCGTAAATCATGATGAAGGGGATTGGTGAACCCCATGGTGAAACACTGGGGACTAGGAACTCATTATCTAAATTGAATTATATATTTTTATTTCAATTCTGATGTTCAAAAACATAAATCGTATATGGAGTCATTTATAATAGTAATTCTCCATTTATAATATCGATTGAAAATTCCACCTGTTAGTTAGGGAAAGGCCTAGAAATTCCACCAGAAACACATCATTGTATTCCCTCATGACGTGTATGTCTTGAAATACAATATTTTCCATAGACTCAATCATTTCATCTAGATAATATTTCTCTATGTAAAATAATATCCATGCTTGAGATGTTGGCATTAAAAGAGATTCACCCTTCTCCTTGTACATGTATATATTTTTTTGTCAATTTTAGATACAATGAGTGATTCCTTACTCAGAAAATTTATGTTGAATTTTTTTAGGGAAATCTGGTACATACCCATAATTTCATCAAATTACAATAAAGGGGATATCCAAAGGTATTTTTGGGTAACTCAGACCACAAAAATTAGATAGGAAAAGAGTTATATACATGGGATGTAAAAATTGTCCCATTTCCCATTTTCACTAATCGCTATACTTCTATGATTAGTAGGGATGTTTGAATAGTTATAATAAACATTTGTGATATGAAGGAAATCATAGAACCAAAATAAAAAATTGAATCTTCAATTCATGAATGAATAAGTAACTTACCTTTCACTACATCATTATCAAGATCCATCTTAGTGGTTATGATGGAGAAAAGGTATCCCCTTCTACCATTGAGGTCATTCATTTTCTTTGATAACCATTGGATTAGTGAATTGGTTTTCTGATTACCCTAGTTTTTTTAGTGGAAACTATAAAAAATGAACTGAGGTTTGGTGAGATCATTCTTCTACCCCAATGCATTAGTGGGTTTTGCTATTGGGAATCACTAGATAGGTTACCATCCTTCCCACACCTAATGTATTTCCTCATCCCACTTTGGAAATTTTTTAAGTTATTAATTTCATACCTTTGACAAATGGGATTTTTAAATTTCATAGAACGATTATATTTCTCCATTAAAACACAAGAATTAAATCCACTTTTATCTTCTAATACTAGTGATACCCTTGAGATTCAACAGTCTTCTTTTAAAATTTGAGGTCATATAAGGGAATTTAGTTACATCTATCAATGGACTAGATTTTTGTAGGTTTTTATAGATTGGGTTTTATCCCACCAAAGAAGAGGTCAACCTAGTATTTAAGGGTAATGAAAAATACAGAGGTGTAATATGCATGTATTGTTAATTTTTCCTCATATTCGCCAATTTATTCTTCCACTTTTTTCTTAAGGTGAAGTAAATACCCTACCATTTTAAGTCTGAAAGTGGGAGTAAAATATTTATCAAAAAAACATTTTCCAGAATTCCATCATCCACATGACATAGAACTATTCCATGGGATATTTATTATTGATCAATGACAATTACTAATCATTTTTTTCCTCTATATGAAAAACACCAAATAGAACCTTATTTTGGTCTGAACATCAAAATATTTTGAATATCTTCCCATTAGAGTTGATTTGTTGTTCTGTGATGAATGGATAAATTGATCCATTGACTGTGAGAGGATTTTTTTCATATAAATCTTTTAGATTTTTATGGCTTAGTTATATTTTCACAATCCTCCCGATATAGATTTCTATTTAGAACCTGAGTTATTTGAGGGAGTATAATCATAATTTTTTTTTGACTCCTGCACCAATCAGGTTGGGAATGCCATTGGGGCACTCATCACATTTCCTATAACATTGATTATTTACTAGATTCCTCAAATTTTCTCATTATCTTGAATAGAGGATAATTTATAGAAAAATATTTTAATATAATTAATAGCATAGAAGGGAATCCAATGAAATTAACTATATAACTTATAATTTTTTTTTTGTATATTCTTAACAAATGAATTTCTAGGATTTATAGTTATGTTATCTATGAGCTATTTATTTAAATATATTTGTATGGTGTTTTTTAACATAATAATGGTTTTTAATTAGATTATGAATATACTAAAGAATATCCTCCATGAGTGTTAAACTTGGTGTACATCAAGGCATGTTTTCATGCACCAGTTCCCGATCGAGTCTATCTCAACACTATTTTTTTTGGGTTTTACCCTTACGTTCATTTGTTTCAGATCCATATAAACATTTAGTATCTAGATAGGGATTTATTTCCTTGATAAATAGCTTAATATATATTTAACAAAATTTAGGGATGTTTTCTTATACTTAGTCATATACCAAAGTATTTCTCTAGATTTTTCTGATCCAAATCCAAAAAAAATAACTAATAAATACCCGTTTAAACCAACTATGACAATGTATATTTTTAATAAACATTAATTATTGATTTATTACTGATTTAGAGTGCTTCGAAACGCCCAACGGATTCGTATCTGATGATACATGGACCTGGTTTCCAAAGGCAGGCGTTTGCTGGGTGATTTGGCCAGCGATGCTTAAGAACTCACATTGGACGAGAGGATGGGATGTTGCGCTCATTGCAACTTTTTGGGGGGAATATTTCCTATTATGGGACTCTCTTATAGATTTAATAATGTTCATATGTTCGTGAATCTTTGGTTCATACCCAAGCAAAGAATCCACAGATTACTCCTGGTTGGCAATGGTCAGCTGAACGCAGGGATTCAGAATCATTTAGGCCCGAGATTTACCATCCCTTCATTGGCATACTCATCGGACTCGGGAAAAGGCATCTACCAAAGCAGCTGGACCCGTATGATGAAACCTCCAGGTGCATCAGAGCACCACTATGAGTTCACATACCCATGGTAGATGAGGACCAAGGGGTTTCCCCGGCCCTGGAGCAGATTCTCGAGGCATTCCTGGGTCCACATAACCACAGTAGTGTAGGGTCCATTCCATGGAACCCCCTTTCTGCCTCTCCACTTTCTAGGATTGATGGACCCCTCTCACATTCCCTTTTTTGACGAGCGCCAGCGAAGATCAATTCTACACTCTCCTGGGAGTGGTTGTGCATCCATCGGGAGGGAGCACCCATGCACCTCTGTGCTTCCCTGGACCCAAATCCGATGAAGGGCATGGTGGAATGAGTGATTCTCCTCCTCTTTTCCATGCCAGAGCCCCTCCTGATGGGCCTTATCACCAAGGGAATCCATCTCAGAGTAAGCCCTGACTTACCCTGCGACCCACACGTAATCCCCACTGCACTTCCCACGGAAGCACCTTTCTCGACGTGATCTTATAATTCCTAGTGCCTCCTGTTTCTCACACCGAGCATTAATCACATTATCTTAGAGTAATCATCGACCATGACATCCTCTCTTAGGCCGCCTGGATTGTAATCCGTAATACCCCACATTCCGAACTACATGGACTTTGATCCAGGTCAAGGCATTGTATGTAGGAAGCCTCAATGAGGCTCAAGCCCACTTACCATCGGACCCCCATGTCTACATTACCATCGTCTCTACGAAAACATTCAAATATCTACACAGACTTCGATTCACGACCAACTGGGCTACATAAGAAACCTCCCCGAGGTTCAAATTGTTCCGTATTAGTCCGAAATTCCCAACGGTTCCGTATCTGACGATACATGGAAGTACCTTTCAAAGGCTGGCATTCGCTGGGTTATTTGGCCAGCGATGCTTGAGAACTCATATTGGTCGAGAGGATGGGAATTCGTGCTCATCTCACTCTTTTGGGGGGGAATTAATGCCTATTCCGGGACTCTCTTATACATTTAATACATGTTCATATGTTCTCAAATCTTTGGTTCATACCCAAGAATAGTATCAACGGATTACTCCTAGTATGCAATGGTCTGTTTAACATAGGGATTCATAATCATTTAGGCCTGAGGTTTACCATCCCTCATTGGATTAATGAATCCGTGGAGTTTGGACTCATTGGGGAAACGCTGGTTTAAAGCCTCATAATTGGGCGCTCTGGAGTTTATTGTCATCCAGGGGGACAGATAACGACTTGAGTGTTTGGATCGAACCCATGATGCGGGCTTCTAATATATCATCATGAGAGGAATCAGAATCTACAAAGTCCAGTGCCAGTTAGTGGGACATATCTCCTTTTAGGGAAGTGTGACAAGGACTCAACCGTATAGTTTAACGTCATGTGGCAAGGACCCCCCCCCCGGATGAGAGATACCCGATCAATGATGGTGGATGAATTACACTGAGATAGCTCAAAAGACCCAGGGGAAATGATTTCCTAGGCCTGAATATGGTCCTGCTGAAGTATAAGTACATGTTCTAATAGGGAAAGATGTGTATCAAACTTAGACATCGGGCATGCACCTCGGGGAGGTTTCATACGTATCCCGGTGTGTTGGGAATCAATGTCCACATAGTTCATGGAAAGTTGTCAGAGAACCGACAAGAATTTGGACCCGGGGGTCCGATGGTAAGCGGGATTGAACCTCGTGGAGGCTTCCTATAGACCATGCCATGACATAGATCAAATTCCCCGTAGTTCTGAAGTTGGGGAATTTTGTCTTACACTCTGGGCAGTCCAGGAAGGGATTTTATGGTTGATGCTTATTCTATGCTCACGTGAGTCATGCTTGGTGTGATAAACAAGAGACAGTAGGAACCAGACGATCAAGTCATGAAAGGTGTGTTCATGGGAAGTGTAGTGGGGCTTATGAGTGCGTGGCCTAGAGAAATTGAGATAGGGACTTACTTCAGGATGGAGGCCAAATGGTGAAAAAGCCTAGCGGGAGAGGGAAAGGGTTACGAAAACCCCTGTGTCCATCTCCCCTATTGGTTCCTGGCACCAGGGAAGTACAGAGGTTCATGAGTGCTACCTCCTGTAAAAAAGTCTAGGGGATTACACCAAGGGGGCTACCCTGTCACTCTCACAATAGGGTAGAATTACTCACCACTACCGCCGAAAGGAAACGCATGTGGGGTCCCCCACTCCTTGCAAGTGGAGAGGC
This sequence comes from Viscum album, assembly GCA_963277665.1. Lineage (NCBI taxonomy): Eukaryota > Viridiplantae > Streptophyta > Magnoliopsida > Santalales > Viscaceae > Viscum > Viscum album. Next base: position 40,674,255 of record OY728141.1, on the reverse strand, counting down.
AGACAGGGGACTCCCGAGCTCAGATCCTGCACTACCATGGGTATATGAACCCATGAGCATTTTGGGAACCCGCCCAAGGTTCATAGAAAACACTTCCTTTTTCCTATCGTGGGTATGTGAACTCAATGTAGCACGCTGAAGCGCCTGGTGATTGCATCATACGGATCCGGTGGCTTTGTTAGAGGCCTTGGCTCAGGGCCGATGAACAGACCACTAAAGGGATTGGGATGGATCATTCTAGATTGGAATTATTTTATCTGACTCATGTAATGTGAATACCGAAGGATTTGGGAGGCCGAATGGGTGTGTGAGGAGTGGCACCCATCGCGTAGGGGGTTTTACGTGACTAGAGAAGTCGTCCACATACCGGGGTGATTCATGGACTGATAGGCATCCCTCGTACCATGGTGGTACGCGACTTCGGGTTCGGCCCGTGTACCTGGTTAGTACGTGGCAGAGTCCATGCGAGCAATGACGTCGAGGGGAGACTCCGGTTGGGGGTTCATCGGTAAGGGATTCACCAGTGTAGGAGGGTGCTACGTGGTGCGTCGGATCGAAAATGGGGCATAGACTCCCTGCTCCGAAGGACGTACATCCGCGGAGGGGCCATGGCTCGCGGTCATATATTTTTATTTTTTTTATGTTCATGGTTCACCACATTGTTATGCTTTTTTTGGTTCCTTAATAATTCGTTTCCAGTTTCATACCTGTTCTGGTTCGTTAATTGGATCTTCGTTGTTTGTGAAATCCTAAGGTCCTTCCTCCTAAATCCTTCCCCCTGAATTTGATCGGTCCCATTCTTTTCCCCCCTCAGTATCATTTTATAGAGGGGTAGATAGATGTATCTATGATCATGAAGCACCTTTTGTGGAGGCCCATGACTGAAACCCCGGTTTATGGATGACTTGGTCAATCCACAACTCATGGGGGCATTGAATGCACCTCATCCGCAAACCAAGTCGATTCTTCGCAGCTGTGCAGGATTCCACCTCTATTCCGCAAACAACAGTGCACGTGGCATGGGCCGGTCAGCAAGCTTCGCGGCTGGGGCGGTTCGTGATGGTGGACTGGACTAGCTTTATCGGTGGTCTTCCTGGTTCGCGCCCGCGTAGGCACTCCGCCCTCATTTTGCGAATGACAGCATTTGCAGGAGGGTGGTTCACCGAGCCGGCTGCGTATTTTTTCTGGGAGCCAGTACGAGGACCAGTTCTGTCCATTCCCAAGTCTTGGGGTAATCGTATTTCCCCCTTGCAGAATTTTCAGGACCCTACAAATTCCCCCCTTCGGTGTGGGGTCTGATAAAAACGAAGATGAGGCAATTCCGATGTATAGTGGTCCTAAAACATGGTGAGTGATTGGACAATGCTCTAAATTTTTCCTGAGACAAGGGACTCAGCGAGCATAGTTTCACTATTTCTAGGGTTTTATAGAAATACCCCACAATCGTTTTGTCTTTTTCTTCCATACCCTAATTCTTCATGGGCCCATTTAGTGTGGACCCAGTGGGTATAGCCCAGCCTTTTCTTAGGTCGCCCGTTTCGGGTTTTCGGCCTAACGGGCTTTGTGCCTCTTTTTGTGGGTGGTTTAAAGTCCCACCGACGACACTAACATTATTGATATTTTAGGTCGAACAGATTTAACCATGTTTTGTGGGGTGAGGTCCCTGACGAGGTTTGGTTGATTAATAGATGTCTCAATACCTTTCAGACGCACGTGGGGAGAACATGTTTAGGTTTGAACAACATGCCGGGCTTGTCTGAAGGAATGGGAGACATATAGGTGTGCAGAAATATGAAATCATTACCTAAGGAAGGTTTTCCTTTGTTTGACGGGCCATGGGCGATCAACATGTCGAGCCGCTGAGGGCATGGTATTCATAATCGTGCAAAGGTGTCCTTAAGTCAATGAATGTCCATTTCTGATGGCCTAAAGACTTCTTGGAAGTCCGGATTGTATAAACCACCATAGGTGGCTTGAATAATTATGAAAAACCACCAGTGGTGGCTCGGAGAGGGTATGTAAAGTTAGAAAGTAGTTTGGGAACATCTATATGAATCAAGAGTGTGGACGAAGAGTCCCTGTCCTACGCATTTAGCTAGTGTAAAGGATGGTTAGATCTCGATGCGGTTTAAAGTCATGCAGCTAGGAGATTCTTCAGAATGGGTTGAATTTCCCTGGTTCCCAGTAATCTTTTCAGAGAGGTTCTAGTGTATTCAGGTAGTGTTGTGAAAGTGGTTGGTAAACTGCAGCTCAGAGGGTTTGCGAATCCCGAGACGGATATGGGGGCTCAAAGGCCAAGAGGCATACAGAGAGAAGCACTGCCTGAGGAAATATTGACTTTTGTAGAAGGGCTAGGGATGATCAATATACAGAGCCACTGAGGGAATGGTATTCATTTTGGTGAAAAGGTGTCCTTAGGTCAATGATTTTATTCTCTTGATAGTCGATCACCTTTAGGGAAGGTGAGATTCAGGACTACCAGGTGTGGCTTACAAGGGTACGACTCCTTCTAGGTATAGAGTGTGATTTATGAGGAGATGGTGCCTGAATATGGGAGATACATATGGGATAAATTTCCCTGGAATGGGTGAATTTATCCCATATCACACTGGTGTCAGACAATGGTTTGTAAAGGTCTAGCCCGTGCACTAAGGGATAGAGGAAAACGTCCATTCTTGAATGAACCCATGACAGGTTCGACCAAGTAGTTTAACATCATGCAGCATGGATAGAGGGCATTTTAAAATTTGTGCAGTTTAACGTCATGCGGTGAGGACGAGGAGAAATTTTGAAGATGTTTTGTAGTTTAACGTTGTGCAGCAAGGACAAGAGGAATTTTTAAACCTGTGAAAATGCATGTGGTTGGAGTAATTTCTCTGTATGTTTAATTCTTGGTCTTTGCAGTTCACGCGAAGCGGCCAAGACATGTTCCATGCAGTTTTAGTCATCATGTGGTAAGGAAGTAGTTGCAATGGCCAATTTTGATTAGAATGTAACTGGGCACGAATATCTCAGCACTTCCAAGATTTGGGGAGGTATTGATGGTTTAAATCATGATCCTGGGGATTCTAGGATCAGGAGAAATGATATGGGGGCCCTGAGGTTATTAAGTGTACATAGATAGGAAGAGTATATCCCGAGAAAATATTGCCTTTGGTATATAGGAAAAGGGCTATCAATATACAGAGTCGCTGAGGGAATCGTATGAATAGTCATGAAAAGGTGTTTATGGGTCGATGACTTTCCACTTTCAATGGCCATGAATGATTATGAGGATCCGCGATTGTCTGAGCCACAAAGTCTGTCATTTGGTAAGGAAATATCTGGACATGTTGGGGATGTTCATCCCTGGTAGTTATTAATGCTCAGGGTGTTACATGTGCTAATTTATCTTGAGTAAGGGTTTACCTTTACTCCATGCAGTTTAATGTCGTGTGGTAAGGACGAAGTACTCTTAGTTTAACGGTCATAGAGTTCTGACCATTGGGTGACTATTGCAACAATTACCCAGAAGGCAACTATGTTAGGAAGATTTGGAATACTTTGAACAAGTGTGAGGGAATGAGGGTGTAAACTGTAACTCTGGGGTTTCCCGAATTAGGAGGTATGATATGGGGGATCTAAGGCTAGTATGCATATGGGGCTAGGAAGAGTACCACCTGAGAAAATCATGCCTCTGGTAGACGGGCCACATGTTATCAATATAAAGAGCCACTGAGGGCATGGTATGCATTGTCATGCAAAGGTGTCCACGGGTTGATAACTTTCCACTTCTGATGGCCATGGATGATTATGAATATTCGAGATTTCTCACAGTACATATTTCAACATATGGGGATAATGGTGTTCAAGCATACAAGAAACATCTTCACCAAAATTGCCCATCGAGTCAAAGTAGCCTAGCCCTGATTTGATGTTTGTAGATGTAGATCTTCAGGTTAACCATGGGTGGATACATAGGCTAACTAGGTAGCGATACCCAGGAATGGTTTGAATGTGAGAGTGGGGAAAACTTGTATACCATTGCTCCATAAATTTTTGGATCGGGAGATATGATATGGGGGCCCTAAGGCCGGTAAGCATACAAGGATAGGAAGAGTATCTCCTGAGGAAATATTGTCTTTGGTAGACGGGCTAGAGGCTATCAATATGCAGTCCCGCTGAGAGTATGGAATGCATAGTCATTCAAAGGTGTCCACGGGTCGATAACATTCCATTTCTGATGGCCATGATTGGTTATGATGATCCACAATTATCCAGGTCGTGGAGTCTAATGAATATATAGGATGCATCTAAATGCAAATGGAGTATTCCCATCTCGTTTCTCCGTATATCTTGGGTGTCTCATGACAATGTCTGTGCAGTTTAATGTCGTGTGGTGAGGATGAAGTCTGTACAGTTTCAACGTCATGTGGTGAGGACAAAGATGAACTAATGTGAAAAGTGGATTCCGTGTAGTTTAACGTCATGCGTTAAGGATGAGGGGTATATATACCTGTGTTTCTTTTATCAGCAGCTGGGATGGGAGGTAAGATCGCGGCATCACTACATATCATACGAGGGAAAGAATCAAGCCTCAGGTAGTTCATTTGGGGGAATACACCTTGTGTGGGTCTGGCCCATATAGGGGAAAGGGGGTATTTTTACCTTTATTTGGGGTTGTTGGGACATGATTTAGAATTATGGAATCATTACGTATCCCAAGAGGGAAAGAATCAAGCCGTACGTAGTTCTTTAGAAGATAATACACCCCGTCCAGGTCTGGTCCATACATGGGGGAAAAGAAATTTTCAATCCTTCTTATCCATGTAGTTTAATGTCATGCGGTATGGACGAGGAATACACCCAGTGCAGGTCTGGTCCGTACAAGGGGGAAGGGGGAATTTTTGACTTTATTTGGGGATGGTTGGGCCAGGATATAGAATCCTATCATTGCTACATATCCTGCGAGGGAAGAAATAAAGCCATACGTAGTTCTTTAGAAGATAATATAGCTCGTGCTGGTCTAGTCCATACATGGGGGAAAATGGAATTTTTAATCATTCTTATCTGTGCTGTTTAACGTCATGCGGTAAGGATGAGGAATACACCTCGTGCAGGTCTGGTCCGTACATGGGGGAAGGGGGAAATTTTAATCTTTCCTTGGGGGTGACTGGACCCAGATGGGGGACCATTCCATCACTACGTATCCTGTGAGGATAGAAATAAAGACATATATAGTTCTATATAAGATAATACACCCTGTGCAAGTCTGGTCCGTACATGGGGAAAATGGAATTTTTAATCCTTCTTATCCATGGAGTTTAACATAATGCAGTTAGGACGAGGAATACACCCCGTGCAGATCTGGTCCACACACGGGGGAAGAGGGCATTTTTAATCATTCATTGGGGGGCTAGACCAGGATGGGGGACCCAGGCGTCACTACGTATCCTACGAGGGAAAGAATCAAGCCATACGTAGTTATCTGAATGAGGTACATCCCACGTTGGGTTGGCCCGTAGACGGGAGAAGAGGGAATTTTATTGTGGGGGTGGCTGGCCCAAGATGTGGAATTCTAGCATCACTAGGTATCCTGAGGGGGTAGGAATCAAGAATCGTGTAGTTCTTTAGAAGGGGATACACCCCATTCAGGGTTGGTCCGTACACAGGGGAAAAGGAACTTCTAACTTTATCTAGGGATGGCGGGGCCAGGATACCGAATCCTAGCATCGCTATGTATCTTGCAAGGGAAAAATCAAGTTAAACATAGTTCATTGAAATCCATGAAATTTTACGTCGTGCGATGATTAAAAAAATACTCTTAATTTAGGGTCATAGATTTTGGACCGTTGGGGCTTGGCAGTTTAACATCCGGCAGCTCAGATGACAGACGCTTGGAAGTTTAACGTCCGGCAGCTCGGACAACATCTACATTTGATGATGCAAAATACTTCTCTAGAAATATCACATTTGTAGGAGCAGTAGTGAATTGTCCTTGTATGTAGATCATGCCATATTCTCTGTTGGAGTAGACCTTATGTATAACTTAGGGTCCCTCCCACATGGGCTCCAACTTTAGAGGCTTATTTCCGACTATCATTGGGGTCCGAAGGACTAATACCAATTCTCCTTCCAAGAAATACTGAAGAATAACCTTTTTATTGAGGGTTCGTGTGACCCGGTTCTGATATACATCGCGATGGTGCAATGTGGGCAATCGCTTCTCAACTAGATGTTCCAATTCACCTAGTCGTTTTTATGATTGCTCATCATTGGATAACTGATCACAAATGGAAAGACTGATCGAGGTCAATTAGAGCTCAATGGACATGATTTCTTCTGTCCCGTATACTAATGAGTACGGCTTAGCCCGTGTAACGATGCAGATTATGGTTCGATAAGCCCACATTGCATGAATGAGTTTATCCAGCCATGATTTCTTATCTTTGTCCACCATTTTTTAGATAATGTTGGACATAGTCTTGTTGAAAGCCTCTACCTGTCCGTTGGCCACTGCATGGTAGCGAGATGAGTGGTTAGCCTTGATACCATATTCTTGATATAGTTTATCCAATTAAGAATAGAAGAAATTTGTTCCATTATCCATCAGTATGGTATAAGGGATTCCAAATCTGGTGATGATATTGGCTTTCACAAATATCACAATGTTTCTTTCCCTAACTTCTCTAAGGGGTACAACTTCTACCCATTTGGAAAATAAATTAGTTGCTATGAAGATATAGTTCAGTTTATTTGGATGTGGCGGGAGGATATGGTCCCACGATGTCCATTCACCATATGGAAAATGGCCAAGAGTACTTGGATTGATGAACTAACTCTGGGGGTTGGTGAATGAAGTTGGCATGAATTTGGCAGGAGTAGTATTTTGCGGTAAAATGCTCAGAATCTCGTGCCACTGTGGGCCAATAGTACCCAAGCCTTTGAACCTGATGGGAAAGCTTAGACCTCGGATGATGTTCTCCACATACTCTGACATGTAATTCATTCATTACGACAGTGGTTTCTTCACCATCAATGCATATAAGGAGGATTCAATCAAGGCCTAATTTGTAGAGGAACTCTTGCTGACTTGTGCTGCCATATAGGACAAAGTTGAATGACCTTCTCTGTAATTTCTATAATTCAGCCATGTCTGATGGAATTTTTCCCCATTGAAGGTAGTTTTCAATGGGGGTAAGCCAGTCGGTGGCAGGAGAATATGGTTTAGGGACAGGACGGAAATTTTAGATTTCTCCTGTCTTAGCATGATCAAATGGCCAGACCATTCGACGATGAGAAATACTGATAGTTGTTTCATCCTGATCTAGGTCATCTAGGGCTTCGACCGCATTAGCTAAAGCTTTTGCCTGAGCATTTTGAGACCGACGAATATAGGTCAATGTTGGTTCTGTGGAGAATTCTTCCATTAACCCTCGGACATGGTCAAGCAGGGGAATCTGGTCCTCCTTTTTAATATTATAGTCACCATTGACCTACTTGATGACCAGTTCTGAGTCACCTTTTATCTTAAGGTGGTGTACTTGTTCCTGGAGTGCAAGCTCTAGCCTTACAATGAGGGCTTGATATTCCTCCACATTGTTTGTACATCCTTATGACAGGAGAATGGAATATGGAAAGACTGACTTTTCGGGGGACATGAGTATTATCCACAGACCGATAATATGTCTTAGGAATGCGACGTCTAAGTACATTACCCATGTTTGGAACTCATCTTAAACCGAGAAGATGTATTCATCAGGTAGCTAGACTTCTGGTGTGGGGGTCCCTGTCCAGGGGTGATCTGCAAGAAAATATACTAATGCCTAGCCTTTGATGGCCTTCTGAGGCACAAAACGGATGTCAAACTGTTGTAGGATGACTTCCCATCAGGATAGGCGCCCGGTTAGCATCGGGCAGCTGAGGATGTACTTGAGCGGGTTACTATGTGAGACCAAATGGACTTCATGATACTGTAGATATTGTCACAATTTTTGAAATGCGAAGAACAAGTCCAAAAAACTCTTCTTGATGTTTTTGTATCAGGTTTCAGCGTCGATCATGGTTCGGCTGAGGTAATAGAGTCTGTTTTCACTACCAGCGTCATTTTTCTGTGCGAGGAAGGCCCCCAGTGACCACTCTAGGGTTGTCATGTATAGGATGAGATTTCTTCCTTCAACCAGGAGCATGAGCCCTAGTGGGCTTAAGAGGTACTTCTTTTGGATGTCTAATGCCTCTTGGAAATCATCTACCCATTGGTACGTAACCCCCTTTTTCAATAACCTGGTGAAGGGAAAACATTTATCGGCCAAGTTGGCTATGAACCACCTAATGTAAGACAGGTTTCCTTGAAATCCTCTCAACTCAGTGAGATTACGGGTAGATGGTAAAACAAATATAGCCTTTTTCTTTTTAGGTTCAACTTCGATTCCAAGATGGCGTACGAAGAATCCAAGTAACTTCCCTGAGTTAACCCTAAAGGTTCATTTCATGGGGTTCATCTTCAGGCTATGTTGTCAATCTCTGTGGAAGACGGTTTGAAGGCCTGACAGGTGATCTGTGTGTTGTCTTGATTTGATCACAAAGTCATCCACGTAGCATTCGACAAATATCCCGAAAAATTGTTTAAAGATACGATGAATGGAACGTTGATATGTGGCACCCGCGTTCTTGATTCCAAAGGGAATGACCCTGTAGTATAATACTCTTTGAGGGGCCCTAAAGGTAGTGGCGTCTTCATCTTCTTGGGAATTCTTGATTTGATTATACCGAGAATAGTTTTCCATGAAGGAGAGAGCCTCATACCTGGCTGTTGCGTCGATTAATAAACCGGTGATCCGGACCAAGAAATCATCTTTCGGGAAATACTGATTGAGATCTCTAAAATCGATGTAGATGCGGATTTTTTCATTAATTTTTTTGATAGGGGAAATGTTAGCTATCCATATGGGGTATTGGACCTCCCTAATGAAGCCTAATTTAATTATCATGTCCACTTCATCCTTTATTTTGGCCGCATGTGTGGGGTGCGTCCTTCTCGCGGCTTGTTTATAGCCCCGGTAGTCCTCTGGAAGACCTAAGTGGTGTGTTTCCACTTAGAGATCAATTCCCAGCAATTATGTGTAATTCCAGACAAAAACATATCGATGTTGCTTCAAGAAAGCGGTATATACCTTGTGCTCATCAGGAGACATGGTTGTACTAATGAGAGTTGAACATGGGTCTTCCTCTATACCCAGGTTTATTTCCCTGATCTTGTCCACATTAGTGGAGACAACATACTCAAATGTGGGAGGTGCATCCCTAAGATTGTCCTCCTCCTCTTCCCCAAAATTCTCATCTTCTTGAATCGACGGGAGGAGAGTTCCCAGGCCAAGATCTAGGGAGTCCGAAGGTGAGGCATCATGGGCGTCCCCGCTCAAGTATTTGTCCCCAAATTGAGGGTTAGGGGACGTTTCCACATTGTCATGCTCGGCTGTTGTGGCTGAAGTCATGAGGATAGCTGAGTGCCTATCTGGACATGAACACCTACTCTCAACATGGTTGATGGGTAGTATGTACTATCTATTGAGCTACTTGAGGGGGTCATCCAGGACCATTTACAGGACGTTTGGACTGGGGATCCAGTCAACACCATCGACCGAAGGCTTCTTCTTCTTTTTCTCATAAAAACTAGCGTCAATGTAGTGTGACTCAGAGAGCTCAAAAGGGGTCTTGTCAGCGTGAAATCTCCAACTTTTTCCATTGACTCAATACTTAATACACTGGTGGTAGGATGAAGGAATGGCCATGTGATTATGGAGCCACGGCCTTCCTAGAAATGCATTGAATGCTGTGTTCTGCCGGACCACCAGGAATTCTGAGTAGGTCACAAGGTTGCCAAAATGGGTTTTTAGCTTGATTTGTCCCATTGTCTTCTGTTAACTATTGTTGTAACCCAAAAAATTTGTGGCTGAATGTATTAGATCATCCTCACTATATCCCAACATATGAACTGTACTTAGGGGAAGGAGGTTAACTTTCGAGCCATTGTCAATAAAGACTTTCCAGTTCTTGACACAATTTAATGTACCAGACACATATAGTGGTTTAAAGTGTCCTTGCATGATGAAATCTTTGTCCTTATCGGTGAAGGAAATAACTGCATTTCACTCAGATGGGCTAGTCTATGTCCAATAAATCTAGGCGGTGGCTACCTCATCTTGAAACTTGTGGGGGCTGAGTAAGGCTTCTATAAGCGCCTCCCTGAGATCTGGTAACAAACTCAGGGAATCCAGGATTGATATTTTGGATGGTACTGACGCCAGATGCTTAAGAGTATCATATTTCTGATCCAGTGGCCGAAGCTTCTTCATTGGTGGGAGAGTTTTAGCAGGAACTTTTGGAGTTGGAGTTTGTGATGAAGAGGAACCGACCGTGGGGTTGGAGGTCGACAGTGATCCCATGTTTTGGGGTCTCAGCCCGGACAATCTGTTTGTGCACACTAGGTGGCTAGACACTTGTTCCTCCTCTAAGGGGTATCGTAGAATGATGGTGCATAGTAGATTCTTGTGGAGGCAGAGAGATATTATTCCTCTTTCGGAGTCCGTCAAAGGGCTCTCCAATGGGTTTCTATGATATTAACGGTCTGGTCCAGGGTAAAACCATAGGTTTGGTTCCGGCTGTGACAACACCTCACCTGGTATCCCCTGCTTCTACGATTCCCCCTCCTGGATCCTCGTGTTGGGAACTTGGGTTGATATCCATACACTTTGTCAGCGAACGACTCCATTATATGGACGACGTTGATGGAACCAATGATTATTTCCTCATACAATGACATATCATCTTGTTCGATTGCCTCTGATGGTGCCGTTTGGTGGGTTGGTGCCCGTGGCGCCATGTTCGGGGGCATAAAATATGACACTATTGCGGATAACATCGGCTTCGTTGCGGATTGCACCTCTTGCACTTTTTGGCTCCCTTTTTTATTAATCCTGGAAGACCATCTCATGGAGGGTTGGGAGGCCGATCTTGTCGGTTGTGCGGCATTAGGGGTTGTTGGCGGCAACATCAGCTACTGTAGTTGATCATGGAGTATGCACTGAGCTCAATTGATAGTCTTCTTAGTCATCCAGCCATCAAATTATTGCCACTTCTTACTGGTTACTTCCTTCCACCCATCCCTTTTGTTAGAGCCAGTGGTAGAAATATATGTCCCATGTGTTGGGGGTGGCCCCAGTTTGACCTGCCCTGAATCTACCATCATTTTCAGGATGTCTTTGAAGAAAAAGCATTCTGAAACATTTTTCCCTAGCATTTCATGCTAGGGACAGTAATCTGTCCTATCATCATTACCGACTTCTTCAGGCTTCCTTGGTTCCGGGAGGTGTAGCAAATTGCAATTCATGGCTGCGATAAAGTAGCCACAGACTTGGTCTTCTCGGAACGAGTTACGTTGTGTCTTCATTCCTCGAACTGGTTCTGCTTCAATCCTCTCTGATCATCCCGTATGGGTGGAGGTGGATGCTGATACATAGGGGGACCTTGACGATTTGGTGGAGGCCTAAGCGGTGGAGTAGGTACAGGTGCTGTCTTGAGCATGACAGAGGATGCTTCAGCTCTAACTGTTCTCTTTGCCGGAGCTACTGTGGCTATTCGAGACATCAGATTAGTCCGCTGCAGGGAGTCTTCAATTCTCTGGGAAATGGAAGAGAGATTATAGAAGCCAGTGGTGTGCTCCACTGGTATGAGCGATGTTCGCAGCTCATCCAAAAGGTTATCGATGCATATGAAAAGCATCTCGTCTTGGGGCATTGACCTATTCAGAGAGAAGGTCAGACCCTTCCATCTGGAAATGAAATCTGAGACCTTCTTGTTCTCCCCCTGTTTCCCATTCATGAGGTCTATGATCATTGTTTTATTCAGCGTTGAGCTGAAATGGAACATGAACTACTATCTAAGGTCTACCCAACTTTTTATTGACTAAGATGGATGATTCGTATACTAGATGAAGCCCAATCTTTGTAGGGTCTGCACAAAGCATCTGAGTTTTACTACTTCTTGTTATTCTGAAGTTCCTCTCATAGCGTCACAATAAGATGTGTAGTGCATTAAATGTTGTTTCGGATCGCCGGATCCATTGAAAATGGGGAATACAGGGAACCCAAAATTGTGTGGGGGTGGCATGTTTCTCACCCAATCCAGGTAGGGCTTCCGCTCTGCCTGTATCAGAGTGAGGCGACCTTCTATTTCTTCCAATCAAGCTGTAAAAGCCTCAATTGTGTTGGTGATACCCTATTTTACATCCTATTGGGCTCAGTATTGTGCAGGTGTAGCCCAAGGCATTGCTTGAGGATCCGAATCGACCGACACCAATGGTGAATTTTCACTTTTTGGTGCCTTCAGAGGGTTCAGATGCACTCGATCTGGTTGCTTCTGGAGTGGAGGGAAGTCTTGGTATTCATTTGAATCCATATTCAGGTAGTTGGACGGGCCGAGCACCTCATTGGGAGGGATCCCTAACTGTGCTTTGTTTGATAGAGCAATACTTGGTCTTTGTGGTGCACTTACTTGGAGTTCAAGGTGTGGCTCTTCTTTGGAAGCTCTTTCAAAAAGACGGTTCCTCTAGAGTAGCTCGGCGTTAAGCAACCTCAAATCTTTCATTTCATCTTCCTTCTGAATGAATCTATATTCGAGAATAACTCGCTCGTTTTTATCGAGAGAAGGGGACAAGTTAAGGGTAACCGGTACTTTGTCCTTGTCGTTGTTTGGAGCTCAAAGGGTAAGCATTGGAGGGTTAGCTGGTGGGGTGACCATATTTAGGGCGACCCTCTTGTTCCGGGAGTGCACACCTGGTGGTTCGTTGTGAGTCACAACCTGACTAGAACCATCGTCTCCCGATCCATCAGGATTTGCATCATATCTAGTGTCACATGTGGGTTTAACCCCTATGGCATTGATGGATGCATATCACGGGGTGTAAGAGAAGTCATCATCCAAATAGGAATAGTATCTCTCACGCCTTTTACTGGTCTTCCGTTTCCTATACCGGGATTTCTTTTGGACTCCTTGATAAACGGTGACACAGAGAGTTCTTTGATGCCTCTTTACGGTACACCTCCTTCTTGGAGGGGATGATGATTCAAAAGATGGTATAGGGAATGAACCTCCTCTTCTGACTATCCTCCCTAGATGAGAAAATACTGATTCTCATGGGGGAGGTTGTTGTTGAGGTGGTAAAAACGAACACATCCCTGAGGGCTGGGGTTGGAATTGTCCATTGGATGTTGAGTCTCTTCCCGTTTTTATTTGTATTACAGGGACATTTGTTGTTAAAAATTCCCCCAGACCTGCAGGCTGGGATTGAAACTGGATTGCGGTAGTGGCTGCTGCTATCTCTACCTGCCTGATCTTATGTTCCCCCTTTCAGAGGTGAACTATATTTGATTTCGAGTTCACTGGCGAATCAATCCTCTCGGTGGAGGAAGGAAATGACCACTGATTGGCCTCTCTTAGGAGAGAGGTTTGTTGTATGCTTTCAGTGTCCTAATTTAGGAGCTCTTGAATGGATTTTTCCCTTTAGGTCAGACGCTTTTGAGACTTACTCAAGGCCTGTCTCTGTTGGGCGTGTCACCTTTCCTGAACAGGGACCCCACTCGATTTCTTCTGTGACATGATGACGTTGAAAGACATTATACCGAATGGGTTTTTCTTGGTGGGGAGTGGAGCGAAATGCGGAGCTCCATTTTCTCCCCATCCTATGATATGGCCTCCCGTTGGGGCATCACCACTGAGGTGGCCCAATTGGTGCAGTGCTCTGAGGAAAGCTAACTCATTGTTTCTTTTATGCCTCTTGGGTTTCTGTTGTCGTGCCGAAGGAAGAGCTTCCAGGTATATGTGATGCAAGAGGTCTCCTATTGTATAGACATGCTTTACATACCCATCGTAGGCCAGAAAGATTGATTTCAGCCGGAGGAGGGTTGTCCATATTTTGGAGCAGATGTCGTGCACACATTCTTCTAACAACTTTCTAGGAATGTCGATTTTAAAGGTGGCCGTGGAACAAAAGATAACTGGTACATCATTTCTGGCCAGTCGTTTCCTCAGGTGTAGCATGTCGGCATACTCCTCCACTAGTGATTCCCCTACATTTTCATCCCAATTGAAATGATTACTGATACTGTGGTCACATACAGTGGGGCCGGATGGTATTAATTTATCATGTGGGAAATTATGAGGTGGCTTAGAAGATGAACATGGCCCTGGATTGTTTCCTGATTGAAGAAGGTTGTCGTTGGCAACTAGCTGGGAATATGACATGCTCAATCCCATCCTTCTGAGTGCCTCGACATATGAGTACTTTTCTTGTGCTGGATTTGGCATGGTGAAGACCTTCTTATCAATATGATATGTCACTGTAAGGAGGACTTTTTCAATGGTCGCAGCAATGGCGAGGACTACCATCACAGCTGCCGTAGGGAGAGAACCTACGGGGTACACCATGGGGAGGGCCTTCAGAATGTACCACATTGAGGGGAGGGCCTTCTCGTTGATTGGTGTCTAGGTGGGGAGGTCCTTTTCTATTCATGTTTTAATGGCGAGGGATACCATTAGTATTTGACGCCTCACTACATAGAGGACTTTTGTAGTGCATACCCTGGGGAGGGCCTCCAAGGCGTATCGCAGTGACAGGAGGACCTTCTGGCTGCATAGAGTTGTTACAGGGAGGTCCTCCGCAACAATTTCCATCATGGTGAGGATGACCATCATGGTTTAACGTTTGATGTGTATCACATGGAGGACCTTCAAGAAACACTGCGATAAGGGGAGGACCTTCTTTTTGCTTGGGTTCATTGCTGGGAGGACCTTCGCAATGGCGACCGTGGTGGCGAGGACTACCATCAGAGCTATCGCAATGGAGAGGACTACCATCAAAACTGCTGTAGGGAGAATATATGCAGGGTACACCATGGAGAGGGACATCAGAATGTACCGCAACAAGGGGAGGGCCTTATCGTTGCGTGATGTCTCTACAGAGAGGACCCCCGTTATCAGAGTGGCAAGGACTACCACCATGATCTGATGCCTGGCTATGTGGAGTGACATTGCAACGTAACCCCTGGGGAGGACCTTCAGGGTAGACCTTGACAAGGGGAGGACCTTCTTGTTATGATGAGACGTCACTACGAGGAGGGCCTCCGCAGTTGCGACTACGATTGTGAGGACTACTATCACTATCCGTGGTCCCACTACCTGGAGAGTGTTTGTAGTGTATACCCTGGGGAGGACCTTAAAGGGGGACCACAGTAAGTAGAGGGACTTCTTGCTGCCCGATATTCTGCCTACACGGAGGGCTACCATGACTCACATCAAAACAGAAGCTCTCATGATCGATCGTTATATGCCCATGGGGGAGGCCCCTGTGGGTGCTCTACGGAGGACCTTCAGAGCTACTGGTAGCGATATTACGTGGAGGACCTTCGAAACTGCTACTACCACTCCTATAATATGATAATGGATGGGAAAGGTTTCGAGCTTCTGATATGTTCTTAGCAGCATTGGGATCACCAGCTTCCAGCAGAGCGGATTCATGAACCTGCTCTTTATTTTCCAGCTACATTTGGTGCATTCGGGGAGCTTTGTTATGGGAAGCGGGGACCGTCTGCTGTTGGTAATGGACTTAACGTTTTGGTCCCTTTATAATTGGTTCTCGTGATCCTGTTGGGTTATGCTGACAAACATATTGACTTTTAGCATGGATATATGCCTTCTCTCGAGCATCCAATGTGATGGATGGGTGTCCCCTAGTAGGAATGAGTGAAGCTACTCGATCTGTTTTCCCTTGTATCACAGAATATGGCCAACGACCCTCCTGGGAGGAAGCAGGGATGTAGATCTTCTCCAAGGTGGCTATCACGTCTCTTAGATGACTGGCATCAATTGGAGAGATGTGCTCACGGGCCTGAGTCCTTGCTATTTTTGCTGATGAAATTACATTCTAAAAAGTCTGTAAGATATGATCTGGGATAGATACCTGGTCATACATCATTTCTAGGATATACATAGAGACATCTTTGGTTGGAATGAGTATGAAGGCCCATTCCGGTAGCAGAGTAGGAATATCCTGCTCTAGTCCTCTGGTGGTCAGTGGGTACTGACTGTTCTCTTATGTCGGGGCAGTTGAACGGGTCTGACCCTGTGCCGGGATATGCCGGTTTATTTCTCCATTTTCCGTCACATCAGGATGGAAGACATTACTTGCATATACAGGGAGCTATACAAGCATATGTTTGTTTCCCGCCGTTTCGAGTCGGTGGAGTTTGTTGGTAGGGAGGCGTGCCTGCCTATTAATTTCCGCCACATCTGGATGGTGGGCTTTGTTGGTCGCCACCATATTGTAATGGTAGGCATTAGGAGCATCTGCTAGGAGATGGTCCTGCAGGTGCTAGGTCGCCACCATGTCTGGTTGGTGGGATTCACGACCCTGGGGAGGGAGAGGTGCCTGCCGGGTAGGTGTCGTCCTATGTGGGTGATGGGCTTGATGGAGCTCGGTGGGGATGCACGCCTACTGGTATGATGCCGAAATGTCTGGATGGGGGGCTTTGGAGGATCGGATAGGTGTATGTGCCTGCTCCCAAAACATCTCTTTGACTGGGCAGTAGAGCTCCTCCTCAAGGACAAGGGTGACGACCTGCCACTGGTTATACATTTTTCGCCCTCATCGAGCGGTCCGAGGGGCCTGAGCTCATGGAGCATGGGCCTAGATCCTCAGGGCAACATCCTATGTAGCATGATGATATTAAGTTGTAGCGTAACCGCGACGACGTCTTCCGGTGGGGGCCTTAGAGAGAAACCCCCATTCAGTGGGGATGAAGTCTTCAGTGTCAACCTCATCTGCCTCCCTAAGGTAAGGGAAGTTTGCATTGTCTCATTTCAGGGGTAGACTCCTGAAATGGTTTGAGACGACAACATGAGCTGTCTGGAACTGGTTTTGCAGTCATGGATGGGTAGGCGACCGACGGGTCTTGGCAGATTGGAGGGCGTGCATGGCCACCTGTACCATTGAGAGAGTACCGTTCAAGTGTTACTATCAGATCAATGCATCCGAGACCCGGTGTTGAAGATGTTGGGTAGGTGATAGGGTCCTTCGTTTGTGAGGATGTCCGGTCATTGCATTGATCAAAGTATGCCTCCTTGAATCCCTCCGTGATGCCATTATATTTTAGTGGTACCTATAAATTTGTTTAAAAAATACAAATAGCAAACCCATCAAAGCATCATATCATGATCCCATGCATAATTAATGACCTTGCTTGGCCCTCCTTGTGAGGTTAAGGGGGAACAGTGTGGGATTAGTTTAAATCTGTCATGCTTAGTTAAATATTCATGTCGGGTTCACCATTTTTGATCTGGATCGGTTTGAAATTCCCAACGGTTCTGTATCTGACGATATGAGGACTTACATTCTAATGGTAGGTTTTCACTAGGTGATTTGGCCAACAACGCTTGAGAACAAACATTGGTCGAGAGGATAGGAATTCGAGCTCATCGCACCCTTTTGGGGGTAATTATTTCCCGTTCCGGGAATCTCTTATAGATCTAAGACATGTTCATATGTTCACGAATCATTGGTTCATACCCAACAATAGTGTCTATAGATTACTCTTGGTTGGGAATGGTCAGGTGAACGCAGGTATTGAAGAACATTTAGGCTCGAGTATTACCATCCCTCATTGGATTAATGACTCCAAGGGGTTGGACTTGTTGAGAAAACACTGGTTTAAAGCCTCATAATTGTCCTCTCTTGGGATTATTATCATCCAGTTGGACAGATAATGACTTGAGTGTTTGGATCAAACCCTTGATGCAGGCTTCCTACGTATCCATGTGAGAGGAATCAAAATCCACATATTTCAGTGAAACTTTGTGGGACACATCACCATTTAGCGTCATGTGACAAGGACTCAACCGTAAAGTTTAAAGTTATGTGCAAGGACCCCCCCCCCCCCCCCGGGGCGAGAGATGCCCGGTCCAAGCTAGTGTGGGACTTACGTCGAGACAGCCTGGAAGACCCAAGGGAAATTATTTCTGGAGCCCGAAGATGGTCCTACTGAAGAATAAGGACATGTTCTGATAAGGACAGATGTTTATCAGACTTAGACATCAGTCTTTCACCTCGTGGAGGTTTCCTACGTATACTGGTTGGTCGGGAATCAAATTCCATTTAGTTCATCGACGGTTGTTAGAGAACTGATGTCAATGTGGTCCCAGGGGTCCGATGGTAAGTGGGCTTGATCCTCGTGGAGGATTCCTACAAAACATGACTTTACATGGATCAAAGTTTCCATAGTTCGGAAGGTGGGGAATTTTTTCTTACACTTTAGGAAGACCAGGAGACTATTTGATGGTCGATTCTTACTCTAAGCTTACGTGAGTCATGCTTGATGTGAGAAACAAGAGGCAGTAGGAACCAGACGACCACATCGTGAACGGTGTGTCAGTGGGAAGTGATGTGGGGCTTATGAGGGGGCGGCCCAGAGAAATAGAGATTGGTATTTACTCCAGGATAGAGGCCCAATGGTGAAAATGGATAGCGGGAGAGGGAAAGGGTTACGAAATCCCTTGTGTCCCTCTCCCCTCTTGGTTCATGGCACCGGGGAAGTACAGAGGTTCATGGGTGCTACCTCCTACAAGAAGGGTTCGGGGATTACACCAAGGGGGCTTCCATGTCACTCTCAAGAGAGGGGATAATTACTCACCACTGGCGCCAAAAGGAAATGAAAGCAGGGCCCCCACTCCTGGTAAGTGGAGAGGCAGAAAGGGGACTCCCGGGCTCGGACCCTGCACTACAGTCGGTTTGTGAACCCATGAGCATTTTGGGAACCCACTAAAGGGCCGAAGCAACACCTTTCATCTCGCCTACCATGGGTATGTGAAATCAATGTAGCGCGCTGATGCACCTAGAGATTGCATCATACAGATCTGGTGGCTTTAGTAGAGGCCCTGGCTCAGGGCCGATGAATAGACCACAGAAGGGATTGTGAAGGATCCGGCCGGATTGGAAGGATTTTATCTGAATCGGGGAATGGGAACACCGAAGGAGTTGGTGGGCCACATGGGTGTTTGTGGAGTAGCGCCCTTTGCGTAGGGGGGTGTTACGCGGTTGGAGAAGTTGTCCACGTACCATGGTGATGCACGAACTGATAGGCATCTAGCTTACTAGGGTACTACGTGGCTTCGGGTTCAGCCCGCGTACCAGGTTGGTATGCAGAAGAGTGCGCACGAGAAATGGAGGCCAGGGGAGATGTCGTTCGGGGGTTCATCGGTCAGGGCTTCACCCGTGTAGGAGGGTGCTACATGGTGCATCAGATAGAAAAAGGGGAATAAACTCCCTGGTCTGTGGGAAGTACATCCGTGGAGGGGCCATGGCTCGTGGTCATCTTTTTTTCTTTTTATTTTATGTTTACAGTTCACAAAGTTGTTATGCAGTTTTTGGTTCCCTATTAATTCGTTTCCAGTTTCATACCTGTTCTGGTTCGCGAATTGTAACATTAGTGTTTACAAAATCCTAAGCTCCTTCCTCCGAAATTCTTCCACCTGGATCTGATCGATCCCTTTCTTTTCCCCCTCTATGTCCATTTAAAGAGGGGGGAAATAGTTCTTTCTATGATCATGCGGCACCTTTTTCTGAGGCCCATGACCGAAAACCCGGTTTATGGATGAATTAGTCAATCTAAAACTCGTGAGGGCATTGAATGCACCTCATCTGAGAACTAAGTCGGTGCTTCGCAGCTGCGCATGTCTCCGCCTCTAATCTATGAATGACAATGCACATGGTGTGGGACTATCGGTGTGCTTCGTGGCTGGGGAGTTTCCTGAGGGTGGACAGGCCTGGCTTCATTGGCTATCTTCCTGTTTCGCACCTGTGTAGGAGCTCCACCCTCATTTTTCAAACGACAGCATCTGCGGGAAGGAGGTTCGCCGAACCGGCCACGTACTGTTGCTGGGATCCGGTACGCGGATCGGTTCGGTAGATTCCCAAGTCTTGTTGTAATCATATTTCCCCCTTGCAAAATTTTCAGGACCCTAAAATTACATAAAATTAAAAAAAAGAAAACCCAAATGATGGATAATTATCATGGATTTTTGAATTAAGTACATTATATAACAACTTAAAACAAGAAATACATTATATTTATTGAAAACCACCTTAAAATTTTCATAATATTCGTCTGTACATAAAACCGCACGGGATAACCTAGGGGATACTTATGAAATGTGTGAGATATAATGTTTCGTAAGGGAATAAACATGGAATAATATGAAGAAAGTAATAAATGTTATACAATAGGTATATCAGTGGTACATAAAAGGGGTGAGAATCATAAACATGAAAAATGATTTGTGATATAGAATGAAAACATAAAGGGATCATAGGACATATGGAAACAACTTAAAACAATACTTCACAAACATTTTAAATGGTAACTTTTAAAAAATCATGATGGAAAATGTACCATTAAGGAATCAGGCTTTCTCAGTGTCTACATAGAACATCCCATGAGACTAAACATTATCCAATGCATTGTAGCACTATATAATTTTGAGTGCACTCATCACATTAATATCATTCTCCTGTTTAAGTGTTCCATATAGGTCATAAAAATGTAATCATGTATCATCAAATTTTATTCCATGATCGTGCAGTGTGGAATAAATACATGTAAATCCAAAATCCAAAATTATATACTTATAATGGTAAACAAAATTGATAGGAAATTGGTACGAGTATTCATTACACAATTATTTAGCATGGAAAATCATGATGTAATTTCGTAAGCATTACTATGTCACCTGAAAATTCATAAATTCATTTGATGAGAGTGATATGGGTCTCCCATAATTTGGAAAAAAATTACAATAATAAAGACATAAAACACACACCCCAACAATAGTAATTGAAAATATAAGGCATATGATAATGATGAAACATGAATAAAGTGCATAATGAAAAAATCCCTTACCTTGAGAGTGTGGCTTCCAATGATTGGGAGGAGCTTATTGAGAGTGTGGAGGAGTCATTGGAGGACTCTAGAGATGATAGGTCATAGTATAGATGTTATATATGTATTTTTAGGGAATTGTAGTGGGGTTTGAAGTGTGTTTTTATTCAAAAATGTATGGGGAATTCTTTATCATTTCTCAAACATCGATTTTGGACTATTTGTAATAAAATAACCAAAAAAATACATTACCATGATTTTTGGCCATCTATTCAACCAAATTGGAGTTTTTTTCATTATTTTATAAGTCCCATGGTCTAAATTAAAAAAACAATACCCCAGATTATGTGGAAGTTAGTCATACTCTTTTAGAAATGATTTTAAAATAATATAATTTATTTATGATTTTGGAAGATTCATAAAGGCTTTATAAAATTAATCAAATGAACATTAAATCACATTATATTAAATATAGAAAATTTATTAGGTCTTGGATACCCTTTATGGTATTTACTGAATCACTATTTGGTAATTATGATTTCATAATAAAATCCTTATAATTATACAACAATTAATTTTAAAATGAAAATTCGACTGTTTGAAAAAAAATTAAAAAAATTACTATTGGATAATTTTGATGATATAAATCCAGAAAAAAATTAAATTTATAAAATTAATTTTATAAATATGTTAATTATTAATTTTTAAATTTAAATAGACATTTATTGATAAGTAATGGGTTTTTTGACAATAACAGTTTCCGAACCCATATAAAAATTTCATTTTACATTATAAAAAGTATATGATCATTTATATTTTATAAAAATACATTATAAATAATAATTCACTAAAAATGTTTTATTTAAAAAATACATTAATTCATAGAAATAAATGTTTCAATTCAAATTGAATACTAAAAAAATAAAATTTGTGTTTTATGGTAAAAAAAATTAAAACCATTTAAAATTTAATAATTGGAAGAAAATATTAACATTGTTATATTGAAAATAAATATACATATTAATATTATTTTATCTTTATAAATATCCCATTAATACACTAGAAAATTCTCTAAGGGTATGGTGTGTGATAGTGAGACTTTCATTATGTGGTTCAACGTACATGGTTTGGGTTGTGATCTCGATGATCTTGAAATGCTCTAGTAAATGGGTTTTCTATTTCTTAAATTGTTGCAGCTCATCTCGGGCTCGATCAAGGGAAAAGTTTGGTGATGCTATGTCACATTGATGATTTTATAAATGATCTTCATAGGTCACTATCCTTCTAGTTGAGGCAGTCAGACACTTTTTTTTAATTGGATTTTTTAAATCCTGATATTTAAAAGTAGTCCTGTGATCAGTATTCAATGACTATGTTATCAATGGAAATGATTCTTAATGGATTATTAAATCTTATAGGTTATAATAAAACCAAATAAGTTAATGTGTTTTCTATAACCAAAATATATAATAATACATTTGATTAAATTTCATGGGGAATTTTATCTACAAAATTTTGGGTTGTAACATAAATATCATCCATGTGATGTGGTGATTAAAGATAATTCACATCATTTTGTAGAGGTGGTAGTCCACACATATGCACGAACTACATTATCATTTTTTAGTGAATGGAAAGGTAAGAATGTAAATGATATATTTTCTTCTAAAAATAATAAATATTTCATGAATATAGTATGTATACATTAAATCCATCATTATAACCAGTCTTGAGATACAAGTATCGAAAATGAATTAAATCAATTCACAAGGCTGTGGTCCTATATACACTTGAATGATGGTTTCATATCACATTTTATGGAAGAGAAAATGGATATAGGTTGTTACATTAATATAAATACACCTACGTATATGTAATATATTTGTTTTATTAAATAATCATTTGTAATGAATATTTAAAATAGGTTAAATAAGAAATAAGACTAAAACATGCATGTAAAACTATACCTATTATTTGGACACTCTCTTTTTATTAACACCTTAATCCTTATATTGTTGATATAATAACTAGATAATACATATATAATGAGGGAATTGATTCATCAGAAGGAATTGTTTCATGTAATTTGTAAAAAAATTGTTCTCGAAGTGTTATGTAAATGGAATAAGGGATTCCCATTTATAAAATATAGGAGGGGAAATGTTGGAATTTCTAAAAATATTAAATTCTTATAAATTAATTTTAAAATAAAAAATGGATCTAAAATGGTATATTTTGATGATTGGTTGAGTATGTTTCTATATTCTCTCAACCAATATAAATTAGATAGGTTTATTTTAGGTTATGAAACTTACCTTTTGGTTTTAACCTTTCACTAACTCTTTTGAAAATTGCGGCAATATTAAATATTTCTACTCTTTAAGGGTTAATAATATTACTATAAAATAAAAAAGGACCAATAAATAGACCATATTAGAATTAATTGACAATATACCATTAAATTGGAAGAATCATAATATTTTAGTAATTTTATATCTTTTTATAAATTATTATTTAATTCAAATATCAATAATATGTTTTTATAACTATTCATTTAAATAGATTTTATATTAGATAAAATACAAGTAATTAGTATCTAATCAATTAAAATATCTTCAACCTGTTATAGTTATCTAAAAAATTTGTTTATCACATTAATTATATCAAGTTATATAACATCTAATAATTTTAATACCAATTATTTTATTTTTCCATTAATTAAAAAATTAATACCTCAACATTATGTAAAGATTTAACTTAATTATTTCTTCATTAAAAACTAAAATTAAATTACCATGGTGAATGCAAATCATTAATATTTATTATAAATAGTTATAACTGAATATTTCTTCTATTTATCCAAATGTTAATAATAGTAATGATATTTAAAATAAGAGTTATCCATTTTTTACTTGTCATTCAATAAAGTGTTACAAATGTTATAATAACATTAAAATGAAGAAATACATATAACCAAATAATCAAGCATTATGGATGAAATATACTCATCTAATAAAATTAAGGAATATATTCAGATCAATTTCTAGTCATTTGAATTGTATTTTTAAAATTAATTATATGATTCAAACTTTACGTTGGTAACAATAATTATTAAGTCTTCTATTAAAATAAATCAAAAATAAATGAAAACTATTTATCAAATTTAGAACCACTAATTACAAATATGTTATGATTTTTTTTCAAATTCAAAATACCTAATTGGTAGAATTTAATTTAAAATTAATCAAGAAAATCTAACAAAAAAATGGTTTTCAGAAATATTTCCATTTTAAATATAAAATGTTTTTATACAAAATTCATGTTTTTTATTATTTTTAAAATACCAAAATTAGATAAATTTAAATAAAATTTAGTAAAATTTTTTTAGAAAAAATTAATAAAATAATGTTACATTATAATAACATTAAAATAAAATATTGTTTGCAATAAAAATCTATATTTTCCATATTAATTGAAAAATAAAACTTCTCCAAAAAAATTCACAAAATCATCCTAAGATAATATTTAAATTATTAATTCAAAAATAATTTTCATTTTTGAAATTATAATTCATTAATTTATGAGTTTTATTTTAAATAAGAAAATATAATTCATAAATCCCCATATTGGATAGAAATAATGCCTTTTCCCACTTCTGGAAATCTGGGCTATATCAACAGATTTATAGCCATATTTTATAACAACCATGGCTATATATAACTAAAATCCATGACCGTAATAATGGTCGTGGCTATACCCCCACCCCTAGGGCTTACTCCTCTCTGTCCCCCTCCCTCCCTCAGGCTTACTCCAACGCAACCCCCTCCCTCCATCGCGGTGTGTCCCATTTATTCCCTCCCTTGTGATTCTTCCCCCACAATTCCACCTCCCCCTCCTCCCCTAATCTGATGTGGCCTCCCCACATCCCCGGTGACACGGCTCCAGCACACCCAGACCACCTCCCCTCTTAGGTGCCCTCCCTACCTCCCTATCTACACAGCTCTGACGACCCCCACCTCACCACTACACTCCTCCTCCGTCATGGATTGCCGTCTCTCAACACTTCTCCAACACGACTACAATACCTTCTGGAGTCCTCCTCAGATGAAGCCACCCCACCACCCCATGATTATTTTCCTTCGACATGGCCACCCCACCTCCATCTGATATCTAACATAGGGTTTCTTTGATTTCAGATCGTCAACTTCTTTAATTTTCACTGTTAAGATTTATATGTTTTGATATATTACGTTTTTAAGTCATATAAGAACTGATTCTATCTTTAATATATGAAAATATCAAATTGAGATAAATGAGATGAATCAAAATATCCAAAAGTTCACAAATAAAAATAGATTATATTTTATATTTTGGATGCTTAGTAAGGGAAATCAACATCCTATTATAACCAATCTATCATCCGGAGATTGATGTTCTTGAAGGGATTCAAAATATTAAAAAGAATATGAAATGTGTCTGAAATATAAAAGATAAATCAAAAGTTGATAAATAATACAACTAGGAGATAATTTATTATTATTTAAATGATCACACTAAATATTTAGAGTACAAGGCTGATGTAAATAAACTTAAGGTTATATATTCCCTATATGATTAAGAGATACAATTGAAGAAATAGATCTATATTAGTGATGTAGTGACATCTTGATGCATACGAAAGATCGTTTCCATTAGTATGGATTATAAGACCATAGTCAATTGGATGTATTTGATATAAATAACCTATCAAGAGACAAATGACTATATAGATATGGTATTGAGTTATGGATTATATGTTCTAACCTAGTGAAAGTATTGAGTTAGAGATGAAACATGCTCACCTATTATAATCAATTTTTTATACAGGTGATAAAATGTTTGTCTCATGCTTGACATGAACAGAATAAGAATCTTTTCACCCACATTGGGGGTCTAATAATTTAAAATTATTATGTGGTTTTCTACTGATAATTTTGTCCATGCATACAATGTGAATATTGATGTTTATATGTATGAGATCTATAAATCATAATATATCAATTGGATTAAATAAGTAAAATGAAAAGAAAAATTCAGTAAAACATTACTTGAGATAATTCAACATACCAATTTTGGTAGATATCATTCTGACATAATAAAAATTTGAATATAATTTGAAATGCCAACAAAGATGTATATTTTGATGCCAAATGGAGAGGGAGGGAATGGGATAGGGCTGGAGGCCACAATGAGTGATGGAGATGGCATCATCGAATGCTTTTCCATGCAAGGACGAGGCTTGCAACATCCAAGCATTACTCAAAAAGAAGAAATTTGATCTGAAAATGTGTCAGATGGATATTTTGATGCTACTGTATAACCGTTGTAAGGACATCAAGAAAAATTCAATACATTGTGGTTTATTTTATGATATTTTTAAGCATATTGAAAAGTAAATATAGAGAAAATGGAGGAGGTACAGAAACATTATAAAGAATTTGGGTGCGTTTGGTTGATGGAAACATTTTCGGTTTTTATTTTTTTGTAAAATGATTTAGATTAAAAATATTTGACCAGAAAGTGGTATCATCAACCAAATACAACCTACCCATTACATTTTTACTTCTGTTTCATTTTTGGAGTTTTGATGTAAGAATGTTTTTTGTAGATGAAGATGTTATGACATGTTATGTTCTATGAATGAATTTATTTAATTGATTTTAATAAATTCCATGTATATTTTGATTCAAAATGGATAATATATAGAATGGAAGATAATTTATTGAAAAATTAATGAATTTGATTAAATATTGAATATATTGTTCTTACTAATTTGGTGAGGAAGAAACGTATAAATTTTCTGATTTTTTGGATGGATATTCATAATAATAAATGAAAAGTGTGTATGGTTATGGTGACCACTATATGGTAAATGTTCCTACAACGGTTTAAGTGAATCCATCCCTATGTTTATAAAGTATGAAAATTAATGTTAAAAATTTAACTACACTTGGATGATGCTGAAGAATTTTATTTTGAATAAAAAGTGATTCTAGAAGTTACAATTATGAAAGAAACATTTTCCTTATAAGAATGTTTTTATATTAATATTTATCTAGAAAATACATTTATTGAATAGGAATTTTCGAAAATGGAATAAATATCTCAAGTTATTAGTTCATGAATAATGAAGTACTGATGGGATGTACATTGTTAAAAGATGATTGATGGATTCAAATTTAGGTGTATTTGGAAGATGAGGTTTTGAGAAGATTGTTAGTGATTTTGAGATAATTGTTAAATCCATACAATAGTTTATGAGGTTGGTATTGGAGACATGTATCATTTATTATGTATAGTCGACACACCGATAACATATATTTATGAAGTCTTTATATCTCACTTCTTTTACCTTTATTTCATTATAGGTGGTTTCTTATGATGAGGTTGGTTCTATCCACTACCATGAAAGGCAGTGAGTTCAACATCAGATTCAGGTATGTTTTCATCCATTTTTATTCTTTTCTCAATTTTAAATAAGGCTTTTTTGATTTTTGGGGTTTCTATATTTTTGTTGTGTGTTTTGAATCTTATTGAGATGAATTTGAGCCACTTATCGAAGGCAACTCACTGTATATTCATAGGTAAGAATTTATATATTAATTTCTCTCGTTATATGTATGTACTTCCTTGGAAGTGTGATTACTTAGAAGGGGCTTGGTTATTTGGAAAATGTATACATGTGTCGATGATAATGGCCTTAATCATGTGAGAATATATATAAGGATCATCTTTTACATGTTCAAGGCCATGCAGAAACATACACAGGGTTTATGTAATCATTGTGTATATGAAAAGGTGCATATGGATGAAATATGGATAGGGAATCTTAGAGTTGTCGATGATAAAAGTCTCAAGCACTGAGTGTGGCTTGGCTCTTATGAGTTTGGGTCCCTCTCCCAGCCTCTTTAATTCAAGAATGTTTTAAATTGTATTCATATGACTTCCTAATATTCCTTTTTTATATTATATTTCTATTCATGAATAAGTGTTAGTTAAGATAATTGTTTTGTTTGATAAAAAAGTCATTGTTTTGTAATAAAACCCCTCCAACGGAGGTGTGATATCTTCAAAAACACACAGTGGAAGGTTATGATTATATAGATTTCTTTACATTATTTCATAGATGATTTCCACTTTATTCTTTACCACTTCTTCTCTCATTTGAGACACCAAAAGCGTCACCAAATATTTTTTTGACTCATATTTTCTCATAGGCAAATTATAATCTTACCAAAATCACTAAAACACCCCTTAGTAATTAACTATTATGTGGATGATTTTTCATTTCACAAAACCCTATGAAATTTTTTTCATCTCTTCACTATGTTTCAAAATTACTGTGATGCATCTTCTATAATCCCAAAGATAACATTATGTAGTTATTGTATGTCGTAGATGTCCCTTACGTAGACAACATCTTTCATAGCTGACTTTTTCATAGGTCATGAATTACCATCATATAGTCTAATTTTATTTAGTGTGACCTTTATGTAGGTTGTGAATGGCCCTTACATAGCTTATTATCACCTTCACTAGCCCATAGATTCTTTCATGACCTTTATATAGTGCATATAATAACATTCTTAGGTAGTGAAATATCTAAATGGACTTTATTCAATGTGATTTCACCTTTACATATGTCACCTATTAAATTTCTTCATCTACATAATATTATTAAAACATTTATATAGAGATTAAATTACATAGGTCACCTTTACCATTATTTAATCAACATACATCTTGATTTAACATTACATAGGTAACAATTTCAACTCAAAATTAATTCATACATTTCTCAATCAATCCCAAGGACTTCAATGTTCTATCAAATGATATAGACATGGTTTCTTCGCCCATAAAACATTGTGTTTTTATTGAAGATTCGGAATTAAATTTAGAACATTGTCTTGAACCTCTTTACTTGAGTTCTTCATGATGTAGCCTTACAACCCATATTACATTAACTATAATTTTTCTAAACCTTATTGAAAATAAATAAAATTTCTTAATTTGGGAAGTTCAATATACACCTTTTTAGTATTTGAATCATACCCTTTTAAACATACCTGAAGTCAAGAAAATTCATTTCCCCCTTATTTATTTTAAATCCCTTCATGTTAGTATAAATAAAATAAAGGGAATAATGATGGGTTACCTTTCCCTTTAGTGATAGCATGAAGGTTTATTTGTATGTGATTTATGATGTGTAAGTCTTGACAGGCATGTGAAAATGTCTTGAGATGAAACTGGATTCCATTTCCTCATGTTTAAATAGTGAAATAAGAATTTTAGGGTTGTGAGAGGTCCTTTGGGTGATTTATTTATCTTCATGGCCATCTATAACAATGTGTATAATGTAAAACATTTTGGAATTATGTATTAATAACATAAGAGGTGTTTCATTTGATATGTTTGACTTAGTACACCATGTTAGCTTCCCTTGAGTTCCCTTTGATGATGGGGAACTCTTATATATGAGTGTTTAACATGGGGCTTACCACATGGAAGTGTTTTTTTATGATCTATCAATCGATCAACCAATCGTTGGAATATTGTGCCACATTATGGTTTACTTATGTTTTGTGTTTTAATTTTTTTGTACAAAACTAAATTTATTGAAACATTTTATTCCAAAACCGTTTTTGGGGTGTTATTTTTAAAGTATTTTGAATATCGTGTAAAACTTTTTCAAGAGTAGTATAGTATAAATAGAAATTGGTAAATGATTTAAAATTAAAATACATTTCATGAGCTATTTAATTTAAAACCTTTTTGGTGATTAATTTGAAAATGGGACTCGTGGATGTTTTTGATTAAAAAAATAGGTTTTATGATTTTTTTTACTTTCAGTTGAGGCTTTGAATGTGTTTGATTACATTATATAATTTGGGAAATGATTTAAAATTAAATGAGATTTCAATAAATTTATTGGTCCTATTATGAAATTCATGAGATTATATAAAATTGGAGGATAACGTTTTGAATTTTAGTGAGATTTTTTTTATATAAGTTCATTAATATCAAATCTTGGGTGAATATTTTATAAAATTATATACTTGGGGAGTTGTAATTTTACCCAATGAAATGGATTTTGTATTTTCTGAAGGAAGTGTGATTCTTTTCAATGTTTTTATATTTTTTAAATGAGTTTTCAAACTTTTTTAAAAATGCATAAATTTTTAAGAAAGATACTTTTAAATTTTGATCTTATTTAGGTGATTTTAGTTAATGAAATAGTTCTAAACGAGTTGTTTTTGGTGTTATAAATCAGATATGGTTTAAAACCGTGGCTTGTGATATTTAAATTAATTCTACCATAATGGTCTTAGTAGAAAGTATATAGTGTGTCTCCTTGGATGACCATGAGGATTATTCTTATCATCATTGGGTGTAGTTATTCTAATTTTAAACTATTCCCAAACAATGAATGGAGTGGTAATGTTAAACCATTACCTATTACTGGGTTTCATGAATCACTATCCTTTGTTTCACAATGATTGAGGTATACTATATGTGAATGAGTAGTTTGAATCTAACTGGGCATATTCGAAAGTGATTGTCTAGCACATCCCTTTTTTATGGTTATAATGATTTTAGTGATCAACAGTGCAAGGTCTTTTTACGGACTTAACATTATATATAACCTGAGAGTGGCGACCAGTTTATGTGATTCAAAACAAATTTAAACACCTTACCTTAAATATGTCACTACCTTGTCTGGATTCTGACCTTTTAAACATAAGGGTCACTCTTTTTATCTTTTGATTAAATTTATCCAATTTCCAATTCAAATGACGGTTTTTTACTATATATTCATTATGTTTTCTTAACTCAATTTTGGTGTGCATGAAGTGGCCCATGTTATTTGACGATGCCTAAGGGGACACTTGTCAAAGACAATTTGTCGAAAGAGGGTGTGTATTGTGACACATAATTGATATGTTCTGAATATTTATATACATTACATAGCCTTGGATCATGTTTAAGAAATAATTTTGGGCTTTTATAAGTTATTGAGTATCCAGAAATGGATAGTGGGCAAGGATAGGGGGAGGGGTGAAAGGGGGTGTGCAAGGGTGTCTGTAGGGGAAGTGGTATGTGTAGGGGGTGTGGGGGGGAGTGGGGAGTGCCAAAGGAGGGTTGTACAGGTTGAGGTGTAGTGGGGTTCAAGGTTGAGAGGGGTGTGTAAGGGTGAGGGGGTGCACATTGGGGGTGTTGGTGTAGGGTGTGTGCAGGGTGAGGGGGGTGTCCAGTGTGGATGGGGAATGAGAGGGGGTGTGCAGGGGGAGGGGGCAGTTGGGGTGTAAGGGGTAGGGGTGAAAGGTGGGAAGGAGTGTGTATTAGGGGCAGCTGGGGGTGAAAGGGGGAGGGGTTGCTGGTGTAGGGGAAGGGGGTGAAAAATCATCTTTATAAAAAATTATCATGAGTATTTAAGAATAATATCGATGATTCTGTTTTGATGCTTGGGTTATTCATCATAGCACAAATCATTGTTATTTGAGCTGAATGAGTGGTGTTTGAAAAATATAGTATTATTAATGATAATGTTATATGGTATTGTGATGTACATATCAATCTAAATATTTTATTTTTCATTTTTGGTTATGGATTTATGATTCATTTGTCATGTAAAACTGCCACACTGATCACATATATATAATAAGTTGTTATATCTCATTTTTTTCAAACTATTTTCCTATAGGTGGATTCTTATGGTGAGGTCAGTTCTATCAACCACCATTGAAGATAGTGAGTTAAACCTTGGATTTGGGAAAAGTTTATTCCGTTTTTATATGTTGGCACAATTTTAATTAGATAATTTTTTATGTTTGAGTTCCTTGTATTTTTGTAGTGCGTTTTAGATTTTGTTGGGGAGGATCTGAGTCGCTGTTTACGAAGGCTTAAATGTGTATTCATAGGTAGGCATATAGGTATATATGTTCCTCCCATTATATATATTCACTCATGTTATTATGAATATATATTGGGGATATGTGGGCTTATATATAGATATGAAAAATGAATACATGTGTAAGTGTAAATTTGTACATTCAAGTATAAACATATATCTAAGTACCCCCTTGTGCATATTTGGCCATTAAAATATGTACATAAGGGCTAGGTTCCCTTATATATATATGATGTTTCATGCACATGCAAGAAAAAAAAAGAATATTTTAATTTTCATCGTTAAAAGAAAATGTGCCTTGGGGTAGTGGTAGGTTCCCTCTGTCTAAAAATTTAATTTTAATTCAATAAATAACTGATTGTTTTTCATTATTATTTTATACTACGATATTCTAATAACCTCTAGTTTTTTCAAGGAAGAATGTGAATATAGCCCTTGAACTTATTTATATACCCTGTTCAAAGAGTTTAAACAGTGCTACTATTTTCTAGATACTAGAACAAGAGTTCTAAATACCATACATTGATCATCCTAATATACATTCCTGATCTAATTCAACATCCCATTAAATCCATCATAAAAGAACACTACTTAATTTAAGGATCTATTTGTTCCAATACAATGATTCCTGATATCTTATCCAGTATCATGGAATTCAACCCTAATATTCCTCTTAAAAAATTTCATAAGAAATGGTGTGATCAAATCCCACTATAGGTACTGAATATATAGGGATACATAATTCAATTTTGAGAGAAATTGGTCAACTCCACTCTAAAAAACCAGATAAACTGAAGGTTACGATGTGGAAGTTACATAGGGTTGTAACATATAGATGAATTAAATCTATCTTAATAGAAAAATT
Organism: Viscum album; assembly: GCA_963277665.1. Taxonomy (NCBI): domain Eukaryota; kingdom Viridiplantae; phylum Streptophyta; class Magnoliopsida; order Santalales; family Viscaceae; genus Viscum; species Viscum album. The sequence continues at coordinate 40,641,476 of OY728141.1, read as the reverse complement.
TATAATTTTTGAATTATTCCCTTCATTTCAGTCTTGAATGACTTAATCTCATCAAGAACATATTGAGACATGTCAAATATTACCATCGGGAGATTTTGGAACATGATCCTTTAAGATACAACCATAACACCAAGATCATTGAACTCAACTTTGGTAGTATAAGCATCCTTCAAATATCTTACTAGATCATTCAAATATTAATTCTCAGTGAAACTTACTTCAGAAAAAATATTATCCATATCTCATACTCTTTTGGCCATCCTATTTTGAAGAAACCTGTAGAGAACCATCCACTTAGGTTGTAATCCCTTCATTGGTGTGCTTGTCTCTTTTACAAGGGTATGGGGAGAGTGCGTGGGGTGTGTAGGGGAGTGTTCTGGGATGAAGGGGTGTGAAGGGGTGTGTAGGAGGAAGGGGGAGTGTGGAGGTAAGGGGTCAGTGTGGTGTGATGGGTTCTTTTTCAAGGGGATGGGGGAGGGGGTGTGCAGGTGGGGGAAGAGGGTGTGCTGGGGGAAGGGGGTGTCCAGGAGGTGCAAGGGGTGATGCATGGGGGGTTATAGGGGGTGTCTATTGGGGGGGTGAAAGGGGGTGTAGGGGGGATGTCCATGAGGGGTATTTCTAGGGGGAGTGGGGGAAGGGGGACTTTATGGGGATGATGCTAGGGGGTCAGTAGGGGGTTTAACAGGGGTCAGCAGGGGGGTGTCTATGTGTACTGTCTGGGGGTGAGATGGAGGCTGTAGGTGGAGTGGGGGGGATGTTCAGAGGGAGGGGGTGTCCCCAAGGGTCTGTATGAAGAGAGTGGGGAGTCTTTCAGGGGTGAAAGGTGGCTATGTAGGGTGTTCAATGAGGTCTAGAAGGGGAGAAAGTGTAAGGGGGTATGCATGGGTAGGGGTGTCTATGAGGGTATGTAGGGTGAGATTTGGGGGGTATGCAGGGGAGAGGATGTGAAAGGGGGTCTATCTAGGGGGAGTGTGGGGGTGAATGAGGGTTTTTAGGGGGTGAAGGGGGGTCTGCAGGGGGAGGGGTCTATATGAGGGTTTGTACGGGGAGTGGGGGTCAGTTGGGGTGGAAGGGGGTCTGCAGTGGGAGGGGTGCAAGGGGGTATGTAGGGGGGAGGGGTGTCCAGAAGGGTCTACAGGGGGGTTGGGGTCTGTATGGGGAGGGGTGCAGTGGGTCTACATAGGGGGAGAGTGGGGGTGTGTAAGGTGGGTCTGCATGGGGGATAGGGTAAAAGTCGGTTTGGAGGGGGAGGGGTATCCAAGAGGGTATGCATGGGGAGTGGGGGTGTGCACAGGGAGTAAGGGGGTCTGTAGGGGGAGGGGTCAGGTGGAATAGGGGGGTTTTCTAGGGAGGAGGGGTCATTACAGATGAGACTGGGGTGCGAGTGGGTTTGCAGGTGGGAGGGGTGTCAACATGGGGGTTGTCAAGGGGGGTTATCCAGGGGGAGGGATGAGGGCTGCAGGTGGAGTGGGGTGCCATCTTGGGGGAGTGAGATGGTGTTGTCCAGGGGATGGGAGGGGTCTATAGGGGGGATGGGGATTGTTTATGGAATGGGAGGGGATTCATGGGGATTTGGGGGAGTCCAGGGGGAGGGGGGTTATCTAGGGGTGGTTGTGTAGGGTGGGGGGGGGGGGGGGGCTACCCCAATGGGTGTGTAGGGGGAACTTTATAGGGGAGAGGAGGGAGAGTATGGGGGAGGGGTTTTCCAGTGGGATGGAGGATGTGTATTCTTAGGTGGGTTCTAAGGGGGGTACCCCAGGGGGGTTGGGGGGTTCAGTGGGGGGGGGGGGGAACTACTAAGGGAGTGGGGGTGCTATGCAGGGGAGGGTGGGGGATATTTATTATGGATTTCCAAAACCTATAGCCATGGTTTATAAGGGTGAGTATAAGTCTATTTCCACGATTTTTAATTGTGGATATAGATCTATGGCCACGGTTAGAAACCATGGAACTAGAGTTCTTCCCTCTAGTAGTATAGCCATAGTTCAAAACCATGGCTATACTAATATTACAATGGTTTGAACCATGGATATATGTCTATAGCCATGGTTCAAATTATGGCTATAGACCAAGTGCCATGGTTCAGAACCCTGGCTGTAGGTCTATTCCCATAGCCATGATTTAAAATCATGGCAAGTACCTGAATTTCTTGCAGTGTCCCTTTTTACTGAAAATTTACATAATATTATTATAATTAATACAACTCTAAAATATATGACTATTGAATATTTATAATACATTAAATGATTTATTATAACATTAACATTATTTTTACATTATTCAAAATTTCTAAATAGGGTCCTTGAAATTTTATTTACTTATTAGAAAAGTGGGGATACCATTCCCGAATAACATTTTTATAAACTCATGTTTATTGTTCAACCATATGGGGGTTTCAAATAGTATTAACCAATTATATTAAATTGTTCTATTATAACTAATATCTATAGGAAAGAATATGAATAAACTATTTTTTATAATAATGGTTATATTAAAAATAAAATACCTTAAGACATAAAATAAGAGATGAATCCAGGAAATAATTTCTTAACATAGTGAAATGGAAACATTGTTCACCTATAATAGAAATAGAAGAAATAACAATTAGTATGAATCTGATCAAAATTTATCTAGGATTTTATATGGTCTAATGAACCACTGAATTAGCTTCCCTTTTTTCTAAAACTCATCATCTTTTTCCACAGAGATATATTAGTAAAGTCATTATCATCTTCCTCGAAAGAGATATATTTAATCAGATTATCCATATATATTTTCTGCATGTACTGCGATATCCTCATATATTTCTAAATTTTCATTCATCCTCTCAAAAATTACTCTTCAAATTGTGGTCCCATGAACATACTTTCAACTAATTGATCAATAAAACATGGATTCCACCTTCTATTTCTATATAATACCACAAAAAGTTTCATATGCATACTAGAATGAAAACTGTAACTAAAAAGAAACTTAGCTAAGGAATGTTGTTAATCCAAAATTTCCTGGTAATCTATGGAAAAATCATGAAGCATGTCTTCCAAGGATTTAATTTATATCTTATATTGACCATAATATTACGAATCAAAAGTCATATTAAAATTTATTTCAGTACCCAATCACTTCCGAAGGCCTTTCCCAAAATTATAATATAACTTGTGATCACTATTAGATATAATAGAGATATGCACTCCATATAACATGATTATCTCCTTAAGAAACAATCGATAAAGTTGACATAAATAATGATTATCTTTCATGGGTAGGAAATGTTCATATTTAGTTAATTGATCAATAATATAACAAATCATAGTATTATAATGATTATTTTTTCATAATCCCACAAAAAAATAAATAGATATATTTTCCCATTTTGGCACCGACCCTATATATAGATGGTCCACCCCCTTTGATAATTTCTATTCTTATTTAACCTTATTAAAATTCTACGATTTCATAATAAAGTTAGAAATATATAATTTTATTCCATCCAACTAGTAGTAATACTTACCATATCTATAAATATTAGTACTGCAAGGATGAATGTAAAATAAGGGACTATGATTATCAATTAAAAATTCTCTCTTTATCTTAGAATCACAAGGCACACATAATCGCTTTCCAGATAACAAAATACAATCTTTAAAAATGTTGAATTGATTAAAGATACAATTCCTGACCAATTATACTTATTCTTGTAACTAATGATCTTGTTTAGATCATGCTTAATTCTTTTTTGATAGATAATATTGTACTAACACCTAAAATAGAACACAAGAAGTTCATGAATCCTCAAGTTCTATGAGAAATTTCATCAATCATTAAAAAAATTCATTTTGTAAATATAACATGGTTAATTATTCTTTTTTTTTTCTAACTCAATGAATCATGTATATTGTTTTATTTTATGGGATGGTAATAAATTTTTTAGTAAAAAAAATTCATCAATTCTATCCATATACTATGTCTCATATTCAACACATTCTGAGTAAAAATAAAATTAAAAAATTTAAGATCTGTATATAGTTCAAAATTAGATTAAAAAAATGACCCCCCAGAAATTATATATCAAAAACCACAATAGCTTCTTCTATATCATGTATATGAGAATTTCACTCATGTGGTTTTAGTTGATGTGAATCATAATAATTTACATTGTCATTGTGCAATAAGGAACAATGTTGTCTCTTCAACGAAAAATCACTATCGATGAAAAAGTCTCAATTTATAAAGGGTAGGTCCAAAAGTAAAGAGCTCGCTAATCTTACTTTATAGTTCTTGAATAAAATAAATACATTATTTTTTTAAATTAACCTAACCCCCGTTTTAATTGACTTATTTAGTGGGATTAATAAACATGAACTATTTTCTATGAATCACCATTAACAACCCACTAATACAAGAAAACTAGGAATCTCAAAAGCATTTTTAGGTATTTCACATTCATTAACCTCTTTAATTTTACTAGGATCAATTGTTTGGTAATCTTTTTTAAGATTTAATTAAGGAATTAATAATTTATTTTATAAAAAAATTACATTTATTAGATTTTCCTTACAAATTTTTTCAATCAGGAATTGGTGAACAATCATTAGATTATTTCCATGATCAATATAAAATTTTAAATTAATCCGGATATAATTAAAAAAAATAAAAAATTATCTAAATATTCACTGTAGACATTATTTATAATATCCATAAATATAGTTAGTGAATTTTTAACCTCAGGGAATAATCTCAAACTCGTAATTCTTGTATATGGGTTGGAACAATTTTTTTGGATTTTCTCCTCCTTTACCTTTAGAAGATAATACCTAGATCTTAGGTCAAACATTGAAAAGTACTTATTTCATTGATCAAAAAAATAATCAATATGAGGTATCTGATACTTATTAATAATAGCAATGTTATCTAAATCTTTATAATCAATTAAAATACTCATGATGCCCTCGTTTTTATAAAAAAAATATAGGACAACCCCATGGTAAAGTCTTAAGATAAATAAAACATTTATCAATAAACTCTTTCATCATTTTCTCATTTATATATGTTCTACTTGAGCCAAACAATATGTATATTTAGAAATAATATTACCATTTGAACTAAGTCAATAGTAAAATCAACTTCTTGATCTGGTATAACATTGGGAATCTCATCATGAAAAACATTCATGTATTCTATTACTATTGAAACACCATTAACCTATACATTTTCCATCATTTCAACAATATGTGAAAGATAAATTTAATTTCAATATTTTAATAGTTTCTTGTATTTTTGAAATGTTAACAATAATATGGGTTCATTCTTATATAAAAAATGAAATTATTCTTGAGAAAATTTTTTTAGTTATTTAATATATCTTAAAATGCTGTAAAAAATCCTATACATTCCCTAAATAAAATAAAACTATACTAGGGGAACGACAAAATGGTTTTTAAGTAATTTATTTCCAAAAACAATGAAAGGATAGTTCTTATTATTTCTTTTTTCATTAATACTTCTCTAAAGTCCTTTTACCATATTTTTTTTATTTATTTATTACGGTAGAATATGAAATTTAATATGAATTTTGTTCAAAATTGATGAATGTGGAAACCCAAGACAAATAATACATTAGAATAATTTGAATAAATAATAAATGTACATTTTGTTAAATTTTATGATGTCCCATAATATATTGAAGATGTTATAAAAGATTTGAACCCACCAATTTTTTTATACTATTTTGTCTTCCATTAATTTAATTTATTCTATAAAAAATCATGTGCATAATGCACCATATTATTACATTTAAAACAGTTTATAGTATATTAATTAGAAATTTTACTACCACTTTAATGATTTTTTTCATTGCAGTTTTGATCCATATGCTCCATCAAACCACATAAGAATCACATAAAAGACTTGTTATGGAATTAACCATTTTTAATTTTTACCACAACTCTCACAGACTAAAAACCTAATTTTCTTACACTCATAATTCTTTGATTCATTCAACACTTTTTCCTACCACATGGACCGGTTTTGCTGCCTTTTATTATAGGTACACATGATCATAAACAAAATACATTTACAAACTTCTCATTAAATAACATAAATATCCCATTACATTTTAATTAATGGGAATTAAATTATCTTTTATATAATATTTTAAGTCATGTGTAAAATTGATTAATCTTATTATCATGATTATGGATGATTTTTGGTTCCTAACTTGTCAATCATGTAATGGTTTATTTATATGTGGCCGCTGTATATTCTTCATTTTTTCTAAATTAGAAAAATTTATTTTCCATCCTAAGCTGAATAGATTTAGGAAAATATTTATCAGGGAATATACTCTTAAAATCATCCCATTCAAAGATATGAATCTATTCAATTTTTTAATTATTATTAACAATTACCCAATATTTATCATAAAAAAGTACACAATATTAAAAATTAAGACTTTACAATTGAGTATATGAATATTACATGGAATATAATATCATTTATAAGGATTTAAAAAATTTATAAATTATCAATAGGTCATAATATCTGATGAATATAGGTGGTTTTTACATATAAAATATTCCACTATCGAAATGTACCTTATTGGTAGATGTGTTTGATCTGATACATCGAAACCACCACTGTTTATAACGTATGTAAACGAAACCATCACAGAAAAAACTGAACGATTATAATTCCGACCATTTTGTGTTTCTGATTTAGAAGGATATCATCCACTTGGTATATTCCAACATCATCTTCCCTTGTAATTCCCCAAAATTCTGAAGTACAACTTCATATTCTATAGTGTTTATGACATGTAACACCATGTTTACAAAGGGAATATATTAACAAGAAACATTGAAATATATTTACAATGATAAATAAATATGATATATTCTATAGCTTTTAATGCATTTAATACCGAGTCTTCTTGTGTTATACGCAAGAGAATCCTTCTTTGATGTCTTGCATTACATGAAATACTGAGTTTTAATAATCAATTATATATTATTAATATATTTTTATTTAATAAAATATGATATAACATAGAAGTTATGTTACAGGTTTTGAATATTATTAACTGACTTAATAAAATTTATGGTTTATATTAATATAAAATTAATTCATTGGTAACTAATTAATGAGAAACGAAAATAAGAACCAACTAGATATAAAAAAGAAATATTTTTATTTTTATGCTTCCAAAAGTGTTTTATAATAATTAAAATAATTAATTTTAATTAGTTAAATAATTTTATGGAAATATATATTTTTTATATTCAATCATATATATTTTTTATTTATCCAAAATGTTTGATACACATAAAATAAGAACAAACCAAAATTTACACATAAAATCCTATATTTTTATAAATTAAAAATTTTCAACTTTTTAAGGAGAAAACATCATAAATATATATTTTGACACATTAATTGATTTAATATGTCTCAATAAACTTTATATTTGTTAGTGATACATAAAAATTATCTTAGGGTGAATTTGTCGTATTTTTTTGTGAAGAATGTTATCTTAACGAATTAAGAAAAATACAGAATTTTATTTAAATTTTTTTTCAACTAATTTATTTTAAAGGATAAATTATATTTTATATTTGATTTAAAGTTTCATTATATAATATTTTAAAAAATAATCCATTTTTTGTCATTGGAATCAATTTCACATTGAAATGGACTATAAAAACATATCAAAATTTTGAACGTTTTTTCCTTTAAAACATTCATTTTTTCCCGTATGTGGGATTATATTTAAATTAATATAGATCAAATATTTTATTTGTATTTGATATTATTTATTTAAAATCCTGAATTAGAAAAATTTATAATTTATAAAACTTTGAAATTAGTTTATTTTCAAAAATATTTGTGAATGTGATTAAAATTAATTATATTTCTTAATGTAAAATTGAGATTATAAAAAGGACTAAAACTTTAACTTAATTTCCCAAATAAAGTATAAATTTTTCCAAAACCCATTGGATGGATATAATTTTTAAATTATCCATACATTATTGTGATATGTTTTTTAAGACTGTTTTTAGATCAAAATGTGGGTAGAAAAATATCCTTTTAAAAAATACCAAGTGAGTCATTTATTCCCTTATAAAAGGCCACCACCTCTCCCCATTCATAACACCTCTAAAATCCCTTTAGGTTTAGAAAATATCTACTCATATATATTCATAATATCTCCTAATCTAACATTAATCCTCCCTTTTGGAATAAATCTTTCTAATAAACTATATGGTAAAAACCAAAAGAAGCTACCAGATTAAGAGGTAATGTATTATATGATTCTCTCTAGATTCATTTCCATTCTCCACCCCCTGAAATATCATAGTTACATTCTTATATAAAAAATTATACTCAATATAATAGTATGTTTTTATGAAAATTTTTAGACGTACACTTACACACACCTCCATCTAATGGGTAATGTACATATTGTTTCTCTGTACGGTGAACTACTGCCTCGGGATATGGCGATTGTTCATTTTTCATTTATCACCTATAGTGGTGTAAATTATGAAAGACACAATATAAATATATTATTTATTTCATATTCATATTTTCTTTTTAATTATTTAGTTTTTATTTATAGCATACCTTTCTACTTTCTATCTTGTGTAAATACGATAATTTCGTTTAAGGAAATGTTGAATACCACCCCCTCAAAGCGATATGACTCATTCGAGCCATTCATGGAACATATAATGGGTGGTTTTAATAAAAATATATAACATATATGAAATATATATGATACTTTAATTGTAATATACATATTTATCATTTATATTTCATTCTTTTTATACAACAATTAAATCTAAGTAGCGTTCATGCGTATATACGACCTACCGTCTCCATCCATAGTGCACTTCATAACTAAAGTCCAGATATTATAGACTACTAAAATTACATATTTAATTAATATATATTATAATTTATTTATTTTTTTAATTCAATAGATGATGAAATTAGTATTTAATAAATAGAACCAACAAATCATATGTTAAAATATACTTGAGAAAACAGGGAAATTAACACCTAAAAGAGTCAAAATAATGAAATATTTTAAACAAAAATGTAACAATAAAATATAAGAAGTTAATATATCGCATTATATACATGATTAGGGTTATTGTATTAGTTATTGAAAAAATTTAATCCAATATAAATTTGTCTAAATACAAAAATAAAAGGAAGGATAAGGTAAGGGATTTAGTCTTAATTTACATTCAATTAAGATTTATTTTTGTTATGAACTAATTCACTTTTTATTCTATGTGTAATTAACTTTTAAATTTTATATAATGAATATAAATATTCTAATGATATTATAAAATTCATTTAATTCATGAGGACTTGTTATTTAAATGTTTCAAACTGGAATGTGACACTCTGTAATGTTTAAATATTATTCTTCTACTAGAATGTTTTAATGTCCAAAACCCTAGTTGTTACTTCTACTCATATGAGTGATTATTGATAAATATATATTATTAATTAAATACGGATATATTATATTGAAAATTTTTCATTAATTAAATTTATTATTCTTTTCAGAAATACATTGGACTGCTAAGACGTGGGTTGGGGACCGTTTAAGGTAAGCCCTAAAATTTGTGGACTGGTTAACAAAATACACTCAATTATTCAGTTCTATCATATGTTGGAATTAGGTTGAAAAAAACCTTCTCATTAGATACCATTATGTTATAAAACATATTATAAACGTTCATTATAGAAGATTTAGGTTTCTACAAACCAAATTGGTTTCTAACGAGCTTGTTTTAAACTGTCTTATGAAAGTTCTTGATAAAAATGGTTCCCTGTACAAAGGAAACATGGAATCCAATAATTAAGAATTAAATTTATTTATAACTTAGTTATTATTATTATAAATGATATTTTTCATTGAAATTTCAATAGATAATTTTCATCCTTATTTTTATTTACTAAGTAACATGTGTTTCATTTTTTAACCTTTCCATATTGTTATTTACTTATCTTGTTATTTTAACAGAATTTGTATTGAGTTATTTATCATTCCATGTCATTTTATTTCATGTGATTAATTATTTATTCCATTTTACTTACCCTTACTATTAATTTGAGCATACTCTTATTATTTGTCCCTTCTGAATGTTACGAAGATGAAAAAATTCAATAAGCTTTCAAGGAAGAACATTATTTAATTAATTAATTATAATTTATTATTTTATTTTCCCAATGTGTTATGGGTATTATGTATGTAATGTGGTCTTATAATACTTCTAAACTTATTGGTCCTTGGGTATTTGATTCCTTGTAATTAGGAATATTTAATAAATTAATGTAAAAACTCTATGCTTTTGAGGTTTGGGAATTAAAATTGATATCAAAGGACGCTTATAAAAAACCTAGGAAACTATATTTAGATAAATAGATTTGGGATCATTACCATAAGATGCACATTGAAGATATGTATAGAGTATCATCCAATAGTTTTGGTAATATATAAAATATGTGGGTATTCCTAGAAGGACATCCCTACCTGGATACTACAATTAGATGTGGTTATGGTAGAGATATACCTAGGAGTAATATCTCTGAAAAGGTGTTCTGAGCCTGACTCGAGTTTCCCTGGTACAGAAAAATGTCCCTTACTACGCACCTAGTTTGAAAGTCATAGGGAATAATCTTAAGACAGTTCACATTTTCTATACTACCATTGTGACAGATTTGAATGTAAATATTTCACCAAATTAACCAATGATTATGACTCTAATAATTACGTTGCATAAATTTTTGTTATGGACTGTACCATATTTAGAATTATATATATTATGAGCTAATACATTGTATATTATTGTTTATAAATGGATCCTAGAATGATAAACAATATCAATACTCATGGAAAATGCAGAAATTTTCCTCTCAAAGAATCCAATATAGATTTTATTGGAACAGAAATAATTGTGGTGATACTAGGGAAATTTAATAATGTAATGATGAATTAACACACTTGAATAGATAAAATTGTTCTATAATGAAAATCTATAATGCTCGATCTCTTTATGCGACAAAATCCCTTATTGTTTAGTGGGACTACAAATCTAATTGAATCTGAGCTGAGAATTATGTCTCTAGAAAATATATATACATATATGAGATGTGCTGAAAAGGAAAATATTAAACTTTTATTGTACTATATCAAACATGATGTTGATCAATGGTTGATGCTGATCTAGAATATAATGGAGGAAGATGAAATTGAACTCATGGATTGGAGGACTTTTAATGAGATATTATTTGATAAACACTTCACTCTAGGTCAATAAATAGAGACGAAGAGGATGTTTCTTAGATTAATGAAAAATGAATTGGAATGTGTTGTAAATTACGAGGCTATATTTAAAAGGATATCTAGGTATTTTACGGATTATATAGGAAACATGATGTGAATGATTTATGAATTCTGTGAAGTTCATAACCCAAATATCTTAGAGTAAGTAGTTTCTAAAATGTTTTCTTCATATGATGAAATATTTTTTTGTGCTATCAAGATAGAGAAATAATTATTGTTGTACAATGGATTAGAATAGAATCTAGGGAAGAAGATGAAAGTGGATAAACAAATGGATATGGGAAAGAGGATAATGATGGATTCCCCTAAATGTGATAATTCTAAAATGACACACCCTGGTATATGTTTTAAAGGAATGAGTGTTTTCTATGTGTGTGGAGAAAAAGGACACCATGTTTAGGATTATAAGGGAAAGAACAAAAATTACAGTGTGCAATGCTTCTACTCTGAGAAGATTGGTCACTATAAAAATGAATTCCCTAAACCACAAGGGAAAATTCCTCATAACATTCCAGGGGATAATGGTCATTCTTATGTTATTGATACAAATTTCATTGAATTATTAATGTTCATATGTGTTTGGATATTTTACTAATGTTTTATTAGTATTTTACCAGTGATTTTCTAGTTATAAGAATTATGAATACATAAATATTTTACTGTAGTAATTTTTCATTAATGGTTTGACATCATATGTTGAATGGTACAAAGAGAATTTATTTAGTAGAAATTAGTAATTTTCAGAAAACACATGACTGAAGAAAATAAATCCCTTAATATGATCATGATGTTAATATAATGATGAAGAAATGATTTATTGGATAATTGATAACTACATTGGAAGTAATTAATGTCATTTTGGCAAGAGGCCTATGACATTTTTAATAAATATTAGAACACTTTTGGATTGAGTAATATATCTAATAACATGTGTATTACTTAAGGAATAAAGAAGAGTGCATGTTTTCAATAAGGTTTTTTTGGAAATTCTAGTTATTAAAATATTTCAAAAGGATACATGGTGAGGGTGTTCAAATATTTATTTTGTTATACTTGATATTGATTCAAGGATTATATAAGGACATGTTGGAAATTTATTTAATGTACTTAAAAAGTGATTGGATCATAATCTGTTAGAAAATATAACCACTTATAAACTGGTTTAATTTGATCGTTGGATGAGATTTTAGGGATTAATGAATTACCACACCAGAAGATATATCATGTGATAAGATATTAGGTATAAATATTACATGGAATAATCATTGTAAAATTTTTTGTTTATAGAAAGGTATATTTTCATATATTTTTATAAAGAGAAATAACTCATTAAATATATAAAAAATGGTTTTGAAACAAATTTCATTTCCCATAATTAAAATTATTGACGATATAAATGACCATTATTCACAAAATTGGTTAATGGTTTTGTGGTAAGAAACTTCCATCAGAACATGTTTTCAAGCACTCTCCATTAGAACCATATTTTTGGATTTTTCTCCAATATCCATTTTCCATTTCCCACCTATGGTTTCTTAATATGTAACCTAGTTACGTGATCAATGTACATCCCTTTATATCTTATTAGGAAGATGTGTTATTAACCATATTCATGATGTAGGGTTTTCAACAATAGTTATTTTCAAATATAAATCCCCAAATTACTTGGATAAATTTTGAAATTGTGAGGATTCAATTTAATTATGGTGGATAGAATGTAACACCCCAAAATTATAAAGTACACCTTTATATAAAATAGTGTTTATTACACATAACAATAAGTGTAAAAAGGGAATTTTTTAACACAATAAATTGATATATATTTTTTAATGACCCAAATTTTTATTTATAGAAATTTCCTTATTATAATTATTTCATATGGTATAAAAACCTATAAAAAGGGTTTTTTAATTTTAAAATTTTTATTTTCCAGGAAAATGACTATTTTAAGGATAAATTATATTTATGATATTTAGAAATATATTTTTATAAAATCTGGTTTTTTTATTCTACACATTGAAAAATTGTTTTGGTGAATTTTTGGGATTTTTCTAAAATACATGAATTTTTTTTGAATAGTTAAATATGGTAATTTATGGTATATATACATTATTTGTTAAATACACTTTTCATTGAGTCGTGAATGTTGTAATAAATATTGTTTGAAACTCACATGACCTAATTACTATATTCAGTCTCAATAATCACCACTATTTTCTAAAAAAATAATATATTGAGTATAATAATGAGAAAACACCCATCTCCTCTACTATAAATACCACCCCTCACCACCCCATCACCTCACACCTCTCAAGACTTGATCCTTTTCAAAATTAGTGCCATTAATCTTGCCAAACCACTTCTTCATGTCTAGGATATTATGTTCCTAACAAATGTCTAAAACCAATCCCCTAAGGAGGATCTCAAGAATAAGGAATCAAGAGGTAAGAACCTCTTCTTTTTTCCTTAAATTTCCTTTCATGTTCATTTATTTTATTTTTCTCTACCAACCTAAACTCATTAAAGTGTAATGACAATTAAATTATCTCGCATATAATGTAATGTTACCATGTTAATGTAATAATTACTTAGCAATTCTCTTCTCCTCTCTCTTTTACATTTATAATGAAAACATCATCTCTAAGGTGCTGATTTACCTCCTTTGTGGACAATGTTCTTTCATCATTGAATTATTCCTTAAAGACTAGTCATTAAATAATTTTTCTGGTTGAACCAGGTTATAATAAATTTATTATATCTAATGAAATTTTCTAATACCATTATTTACACATTATATTTATTTATAAAACAAAATGAGTTCGATGGGATCATAAACATGATTAATGATAATCTAACCAATTATCATTAGATATTTATCTAATAAATCATCCTAACTTCTTAAAACATGGTATTTTAATATTATATAAGTTTATTAATAAAATATAAGTTCAGGTAATAAATACTATCCTCATTCTACATAATTTTCCATACACATATACAATTAAAATGATCGTGAAAAAAAGGAAACCAACACCCCCAAATGATGAAATTGAATCTATTTTCCCATCCAAAAGGCCGTAAATAAATTTAAAAATAATTATTATAAATTAAATACATGTGTAAATGGTTTTGGAATTGTTAATTAATGAATATAATTGTACTATTAATGACATTTAGATCAAGTGCAGAATCATTTCTCACATAAGGTAAGGGATTCTACCTGAACCTACATTTGTTCATTGGGTTACTCTTTATCTATTATTATCCAAATATTAAACATATTTTATTTTTATTTCCATATTCTATATTATATGAATTTGTTCCAAACATAGATATCTAGATCATATCATCCTTATTTTATTGGGTTATACAACTTTTAATAAGGTCCCCTTTTAAAATCTTTCTGAAAAGAAAACCCGATCCAAGGGAACTTCCTAATTTCTTACTCATTTTGAAGTTCAATCAGTAATATTTTTTTAAGACAACATTATTTTTCTAAAATATCTCATTTTAACCTAAAAATATACCTTGGTTCAATTCATGTATTATAAAAAAATTATTCCTTTTCCATTTTAATTAATCTTGAATGTTTTCCCTGAAACTGTACTATAATGTTTTATTTCTAAAGTATCTTAAACACTATTTTCAAATCAATTTGACACAATTTATCCTTATATATGGCTATATTATTATATTAATTTCTATGTATGATTTAAATATATCGTTTCACATAACGAACTATGATATTTTCCTATGATATTCCCTTTGAAATAATTATTATATCCAATACATTCCATTGGTAACCATTATGATTTTGTTTGATGGCTTATGTATGATTATTTTTATGGAAAACATATTAATAAAAAATTTAATATCACATAGATGTTTCTCCAACCATTATGCAATGTTTTCTCTAATGATATTTTATGTGCAACGTTCATGGTGGCTATTCTTGACTCATTCTCCTCTATAGGAAATGAGCCTTCACTCATGCTTCTATATATAAAAAACAAGCCTAGAATCATTGTAAATTCTTGTTTTATGTTTCTTCCACATTAATATGATTATATGATCATGTGATTCCATGTTATTATTCCATATGTCTAATCATGTTCCATAAATTTTCATATCATTATGTTATGACTTATAACCCTTATGTTAATCGTTATATTAATGTTTATTAACTTTTTGGGATTTTTAACTCATCACATTGTTCATATTATCTTCTAGTCATCCTATATAGATGAAAGGGATCAAGGAAAGCAAGGATTCCATAATGGATGATAAATAAAGAAATGTTTTATTTAGTCCCATGATTTCAGTTTTATATACCTAGTCTTCCAAGACACTAGACTTTACGTTCCTTGACTTTTAATTTGACGATTAATTATTCAAAACTTCATATAATGATATGTGTAAAATACTAGGGTTGATATATTTGTTATCGGTGGAAAATATAAGTTATATTTGGATATTATAAATAGACCACTTTAGTAAAAACATTAGGGATAAGACTAAGTCTAAAAAAACATCCCAAAATTTTGGTATGTATATTATATATAGTTTATCAAAACAATACATCCCTATATGGATTATATATGTATAAATGGTTCTAGAATAGTTGTACCTAGGTGTAATGACTCTGATAAGGTGTTATGGTCCTGAATCGAGGTAACTCGATTCGTGAAAATGGGAGTTACTTCTTACTTAGTTTGACACTCTAGGTGGATATTATTTGGTAACTTCATAAGCACATTAAGAACTATTGTTAATAGAAAAAAAAATAAGATATATGTTTGTAAATATATCTTGGGAAACCTATATTAAAACCTAGGGTATCACAAGTTAGGATTTCCTTTTCATTTAAGAGTTTATCCTTATATTTTTAAATTTTCTTTTTTATGATTATTAGCTAAGTATTCAAGCCCCCAAATTACACTTTCTTTTTCTATGTAAATGAATTGAAATAGAAGAAATGTTCCAATAATAAAATTGACATGAAGTTTGATTATTTTGTAAAATCAATGAATATTTTATTGTGAACTGGTGATCAAAACATCATAATAATAGTTTCTCAATTGGCTCAAATTATGAATAAATACTGGAATTGTGTGGAAAACCCTCTTTTTCATAAGAGATATAAATTTGTCATCAAATCCACCATTCATTAAAGGACACCCATGTTTAGTGGATCACTTGATACCCTCCTCATGAAATAATGAATTAACCCTATTAAAATGATATTCTCTATCATCCAGTTCTCAAAAGAAGAGATAGTTGTGTTGGTGGTCCATCCTTTTATGGGGAAGGTGATCAGTGGTGGAAGCTGTTAAAAAATACAATGTTCAAGGAATAAATTGATTCCATGAATTGAGAGAAGTTAAATAAATATATTTCAATTAATAATTTCCCCAAAACATCCATCTCAATATGGTAGGAGAGTTCCTGATACATAAGAAGAAGGATGATGAGTATATTGGGGCGTATGAAGAAAAATTTACAAGGATTTCAAGGTAAACCTTCGGTTCTGTCGTGAAAAATGAATTCTAGGTGGATTTCATAATTAGTATACTAAATCTGATTATATAAAAAATAATTGGTGATTAGAGACTTTGACAGTTATGATAAGATTTTCTATTGTGCCCTCATGGTTGAAATGGAGATCAAAGACTCTAGATGGTATCATGGTCCTGGTGATAAAAATGGGAAAATGGAGCCTAATATGGGTTGATATATAAATAAATACTATGTTAAAAAAGCCCAAATATCCCACTTGTCAAAATTGTGGGAAGAAGAATCCTAGGAACTATCTTAAGGGAACTGGTAAGTTCATCCATTGTGGATGAATATGGAATCTGGCTAATAAATTCTGAAGATCTGTAAATAATTTCACTAATATGGAAGAACAAAAGGAGGTTTATATCAACACTCATCATGAAGTGTAGTGTTTCAACTAGAAGGAACATGGGAATTTGCGAAATCAATTCCCTAATCCTGTGGTTTTTTATGGAATCCAACAAGAACATCAAAGTCTACAAGGATGTTCTTATACTATCACTTCTACTAATGAGGAGTCATACAATGATGTAGTGACACGTACGCTAGTTATTCATTCAAGAATAGCGAACATACAATTAGATTCTATTTCTACACAATCATTATAACATTCATGGTTGGTATAACTATTCAAACACCACCTCAAACTTTGGAGGTTGAGTTATCTATGATAATATCTAATGAGGAAATTATTTCATCCAAAGTACATAATTCCTCCCCTGTTAATGTTTGTGGACTAAAACTCGTATAAAATATTATCATTCCCCCTTTGGTAGAGTTTCATGCTATAATGGTGATGGAGTTTCTATCTTTATACAAAGTCAACATCAACTGTCGGTAAAGGGAGATCACTCTCCACATCCCGAGGTATCGTAAAATTATTGACATGTGTTTGGAGTAATATGAATTTCCTTCATAATGATCATATCATGTGTAGAAATTATGACATTAAGAGTGAGCATATATCACTCAAATTATTTATACAAAGGAAATGATCATTCATGGTGATATGTCCATTTTGAGGGATTACAATAATGTATTCCATGAAAAGTTTACTGGTCTTCCACCTGATCGAGAAGTTGAGTTCTGAATTAAACGTATTCCCCGATCTCTTCCTATATCAAAGACACCTTATAGAATGACCACCGTTGAGATAGAAGAGAAGAAGATGCTATGATAAAAAACATTTTTGTGGAATATTTTATTGATAGTAAATGACATAATTTCCTCACATTTTTCTAAATATGTTCATTTATGAAATATTTGGGATTAGATCATTCATTTAAAAATCTGATGAAAATTCTAGTTTTACCCTTTTAAAATGAACTATAGTATTTCGCATATAAATATTTTATTATGAAATATTTGATAAAAAAAATTGTAACAGTGTTCCTCACTTAATTTTCCACAACTTTAATCAGGAAACTAGAGCAAAAGAGAGCATTTGGATGGAGTAAATTGACCATTAAGTAAATGGTGGGATATACATGCAATATTGGACATCACTTTAGAGTTTGGCCCATATCTTTTACATACATGCAAGGATTGATCCAAAATATTTAGAGGTGATCTAAAAACCAATTTGTAACACATTATCAATCTATAAGTATAGCTAATTCACACTTTTTGGTGGTCAAGAAGGTGGTTCAAGTGGGATTAAAATATTTTGCAGAATATTCTCATTCACACTTGAAACCACTTTTAACCTAGCCTCCCCTCTAATCTATAAATATGTATTTTTATCATTTTTAAGGTTTCAGACATGCATTATAAAATTAATGGAATAGAATAATTGGTTTCACCCAAACTCTCCAACCATTGTATGAGGGGTAGCTCTTGAAGCAAGGATCCCCTCATCGAAGCCTTCTTCTCTTCATCTTGTTGTAATGCTTTCATTTGTATAACAAACTTCTTTGTTCTTATTTTATTTCTTCTATATTATATCATTTTTGTTTAATTATATTTTTCTTAAATAATACTATTTGGGATGGAGTCAAGAGTGGAGACAACATTCAGTCTTATCCTTTCAATCATTTTGTCATTCAAAACATATCCATGATGACCACACCGCACATAGAAGAGTAGTTCCAGTACTGATCAATCAATATTATACCTTATTAATTTAATTTTTATAAATCATTGAGATATTTAAATTAGCTTAATATTATCAATTAATTTACTTCATTAATTATAATAAATTAATAAAGAAATTGAACATTTAACACAATAACACAAGAGGTCATGTACTGTGAAAATTGTGAGAGCGCAAACTTAATCTGTAAGACAAGACGACACAGAATAAATTTAAAGAGTTCATATATAATCCCTAAGTTTAACTCCTTCTCATTTTCTAGAATGTACATGTGCCTTAATTTACCACTGACCAAAATCTATCCTTAAAACATCAATCAAATTTGGGTATTACGATTTCATGTTCCGAAGATAGCCTAGGTTTTAATTCTCTTCATATTTTTGGTAAGGTTAATTCTCGTAGGGTTAGGGGGTTAAAAAGTTAAGGGATCATAATTAAGTCAATATTAATTTAAATGATAATGATTAATAAGTAATTGAAGAGGTAGAGTTAGATCGATTACATATTTTAAATATTGTCTAAAAAACATCTTCTTGTTGTTTCTTTTTAATCAAACTTCATTTCAAAAAAATAAAAAAAAAATTGTTTCCAATATTCTTCCAGAAAAATTATTCAACTTTTAGGAACAGGAAAAATCCCCCACATCCTTTAAAGTATAATTATTATTCCCTTTTATGTGATTTTTAAAATACCTTTAATAAGTTGTCAAATTTAATTCCTCCTTTGAGAGACGACCTTGGTTAGCCACATTGTTGCACCTAAGTAACCCAAAACAATACATCGTTTGAAAGCACCCACCACATCACCTTTCAAATTAGCACCGTTGTCATGGAGGAAAGAAATTTATTCAAAAAATTAAGTGTTTTTATTTTATTTTTCATTTCATTTGTTTCTTCTCTACTTTCTTTCTTCATACACTTTTCTCATGTTCTTTTCTTTTCACTTAATCTCTTCTTCAATTTTTATCAGACCAACTCAAGCTTCATTTCTTTTTTTTATGTTCCACATTTCATAATTTTTTTCATTCACATATTTTTTAAATGAACTAATCTTAAAGACCTCTTCAATCTTGTCCCTGAGATTGAATCTATCCTTAGGGATCGAATCAGTATTTCTCAGTCTATGGGATGTTTCAACATTCAACTAGTTTAAGATTTCTTCCACTCTTAGAGCATTGAAATTGGAAGAAATTAAAATTAAACCATAAAATAAGAACCAATGTCTAAAAATAATGGAAATTAACATAACATAACTATTCATTATTTGGCTACACCATAAATTAAAAATCAACCAAATTGTATTGCATTCACAATTCTTGAATCAGACTTTGAATTGAAATCTAGGTTAATTCATCTTGTTCCAATGTTTCATGGATTATATAGAGAGGATCCCAATAAACACCTTAAATAATTTAATGTTGTTTTCTCAACCCTAAAACCAAGAAATGTATCTGAAGATCAAACAAAATAAAGATCATTCCCGATTTAACATGATGGAGCTGTAAAAGATTGGATGTATTATTTACAACCTTAATATGTAACATGTTGGAATGATTTGAAATGCCTTTTATTTCAGAGATTTTTTCAACAATCAACGACTAATTCCATTCATAAGAAGATATCGGGGGTTAAGAATGCACAAGGGGAGTCAACGTATGAGTACTGGGATCAATTCAAGAAGTTGTGTGCAGGATGCCCACATCACCAAATCAGTGAGAAGCTCCTCATCCAATAATTATATGAGGGACTCACACCTAGAGAGAGGACCCTGGTGGATGCTGAATCTGGAGGGGCATTGGTAGAAAGAGACCAGTAGTTTCACATGCGTTGATAGAAAAGATGATACAAAACTCCCAACAATTTGGTGATCAAGGTAAACCACATGTCAAGAAAGTACATTGGGTATGTCCTTCCTCAATTGAAAATTATTTGATTGATGAAAAGTTGGAAGAACTGAACAGTATGGGGAGGAAAATGTCTTTGTAAAAAAATATGTCACAACCCCCTACTTCAAGGCCTTATGGAATTTCCACTAAGGCAATCCACCAAACTGATTGTTTCCCCCAACTACAAGAAATATAAGATTGTGAAACAGTGTTTCTTGAGAGATCATATCCGAAGAGACAACATCCATATCCCAAAAATAAGCTTGATTATATTTCTAAAACATAAAAACAATGGTGGAAGGATGAATCAGACCTAAGGCATGGCTCTAGAAAACAAAAAAGGCCCCCCTTTCAACAAAACATCCAGTAGTATCCACCATACTAATTGGGTTTCCAATAACCCCAAAGGAAATTTGATGATCAAACATTAACAAGTCCACAATAAGGGAATCTACAAACCAATATAGATTCTAACGTTGATGAACTTTTGAAACAAATTGTTCTTAATCAATATAATGAGATAAAGAGTCAAGGATCGGTGTTGAGGGAGTTAAAGACTCAAATACCCAGATTTCCACTGCCCTCCATGAATTATTTTTAATTATGGAATTCTACTGTCCCAACCTACTCCAAATCCGAAGGGGAATGTCAGTGCCATCAAATTGAGATGTTGGAAGCAAACAAATGATATATCTGCACCTATCATTCCACCAGGATTCACCTCAACTCCATAAAATCCCAATTCAAAACCAACTGATGAGAAACCCAAGGTGAAAGATAAAGGTAAGAAAAATATTAATGATGTTCTTCCTAAACCCATTCCCCTTCAAAAAGGGTGGTACAAACCTATAAGACGGATGAAGAGGCGATGAAAAAAAAAGTTTTGGATACATTCAAGCATGTGGATACCAATATCCCTTTACTTGAATCAATCAATAAAATCTCAAGGTATGTGAAATTCTTAAAAGAACATTGTACCAATCAAAGAGGGATCTAGGTAAAGGAGAGGATCAATCTTGTAAGGTATGTGGCAGCACTCATTACACTAACTCTAACAATGACAACAAAGTGCAGCGATCCTGATACATTCACCATCCCATGGCCTATAGGGGAGTTACACTTTTCTGATGCACTTTGTGATTTAGAAGCATCCATAAATGTTATTCCTTTCCAGGTATTCTATTCATTACAGGTTGTTGTGTTGAAGCCAAGGAGATTAGTAGTGTAGTTAGCAAATAGAGCTATGGCACAACCAGTGGGATTCCTTGAGGATGTACTTGTCTAGGTAAGAGACATGCCCATTCCTATAAGGCCCCAGCCTTAAACCTTACTTAATCTTGAGTTATTACAAGATTACACATTGAAGATCTTTTCAGGTTTAGAGTTTTAGAGAATTAGATCATAAAACTTTCATTACATTCCACATATAAACAAAGTGGTTACATAAAGATAGTATTCTTCATTCCCATCAATGGAAACACATTTAAAATAAAACATGGATTATTTCTTGACACATCCTTGACTCTATCATCTTATCATGTACCTTTCCCTTGTCCTGTGAAAAACATTTCAAAAACGTGGGATGAGCATAAAAACTCAGTATGGGTTATAAAAAAAACATGGAAAGGAAACATGAGTTCATATATACATAAGAATTAAATCATACTTTACCCATAAAACATAGGCACTTTAACATACCTCATAAAATCATGAATAAATCATATAAATCATAAGACCTAAAGGTAACTTGAGGCATTCATAACATTCTTACGTAGGGAGTAACCCTCTTGGTTACGTTTGGAATACCCATCACAGTATATTCCCTAAAATCTCTTCGGAGAAACCTTAACGTTTCACTCCTTCGCGTTACCCAATGCATTGGAGAGCTATAACGGGCTCACCCGCCCTTAGTTTGTCACGGAACCACCCGTCTTCATAATAATGCCCAAGAACCATAACATAATCATATCACATAAAAATGCATAAAGGAAACAGAACATTTCCAAATTTCAATCACGAGATATCAATACATCACATTGATATAATAAAAACATTATGAAAACCATTTTCAATACCAAAGTAAAACATGGTATTTATTTTTCTTTTAAAAAAAAGGTATGGCTTGTAGAGGAAGCCGAAACTCAAATAACGGTTACGACGGCGGAGAAGTCGTTGTCGCCGCATACGTACGACAAAAACATTCCCTTTTGTCGTTTAGTAAACGCTTCGTATAAAAAAAAGATTCCTTTTGAATAAACGTAAAAGTCAAAGGGGTTTATACACCGTATAAAAGAAAGTTGTGTATAAAATAAAATATGCCTCAACGAAAGGAGATTGAGACGAAGTCCCAAACCTCGTATCCGACTTGACCCGACCGTTCTTTAGTCTCCTGAATAATAAACTTGAGTTAATCTCTACTTGCTTATGAATCTTTTTCAAGTTCATTATTTCTTTTATACCATGTTATGGACATCATGTAATCATTTAAGTTAATAATGTTCATTTTGTCGGTATTTGGTTCTTAAATCAAAAATAGACTTCTTACACTTACATGTTGTTAATTTGGTCAAAGGTTCATTATATTCAGAATGGTATTCATGATGTAGATATCATATATGTCATATATATCCAGTAATTACATGCATTTTTAATATTACATAATCATTTAGAGGTAAGAAATGAAATGCACTGTTCATGGAGACGGTAAGCCGTACGTACGCATGAACGCTACTTCCATTTCTATTTCAAATTTTCTGGAATGGAATCATAATTATATAAGAGTATATTATAATTCCAGTATAATAACATATATAATATCATTAACTTTATCCTTTACACATCCCACATATGGTATTAACGAATCAGATCACTTTTAGGGGGGCGGTAGTCCGCACTTCCTAAAATGAAGATATCGTGTTTACCCATAATGGAAACCATAAAGGTATGACCAAAATGAAAAAAACAGAAGCTTAAGGAAAACATATACATATTATATATCATATATAAAAATAGGGACATCATAATGGCCACCTTTGAAGGTGTTAAATGAGTGTTGAACAATCATCGTTTCGGGATGCAGAATTTCGCCATCCACGGAAACCGTATGTTCTTTAACCATTTGATGTAATTGTGTGAGAGTGTAGATCAAATAAATCTTATAAAAACATCCTAGTATATTGAAGATACTGGTGTTGTTACAAAAGAAGTAAATAAAAAGAGTTTAGGGGGTTGGAGAAGCAAAATAAAACAAATGAACATGAGAGAATGAATTACCTTAAAAAGTGTAACTCTTTTTGAGTTGAGCCTAAAGGCTACCTTTGAAAGGATTATGCCAAAAGGGAATCCTATAGGATGAGGAGAGGGATGTGGAGAGAGCAAATGGGCAGGGTTTGGCCGAGCCAAAGGCTTGAAGTGTGTGTGAAATGAGGTAGAGGTGGGGGCCTTTTATAAGGGGAGAGGAGGGGCACTTTTGGAAAGTAAAGAAACATTACTTTATTTGAAAATGTGTTTCGGTTTTAAAAGGTCCCAAATTGATAGAATTCGTGGATAAGTTGATAAGGGTTCTAAATCCACTCATACAATTGGTTTTGGACATGTTTAGTTCATAGATTTTACATTATCTTTCCATTTTATTTAAATCGTCAAATAATGATGTCATCACTGCATCATTATTATGTCATAAATAATTTAATTTATTTAATGTCTAAAAATCATAAAACAACTACTATGATTTAGGAAATCCTTTTATCTTTCCAATGACTATTTAAAATCAAAATTTGGACTTGTATAACCCCACTTAAATATTGTTTTCGTAAAACATATTATGTTTGTGTCATTTTCACTTTAACATTAAATAAAAAGTAATTTATGTCATTTCCCAACAAAAGTGGATCCATGGGGTCCCCAAGTAGACCCATGTAATGTCATGGTCGGCCATGACACAACCAATGAGGTTGGGACATGTGTCTAGGTCATTTCATATTATTAAAGCATTATTTATACCTTAAACTACACTAATTACCAATAATCACGATTAAAAACTTAATAAGTTACTATTCACCAAAAAATTATTTTAATCTCATTGAACCACATTTTACTTCTTAATGACAACCATGTATGTCGGATTTTTAAAATTAAATACACATTAGTGGTAAAATTTCATTTAACTAAAAAATCAGTTTGCTTGATTACCACTTAGTGGTTTCACTATTCATCAAAAATTGAAGTTTTTCAGAAAATTACCAAAAATTCACCCTAAGCTATATTTGATATTCCGAATTCAAAAATGAAGTCTATTTTACAAAATTCAAATCATATAAGTCACATTAATTAATTTAATAATTAATTCCCGTTGCAAGAGCAAATAGCGTGTTTTTACAAAACAATAAGTATCAAAAGATTGACACCAGTTTAAGTCTAATTTCAAAGTGAAATTGATTCCAATGACCACCATTGGATAAAATGGTAAAAATATATTCTAATTTCACTTCAAAACCAATTCAAAACATAATCTAATAATATAAATAAATTAGATTAAAAAACAGTTTTGATGTAAAATGCAGTATTTTTCACTATTCATTAAAAAAATGAACATTGTTAGAAAAATACCAAAAATTCACACAATTTAAATTTTGATGTCCCAATAATAAAGAATAAGTTTATTTTGACAAACATAGTTTATAAAATTGTCAAAATATAGATTCAAAAATGGTTTGCCATCAAAAGGCAGTAAAACAATCTTTTAAGAATATTAGTGTATTCCATGCATAAGATTGTATTTTTTTTTATTTTAAGCCTCTATAACACTATCTTAATTATTAAAAGACATAGATAAAAATATCTATTATTCATTACTTACTTGGGATGTTACATCCTTCCCCCCTTTAGAAAATTGTGTCCCCGCAATTTATTTACTTATCGAATAAATGGGGGTACTTATCCCTCATTGCATTTTCAGATTCCCATGTTGCCTCTTCAATCATGTGGTTTTTCCACAAAACCTTTACCTTCTTAATCACCTTATTCCGTAACACTTGCTCCCTGTGGTCAAGAATCTGGACTGGTTGTTCCTCATAAGATAGGTTCTCTTCCAGCTGAACTACCTCTGGACTCAAAACATGAGATGGATCTGGCATATACTTTATCAACATCGAAACGTGAAAAACATTGTGTACCTGAGATAAACTCGGAGGTAAAGCCACTCGGTATGCAACTGATCCAACTCTTTCCAGAATTTCGTATGGTCCAATAAACCTTGGACTCAACTTTCCTTTCTTACCAAATCTCATCACACTTTTCCAAGGAGAAACCATGAGAAAAACACGACCACCTACCTCGAATGATAGATCCTTCCTCCGGTTATCCGAATAACTCTTCTGCCTGCTCTGAGCTATTCACATGTGCTTCTGAATCAGCTGAACTTTTTCTGCCATCTCTTCTACCAATTCTTGTCCCATCAACTTCCTTTCACCCACTTCATCCTAGAAAGCTGGAGTTCGACACCGCTTCCCATATAATGCCTGAAATGGTGCCATCTATGTACTGGAATGAAAATTGTTATTATATGAAAACTCATCCAAAGAAAGATGTTGATCCCAACTTCCCTGATAATCCATAGAGCAAGCTCGTAGCATATCCTCCAATGTCTGAATTGTTCGTTCTGACTGCCCAACTGATTGAGGATGAAAAGCTGTACTAAAATTTAATTCAGTACCCAACGACTTCTGAAGGCCTTTCCAAAAGTTAGAAGTAAAACTGGGATCACGATCTGATACAATGGAGAGAGGAACTCCATGTAACCTGACTATATCGTTAAGATACAAACGGGAAATTTGATCAAGAGAGAAAGTATCTCGTATAGCAAGGAAATGAGCAGATTTGGTCAAGCGATCAACAATAACCCAGATTGCATTATTACCTCGAGATGTCTTTGGTAATCCAACAACAAAGTCCATGGATATATTCTCCCATTTCCACTCTGGCACTGGTAAAGGCTGAAGCATCCCTTTCGGTAACTGCCGCTCTGCTTTAACCTGCTGAGAAGTCAAACACTTCACAGTAAAATCAGCAATATCTCTTTTCATTCCATCCCACCAGAAATACTCCCGCAGATCTCTATACATCTTAGTACTGCCCGAATGAACTGAAAACGGAGAACTATGAGCTTCACATAACAACTCTCTCTTCAACTGTGAATCATAAGGC
The DNA here is from genome assembly GCA_963277665.1 of Viscum album. Lineage (NCBI taxonomy): Eukaryota > Viridiplantae > Streptophyta > Magnoliopsida > Santalales > Viscaceae > Viscum > Viscum album. The sequence goes on along the minus strand of OY728141.1, from coordinate 40,614,377 downwards.
ACACACAATCTCTTCCCAAATCTCAAAACGCAATCATTATCAATGTTGAATTCAGGCAACTTACCTTTCTGAACCAGCTCTACCCTTTTCTGCAACTCACTGTCTTGATTCTGTGCTTGCTTGATTCTATCTGATAGAGAAGATCTCACTGATACCTGAAACAAAACAGAAGGACTTCCTGCACCAACAACTTCTATGCCAAAGTTCATAAAATCCTTAACCAAAGGATCATGTTCCAAACGCAACATTATTAATGAAGCATTACTTTTTCGACTCAAAGCATCAGCCACTTTATTTTCTTTTCCCTGATGGTAATGAATTGTACAATCATAATCCTTGATTAATTCTAGCCATCTCCTTTGTCTCATGTTTAACTCTTTCTGAGTGAATATATACTTTAAACTTTTGTGATCGGTATATATTTCACACTTTACTCCATACAAATGATGCCTCCAAATTTTTAAAGCAAAAACAACAACAGCTAATTCCAAATCATGTGTAGGGTAATTTACCTCATGAGTTTTCAACTGTCGTGAAGCATAAGCAATTACCTGATCATTCTGCATTAGGACGCAACCAAGTCCTTTCAATGAAGCATCACTGTATATAACAAACTCACCATTCCTGGAAGGTAGTGCCAAAACTGGAGCATTCACCAATTTCTTTTCAACTCCTGAAAACAATCATCGCATTCTTTTGTCCAGATAAACTTAACACCCTTCCGAGTTAGCTTAGTCATTGGACTAGATAACCGTGAAAAATTTCTAACAAACCTTCGGTAATAGCCCGCCAAACCAAGGAAGCTACGAATCTCTATTTGATGGACCGACATCTGCTGAAGTAGTTGTAAAGGATTTCACCACCCCTTTCTGCTTGTAGTCTAACTGCTTCCCATCACTCAAGCTCTTTTCCGGACACTCGTTTGCATAGTGACCCATCTCATTGCACTTATAACATTTCACTAACTGTAAATCAAATTTGTTCTTACCTTCACCTTGATCCTTTTCAGTGCAATCACGAGCCTTATGTCCCATCTTACCACATCGGTAGCACTTCCCAGAATTCAGAAGACATTCCCCAGCATGCCTTTTTTCACATTTATCACAAACTGGAAACTTAGTTTTCTTACCATCATACTTTTTTGAATAATTCTTACCTTTCTCCTGCCACCTCGGTCTCTTCTTTTGCTGGTTGTTATAGAAAACATGGCCATCGGCAAACTCCATTTCCACCTTCTCAGCACATCGAACAAGCTTTTCATAACTTTTAAACTCACGAGAAGCTAATGCCCTTCGATATTTTGGATTTAATCCTGAGTAAAAACGATTGATTTTACTATCAAGGTCCCGGATAAAATTTGGAGCATACCTGGCCAATCGAGTGAACCTTTCTTCATAGGCAGCCACTGAGTCTTCCTCTTGCCTCAATTCCAAGAATTGATTTTCCATCCTAAGTCGAACAGCCTTAGGAAAATACTTCTCAAGAAACATACCTTTGAATTCATCCCAGTCAAGAGCATCAATCTCATCGGCGTCCCTGATATTTTTAACCATAGACCACCACTGATCTGCTTCACCCTCCAAACGGTAAATAGCAAGACTAACCTTTTGATTGTCTGAACACCCCATGACATCAAAAATCTTCTCCAGTGCTTTAATCCACCCTTCAGCTAGCACAGGGTCAGATGATCCTCTGAATGATGGTGGATGTTGCCTCATGAAATGTTCCACCACTGACATGTTCCTCTGCGGTTGATCTGGCTGATCTCGTGCATGGATACCACCGCCATTTATCACTTGAGTCAACTGCGCCATTACTGCAACAAACTGTTCAGTTCCAATTACGACCATTTCTGGATGCTGATTCGGAAGGTTATTTCCTTCTGTATTCCTTCCTAGCACTGCTTCCCTGTTTCCTCTGCGGAAAACCATTCTGAACAAACATGTCTTAGATGAAGCAACATGGTAATCTTTAAATGCTATATCATTTCGAAAAAAAAATATTTTTGGATAATCATTTAATAGAATTCTAACTCCTAAAGTTATCTAAACCGACCTCTGATACCAACTATAAGGCCCCAGCCTTAAACCTTACTTAATCTTGAGTTATTACAAGATTACACATTGAGGATCTTTTCAGGTTTAGAGTTTTAGAGAATTAGATCATCAAACTTTCATTACATTCCACATATAAACAAAGTGGTTACATAAAGATAGTATTCTTCATTCCCATCAATGGAAACACATTTAAAATAAAACATGGATTATTTCTTGACACATCCTTGACTCTATCATCTTATCATGTACCTTTTCCTTGACCTGTGAAAAACATTTCAAAAACTTGGGATGAGCATAAAAACTCAGTATGGGTTATAAAAAAAACATGGAAAGGAAACATGAGTTCATATATACATAAGACTGAAATCATACTTTACCCATAAAACATAGTCACTTTAACATACCTCATAAAATCATGAATAAATCAGAGAAATCATTAGACATAAAGGTAACTTGAGGCATTCATAACATTCTTACGTAGGGAGTAACCCTCTTGGTTACGTTTGGAATACCCATCATAGTATATTCCCTAAAATCTCTTCGGAGAAACCTTAACGTTTCACTCCTTCGCGTTACCCAATGCATTGGAGAGCTATAACGGGCTCACCCGCCCTTTGTTTATCACAGAACCACTCGTCTTCATAATAATCCCCAAGAACCATAACATAATCATATCACATAAAACATGCATAAAGGAAAAATGAAATTTCCAAATTTCAATCACGAGATATCAATACAAAACATTGATATAATAAAAACATTATGAAAACCATTTTCAATACCAAAGTAAAACATGGTATTTATTATTCTTTTAAAAAAAATGTATGGCTTGTAGAGGAAGCCGAAACTCAAATAACGGTTACGATGGCGGAGAAGTCGTTTTCGCCGCATACGTACGACAAAAACATTCCATTTTGTCGTTTAGTAAATGCTTCATATAAAAAAAAATATTCCTTTTGAATAAACGTAAAAGTCAAAGGGGTTTATACACCGTATAAAAGAAAGTTGTGTATAAAATAAAATATGCCTCAACGAAAGGAGATTGAGACGAAGTCCCATACCTCGTATCCGACTTGACCCGACCGTTCTTTAATCTCCTGAATAATAAACTTGAGTTAATCTCTACTTGCTTATGAATCTTTTTTAAGTTCATTATTCCTTTTATACCATGTTATGGACATCATGTAATCATTTAAGTTAATAATGTTCATTTTGTCGGTATTTGGTTCTTAAGTCAAAAATAGACTTCTTACACATACATGTTGTTAATTTGGTCAAAGGTTCATTATATCCAGAATGGTATTCATGATGTAGATATCATATATGTCATATATATCCAGTACTTACATGCATTTTTAATATTACATAATCATTTATAGGTAAGAAATGAAATGCACCGTTCATGGAGACGGTAAGCCGTACGTACGCATGAACGCTACTTCCATTTCTATTTCATATTTTCTGGAATGGAATCATAATGATATAAGAGTATATTATAATTCCAGTATAATAACATATATAATATCATTAACTTTATCCTTTACACATCCCACATATGGTATTAACGAATCAGATCACTTTTAGGGGGCGGTAGTCCGCACTTCCTAAAATGAAGATATCGTGTTTACCCATAATGGAAACCATAAAGGTATGACCAAAATGAAAAAAAACAGAAGCTTAAGGAAAACATATACATATTATATATCATATCTAAAAATAGTGACATTATAATGGCCACCTTTGAAGGTGTTAAATGAGTGTTGAACAATCATCGTTTCGGGAGGCAGAATTTCGCCATCCACGGAAACCGTATGTTCCTTAACCATTTGATGTAGTTTTGTGAGAGTTTAGATCAAATAAATCTTATAACAACATCCTAGTATATTGAAGATACTGGTTTTGTTACAAAAGAAGTAAATAAAAAGAGTTTAGGGGGTTGGAGAAGCAAAATAAAACAAATGAACATGAGAGAATGAATTACCTTAAAAAGTGTAACTCCTTTTGAGTTGAGCCTAAAGGCTTCCTTTGAAAGGATTCTGCACAAAGGGAATCCTCTAGGATTAGGAGAGGGAAGTGGAGAGTGCAAATGGGCAGGGTTTGGCCGAGCCAAAGGCTTGATGTGTGTGTGAAATGAGGTAGAGGTGGGGGCCTTTTATAAGGGGAGAGGAGGGACACTTTTGGAAAGTAAAGAAACATTACTTTATTTGAAAATGTGTTTCGGTTTTAGAAGGTCCCACATTGATAGCATTCGTGGATAAGTTGATAAGGGTTCTAAATCCACTCATCCAATTGGTTTTGGACATGTGTAGTTCATAGATTTTACATTATCATTCCATTTTATTTAAATCGTCAAATAATGATGTCATCACTGCATCATTATTATGTCATAAATAATTTAATTTATTTAATGTCTAAAAATCATAAAAAAACTACTATGATGTAGGAAATCTTTTATCTTTACAATGACTATTTATAATCAAAATTTGGACTTGTATAACCCCACTTAAAAATTGTTTTCGTAAAACATATTATGTTTGTGTCATTTTCACTTTAACATTAAATAAAAAGTAATTTATGTCATTTCCCAACAAAAGTGGATCCATGGGGTCCCCAAGTTGACCCATGGCATGTCATGGTCGGCCATGACACAACCAATGAGTTTGGGACATGTGTCTAGGTCATTTCATATTATTAAAGCATTATTTATACCTTAAACTACACTAATTACCACTAATCGCGATTAAAAACTTAATAAGTTACTATTCACCAAAAAATTATTTTAATCTCATTGAACCAAATTTTAATTCTTAATGACAACCATGTATGTCAGATTTTCAAAATTCAATACACATTAGTGGTAAAATTTCATTTAACTGAAAAATCAGTATGCTTGATTACCACTTAGTGGTTTCACTATTCATCAAAAATTGAAGTTTTTCAGAAAATTACCAAAAATTCACCCTAAGCTATATTTGATATTCCGAATTCAAAAATGAAGTCTATTTTACAAAATTCAAATCATATAAGTCACATTAATTAATTTAATAATTAATTCCCGTTGCCAGAGCAAATAGCGTGTTTTTACAAAACAATAAGTATCAAAAGATTGACACCAGTTTAAGTCTAATTTCAAAGTGAAATTGATTCCAATGACCACCATTGGATAAAATGGTAAAAATATATTCTAATTTCACTTCAAACTCAATTCAAAACATAATCTAATAATATATATAAATTAGATTAAAAAGCAGTTTTGATGTAAAATGCAGTATTTTTCACTATTCATTAAAAAAATGAACACTGTCAGAAAAATACCAAAAATTCACACAAGTTAAATTTTGATGTCCCAATCATAAAGAATAAGTTTATTTTGACAAACATAGTTTATAAAATTGTCAAAATATAGATTCAAAAATGGTTTGCCATCAAAAGGCAGTAAAACAATCTTTTAAGAATATTAGTGTATTCCATGCATAAGATTGTTTTTATTTTTATTTTAAGCCTCTATAACACTATCTTAATTATTAAAAGACATAGATAAAAATATCTATTATTCATTACTTACTTGGGATGTTACATTTCCAATGTATTTTTATGTTCTTAACATGGAGGATAATCTAGAAAGTTTTCATGCTCCGGTTATCTTATGTATAACCTTCCTCGAAACTGAAAAAATACTATCATAAATTTTAATGAGGGTACACATTCCATGGATTTTGGGGATGAAGTTTTGATATTTAATATTATGGACTCCAGGATGTTCCCCTCAGAGGACCATTCTTCTTTTGTTTTCTCCCATTTTGAATCACCAAATAAAAACCCCATGGAATTTTATTATCCTATTCATATGTAGATTATGAGTATTGGTTCTAGTTTAATGTCTAAGAGTACGTCCCCATCTATTTCGAATGCACAAGGCTCTCTTAGATTTGATTTTGAAATTGATTCATATTCTTATTTTGATCATGAAAACTATAATTATGGAATGGCTATTGAATATGCTGATGGTTTTGATGCATTATTCTCTGATTTTGATGATAATGATTCTGGTACTAATGTTCATTGTGCACATATTTCAGATCCTTCAATTTCTCAATCTACACATCACCCCCTTCATTGGAACTGAATCCATTACCACATAATGTCAAATACTAATACATGTTAAGTGGTGAGAAATTATATGTTATCATTTCTCACAAACTCCCTTTTGAACATGAAGAAAAAAATTTGAATTTTCTTGATGGAAATCATTAAGGCAATCAGGTAGAACTTCGCTGACATATTTGGTATTTTCCCCTCTATTTGCATGCATATGATTATTTTAGAGGATTGGGATAAACTGGTTGGGAATCCACAAAGGAGACTCAATACAACTCTTTTAGAGGTTTTTGAAAAGAAAATGAAAAATTTCTCAACGTAGTTATAATCCTTCCCATTTTAGATTCTTAGTGGGTAAGTCCTAATCAGGTTGTACCTAAGAAAATTGGTGTTATATTTTATAAAAATTATAAAGATGAGTTAGTTCCAATGAGGGTACAAAATAGTTGGTGTGTGTGTATTGATTATAGGAAACTAAATCAGACCACCCACAAGGACCATTTTCCCCTCCCATTTATTGATAAAATGCTTGAGAGGCTAGCTGGGATGACACATTATTGTTTCTTGGATGTATTTTCTCGATATTTTCAAGTTCCTATTGCTCTGGAGGTTTAGGAGAAGACAACATTCAGTTTTAAATTTGGTACGTTTTCCTACTAAAGGATGCTGTTTCGACTTTTCAATGCCTCAGTTACCTTCCAGAGATGCATGGTGAGTATTTTTTTCAGATTTAATTGAGTCCTTTATGGAGGAATTTATGGATAATTTTACAGTGTATGGATCTTCATTTGATGATGGTATCTCTAGTTAGGGAAAGGTTTTGAATCATTGTATTGAGAAGAATATGGTCTAAATATTTTAAAAGTGTCATTTTATTGTCGAGAATGATATTGTCTTAGGGCATGTAGTGTCAAAACATGGGATAGAGAAAATATGAAGGATTGGATCAAGCGCTTGGATGATACACTAAGGGATTATTATATAGAATACAAAACACCCATTGGTAAGTCCCCATTTCATATTGTTTTTGGGAAAGTGTGCCATCACCCTGTAAATGTTGAGCATCGAGCTTATTGAGCTATAATGAAATATAACATGGATTTGGCCAAAGCTAAAATGCAAAGGAAGCTGTAAATTCAAGAGATTGAGTAGATTTTATTTTATTCATTTGAGAACTCAAGGCTCTATAGGGAAATATCAAAATTAGATCATGTAAAAACTATCCATGAAATGGAATTTCATGCTGGAGAGGAAGTCATGTTCTATAGTTCACAACTGAAGCTGATGTCGGGTAAGTTGTGTTCTAGGTGGTTATATCTTTATGTTATGACTATTTTTTTCATTATAGTGCAGTGTAGATCACAAAAGAGGTCCCAAAAAGAATATTTACATCCAATGGGAAACATTGGAAGAAATACATCGGGGGACTTCCTACTGATATAGTGGATTTGATCAAACTGCATGGCCACATCACCACTTGAGCATATCAGGCTGTTCTTAACCCTTTCATTTCTTGATTATTTATCCTATTTAAAATTATACATTTAATTGGTATATATCATGTCATGGGATCACATTGGGGACGATAAAATATTTTATGTTTGGGGGAGGTAACCTTTTAGTTTAGTAATTTAAATGGTTTTCTTTTTATCAATGATTTTTTAAAAAAATGCAGTCTTTTTCAAATTTTGGGTGTCTATTTTTCATTTATTTTTTCTGTTTTTGATAATTTTGAGTTGAAATAATTAAAATTAGCATTTTTGAAATTCATATAAATAAGTGATACAATTTATCCCATGAAACTATGCTAAAAAAAATTCTGAAAATAACTTTGTTTCATGTTCAAATATTTAGTAATTTCATGAAAATTACTCTGAATTTTTAATCCCATTCCATGTATCACTATCTTTTTATTTGAAATCTCGTTACATTGAGACTTCTGAACCATTATGTTAATATTAATTACATTTACGTCACTTCTTGAGAGAACCAAACCCTGATTGATTTAAGCAGAATTTGATTTATTCCAAACAAAAATTAATGGATTGAGGTACTTATGATTAAATGATTGAGGCATTTGTTTGGTATGAAAGCCCCTATCTCAAAGAATCCTTTTTATAATGGCCTTTCATGATAATTTTATCCTTTTATCCCTTATGGAGAATTAAAAAACCTGTTAGTTTATCCACATTACAAGCCCATTTTCCCTATCCAACCAACTCTTGAAGTGAAATTGTTTAATCAAGTTAAACGTAAGTGTGGGGGGGGAGCTGTCTTGTGTTGTGATACCACATTTTTTGATTCATTGGGTGGAAAATAAAATTATGAAGAGATGTTTTTGATTCTGTAAAAAATAATTATTTTGGATTTTTTTCCTTTTCTAGATTTTAATGATATGTGAATATGTGCCATTCTGGTGTATCTAATAAATGATGAAAGTTGTGCCTAGATGGTTCTTTCAAAAATATGATGTTTGAGAAGATTGACATTTTTACCGCTGAAATGTTGAATCGTGTGCACATTCCTTTATTTTTCATAATGATGAAGATGAATTTATTCTATGGGTAATAAGGAGGGGACCATATTTATGCGAAAATTAGATTAATGCAGTTGTGTTTCAAAAAGAATCAATCCATCCTCATTCAGCCTCAGAATTTTTCACATCTAAATCCTACCCACCAAAAGCCACCGAACAACCCTGAAAATTCCTCATTATATGCATATTTCCAAAACATTCATCGGGTGGCGGTTTAGGAATTTACCAACTCTATGGATACCGTTGTATCATTTTGGATGAGAAAGACATTGCTAAAAAATTGACATTTGTGTGATAAGAGAAAATTCAAGTGAAGTAAGTGTTTTGTGTGCACATGAAGATAAATGAAGTAGAAATTGTTTGAATGATATAATTGAAAATTATGAAATAATATTATTTTTTTAGGTATGATGTCTTTTTTTTCTTGGTGTCGAATTGTTGGATTACAATGATATGTGTTTTAAAATTTGATTTTATTTCATATTACTGTTTACTTGATTTGAGGTTTTTCCCTGGAGTGCAAAAGGTTACGTGTGGGGGAGTTGATAAAACACTATTTTGTTAATATTTTATTGATAATAAATAACTTAAATTAATCTCATTGTGAAAAATATGTTCATTTATGAAATATTTGTGATTAGATCATTCATTTGAAAATCTGATGAACATTCCTGGTTTACCCTTCTAAAATGCACTATAGTATTTAGAATATAAATATTTTAAAATGAACCATTTGAACTTATTATTTTGTAAAGGTGTTCCTAACTTATTTTTATACAACTTTTATTCGGGGAAGTAGATCTAAAAAGGGCATTTGTAAGGAGTAAATGTGCCATTATGTCAATGATGAGCTGGACACTCGAGATTGGACATCACATTAGTGCTTTGGACATATCTTCTATATTCTTGAATACATTGATCCCAGATATTGAGAGGGGATCAAAAACACAATTTGGAACATATTATCCTTCTATAAGGACAACTTATTCCATTGTTTTGGTGGTCAAGAAGGCAGTTCAAGTGGGATTAAAATATTTAGTAGAATCAACTCATTCGCACTTGAAACCACCTTTAACCATCCTTCCCCTCCTCTCTATAAATATGTATTATTCTAATTTGGAATGGTTGGGAAGTGTATTAGGATATTGAAGGTAGATGATAATTGGTTTAATCCAAATTATCCAACCATTGAAAGAGGGGTATATTGTGAAGCAAGGATCCCCCCATCGATTCCTTCTTCTCTTCTTCATGTTGTAATATTTTCTTTTGTGTAATAAAAGTCTTTGTTATTATTTTATTTATAATATTTTTTTTATTTTTTGTTCAATTATCTTTTTTTGTACTCACCATATTTGGGTTGTAATCAATTGTGGAGACAAGATTGGGTTCCACCCTTTCAATCAATTTCTCATGATAAATGTCTCCAAGATAACCACACAGCCCATGGAAGAGTAGTTCTATTAGTGATTGATCTATCTTCTACCATCATAATTTACTTATTTTGAATAATTGAGCTACAATAATTTAGTTAATATGATACATGAATTGAGTTTTTTAATTATAAAAAAATAATCAAGAAATTGAATAATTAACACAAAAACACACGAGGTCATGTATTGTGTAAATTGTGAGAGTGAAAACTTAATCAGTAAAACAGGACCACACGAGATAAATTTTAGCGTTCAAATATAATCCCTAAGATCAATTCATCCTCAAATTATAGAATTAACATGTGAATTAATTTACCAATAACTATAAGCTATCCTTAGAACATCAATCAAAGCTGGTTACTGTGATTGCATGTTCTGAAGATAGCCTAGGGATTAATTCTATTCATATTTGTAGTAAAGTTAATTTTCATAGGGTTAAAGGGTTAAAAAATAAGGGGATCATAATTAAGTTTATAATAATTTAAATGATAATGATTAATAATTAAATGATGAGGTAGAGTTAGATATATTAGGTCTTTTAAATATTGTCTAAAAAACATCTTCTTATTGTGTCTTTTTAATCAAACATCATTTCAAAAATAAAAAAAATATTAAAGAATCTTCCTCTAGAAAACTTATTCAAGTTATATGAACGGTAAAAAACCCCCAAATCCTTTCAAGTAGTGTTATTATTACCATTTATGTTATTTTTAAAATAACATTAATATGTTTTCAAATTTACTTCCTTCTTTGAGAGATGACCTTGGTCAGCCACTTTGCTGCACATAACTAACCCGATACCGGTCATCGTTCGAAAGCTCCCACGACAATGACTTTCAAGCAGTTACAGGAGAATTTGGAGAATGGTTTTATATGCCAGAGTGCTTACCCATGGGGTGTATTAGTCCTCTTATTCATGAATATGGTTGGACCAATCATCCTCTACATTGATTATCTTGAGCTCAATATAACCATGATAGAGTTCCAGTATCCCATTCCACTAATAGACGACTTGTTGCTCAGCTATTTAGGGAAAATTATTTCTCAAAGGTGGACCTTCAGTCAGAATATCATCAATTAATAGTTGGTAAGGAAGATATTCCGAATACTAGGTTTAGAATGAGGTATGGACACTATGAGTTCATAGTTATTCCCATTCAACTAACTAATGCTTCAGAGTTCTTCATGGATTTAATGAATTGAGTCTTTAGATATTAATTCAACAAATTTGTGGTAGTATCTATTGATGATATTCTGATATACACTAAGATAATGGAGGAATATGATGATCATTTTAATACTACGCTAAAGACATTAACAAGATAGAATCTTTATGAAAATTATAGTAAATATGAGTTCTAGATGGAGGAAGTATCATTCTCAGGGGATGTTATCACCAAAAAATGAATATTTGTGGACCATTCCATGACAAAGGAAATTGAATAGTGGCCCAGGGAAATATCTGTAATGGATATCTGAAAATGTATTGGACTATATGGGTATTAATAATGATTTTTGAACAACTTATCATGATTTTGAATCCCAATGACCAAGCTGAAACATAAGGGAGTCGTGTTTTTTTAGACTTAAGAATGTGATAAAATCGTTATGGATCTCAAAAGGAGGCTTATCACTATGCCAATACTCACACTCTCAATAATAAATGAACTCTTGCTGGCATATAACGATGCTTCAATGAAATTATTTGGATGTGTAATTATGGAAAATGATTAATTTATTGCCTGCGCCACTAGGATGATTAAAAATCATGGGAAAAACATTCCCACAGATGATCTAGAGTTGGCAGTTGTTATATTTGAATTGACAATGTGGCGAAATTATCTCTGTAGGGAGATTTGCAAGATATATACTGATAACAAGGGTCTCAAATATATATTCACCTAGAAAAAAGCTTAATATGCGACAATAAAGTTGGTTATATCTGATCAGGTATTATAACTACTCAATACACTACCATCCTAGAAAAGAAAATAAGCTGGAAGATGCACTAAGTATAAATGATCCTTAAACTTTATCAATAATGATAATTTAGAGGGATGAAATCTTTTTAAAGGATCAAGAAGGGAATTGTTAACAGAGGAACATCATCAAGACTTTCTAAAAATATTTCTAAACCGTCCCTTTTTTTGAAAATAATTGATTCCAAAGAAATGATGTGTATATTCAGAAAAAAGCAGAAGCTATCAACACTGGAAATCCACCAAGTTCATGATTGGTGCGGATGGAGTCATTAGATTTAGGTCACGAAAATTTATACCATCTAATATGGAGATAAACAAAGATCTTTGGAGTGATTCACATTTCTCAACCTTCACTATTCACCTTGGGAGTGCGAATATGTATCGATATCTCCTAGAGAATGTTTTTGGGGACAATATGAAAAAGGAGATCACTGAAAATTCATCACAGTTCCTCGTATGTCAATAAGATAAGGCAGAAAGAAGAAATTATAAATGGATAATGAAACCATTACCTATACGAACATGGAAACTGGAAAACATTACCATGGACTTTGTCACTGGACATCCAAAGACTTCCAAAGGAAACAATGCTATACAGGTTATTCTGGATCATTTTAAAAATACAACTCACATTATCAAAATTGGAGATAACATATCATTGGTTAATATTGAACATATATATATATATACCAAAGAGTTGGTAAGGCTACATGGAGCACCACTATCAATTATATCTGATCACGATATAAGATTTACTTTAAAGTTATGGAAGAGTGAGTAACATTTTATAAGCATAGAGATGAACTTCAGTATGTCCTATCATTCTCAAACTGAAATAGAATCTTAAAGAACTATTGAAACACTAAAATACATTTTGAGATAATTTTATATGGACTTTAATGGAATATGTGACCAATATCTTCCACTGGTCAAATTCTACTACAAAAATATTTTCCACTCTAGCATCCAAATGGCCCTATATGAATCCCTTTATGGGATATGGTAAAGAACATCAAAATTCTGAGATGATTTTAGTGAAAATATCTTCCTAGGACCTAAAATGGTTGGTTAAATGATAGAAAGGTGAAGCCCATTCAGCTGCACCTCAAGCCATCCCAAAGTTGATAAAATCGCCATGCATACAATTGTCGATAGGAACTAGAGTTTAAGGTTAGAGACATGGTATTCCTCGACATATCTATATGGAAAAGTATCATTAAGTTTAAGAAGAAAGGGAATCTATGTCCCCAATACATCATCCCCTAAGATATCCTTTATAATTTCAGAGTTGTGGCCTATGGACTAGCACTCCCAACAACTATGTCTCTTGTACACAATGTATTCCATGTATCCCTCTTAAGGAAGTGCATACCGAATCCCTCGCATGTACTGAATTTAGAGGTGGTAGATTTTGATAATGATCTTTCATATGAGGAGTATCCCTTTAAGATCATGGATCCTAGAGATAAATTTCTAATAAAAACAACTACTCTCCGGGTCAAATTAAATTAGAGAACCAAAAGTATATGGAGGCAACATTGGACTACATAAAGGGATGAAATAAATGTACCCACATCTATTTTCACCTTACTATGTAAAATGAAATTTAGATGGTGAAATTTCTTGGGGATGTATGTAATGAACCATTGTTTTATCTATATAAACATCCTTATTATAATTATTTCATATTGTATAAACACATATATAACACAATAAATTATTTATAATTGATGAATTAATGAAATTAAATTCATTTATGGATGTTAATAAACCTATACCTATTAAATATTTACATGACCTTTAGAATAGTAATGCGAACCTTATAAATAATAAACCACCCAATTTGATAGTAACCTCACCAATAAAATTATAGTGAAAATTTATCCATCTTACAAGTGACAATGTGATATAATTTTATAATAATATAAGTAAATACATATTTTTAATGTTGATAATTAAGTGTTGGTATTTTTGAACATCATAAATATTTAATTATAATATTATGACAAATTTAATAATTTAAAAAAAATATTTTCATAAATTGTATTCTTTAATTTTTATTTTGATTTAATAATATTATTAAATAATTTTATGAGACCTTAATTAATTTTACAAAGTTTTAGAAAAGCATTTTTAATATAAAAATTAGCCTTCTTCATGTAAATGATGATTTTAATTAAATATTATATTACTAATAATTAAAAAATTATTTTCATAAAATGGAGTTTACTTTTGAATTATTGACATCTAGAAATGGTTAGGGTTATTTTGATGTATTTTTCAAGAATAGTTGAATTTTTGGTGAAATGTAAAACATGGTAATTTACTGTATATATACATTATATGTTAAATAAACTATTAAATGAGTCATGGATGGTGTAATAATAGTTTCATATTACTAAAATGCCCTAATTACTGTATTTAGTCGCATGAATCAACACTATTTCTTATCTTGAAATAAATAATAAAATATCAAGTTAAATAATTAGAAAAAAACCCCACTCCTCCACTATATATATAACCCCTCCCCACCTCATCTCCTCACACCCCTCATGCTGTGAGAATTTTCCAAATTATGAAAAATAAAATTTCAAAAACAATTCCCCATTTTCAGGATCATCAGGAATTAAACAGAGACCAAAACCAATCGCCTTTGGTGGTTCTCAATAAGAAAGAGTCAAGGGGAAAACCCCTCTTATGTTTTCTTTCAATTTCATTTCATGTTCCTTTTATTTTTCTCTCCTAAACTCTTATCATCCAAATATAATTAATACTACATTGTATTACATATAATATAATTTTATCATTTTTTTGGAATAATTCTTCATCAAATCTATTCTTCCATCTCTCTTACTTTAAGAATGATAATATCATATGTGAGGTGTTGATTTAAAACGTTTGTGAATGACATGATTTCATATTTCCGTTGCATCTTCAAGATTGATCATGAAACCGTTTTTATGTATGGAACAGATTATAATATATTTATTGTATCTTATTCAATGTTTTGTAATCACTTTTTAGTACTCATATTTATTTATTAAACAAAATGTGTTCGTTGTGATAAAAAAATGAAAAATTAATCTAAACAATTATCATTAGCAATTTATCTAATAAATCATCCTATCTTTTGAAAAAAAACCATATTTTAATATTATAAATATTAATTAATAACATATAAGTTCATTTCAAGATAAATATACTATTTACACATTATTATCTATACACATATTCAAGTAAACCGATCATGAAAACTAAGGAAATCAATACTCCAAAATAATGAAAATAAATCACTTAGCCCATCAAAATGGCCATAAATAATATTAGTAATGATATAAAAAATAATATAAATATAGAAATGGTTTTTAATTATTTATTAATTAATATAATTTGATTATTCAGGACATTAAGATCATGTAAAGAATCATTTTGGGCATAAGGAAAGGGATTCTACCTGAACCTCCTTTTTTCCCTTTGGGTTTCTATTTCTCAATCTTTATCCAAATATAACACTTATTTTTTATTTATTCTTATATATTTTATTTTTATTTTAAAAAATCATGTATATATATTATATCATCCATATTTTATGGGGCTATACATGTTTTAATAAGGTTCACTTCTGAAATATTTCAAAAAAAACCTAATTCAAGGGAACTTTCTGGTTTCTTATACATTTTCAAATTAACTCCATAGTATGTTTTAAGACACCATTATTTTTCAAAAATATCTAATTTTATCATGATAAACTAAATTGGTTCAATTATGGTGGTATAAAAAAATTATACCATTTTCATTTTAAATAATCTTGAATGTTTTCCCTTTTACCATAATAAAATGTTTTTTCTAATGATTCTTAAACAATATTTTCACTTAAATTTAACGTAGATTATATTTATATATTCATATATTCATTTATTAATTTTAATTTATTTATTAATTAAAGACTTTCATGGACACAACAATGATATTACCTTTTTATATTCCTTTTAATATAACTATGATACCCAATTCCTTCCCTGGGTAACCCTTATGTTTATGTTTGATTACTTATATAAGATTATTTTTATGGAAAAAATATTTATAAATATTTTATTATGGGTTATACTAGATATAAATCCAATTAATTTGGTAATTATTAGTCTCATGAGACGTTATGTACAATAGTCTTGGTTGTTAGCTTTGACTTGTGATCCTCGATTTGCAACGAGCCTTGACTCGTGCTCCTCTATGTCCAAGGAGCCATGACTTATGCCAAATTCATGTTTTATACTGCTTGGAAATTAATATGAATATATTATTATGTGATCCCATTGTATGATTCCTTATGTTTAATAATTTTCTATGCCTTTTAATATCATTATGTTTCACCTTCTAGCTCATGTGCTATGATTTATTTTAATGTTTATTCTATTAATGGGTTTTTAGCTCCGTCGTTTGTTCATGTTATCCCTAGGTTATCCTATGTATATGTAAAGTCTCAAATAAAGTTAGGATCTCATATCTGATTATAAATAATGAGATGTTTTATTTATTATAATGTTTTCAGTTTTATATGCCATGTATTCCAAGACAACTAACTTTACAATCATTAGCATGTAATTTGATGTTTATTATTCTCAAATCATCTAATGATATGTGTAAAAGACTATGTTTGATAAATATATTTACTATATTAAATAAATATAATATATTCTATATCTTTTAATGTATGAAACACTAATTTTTCTTGTGATACACTCTACATAATCTTTCTTCGATGGCTTGTGTTACACACAAGAACCTGTTTTACCAAACAACAATATATTATTAATAGATTATTTCTTAATATAATATTTTAAATCCATGATATTATGTTAGTGACTTTGAATGGTATTAAATAACATATAAAAATTTATGTTTTATATAAGTATAAAATTAATTCATTTGTTACCAATAAATGAGATATAAAAACAAGAACCAACTAGATATAAAAAGAAATATTACTATTTTATGCATCCAAAAACATTTTGTCTTAATAAAAAAATTAATTACAAATAGATAATGATTTTTAATGAAATATATATTTTAAATATTAAATAAAATAATTGATATTCATTTACTGGGTTTGATAGGCATAAGATAAGAACGAACTCAAATTCACACATAAAAACCCTATATTTTTATAAAGCAAATTTTACAACCTTTTATGGAGAACCCATTTTAAATATAAATATTGACATATTAATTGATTTAATTTTTCAAATATAAACATCTTGATTTAATTTGAAACATAAAAATTAGGTTAGGGTTAATTTTTGGAATTTTTCTGTGAAGATTCATTTTTTAATGAATAGTGTAAAATATTAAATTTTAGTTCAAAAATGACTTTTTTTCTAATTTATATAAAATGATAAATTATGTTTTATATTAATTTTAATGATAAATTAGATAATATTTTTATTATTTAATTAAATTTAGGTCATTGAAATAAATCTCACTTTGGAATTGACTATAAAAACGTAGCCACCATTTTGGATGTCTTTACCTTAAAACACCGCATTTTCATCCCGTCTATGGGATTAAATATTATATAATTTTTTCCACTTCTCTAATTGGAACATGGTAAAATTTAATCTATATTTTTAATTAGAATAATTTATAATTAAAATTATTTAATCATAGTTTTTTACCAAAACCTTTAATGAAAGTGATTAAAATTAAGTACAATTATTAAGGTAAAATTTAGCATAATAAAGGACTAATAATTTAACGGATTGTCCCAAATTCACTATAAACATGTCCAAAATATATTTTATGGCCTTAATTATTCTATTAAACATATATTAATTAGTTTGGTTAGTTTTTTAAGACTTGTTTCATGTAAAAATGTCGTTATAGCTAAGATATTTTCAAAAATACAAACTGAGTCATATTCCTATATTATAAAAGGGCACCACATCTCCTCATTCCTCACACCTCTCAACCCACATTGGTTTAGAAAATACCTGCCCATATAGATTCCAAAAATCCCTACCCTTGACTTTAGAGCCTTCATTTTTTCTAAAAACCATCCAAGGAAGCCTTTTGGCACAAACAAAAGGAAGTTATCCAATTAAAAGGTGACGTCTTCTCTAAAACTCTCTAGTTTCATTTCCAATATCCACCCCAATAAATATCATCATTACTTGATTATATAAAAAAAATATTATCCTGAATAAAAAAATTTTTATATATAAACGTTTATACCAACACTTACACAAACCTTTATCTAATGGGTAAAGAACATATTTTTTATATGTATAGCGAACTACTGTCTCACAAAAAGTTGATTGTTCATTTTTCCATTACGACCTCTCATTGTGGCCATTAATATATAAATGATATTTATATATGATATATATGATATATATGATACTTATAATATCTTTATTCTTCTGTATTTTTTATTTAGAACATGCTTTTATTCATTTCATCTTGTGTAAATATGATAATTTCATTTAAGGAAGTGTGGACTACCGCCCCCATAATCTGATATGACTCATTCATTCCATAAATAGAACATAAAAAAGTTTTTTAATAAAAATATGTAAAATATATAAAATATATATTATACATGAATTATAATATACTTATTTTTCATTTATTTTTCATTCTTTTTATAAAAGACTAAATGAAAGTAGCGTTCATGCATACGTACGACCGACTTTCTCCCTGAATGGTGAACTTAATTTCTTGTCTAAAAATATTATAGAGTACTAAAACTATATATAATTAATATATATGATAATTAAGTGTTTTTTAAATTCTAGATGTGATAAAATAATGATCTAATTAATTGGAACAACAAATCCCAAATCAAAACATACTTGAGAAAAATAGGAAATTAACAATCGAAATAGTCAAAATAATGAAATATTGTTATCAATGGGGTAATAATATTATAAGATATAAATATATGGTATTAGAAATATTAATATGGTTATTATATTTGTTAGTAACACATTTTAAACCACTATACATGAGGCTAAAGACTACACAACAACACAAATGATAAGGTAAGATATTTCATCTCAATTTACATTCCATTAAGACTTATTTTTGTTATGAACCAATTAAAATTAAAATTATGTATGTAATTATATTTGACATGATATATCATGAATATGATTAATATAATGATATTATATTTTTCACTTAATTCATGGGGAATTATTATTTAAATTATTCAAAGTTGTATTGCACACTTTGGAAGGTTTATTGATTATTCTTCCTCAAGAAAGTTTTAATTTCAACAAAAATTGTTGTTAGTTATACTCCTATGATGTATTTTTGATAAATCTAAATTATTTATTCAATATGGATATATTATAATGAACGTTTTTTATTAATTAAATCTATTTTTCAATTTGATTAATTCTTTGGATAGGTAAGACACTAGTTTGGGACCATTTAATGTAAGCCCTATGGGTTGGGGACTGGTTAATGAAAGCCCCTCAATGCATCGGTAGTCTCATGGAATAAATTTAATTTGACAAAACCCATATTGTTTTTAATTATAATGTTATAAACTATCCTGTGAATGGTATTGTAAGTAGATGTATGTTTAGACAAAGTAAATTAGATTCTATCCACCATGTTTAATACTGTCTTGTGAATGGTCTTAATGGTAATAGTTCCACGTACCAAGGAACCCTGCTATCAAATAATTAAGAATTTCTTTTATTGAGATCTCAATTATTATTTTCTATCCATGATATATTTCACTGAGACATATATTTATAGTTTCTATCCTCAGTTTTATTTATTATGTGATATGTGGTTCAATATCTTAACCTGACATATTGATATTACCTTATCTATTTATTCGAATGTCATGTGTTATCAGTTATTCACCTTGCCATGTTGGTTGATTTCCATTTATTAGATATTTATTCCATTTTACTTACCCATACTGAGCATTTGATGTCACCATTTTTATGTTTTCTATACCCAGGTTATGAATAATAATACATTGAAAAAGCTTTTTGGGAATTAGTTTATTTAATTTTATAATTAACTATGTTTTATTTCCTTTTTCCAATCCATAATGGGTATCCTATATGTAATCTACTCTTCCAAGAATACTAAATTATCGTTCCTTCAGGATTTAATTCCTTCTAATCATGTCAATGTAACAACGTAATGCACTAGATCCAAGCTTCTGCGATTTGGGAATTACATCCCTATTCCTTCTATGGATTTAAAAAACATATTTTAGATGAAGGAAATGGTAATTACAAAAATAATTATCATTTTATGTTAAGAATAATGTAAAAACATTGAAGGGTATTCTATTAACATTATCTTATCCTCCAATGTTATATAAAACGTTTTATAATACCAAAAATAATGACCTAACCATATACATTACTTAATATAGTGTATTTAATCCAGATTTCATTTTCATTCATAACCAGATAAATTTTATGTTTATATTTTTAGATACATAGTTAATAACTCTTAAAAAATATTCCAATATATTAGATATATAATACTTCAACTTAAGAAGTGTTTTTTAAAGTATTACATTATTTATTTTCATGAAAAATAATCACGACTTTCACCATGAATTATTCCGTTAAACTGACCATCATTAAAACCAATGATTTTTTTAAATGTTGGATATAAAAAAAAATTAGTATGGTACATAAAATTATTGAAATAAACCAATAGTTCTTAAATACATTTTATAATTTTCCATTTCAGAAAAAATTTGGCTGAGAAATAATCACTTTATTACCCAATAAATCACCATATCTGTCCAAATATTTTTATAAAACATATCAGGATAAATTTTTAAGGGTATAAAATAAAACTCCAAAGTTTTCTTTGAAATAAACAAAAAAAATCATAATTACCATTTTTATAAAGTAATTATTTTCACTCTTTCAAAGTAGCATATACTTTCCTTTTACATGTAAAATAATAATATTTCCATAAATCCCCATAGATATCATTGATAAATCATTTATATAAAGTAAGGAATAATTTTAATATCACCCTTACTTACACATGTAATAACCATCATATTCGTACATGGAATAACTATCACAGAATATTCCCAAAATGTTTTAGGAGAATCTTAATTGGTTAACTATATCCATTTAATCAGATCTATAATAGGATTACCCAACCATGGTTTATAAATGAATCACCCATAATCATAAACGAAAACCAATAACTATAACACAATCATTACACATAAAATATTTCATTATAAAAACATTCTCATAACTGATGAGAACACATTTTTAGATATTGATATGACACTTTAGTAAACATTTATTCAAAACTATAATTCATAGAATAATGGGAAAGAGGTATTTTCATTGAATAAAAAATGAAATATTATTAATTATCCCAAACTTCAAATGATATTTATGGAGTCATTAAAATATGTATCTACTATATACATTAAAATAGAACATTCCTTTTATATTTTTGTAAAGAATGTTAAAAAAATTCTCTAAAAGGATTCATTTGAAAACATTTGAATGAAATTAAAAAAATACATAAAATTACCTTTACATAAATTTTATGTACATATAAATACAAAAATATGGCAATTTATAAATATAGACGTGTATGAAAAAGGGAGATTTAAGGGATACTTTAAAAGAATGTTTTTAAGGGAATATTCTTCACATTATGTCTGACTCGTCACATAAATTATTTATTATCCTAAATAATGAACATAGGTTAATTATTTACTTTATTGAGAAACTTTTTCATGTTTTTATTATTTTTATTTGATATCTTACAATGGTATATTTAATTATTTAATTAATTAAATTATTGTTAGATGTTTTTACACTCTTCATTTCATAAGTCCAAAATTTCTTCAGTAAGTCAACACTGGAAAAGGAGGAAATTATTTCATCATCTCAAGAATAATAATCCTGAAATAATTATCATTTTTATTCATAAATTATAATTTTATTCCCAATAATGAAATATGTTTAAGAAACATTAAATACAATACCCACATGGAGACAGTAGGATGTATGTATGCATGGTAAATGATCCAATTTTTCAATGATCACTATTGAAATAATGTATGTATAAATCCTAATTTCAATTATTATCATAAAATCATATCTACCATATTATTTCCTTAATTATAATAATATATATAATTCAATTTATGTGGTGATGAATGAATATTAACATCACATTATAGTTGTGGTAGTCCATTCATACACATGATCGATGTTATCATTTTCAAGGAATGGGAAGGTAAAAATGTAAATGATATATTATCATTTCTTAATTATAAATATTTCATTAATATAATATTTATAAATTATATACATAATTATAACAAGCCTTTAGAAACTATGATGGATAATGTACTACATCGGTTCATGAGGAGGGTGTCCTCCGTACACATGAATGATAGTTTAATTTCGCATTTGTTGGAAGAGGAGATAGATAAAAGATTTTAAATTAACATAACAACTCATAAATATATGTAATATAATATTTTTTATAGAATGATTTTTAACTAATATTTTAAGTAGGTGGAAAAATATATAAAATTAAAGCATGAGGTTAAAACAATACCTCTTATTTGGATTGTCTCCTTTAATTAACACCTTAATCCCTCTATGGTTGGAATTATTCCTATTAAAAGACCACTTGAATTAGTGAAGTGATTATAAGAAGGGATTTAATGATGTCATAGTTAAAAAAAGTGGGTATTGAAGTGTGGCATAAAGGGAATAAAAGTTTCTCATTTATAAGAGGGGGCACTATAGGAATTTCTCAAAATATAAAATAAATATAAAATAAATTTCTATTAACAATGGCTCAAAACTATTTTATTGTGAGTATAGAATAATTATATATTGAAATAATCTCATAAAATAAAAATTATATAGGTTTTTTCTAGGTGTTTACCCAAATTGTTTCATTTAATCTCTTCTTTAACCCTTTTAATAATTGCCACGTTATTAAAATTTTGTACACGTTAACATTTGATAATGTTACTATAAAATGAAAAATACAAATAAATATAACATGGATAACTATTTTATCATATCCTATTTGGACGAATCCATGTTTTTATGAATTTTATATCATTTAAAAACATTATTACTTCTCTAAAATACGAAAAAAGTCAATTTCGGAACTATTAATTTAAATTAAATTTTTATAACATTTTGATTGGAATGGAATTAGAATTTAATAAATTAACCAATCTGCAACATGTTATAGAAATATAAAAAATAATGGTTCAAATTAATTCTATAAAATTATATTAATTTTAATATTTTTAAAATCATTTATTTAGTTTTTTCATTAATTAAATAATTATTGTGTCATCGTTGTGTAAGAAATTATTGTTATTATTTCTTCACTAAAACTAAAAAAATCCATGATGAACATAAATAATTAATAAATCTAATTTTTACTTATAAAAAAGACATCAGTTTTCTATACCCATGGTATAAATATTATAGCTATGAAAATACAAGTGTGACATTTATATCTTTTCTAGAAATAAAATATTATAAATTATATAATCACATATAAATGGTCAGAAAATATCATATTACCAAATATTGGATGAGTATGTATGAAATGGACTCATAAAATAAAATTAGGGCAGAAGTTAGGGTTATTTTATAGTCTTTATCATTTTATTTTTAATTAAAATTTTTTGATTTATCATTTACCATGGTAATAAAAAATAGCAATGTTACTATTCATATTGACCGAAAATAAGAGGAACATATCTATGAAATATTAACCATATGATTCCTAATATAGAACCCATTTTTAAAATTAAAATCATTTAATAGGTAGAATTTGATTTCAAGTTAAATCATAATTACATAATAAGAAACGGTTTTACAGAAAAATGTACATTTTAAATATAAAATATTTTTACACTAAATTCAATAATAAAATTCAATTCAAAAATCACAAATGAATAATTTTATATAAAAAGTAACAAAATAATATTAAAACTAATAAAAACTGTAATTTTTCTTTATAATTACATTAAATGAAAATATAATTGTCAATAAAAATCAGTTTTTTCATTATTCATTAAAAAACAAATATTTTCAGAAACCATATCAAAAATTCATCCTAAGATAATATGGACATGAAAAATTAAAAAATATTCCTTTTTTTAAAATAAAAAGTATTTAATTTGGAAAATAATAATTTTTTTAATTTCATATAATTCATGAAACCCATTTTCATTATAAATAAAGCCTTTTTATTTTGAAAGAAAAATTACTTAATATTATTTTAGTGAATATAACTCTATGATATCTAAATAATGAATATTTATATTACATGAAACTAATTTATTTTATAATTACCGGGTTTGTTACACTGGATATATAGATAACGAGTGTGTGATTTGATTTCCTGTACAAGAGAAGCAATTGAAGAAAAAAGGCAAAGAACCAGTGAATTCTAATACTAAATGTTATGTGATGAAAAACGAGTCTACATACAAAAATAATACTAATCATGTGTTGAGATAGTGTTAAACCATATGGTAAACATAATTTAAGATGGATAAGAAGATTGAAATAGTTGGCAAGAATGATTGTGCTGTTCTTGGTAATATAATAATGGTTGTTTTTACTAAAAAGAATGTTGAAAAGGAAAAGAAATACATGATTACCCAAATTGGTTAGACCTGAAATGTCTAGAGTAATGATCACATGAAGATTTGTAGACATATTATAGAAGTAATGAAAATAGTTTATTGGTTGCGAAACAAGTTGTGTCTATATTTCATACAATAGAGATATTATAGAAACCCACATCATTAAATTTTTTAATAGGAATTTATTTCATAAGGAATTGAATTTTTTGTATTAAGGAAGAGAGAAATGAAGAAATATAAGATGCATGGACAACAAGTAAAAGTCATAAATCATAGTGACAATAAATATTATTTCTTTTCAACACATCATTTTAAAAAATATAAATTTGTATCATAAAACATATGGTATAAAAAATTGGATTTATTTCTTGAAGAAGAAATAATCATGATGAATGTTATTGGAATGTATCCAGTTAGGGGGACTTGGTATGAAGATAAGATGCTAGAGATTTATTCTGGTATATTAAATTAGGAATTTTAGATATAACCAACAAAATGGATGGTTGAAGTAAAATTTTCACTCTCCAAATTTTAATTTAGTTTTTGTTGATTCTAGTAATTAAGTGGTACTGAAAATAAAATTAAAAGGGGCTAAAAACTACATGAAAACCTGATATATGTGATAGGATCCTATTTAATCAAATATTATAAAAAATATCATGTTTTTTACAGGACACATATACTGTCACAAATCATTATATATTTGGTGGTATTTGCAATGGTATCTGATATCCATTAGAAATACTTTAATCACCACTGCATGCCTGATCACTAAAAGCCTTATTTGTGATTGAATTATGACTTCCATCAGAAACAATCTTATTTTAGATTGGATATTAGACCATTTAAAATACATGAATTCAAAAATTATATACTCTCCCATTGAAAATAATAATATTTTAGTTGAAAATATTTAATTAGTCACAAGTACTCAATTAGTAGAGTAGATGAACACTATTTATGGTGGGTATCATTTGAAACGGATTTGGATATTCATCGCAAATTCTAATTCAATTGCTTCCATACATATTTATGGTAGAAACTATTTTTGATAGAAATTGCAACACAAATAGTCCATCACAACTAATCTAACATATTCTAGGCCTCACAACCCCATTCTTATATCATAATTTCTGAACTCCTCTTTTAGTCTCCCTCCGATTCCTCTATACATAAATTGTTTCTAATAACATTGAATATTTATAGAGATACTTTCAAGATTACATCACTATTTTTATTAAGGTAAACAATCAATTTTAAGGTATATATTTTAAAAAAAATTAATTGTTAATTTATTTATTTTATTATATATTTAAATTTTTTAAAAATATTTAATATTTGTAAAAGCTAATTAGAATTAATTAGTTTTAATGGTTATAAATTATAGATAATTAGTAATAATTAAAAAATAGTAATTAATATGTAATAGTTAATATTAAATAATAATAATTACTAATATTTAGTAATAATTTTTAATAATTAGTATGTAATTAGTAAATAATTTGTAAGTAATAAGAAATATATATAATAATAAGTAAATAATTAGTTGAAATTAGTATGTAATTAGAAATAATTAACATTAATTTGTAATAATTTGTAATAATTAAAAATAATTTGTAATAATTACCAATAATTAGAAATAAGTAACAATAACGGGTAGTAATTATCAATAATATTTACTAATTAAAAATAATTATTAATAGTCAGTAATAATCAATTATAATAATTATAAAAAAACATTAATAATTAGAAAAATTTATTAATAATTTTTAACAATTTGAAATAGTTAATAATAATATATAATAATTACTAATAATTAGAAATAATTATCAATATTTACAAATAATTAGAAATGATAACAAATAGTTACCAATAATTAGAAATAATTAGCAATAATTAGTATAATTTCAAATAATAAGTAATAATAAGTAATAATTATTAATAATTAATGATAATTATTAATAATTAACAATAATTATAAATAATTAGTAATAATTAGAAATAATTAGCCTTAATTAATCATAATTAAAACTAATTTGTAATAATTATCAAATATTAGGAATACATGGAAATAATTAACAAAAATTAGTAATAAATACCAATAATTAGTAATATTTACCAATAATCTGAAGTAATTCGTAATAACTAGTATTATTTATTAACAACTACTTATAATTAATAATAACTAGTAATAATTACTAAGAACAAGAAATAATAAAAAATAATTATTACGAATTGTTACTAATTATTACTAATTATTACTAATTATTGGTAATTATTATTAATTATTGGTAATAATTTATATTTAAAAATGATTACGAATTTTTACCAATAATTATCAATAACTATAAATAATTGACAAAAATTATAAGTAATTACCAATAATTAGTAATAATTAGTAATAATTATTAATAATTAATAGTATTTAGCAATAATTAACAATAATTAATAATATTTATCAATAATTAGCAACAATTATGAACAGTTAGAAGTAATTAGAAAAAAATAACAATAATTAGCAGTGAATAGAAATAATAATAAACAATTCACAAAATTAAAAATAATTAGTGATAATTAGTAATAAGTAGTAATAATAACCAATAATTATTAATAATTATTAATAAATAATAATAATTAGTAATAATTACCAATAATTAGTAATAATTTCCATTAATTTGTAGTAATTAGTAACAGATAATGATAATTAGAAATAATTAGTAATAACTAACAATAATAAGAAATAATTTCCAATAATTACCAATAATATTAACAAAATTATCAATAAATACAGAATAAATAGGAATAATTTGTAATAATTAGAAGTACTTAGATTTTTTCAGAAAATTCGAAATCATTAGAAATAATTATCATTAACTGGAAATATTTATCAATAATATGAAATATAATATATAATTAGACTCAATTATAGAAAATTCATCATACCTGACCATAATTTGTCATAATAGCTGATAATTTGTCATAACTATGGACACAAAATGTGAAAACACAACCATAACCATGGTAAAAAAAATTATGGTTATAGATGTATAAATTCTGGCTATAGGAAATTTCCATAATCCAGAAAGTTGTGGATCTTATTTGCACAATAATAGGGCCACACCTATATCCATTGTTAGAAACTATGGCAATAAAAATATAATAACTATTTGAAACAACATAAATGGGTCTATTTTCATAGTTTAAAGTGAATATATTTTCCATATAACTACCATTTAAACCATGGTTATAGCCTTATTTACCAGGATTCAAAACGTGGTTATAGCCCTATTTCCACGGTTTCAAACTATGGTTATATAACTATTTCCACATATTCAAACCATGGTTGTTGAGCTATTTCAACAGATTTAAACAATGGATTTAGTTCAATTACTATGGTTTGAAACCATGGCTATAACCACTGAAACCATGGCTATATGATCCAAATAAAATTTGAACTATTGGATTTGAACACCAAACCTCCACTTTTGGACATGAAATACTTAACCACTACATTAAATTTCAATTTTTATCAATATATATATTTAAAAATATATATATATTGAGAAAACATATCTACAGGTAGAAAATTGTGGCAATAGACTATACCTATATAAATGGTTTTCTTGAAACATTTCTATTTTTTACATATATCCTTGATATTATCAGAATTGTGGTTGTATCCTAGGCAAAAAAGTCTATATCCAAGGTTTTAGAAAACTATGGATATAAACTATACCTATAGCCCCAGTTTTGTGCTAACCATGGCTATATCCTCATCCCAAAAACCCATATCCATGGTTTTGGAAAACCATGCTTTATGTATGTGGCTATATACATTTTTTCCCAATCATGATAATTATTAATAATTGGTGATACATACTAATAATTATTACTAATTATAAATAAATAGTGATAATTATTAATAGTTTGTAATTAGTATAAAATATTTTAAATAAATATTATTTGTTTAGTTAGTAATATTTTTTCATACTTTTTTGTAATTACTGGTTATTAAAAATAATTAGCAATAAATACAGATAATTATTATTTTTTATTTTATTCTTAAATCATTAATTTCTTCATTTTATTAATCAAATAAAATATTTCTATTTTATATTTTTTAGAAAACTATTTAACGAGGCAGTAGACAATGGGTTTTATTAAAAGATATAAAAATAATAAATCATTATAGAAATCAAAATAGTTGTTGTATAAATCATTTATATATTAATGGTGTAAAAAATAAAAACATTTCTACTATAAATAATTTATATGTTGAGGGTGTAAAATATTTTTTTAAAATTTTCATCATCAGATAAACAATTTGGTTCAGAATCTAAAATTAAGTATCTATGTAAAAAATTTGATATAAAGACATTTGAATCATTTGACATAGTTTTGATTCAACTATAATGTTTTATTTTTTGGAAATATTACATTTTGTAGTATAAATATGATGAATTAAATTCAAGATAAGATATAAATAATTTGGTTCTATACCCCTCATTGTTTCAAACATTAATAAATGAAAATGTTGGAGTATCTTTTCAAAAAAAACCTCAAAATGATAAACCAAATCTCGAGTTAGAACCGTCTCAGTATTAGGTGTTTTTAATGTATGATGAGGATGCCTTATATCCCGGTTAAAATATAATAAAATTTGATGATGTTACTAAATTTATGAAAATTAAATTAGATAATGGAATATCAAATAGTTTTTTGGATATTATATTTTCTATAGTTAAATCAAGTTTACCTGGGAGAAATCTTTTGCCTATATTTTTATAAAATAAACATGGTTTTCTATAATTTGGGTCTTTTTTATCCAAGAATCCATGCATGATAAAATTATTGAAACCTATATTAGGGTGTATAATAGTCATTAGTTAGTCATCATGCATGTGGAAAATCGATGTAAAATGTTTCACAATAAGGAATGTATGTATTTGATCCTATTAAATTGTTGAGGTATTTCCCACATACATGTTCATTGCATCATTTATTTATCTCTCAAAACACAATGTCAATGATGAAATGGAATAAATCCAATATATATATCGATGAATGCTTAAATAATCCTCATGATGGTGAATCATAAAATATTTTGATCTGGTGTATATGTATTTTTCTTCAGAAGATCATAACATGTGATTGGGTCTGTTAACTGATGGTTTCTATAAATTTGGATCTTACAGATGTCAATATTCTTATTGGATCATCTTTATAACCCTGTACAACATACCTTCTAGTGTGTTAGTGAAGGCACAATATATCTTTTTTACATTACTAATTCTAGAAAATCATGACTGCATGAAAATTTTATTTTTTATTATAAAGACTACTTTTATGGGTAATGTTGGAACCCTCGAAATTTTTTTACAAAACAAAACATAATACCACATTTGAAAACAAAAGACAATTCCATTAAAATTTAATATTATTTTAATCATGTTGATTATATACACTCTATTAAATTGATCTTTCCATCAAGTCTGGGTCATCCTTGATGTGGTCCATGAAATGACTATTTATCTTTTCCCATGTCTCAAAATACTCCTCCAATCTTATTTTACATTCTCTAAAACCACGTTTCATAATATGAAAATAATTTTAAATCCCAAAATATTTATCTTCCTTAAGTCAAACTAGAATAAATCTCGCAAACACCTGGTTAGAATCCTCTTCTGAATTGTTGATAAAGAAATCCTCCAACAATATAACTTCCTAAGAATGTAAAATTAACTGTAAGGAATTTTTTTATATAACCTAATTTACTACCCCTATATATATAATTTGATTCTAACACATGCTACAGACTGACTTAATGCTGATCTTATTTAGAAATAATGTCAGCCTCTACAACCAAGGATCCTCCCTAAACCTAATCATGGACTTCTTTAAGTAATTTCAGGGCATCCAAAAAAGAATAATTTTTTTTATGAATCCATTTATTTATGGGTACACTTTATTATGGTCTACTGGGGTCATTAAATATGATTCAGTAATAAAATATAATATCATTATGATAATTGTATCAATGTTGAAAATTAGGGACTGTAAAATCACGACACAAACCATCAGGTCTGAGCCAGAAGGTCACATGACCTCATGCACGCCTCTTGTACAAAAGAGGTTATTTACTACAAATGATGGGATTATTCCATTAGTGGGGATAATACACCATGAATATCATTCCATAGGATTAATAATCAAGAATTAACAATATAAAAAATAATAGGACTAAACATGGGGTAAGGTAAAGATGACATAAATTTCATAAAAACACAGTATCTCCAAAAGTGGACGAACAACTAGTGTAATATGTACTCGAAAACATGGATAAATAGTGGTACCTATAGATTCCAACCTGGTCTACTATTACCATTATCTTCCACTACTCATCCATCCATCACAGGGACCTTACACTTTACCTGATCAATCCTTAAATCTACAAGAGCATTGAAATTCTTGAGTAGGTAGTGAGAAGATGACTTAGTTGGACACATACAATGTGTCCCTAACCTAATGTTCCCATGTATAAATTTGTATTAAATAATTATAATATATGTATAACAACCATAGTATCACTCAATCCAAAACTAATTGGTCGTGTGCTAACCAAGCTGCCACCAACCCCCAAACATACCTGCTTTAGCTATTTTCCTGAAGGATAATCAATGATTTAGAAGAACCAATGCATAACCATGAGTATAATGAATCATGATACTTGACATCATGTGATTAGTAAAATTGATATACACTATCCATAAAGTAATTCATTTTCTCGACATTCTATATTCACTACGATCTACTCATCATTCACTAGGAATCATGAACATACCCCATGGAATCCTCCAGTCTTCTAGTGGATACACATGGAATCTAGTAAGTCATGTTGTTGAAATTCTCTAGGTTTTAAGAACTACTCATTATTCAATATGAATTGGTTAAATAACTTTTGGAATACTCTAGGAATTGAGTTCATCACACAGAATCCATGAGGTATCGTCGTATCCCTACCTTGTGCATAGGTCCCTCATCCACATTGTTGAATGTCATGAAAACTACACCTCTAAGTGGTAAACATGACTTGATGGTCCAACTACCATGGGTCCCATGAACAATACCACAAAATCACACATAGAATGGTGGGATACAAATAATGAATAACACATCATCATAAGTAAGGTATCACAACAACACTTGGGATCAATATCAAACATGAATAAGAAGATACAATGTACACAAGGAAATAAGTGTCACATAATGTTCTCATGGCTACACCCACACACACCCACATGAAATCACAATCTATCATGGTCATTCAAAATTTCTTTGAATAATTCATATTTGGGAACCATGTGTATCAAAATGCCAAAAAGGTAAGTAACATCCTACCAAAACTTCTTCGACATCAACAAAACATTCATTGAATGTGTTCTCTCCTGAACCATATTCACATGCCAACCATAAATTTTATTGCATTCCAAGAATCCCAAAAACAAGAAATAGATATTTTATTTCTAAAATAAATAAATTATTACATGTGATAATTCTTCTCTCCCCTAAATAATTTTTGATTTACAATTTCATTCCATCTCATGTGTTATAAATTTCATTCAAGAATGATTATAAGAAAAATATTTATTCTTTGATAATATAAATAATTATCCGTCAATAAATTTCATAAACTTTTATTTTATAATTATATATTGATAGTTTATTATAAATTATAGTTTAAAAAATAGTGAGATTATCTTTGGTAATTTTTATCTAAAATTTATCCATTGATAATTTATTTCAATTACCTCTAGGAAATTATTGATAATTATCATTCAAAAAATATGCCTAATTATGATTTTATATTTAATTTTAATTAACACTTGATAATTTTTTCAAATATATTTTATATTTATAATGAGGACAAGGAAATAATAAATTAAATCCTTGAAAAATACATCAATGCCTTCAAAAATAAACATTTGAATAAAATTATACGTGTCGATATGAATCAAATGGAATTGATGGTGTGAAAATATTATCATTATCCAATAAGATATTTATGATTGATTTTGGGAAAGAAATAAAAAATAATAAGAAAAACTAATTCATGAGGGAGGAAAGGGGAGAAAGTGAGAGATGGATTTTAAGGGAGGTGTGGTGTGAGATGAGAATTCCCAACTATGTGTACCCCCCATTTATCCCATTTTATCAGGTTTTTATCATTTTCATTAATAAGTTTATTATATACATCAGATATTTAATTCTATCTCATAATAACTCAATGAATTACCCATCATAAAATGTATTCATATTTTAAACTCCCCTCTAAAATACACATTTAATCATGCATTTAAAAATATATTAAATGTCATATATATATATATATATATATATATGAATATTTATTTATCAATACTCATAATATATATATAATCATATAATCATATATATATATATATATTTAACCCCTATATATACACCGATGTATATATACATATATATTTATCCCATATATAAACATACGTTATATATACACACACATTTCAATTATTCACACACCAAAATTAATTTCTGAAATTAATTATAATAATATTAAAAATTAATTATTTTTATTAAATATGACTCAATATTTCCACCAATATATTTTCAAATTATTCTTTTATATTATACAAATATTAATGGATGAGTGATTAGATTAATCTCAATAAGGAGTTAAGAATTTTATTAGGTAAAAAATTTATGATATCGAGGCTTTTGAAGTGTTAACATGTCCAAAAATGGTTAAATAACACTACAAAGATAATGAAGATAATTATAAATGAATTTAATTAATTAAATTCATATTAACAATATAAATAAATATTAAAAGGATATTATCATTTGAGATGTTACCAAATACCCAATGCATACAAAATTTAAGCCCCGCTAAGTGTAAATCGCATTTCTCATACCTAATGGTGTGCTTGGATTTCAAAAAATATGAACCATTTAAGAAATATTAAATTATTTCTAGGAAAAAAATATAATAAAAATAGTAAATAACATATATTCACATGCAATCTGACCAATCATTAGATGTGCATAATTTTATTCCCTACTTAGGGTAAACCCCACATCTCATACCTAACTGTAGTCTCAAATTTCATATAAAAATTTCTATTGGGAGATGTTCAATTATTTTGAATAAATTGAAAATTTTTAATATAATATATTAAATATTTTTATTGTTTCAGCACTGAGGCTCTGTGAGCCTTGGAATCTCTCAATAACCCAGTTCCTGACTCTGAGAATATTCCATAGAATATTTCAAGTTGTTAACTGAAAGTTTACCAATCTGAACATCCAATAAATAAATTGTTATGTGATTTGTGTTAAAAAGTTAACATTTTCATATAAAAATAATCATAAATTAGTATAAATTAGTGTTTTTATTGTCTTTATAATTACATGGTATCACAACTCTCTCCCTCTTTTTAATTATCATTCTCAAAAAGTATTTGTAGTGGTCTTGATTGAAGTACTCAGACCACTAAACCTAAACATCAAGATTGAGTTCACATCTTTCTTCCTGGATCCATCCAAAATACCATTGAATCTGGACTAGTGGTATTATTTTTCCCTTAGAGGAACTTCTCACTCTAGTCAATAATTGCATTGGATTCCCCTTATTTGATACATTGAGTTCCAACTCAATGTCCACTCAATCAATAACATATGAAAGATCTATAATGTTCTTCCAAATTTGAGAAACGTGGAACACATCATTCATGCCTTAATAACATAGAGTATGGTCTAAATGGCTCACTACTTTCCCAACTCATTCAGTGATCCAAAAGATCCCATGATACTTGGTTCCAACATTCCATGCTTCCTTGGATGTTTATTCCCAATCGATAATTCAA
Organism: Viscum album; assembly: GCA_963277665.1. Lineage (NCBI taxonomy): Eukaryota > Viridiplantae > Streptophyta > Magnoliopsida > Santalales > Viscaceae > Viscum > Viscum album. The sequence continues at coordinate 40,579,717 of OY728141.1, read as the reverse complement.
TCACAATAAAAAATTCACTAACCATAGTGAACATCAAAGGACTCCTTAAATGATTGGAATAATATATCATTCTTCATTGAGTAGTGATAAACCTCTTCAAAATTTGATACACTCTCACTTAATGGATTCATGATCCCAATCAAGACCATAACAACTACCTCACCGTCCTTATACTAATATGTGTTGATCCACTTGGTTTTACATAGATATCCTTGTAAGGTACCATCTAAATTTAAGACTTGTAACAATTATTTAATGAGAACTAAATTAATTCTAGGTTTTAATCCCATGATCTACCAAATTCTAGAACTCATTTTTGAAGCATATCCTCCAATATATGTATAGTCCACTCAGACTATCCATCACTTTGAGGATGGAATATTGTACTCAATCTTAACTAATCCCATAGGTATTTCAATAAGTGCTGCATTAAACACAATATAAAAAATTCATCTTAATAAAAAATATTATCAAAGGAACTCCATTATTTCCTTTTTTCTATCAATTATATAGCTCTCCCAACTCCTTCACAAAGTGAGTCTCTCTAATCAGTATGGAGTGGGAAGACTTTGTTAGTTGATTGAAAATCATCCAAACTGTGTCATGTCTCCTCAAGGTCATGGGTAACCCCATCATAAGTCTTCCATGATATACTCTGATTTCCAAAGGGGAAAAAGAAGTTTCTTGAGAAATACACTAGGACACTTGTGTTAGGACTTTACACTCTTGCCAGTAAGGCATCAGGACATGAACCTAATGATGTCCCTCATCGTCCCTAGACACCAGAACTGTTACCTAAAGTCATTGTATATATTCATCAATGTATGATATACCCACAACCTCAGTTATGGCGATCTATCATAGTATTATATCATATGGATTCAATGGATACTACTCTGTAATATAATATGATCATATCATCCTTATCCATCAATCATTCAGGTATAGGGTCACTTCTAGCTTGATGTTCCCTCAACCAATAACGCTCTTCGTATGACTCCTAAAAAAGCTTCCCCTTGTCCACAAGTGAAGTTATTATCTCTAAATGGGTATAATTCATTGATTTTTTATCATTTGAAGCATCCACCATACAGGCGAATAATAAACTCATCAAACAACACACCTCTTATTGGGGCCTCTACCAATGTTTTTTCTCAGCTTGTGTCTTAAGACTAAGAGAATATAAGAAAAAATTACCCTTACCTTGTGTATATTCCATATAAAATTAAAAAGTCTCAGGATACTAAACTTAATGCATATATTTTATGTTAAGTCCCTTTTTGTGACGATACAGTAAAGGATTTTATGATCCGTATAAACAAAAAATCTCTCACTGAAGAGATAGAGTCACTAACACTTTAGAATGTGGACCATTATTGTCAGTTCAAAGTCATGTGTTGGGTATTTCCTCTCAAGGTGTCGTAGCTGACAAGACCCATAGTCTACCACATAATTTATTTTCATCAACACCACTCTAATACCAACACACTATTCATCACAATAGAATTGATAACCAATCCCAGTCTAATGGGGAGTTATTACTAGAGATATCGTAAACATTTTCTTGAGCTAAAGGAACACCTATCCACATTGTTCATGCCAAAGAAACTCCTATCCCTTATTTTTTATCACTATCATTGTTGTATAGATATAGGATATGTCCTAGATACACCATTGATAATATAATGTTAATCCTAGAAATCTGCTAATCTCAAACACATTTTGGGGATGTTTAAAAGTCTTGATTGCATCAACATTCTATTGCTCTATAGATATATTGGTGTCAGACACAACATGTCATAGGGACTTCACCTGTCAAATCCATAAGTCACACTTTGACAGCTTGGCATGATGCATGTGTTCTTGAAGCACACTAAGGACCATATTTATGTTCCTAGCATGTGATTATAGTGTTTATGAGTATAAGAGAATATCACCAATGAAAAATAAAAAATGAGTCCATGTATGGATGGAATATCTTATTCCTGATGACCATGAACACTTTTTTCAGATAATTTTTCATAAACGACATTACCATGTACTCATGTTGTACATACCTACTCTAAAATACATTCTTTGAAATTTATTCCTCTCAATATTTTAATTGATGATATCCTGATCAATGACCAATCTTGGAGAACCATTGGGATCACCACAGCTGGTCAGAATGATCATTGATTCTGAGAAATTGATTTCGGTTATTCAGAGTCACCTGGTATAGATTATAGGGATCAATGCATATCCAAAGAATATAGTCCCCCTTCTTAGTAAAAAACATAGGTAAACCGCATGGTGAAATACTCAATTTAATAAATACTTCACTAAATAATTCATCTATTTTACCTTTTTATCATTCAGTTTGGTTAGAACCATATGATATGTGGTATTGAAATGGATGTTTTCCCAACATTAGATCAATTTCAGATTGATTTTACTTTACATAAGAGTCTCTACAAGGTCAAATATTCCCCATATTATTTCATGTTATTCTTCATCTTCCTGAAGTCCTCTAGTGAACTAAAATGATAAATGATACATCAATTGAAAATCATGGAATATTCAACAACAGTTTTGAACTCTTATTCCTAGGAATGGAATAAAGGTAAATACTTTTATTTGAGTTGTCCCTTCTTCTTAAACCATAGAGATGGTGTGGGATCATGATTAAATATATTATCCTATACAAAAAATGGTAATGAAAACACACACTCTCTTACAGAAGTATTCCAACATACTTCCCCTGTAGCCCTAGAAGCCTAAATTGAGGTAACATCATCTATAACATATTATAAAACACTTCAAAAATAGATTAATTAGGATAAACCATAATCATTATATGGGATCAAACAAGGTTTTTCTTAACAAGTCTATGGGATAAAAAAATGTCATCCAAAGAGTCTATACATAACCCACTGTATTCCCCTCATTGCACTAACCAATGTATTCATCCCCACACATCAGTCACAATAATCATATATATACTAACACCATAGAATACATAGTTTAAATCATTAAATCCAATAAATATATATCATGTATCATGTCAATATATAAGTCATAAAAGGAAACTATCCTTAACAGATAGTGAAAAATTGTATTTAAATAAAGAATTATTATGTGGCATAACAATAGTATATATATGAACTTTGAAACTATATTCCAAGTCATGATTCCTAAAATAACCAGAAATCATAAATCACATATCAACATCATGTTCATGACCCATGGTGAGTTTAATCAATAGTAATAACAAAACTAGAATTCCGCATTTTATAGAAACTCGAAGATCCTCTATACTAGAATGGCCAGACAGTGTAATAGATCCCCTTCATATGTCCAAATCATACTATATATTTTCTATCCTACCAATACGAAGACAAAAATGAATAAAATTATAATTAATATTCTTCGTATAATATCATTTTTTAACATTCATACCCAATCCACCGAGTCTTAGATGGAAGGTCACATAACATCATGCACTCCTACTCATATGCAAGAGGTTGCAGACTTACAATGAGGGTTTGATTATATAATTGGGTAGACTATACCCTCAGAACCATGTCATAGGATCAATAATCAATAATAAATTATATATTAAAAAATCTATGTAAACATGTGGAATGGTAAACAAGGAATAATTGTCATACAATGAAAGTAGCTCCTAAAGTGGAATGCATAACCAGATTAATATGTGGTATATAAATAAATAGATAAAAAGGGTCCTCTGAAGTCTACCCAGTTCCTCTACAATCTACACACTCCATTACTCTGTTGTCTATCATAGGGCCCTAGCCCTTTGTTGGGCCACACATAAAATATATAAGCACATCAAAATTCCATGGTGAGATGTGAGTTCAATACTCAGTTGGACACCACCAATGCATTCTTAATCTGGTGTTTCAAATTATAGAAGTTTATTCCTTAATAATAATAAATTCATAATTATAAAATAAACACACAATCCAAAATTGAGCATCCATTTTCTAAAAAACCTTCCAAAAACCCTTGGTCAATCTAGCTTCCACTCTATGATCGAATGATAATTTTTTTCAAAAGAACCAAGGTATATCCATGTGTCTAATGAATCAAGATTCTTAACATCGTGTGATTATAAAAATCACCATAATGTTTTCATCATGTATGTCATGTTCTTGGAATTCTCTAGGCATCAAAGGATACTCAGCATTAACTAGTCCTTGAGAACATACCCATGGACATCATATAGGAACTGAGTACATACACTAGACATAAAGGAAGTCATGTTCGCATCATTATCTAGGAATACAGATCTATTATAAATTCCCAAGGCAACAAGAACATACATCGTGTAATTTTCTACGCATTAGGTTTATCACACAATATCCATGATGCATCACCATATCTATGCCTTATTCATAGGTCCCTCATCTCCATCGTCAGAAGACACGCACACTCCCCTTGTAAGGGATAAACATGTCATAATGGTCCACCTACCTTGGGATCTATGAATAGTAAAAAAAAATCAAACATATCATGGTGGGATACATGTGAAATAATAGCACATCATCATATGGTAGCATAAAAATACTTTTGATCAACATCAAACATGAATAACATGCTATGACATAATCATGGGAAACGTGTCGCATAAAGTTATTAGGGATACCCACACACCCACATGTGATCATAATCTATCACTATCATTCAATATATTTAAACATGCATCATATTAAAGAAACATGTGTATCAATCCCAAAAAGAAAAGGATCTACCTACTTTAGAGTCATCAATATCAATGAACGGTCTTTCAAAAGCGTCATCAACCAAACCACATTCTCATACCAATTATAAATATGATCTCTCTTGAAGGATTTCTAACATCCAAACTACATATTTTATTTCACAAGAAATAAAATATTAAATTCGATAATACTTTCACATGGATAATTTTTGATTTGTCATATTCATCCTCTGAATGTATTATAAATTTTCCTCATGAATATTTATATTCTAAATAATTATTATTTAATATTCTTAATAAATATCCATTGATAAATTTCATGAATTATCCTTTTAAAAATTTCTTATGATATTTTCGTATAAATTATCCATTTATAAATAGTATGATTATCTTTTGATAGTTTTTTCTACAAAGTATCCTTTTATAATTTAGTGAAATTTCTTCTTGGTAAATTTTTATAATTTTTATTAAATAATAAACATTACTATCCTTTGATATTTCATTATATTTATTTCATGATAATTTTTTTCGAAAAATATTTTATATATTTAATGTGAAAAAGAAATGATTATATTAAATCTCAGAAAAATACATCACTACATTAAAAAATAAACTTCAAAATTAATTTTTACATATCACGATGAATCCAGCAAAACTGACATCATGTTAAAATGATCATTATCGAAAGAGATATTGAATATTAAATTTTGAAAAACATACAAATAAAAAAAAATACATGAGAGAGGGAAGGAGAGAATGTGGGAGATGAATGTTATGGGAGGTGTGAAATTAGAGGATCACTATAAAGACTCATATTATTCTTTTTATTTATTGATAATATTATATTGATTATTTTCAAATCCAGGAACTATGACAATAGAATATTATGAGGCCCGATGCAAATAGAATCAATTTTTGAAATATATTAAATCAATTAATATCAATCTCATGTATTTTTTTTCTAAAAAAATTATATAACTCCTCAATAAGGGCTGAAATCAGGAATCTAAGGGAACTATTAATTTCAGAACATGGGTTTTACCATATTCCTGAAATAACCATTTCACTGTAAAAAATTGTGAAAAGGTTTTCATCGACAAGGAATTGATAAAATTATTTATTTATTCATTTATTTTTTATTTGACATAACAACATGATTCCTCTATTTAATCATGGTTATGCCTCAACCCTAGGGCTATCCACATAACCTATGGAATGATAGAAACTACTGGATATGATCTATTAGAGGATCATTGAAAGATGAAATCAGATCAGATCAGATCTATGATCATAAGAAAATTGATTTCTTAGATCTTTCCAATGACAACAATAGAGAATAGATCTTCATCAGTGATTGATGAAAACTCTATGTTGGAAGTTTGATTCATAATTTCCTTCTAGTGATTTATCTAGTGTCTAATGTGGATCAAATCCACAAGAAATAATTGATTCACATGTTGATGGTTGACTTTTTTGTGATGGATTTATTTTTTTTCTTTGTTTTTACCTCTTCATTAGACTTAATCTATGACAACAGATCGATACCAAATGTAAAAAATTACTGATTTCTTCCTTACATATTTTTCCTTATGGATTTATCACTTCATTTTTCGCATCACTGGAATTTCATTCCATTTTTTAATGACTATCAAGTATTTGATCATTGTGAATCTGTTATTTGGAACATTAAATCAATAACCTAGGTGTGGTTCATGGTAGAGGGTATGATCAAGGTGTGATGATTATGGAAGATGATATGAGGTAGATCAAAATGCATTGTTGGTTGCTTTTCATTTTGAATTCGATGGTGAGATTATCGAAAAAACATGTGTCCATTTCCCTAGTGGATACAAAGTCTAGAATACTATTCTCCAATGAAGGAAGTGTTGACAGACCCTGGATCTATGATCATTGAAGAGAAAGGAAGTGGAAGAAACAAGAAGGGCAATGTAAAGGAATAACCTTAGGGTTCTAGAAATTTATGGGTTACAAAATGTGTAATCAAGGATCAGACACTATTCAAGGACCATTGATATGGTGATAGGGTTTCCAAAGAGAGTTACATATCACACGTCAAGTGACTCGTTCTAGGTATCTCGACATGTAACTCATATGCTATATTGGAAATATGATGTACATGAACACGACCATTGTACTTGGATCCATGCTAATGTACACAAGGATAGCCACTCGGCTTGGGTCGGGTTTCATACGATCTCTCCATTCCATGTATGAGCACATACATGATGTGTATTTAGATATTTACATGTTGTGTGAGGAAACAACAAAATTTATGACTAGTGGTTGGATGAACATGTTGTGTACGGACCAATACATGTTGTGTACCACCCTATGAGGGTGTTTGGATCCCTTTGATTCTTTAGTCTGGACCAGTTTTTGTTGATAATTTTCCCCTGGTATATCCCCTCAATGTTATTGTGTAGCATTAGGTCCACATATCTGGATCATGATCCACTCTGGGGGATGAGTCTCAGATAGAGTTTGTGGTGTCCTTTCATGGAAACAGTGTGTGATTCTCTATAATTTTGTATCCTCGGTTGGGTTTTTAGAATTAGAATGACCTCTATGTGAAGGGTGTTGGCCCTCTACCTAGTAGGATATTCAATAGGGATTATTGTATCGTTAGAGTATGATCCCTTATTTAGTTGGTTGATCCATATTGGGTTTGTGGTGTCCCCCATTGGTTTTGGGTGTTATCCTTTATCTATGTATCAGGGTCCTTAGAGACAATTGAGTTTTCATGGATAGGGCCTAATGATCATGACCTATTTTATAAGAGTATCAAATAATGGCAAGTATCATGGTGTAAATTTTCCCAAAATGAGAATTACTTCGAGAAAAAAATTTAAGGATGGGAACTCGGTTGTGATATCTTAGAGATATGGTTTCATTACTACATATATATGGGTTTATTTTTCATTCATTTGTTTTTATATCCTTATTTGGAGATGAATATTCTTTATTCTTCATGTTTAGTGTTTTTGGGGTGTTCTAATGGGTATTATTATACTCACCCCAGTATGGGAGCTGCCTGCATGCTTTGTGTCTTATGAAGACGATGACCCAATTGATGATGTCCTGAGAGGACAAGGAGCCAGTGTGGGGCATAGCATGATCAAGAAAAATCAAGGTGTTTTGGGTGGTTGTATTTGATAGTAGTTCTCTCCATTTGAATGGGTTTAAATCTCTATAATTTTTTGTTGGGATTATATTTGGCCCCCTTTTTTCGTTTTATTAATTTATAATCGTAATCTGATTGTGGGATAATAGATGTGTTCATGCATTGGTTTTTGTTGTTTTATATTTTATCATTTTATGGTGTTGTATTTATATATGTGTGCGTGTTCTGGTATATTAGGATAATTCCTTTCATAGGTATTATATGCTTATTTAATTCTTCTCTAAAGCCCCATCCTATTAGAGGTAGGATTGGGGTAGTCTTGTTTGGGGTCATGTTGGACCGAGTTGTGAAAGAGTGGTTTTAGAGAATTCCATTCTTCCATAAGATTGGAATATGAGAAATTCATTCGTGGAAAACCTATTAAGTATTACAAGTTCATCTTTCGGTTAAGCGGAATAGTTTAGATGCGATGAATGACATATCCATATACAAAGACTCTGATCCCCTACTGATTTGATCAGTACATGTTGAAAATTGTTGTAGTGGAAACATTGGTATATTCATTATATATGAATGGTTTTTGGTTTCTATCTAAATCTAGATTTATCTCCCCATATATTCTTTTTTATGCTAGTATATCTTATTTATTTTAGGATTCCTCTATGTAGGCAACCTAGAAGGATACCACTGAATGACCATGAGGATGATCCTTCAAATTACAAGGCATAAGTACATGGCCTATACCCGAGATGTCACCTCTAGGTGGTTTACTAAGTATACCACCACCCATTTAGAATCAAACAATTCATGTTTGTTCCATCTAATGATCCATGTAGGTTGAGTGAACTGCATGAGCTCTAAAGGCAATGACCTCCCTGGTTACTAGGTGAGATAGACCCCAATGTGGTTGAGGTGTGTCTAGAGGCAGTCACTCTAGTTTTCATCCTCATGATGATTCTTGTAGATCAGATGGAAGTTCTCATAGAAAATGTTCATTGGGTATTGTTAGGTGATGGTGGTGTTTATTGTATCATTAATAGTATGAGATAGCTCTCGCGTAATCATTATTTGAGGGTCTCTTCAATGTGTAGTTTTATCTGACCATGTTGTGATTATTGCACATCCATCAGATTGTGCATCTACAAAAGGGGAGTTTTACCATGATAGGGTATTCTGTGAGGTTTACTAACCTTTCATGATACTCCATTAATATATTGTTGGAGAATTTCTTTATAGAACATAACTTTACGAAGGTATTAATCTTGGATTCCATGGATTTAGTGATATCTCACTATATTCTAACCAATGTAGGGGTTCTTGAGTGGGCCTTGGTGGTCGATATATTCTTTAAAGAGTAGGGGACAATAGTGAGTTCCAGTAGTGGGACCCTTGGTGATGAGACCTCAGTTGTAGACAGATGACGACAGTCATAGGGATTCATGAATGAAAAATTCTGAAATATATGATCCCATTACTATGGTAAAGCCAAGAAGGGAACTTAGGATAGCTTGAATTAATTTAGGGAGAGTAAATATTTCCCATGTGATAGTTGAGGACATCTTGTATGGGATTTTCCATCCCATCGTACAACTGGTCCAGATATGGTTGATGGACTACTGAGGAAGATATAGAGGAAGGATTAGGGTGGTCCATAGGGCAGGTGATGTGGAAAATTGACCAATAGAGAATAAGTAGGTGGTTAGAGTTTTGAATTTTTACCACCACTAACTCCAGGTTTTCCATGTCTGAATTTTGGAGCTAGTGAGAAGGGAAAAGTACAGCTATAGGATATGGAGGCCTACGACCCTAAGGCTCTAAGGATGATATGAGGCAAGATATATGTCTTTTCTATCATATCTTTAGTATTTATAGACATAGGCGTAAGTCATTAATTCTGTCCAATTATTTTGTTTGAGATGTCAAGATTGTGTTTGAGCCTTCAAATTGAACCTTGCACTTGGAAACTCTAATATAAAAAGAATAATCAATGTCACACTTCTTCTGTAAGTACATTCTAATTCATGTAGGTGATAGAATTGTATGGGATCTGTTTGTTGTATCAATGAGGCTATACAGAGTCATATAAGGTAAGGACTAGTTATCCAGACTTCATTCCCATATTGACTATTTTAGGTGGATGATGTGGGGTGTATATAGTAATGGGATGAGGTTATCCTTTGTGGGTAAAAATGAAAACATTACAGAGAGTATGATTTGAGGCATAGTATGGTGTCACCAATTACTCACCAATTGGTGAAAATGACTCTTGGAGAAATGGATGTTTTGGGCTACCAATTATCTAGGGTGGTGGTGGAGTATCATGACTTATTTTTTTAGGATGTTTTAGCCTTACCTCTAAGCGTGGATCTAGATTCTACATTGAAGTTAACTCTAGGAAAACAGTGATATCTATTACAAAAAAATCAGAAAACTACAATAGAGTTTCATGATTTGAGGGTGAAGCTATTGGAATTGCATAAGAATAGATTTTTGACACCCAGTGTTTCCCAATAGAAATCCCTAGTGTTTTTTTGAAAAATAATGCAGATAGATTCTTGAGGTTATGTATGGATTATTACAAATTTATCTTGGTGACCACAAATAATAAGAAACCACTACCAAGCATAGAAAACCTCTTTGATTAGTTTATAGGGGAATGATTGTTCTCAAAGATTGACCTCAAATAAGGTTATCAACAACTACGATTACAATACATAGATATAATGAATAGGAAATTCAGATGTCACTATCGTCATTGTTAGTAATTGGTGATATCATTCAGTGCGATGAATTCCCCAGAAGTTTTCATGGGAATCAGGAACCAGATAAATCATTGTTTTTAGACAAGTTTTTGGTGGTCTCCATCGATTATATCTTTGAGTACATGGAATCCTATGAGGAGTATGGTATACATTTCAGGATGGCCCTATACACACTCGAGGGGTATCATCTTTATGGGAAGATCTCATACTATTAGTTCTCTATTTGATATATCTATTTCATGTGATACATCATCACGGATGTAGGAGTAGTAGTTGACCGAGTGAATGTTGATGATGTGTTAGCATGGGACCCACCCAAGAGTGTTACCATGTTGAAGAGTTTCCATGTGTTTGTGGGGTAGTATTAGTGGTTGGAATTTGATTTATCTAAAATGTAAAAATCATTGAAATATTTGACCAAATAGGTGAATCCTTTAATGTGTATGGGAATGAGCTAGGTGTTTTTTAGGATTTGAGGTATAGGTAAAAGATCACATCAGTCATGATATTATCATAGGGGGATGTCAAAAACATAGTGTTCTGTAATGAATCTGGGAACAATCTCGGTTGTGTCCTAATGCAGTGGTATGCAGTGATTGATTATGGTTCATGTCACTTGAGACCACATGGTAAGATCTGTGTGACACATGATTTTGAGCTAGCAATAGTTGTCTTTGCAATGATGACGTGACAACACAACAAGATGGGTGTGCATTATATCTTCCACTAAAACCATAAGAGGCCCAATTATATCTTATCTCATAAGGATAATAACATGAGATAGAGGATATTCCTATAGTTACTCTAGAACTATAACTTCAAGATTTTATATACTCTTGAGAAGGGTATTTTGGCGTAAGATGATCTTAGTAAGAGATATTGGTATATGTTTATGGATGAGGTGTCAGAGCAATTAGACTCATTACAATTTTCCTTAGTGGAAAATGATGGTGCTTTATATCACCGTTTTATGGTTGTTAACCCCTTATTTTATAGCGTGTTAAGGAAGCTCTTCATAGAGATATCGATTCTGAAAAATTTCATACTTTGATATCCCCTAGACATCCTTCGTATTGATATTATAAAGGTATGAATCATACATTTTTTTAGGGAATGGTCCATGGAATTATTGGTTTTATCAGAGGAGGTAATGTTATAGTTTCATACATACCATTGGTTAGTATATCTAGTTGAGGAAAATATATACCCGGACGATCAATTTCATTTTTGGGGTCTAGTCTTGAAAAGTGGTGTTACAGAGTTTTTGTCTCAATGCCTCACTTGTGTGCAAGTGGAGGCTCAACATCAGGATCCAATGAGTTTAGCTCAACCCCTTGAGGTACCATAGTGGATGTGGGGTGAGATTTAAATAGAATTTATTATGGGTTTCCTCATACATAAAGTGGACATTATTCCATCTAGGTGTTCATAGATCGCTCACCATGTTGGACAATGTCCTATCAATTCAAGATAAGAGTTTAGTAAATATATTGGGACACTTTTACATGCATGGGATAGTCTGGCTCCCTAGAGTTCCATTAATTTTTTTTATTAACATGATTCATGTTTCACATCATTATTATGGATAGGATTTTAGTAGGCCTTGGGGACTCAGTTATATTTGAGCATGAAAGTTCACCCATAAACTACTGGCTATACTGATCATTCCACTCTGGTATTGGAGAACATGCAATGGGTTTCCATGTTGGATTTTGGAAATAGTTGGGAGTATCATCTACCCTTGGTGAAATTTTTATACAATAATAGATACCACTCTACCATCAGTATGGAACCATTTGAGGCCTTCTACAGAAGACCTTGTTGGTCACCATATTGTTGGGCTGATTCATGTGAGTCAAGACTCATGGACCCAAAGTAGGTGCAATATATGATAAAGAAGGTGTAGATAATCATTGAGAAGATTATGACAACATAAATATGTTATAAGTCTTACTAAGATCAAAAATGAATATTTATTGAGTTTGAGGAAGGAGGCAATGTGTTCTTGAGGGTTTCACATAGACGTTGATTATAGAGATTTGGAAACAGTGGAAAAATATCATCAAGATTCATTTGTCCCTTCTAGATATAGGATATATTAACTTATAAAGATTAAAAATTAGAACTATTATCATATTTTGATAGGTACACAATGTATTCCATATATAGTAGTTGAGGAGGCTCATGAATGAACCATCACATGGCATTGAATGGGGTGAGATGTATATTTAGGATAGATCTACCTTTGATATGTACCTGGTCTAGATCAAAGATCGCTAAGAGAGGATCCTTTGTGGCCAATAAATTCACTTAGTGTGTGACTGGTGGTAACATTGGAATCATTACGAGAGAACATGGGAGTGAGATACTTATATTTGAGCATATTACCCTTATCTTTTTATTATGTTTTCTCTTTTTGGGATGAAAAACCCTATGGTGGGGAGAATATAAGAGCTTTTATATTTCCATGTATTGATTTAGAATATTATATGAATTATTTCATAAGATAGTCTCTATGATGCCATGATATTTTGAGGAATGGTGTTTCTATAGTCAATTTTAGAAATATGTTAAATATATTTATATCATGTGCAAGTATTTTTTTAGAAAAAGTGTAATAACTCCAAGATGGTGGCCTAGATAAAACATTTTAAGCCACCATTGAGTTCATAATGTGGGTTTTACCCTAGGCATGACATATCCTTTTTCATAATTTGTGAAATAGTTTTCATAGGAGAAAAATATAATAAGATAAAAAAATTAATTGATTTATTTAATTTTCTTTGACATAATGACACGTTTTCTATATTTAAAAGCCATTGTGCCTAAACACTAGGGTTTTTCGCATAACCTAGGGATTGAGATGAATTGTTGGAGATGATATATTGGAGGATTATTGGTAGATGACATCAGATCATATCAGATTGGGGATCATGGGACAATATATTTCTGGGATCTGTCCAATGATACCACATCAAAACCAATATTTGTCCATGATTGATCCAAATTCTAGGTAGGATATTTTTTCTTTAATTTTATCATTTTTTATCCTGTATCGAATTTAGATCAATTCCAAAACATGAATTTACTCTAACATGGACAATTTATTTGATTTGTGATGAATTTATTTTTCTCATTTTCCCTGGTTCATTCATATTAATCTATGACAATAAATAAATACCAAAAGAACAAAGGCAATGTTTTGTTCCTCACATCTTGTTTCTTATAGATTTCTCAGTCATTTCTTCACACATCCCCCACAACAATTTTCTTTATCTCTTCATTCAATAATTACTAGGTAATTCATCATTACGTGACCATTATTCGACACAATAGATCAATAACATGGTTGAAATTTGCGATTAAGGGTGCGATTTAGGAGTGAAGATGACATAGGATGATTGGAGGTAGATCAGAATGGATTGGAGGTTCCAGTTCATTTAAAATACAACAATGAAATTGCAGACTATGTGTGTATGATTTACCTGAGTGGATTAGAATTATGGAATCCTCCTTTACAATGTCCAAGGAGTTATAAAACCCTAGATCTATGATCCTTATGAGGATGGAGGTGAATGTAATGCATAGGGTGATGCAGAGGAAGAAACTGTAGGGTTTAGAAATTTCTAGGTTACACTATGTGTCATTTGTGATCACACATCATATAAGACCCTCCAGCTATGGTTCCATTGTTTCCATGTGGAGTTAGTTACCACATGTCATGCAATACTATCACACACTATGTGACTTGTGATAGGAGGATCAACCTATAACTTAGAGGCTATAGGGGAATGATAAGGTTAAAGTACATATACAAAACCATAGTACACATACATAGGATGATATACAAAGGCATGACAAGATAGAATAGTAACAATATCAGGTGATCTGTACACACCATGTATCACCACCTACATAATATGTATTTAGAGATTTAAATTTAATGTTTAATTTACCAAAACAATATCCAATAAATGGTTCCCTAATATGGTGGGTCAATTGGCTTCAATCATGGATCCCCATATTCCAGAGGATACTGACTAGAAATGAGGGCCTAGGGTGTTTCGATGGGGATACTATGCCATCATTTAAGAGTGTTCCACGGTGGTGTAAACATATCCATCAATAGAGATAGCGTAATATAAACCACTGATAGAAGATAAATATCCAGATGATTATAATAAAAAGTATGGAAAAATATTTAATTCATAATATGATGATCATGTCATGTATTCAGATAATAAGAAAATAGTTGTACAAGAATCAAATGTTAAACATTTAAGAAAGAAAAAAATTATAAAAATAATTATCTTCGAATAGAATGATGATCATAAATCGGTCATGGTCTATTATACTCCTATGCAAAGAACAATCACGTGTCGTATAATTGGTGATTTCCCTAGTCTCTACCTACATTCAAGATGTCTTTCTGGGTTCCCAATGTTAACCTGAATAGGGTGTGAGATAACACTCAATCGACCACACCAATCAATGTCAACAACAAGTATAGAATGTTTAATATAAAAAAAGTGTGAAATATATCTTATGTATAATAATAAAAAATATAATGGGGGTTAAAATACATATATAATCTTTTCTAGGAAACATGGATCACTGTGTATAATAGTCAGGCTCCCATAAATAAGATAAGTTGTAAAACATAAATAAAAAAGTGAGATATGAACCAATATAATAACTATAATATGATACAAATATCAGGTATATCTATAAAACATAGGAAAATATTCACAATGGACTCTCTATGTAATCAGGTGTATAAAATTCACATCAGCCTATTTTATGTAATCTGGTGTCAAACTATGCAGGGTTGTATCGAAGGTATAAAAGAAAAAGGAATCCTCATTAAGTCCCAGGAGCATATCGATGGAAACTCAATAAATAATTGGTTAGAAAACAAGGAGAACATCAATAGAGCATTCTAATTGCGAGTCTAAGAAATCCAAATCAATGTGGTAGCAAGGCCATTGAATCATATAGATTCTGTATCTAAGGAGTAGATTGGTCCGAAGAATACACTACCATAAACAATATATATAGAGATTAAATGTACATGGAATCCAATGGAATCATGTTTCAAGGAGATCGTCCATGGAATCCACTACCATTATCATTTCATAAACCAATTCATAAACATATATAATCCATTAGTTCATCCATATCATATTCAAATTTCCTATATAAACTATTAAAATCATTAAAATATCATGTATTCACATTGAAAGAAGGCATAACCATCTCATAATTAATTATTTTTTTGAATTCCATTTTTAAGGCATCCAAAATAAGTGGTGAGCACACACACACCCAGAAATGTGGTATAAAATAGGTCAAATACTATGTCTCATCACATGGGTGGATTAGGTTGATGCTAACAACCTCCAACAATCACAAATGGACTAGCGGGAACCCTAAATGGGTCCCAAATGATTATATCAAGATATTTAGTTAATTTAAGGTCCAATGTTAGATGTTATGGCACGTGGAACATCTATGAAGATATATAAAACTACTGAACAATATAAGAAATGGTATCAACCACCTATCAAAGCTCTGTAATAGAACACTCATCCAGTATCAACCTCTGATACATTCTAGAATAGTAAAAACAGAAGAAGTAATAAAAATACAAGAAATTTGGTTTATTATCTTGCACTTAAATAATATCATCGGTTTCATGAAAAATAAAGAATGACCCATGTGGAATGTAAAACATAATGAAACAGATCTATCAATAAAAATGATTTTTATATCAGGCATCAAATAATGAAATGGTAGAAAATCCAACATCAAGTCTTGAAGAACACAGGAATAGGGGAAAAGGGACACTAATAGAAAAAAATAGGAAAAAATAAGAGAGTTTAAGCATTTAAACTCTTTAGGGGTAAAATTTTAAATTCACACAAAAAACTGGGTTGAACAGATTGGACACACGGTTGGAAAAAACATGTACCAACCATTCTCCCTTATCTTCCTCAAGGGGGGGCCTCGCATAGTCATGGTGCATGGTTGGAAAAATCATGTGGCAACCATGCTATAAGCCTCTAATAAATATAGTAGACCTTTTAAATGGTGTGCGCCCCTGGATGCATAGTTTCCCCAAACCATGTAGCATCCTTATACCCTTTATCTATCCCCAAACGGTTTACTCATTATGTGAGACTTGGTTGAAAGTTTTCTAATAACCATCTACACTTGTTTCCTTTTCCAAAAAAACTAATCCCTTAGGCTTTGAAATATCCTCAATCACTCCTAAAACACCCATTATATCATTTTACAATCACATTAGTTAATAAATAAGGAGTCATACCAAACATAAAGATATTATTAACACATAGTAAAAGCTAGATTCTTACAATATTCCAGGTCTAAAGCAATTTATCCTTGAATTTCCCTTCCAACATTGGTCCAGAATCCCTTGAGAATAACTTTGGTCACTGATCATGTACATCAGTCACCCACCCATAAGTAATTTAGTATTAACATTAATGCTAACATATCATCCATACTAGAGGAACTGACCAGACATAGAGAACCTCTATTCTCATTTTGAGGACATGAATAAGACTCTCTTCAAAGAAAACATCTACCTATAGCTCAACCTCATCTGACTATAGAGAGTGGGATAGGTTTGAGTGATAGTGGTGCATCTGTGAAACATGAAAGATGACATTTATGGATCAATACCTTTGAGAAAACTGTAACTGAGAGGATAAGGCCAAAAAATCCCCATGAATATTGAATAAATTGGAATATCAAAAATAAATCTAACCCTATATCTTAATCCATATATGTCCCAGCCTTGGGGAGATAAATAAAATAATCATATCCATGACCTTGAACTATATATTTCATCCACTATTAATAGAGTAATATTTATAACTATAAAATAAAGTATCCATCCACTTTCTGATAGACCAGGGTTATTCTAATGTCTCATAAATGGGACACCATCCATGAAAAAAACCCCTTCTACCATTAACCAACACAATTGTGATCAGAATGTCCTACATTACAAATACTCGTAAGGTTCCATCTGTATAGTCTGTTAATATATATTATTGTAGGTGAACTAAGTGGTATATTCCTCTCCAAAAATCCCTCAAAATCAAGGAAGTTTTATCTAAGAACATCGTCAATAACCTGAATCATGTGCTATATCTGACCATTAATCTGAGGGTGGTATTCCATGCTCAATAGAACATATGCACCTAAAGCCCTCTACAAACTCTGTCAAAATAGATACATAAACTGAGTGCCCCTATTTGCTACCATGGTACGAGGAACCCCATGAAGGAACAAAATCAAATGAATATATATCCACCCCAAATAATATACTAGGAAGGTATCCCCAATATAAAATAAATGTCCATCCTTCCTGACCCTATCATTTATATAACAGAAAACATCACTACCTCAAGTCGACCTTGGAAACCCAGTCAGGAAACCCATCATAACATAATACCAATTCTTTTCAAGAATGGGTAACTACTATAATATTTCAGAAGGCCACAAGTTTTATTCCTTCACCTACAGATAGGTAGAACACATGTGATAAAATAAGCTACCTAAGATGTCATCCTTCACCACCAATACTAATGGCATAAATCAAGATACATATTGGTAACACTGAGATTCCCTACCCAAACGTAGGCATGAAACTATCGCATCAACCCCTCATGTATGATTTCTGGAACCCAAACATAACCACGAATATTAAAAAAAATGCTCACTAATAGTCCGATATGGAGGTGAATCCTTTCAATCCACACCCTCCTGAAAGAAAAGGCCCTCGACATTAGATAAATTTTTCACTCTCAATATATCTAGAAAAGTATACATCATATATTAGGATGAAATAAAATTCTTCCACTAACCATCCTAAACATCAATGTGAATCTCTGAAAAATAGGCTATAAGCAACCAGTCGCTACTAACCTCTTGAAACTCTTGTATCTAAGTCCACCTACTCAGTGAAATAGAAACATAATTTCACTTTCTCACCATATAAAAAAAATTGATATAAATAATACTATAGATACTCTACCAACTTTCATTGATGAGACCCTTATTCCATATCATTCTCTACAAAAATCATAACTACGACATGCCCAAAACATGATGCATCACAATAAATAGTATAACTCATTATTGGATACGGAAGAATTAGGACCGATGTTGAAGTCATTCACCCTTTCAAATCCTGAAATTCTATCTCATATGTATCTAATCATAAAAACAACACACCCTTCGTAGTCATGCCTATAAGAGGTGATTCTAAGCATGAATAATCATGTATGAAATCCCATTAATATCATTATACACCAAGAAACTCTATCTATCAAAGATATTCTTATGATTCTCCTAGAAAACGACAATTTTCACCTTCTATGGGTTAGATAATACTCTTATCTATGAGATAATATAACTCACTAAGTAAATACTATCAATCTAGAAGTGTAACATTATAAGATTAAAAAATAATTAATTCTATCTTAGTGTATCCAATATAATCTCAATATATTTTCCATGTTTTTCTTGATTTTGAGAATACACCAAGATATTATCAATGAACACCACCAAAAATGAATCAAGATAAGGATGGAAAACTCAATTCATCAATGCCATTAAAATTTATGGCGTATTCGTAAGACCAGACAATATAACAAAATACTCGAATATGTATGTTCCAGGTACAGTGGAAGCGTGTGGATGGGTGTACCAAACCTCAATTTTATCGTTATCAAT
The DNA here is from genome assembly GCA_963277665.1 of Viscum album. Classification (NCBI taxonomy): domain Eukaryota; kingdom Viridiplantae; phylum Streptophyta; class Magnoliopsida; order Santalales; family Viscaceae; genus Viscum; species Viscum album. The sequence continues at coordinate 40,560,324 of OY728141.1, read as the reverse complement.
GATTAATCTGAGATCCATCATGATTATAAAATACTATATCTTCAGAAAATAATGAAGAATGAAATGTAATAGGGAAGTCCAAGAACCATAAATAGGATCATCATATGATTTTTTATAATTAATTTAATTAATAGACATGAATTACATTAAAGTAATTCTTTCTCCATTGATGCTTCTGGTCAACATCTGATGTGATATGTCACTGCATCGCCGAAGACATGTGTTGTATTTTTCTATAAGTGGTCCATATGTGCTCCACATATATTTGGACTTCCGTGAAGAATATCTATGTTCTAGTAGGGAAGATCCTTCACATACGATGTCAACCTCTGATTTCCTTAAGATTTTCTTCCAAAGTGCTCTCCTTGATCTGGTGGAGGAGGATCTCTCTTGTAACGTGAAATAATTCTTAAGGGAAAGTAATTCACTCATTCCATAGATATTTCTTTGTATCTATTGTGAACAACCACAAAGAATATCTAGATATAATAAGAATAATGTAATTTGGATTTATATTAAATAAAATAATAAAATGAATTAACCACCCAAAGGAATTTATTCATTTCATGTAATTCTTAGTAAGACACCACGTCTAATAATAACATTTTAGTATTATTATCACTTGATATGTGCCCTGTAAATTAAAAATAATATAATATAATTAAATAAATATTATTATTTCTCGCAAATCTTTAGAAAAAACTAAAAAGAGTGTATATTAATATACAAATCATGTACTTTTTTTTCCTATTATCATTATTTCCACCACTAAATTTATTAGACCTTGAATAATGAAAATTTATTTTTTTTAAAAATACCATTGCATTATTTTCTAATTAATATATTATTTCATCTACAAAACATTCTCTCAAATAACTAATTTAGAAATAAATTTTATTAGACATCCTTGTTTTTTTATTAAACCACAATTAGAATAATCATTATTCAACTTGATCAATAAATATTTAACTAAGATACTTGGATATACATACTATGTGACCCTCTATGCCACTTTCTTAGTGGAATTAGTAGGAGCCTACCTATAGACCAAGATTAGAATCTAGAAACACACCAAGGAATCTGTAGAGAAAGAAGTTAATGCCACAATGAGGTGTCACCTCCAATGAACGCTTACCATGTTATGTAATCCCTTTGTCTTGATATCTAGAATCATGTGGGTTGCATGCTAGTGTAATCAACCCATGTGCTCGATTACTATTTCATTGACCTCCCTTATTGGAACTTTACCATTCCTCACCATGGAAATGGATTTTTTTAGGTTATATCAATTCCATAAAAGGGCCTAAGATATCAAGTTTCATTATGGAACAAAAGGGACAAATCCTTTCTCACATTATCTAATAATACAGTATTACTCATGGTGCACACAACATATCATACCTCACTGAAAATAGTGTTTCATCATAGGTTTCATCAATACTTCTAAGTCCACGAGTTGTAATACCCATTAATACTAATCTTAATTTCTAAGGACCAATACACATTTTTGTAGATAGGAACATCCAATGATACTATGAATGTTAATTTTCTACTAGAGGGTCTCATTCTCATAATATCCTCCTAAATATTACCAATGGTGCACACCATGAGAAGGTGCCTTAAGGTTTTATGAGACCTCACCCCTAATGTCCTTTATTATTTTTGTCTGTCAAATAAAATCATCCGGCCATAGGACATATATTCAAGAATAGTGTTATGGAACTTCTACATTCTCATCATTTTAGGGATCCTCTATAACCCTTTAGTGCATTAGTTATCCTTAGGACATTATCATATTCATTTTCATGCAGAAGAACAAAAAGAATGTTATATTTATTAATATTTAAATATTTTATTACATGTTTATCATAATGTAAATCGTAGTTTGTTCGAGGCCACAAACTCTAAGAGACTCCCACTTAGACTATAGCCAACAGATGACAACCTTTAAATCCAAAGCTGTCACATGACATTAATGCTTCTGCTGAGATTGGTCTTTAGTCATGGGTTAGACTATGTTATCTTCCTTGGACTCTCTGGTCAATGCAACATTACTCATTCAATAGAAATCCCTCATAAGATGGTACTTCCAGAGAATGTGCTATGTCTGTTGATGTGACCATGGTTCTTTTGAAAGAGCCACCTTTGTATTATTATCACAAAACAATAATATAGGGTATCTACTTATAAGAACCACATCAAGATCTAGTAAAAAGTTTCGAATGAAAATAGATTCCATGGATACATCAAAATCTATTATATATTCAATACCACTGTATAATTCGCAACAATTGGCTACTATGAACTCTTCCAGCTCATAGCTGATCTGTTGAGACAAAAATCATATCCTGATAGCGACTTCATATCATTATAATTTTTCTCAAAACCATAATCATCATTCCATATGATGAAAACATCATCATCTCCTCCATAAACATGGAACATATCCTTAATTCTTTTCAGATACATAAGGATAGTTTTAACAGCATTCCAATGTTGTCCTACTGGAACTGCTTGATATCTGCTTACCATGTTTTGTGCATATGCAACATCAAGCCTAGTACATAACATTACATACTTGATGAATCCTATAGTCGAAGCTTATTGGATCTTACTCATCCAATCTTTATCCTGTTGTGTCTGAGGAAACGTTCTCTTTGAAAAATGTAGGACATGTGACACTAGAACTAGTACCCTCTAAGATAGTTCCATACTAAATCACTTTTTTATATGATTAATTTATATAACCTATCATAGTCCAAGAAGTCTATCGGATCAATCACAAATGATCTTAATCCCTATATTGTAGGGTTTTTCACCTAATTCCATCATGGAAAAACAGTTGTTCAACTATTCCTTAACTGATCATAAGACTGGTACATTATTTTCAATAAGTAATATGTTTCCAACATATACTTCTAGTATAATCACCGCATTACCATTAAATTTATTATAAACACATGGATATTATTCATTATATATGAAACCAAATTCTTTTAGGGCTTCATCAAATTGAATGTTCCATGACCTCATTTCTTGCATTAATCCATAAATATATTTCTGCAACTTGTAAACCCATTTGTTTCCACCTGGAGTCAGAAACCCTTTTGGTTGTGTCATATAGACATCTTCATGAATATTCCCATTATAGAATTATGTTTTGACATCCATCTACCAAATATCATATTCATGGTAAGTTACTATGGCATGTATGATTCTTATGAATTTAAACATAGAAATCAGAGATAAGGTTTCATTGTAGACAATTACATAACATTTTCTGAATCCTTTATCCATGAGAATTACTTTATTGGTTCTTACATGACGTTCCATGCCCAGATTTCTCTTGAACATCCATTTTCATCCAACATGATTTACATCAACTAGCTCATCAACCAGAACCCAGACTTACTTCTGATACATAGAATCCATCTCATAATTCATAGATTCTAGCCATATTGCATATTTTGAGCTCTCTACTACTTCCCTATAAAAGAGTGGTTCATCATTGTACAATAATAATGATTCACCATATTCAATGATATGGATAATAAATATCCCCACTTCTCTTACATCTCTTCATATCCTACACAATACTTGTGTTTCTAGAAATTCTTCATTAGGGACATGTGGAACTTGTTCCTATACCAACTCTTGTGTATCTTGAATATCAACTTCATCTACGTCAATCTTCTTCCCACTAGCATTTTCTGAGGATGGTATCCCTCTTAAAAATGTTATAATTTCTGGCGACAATCACATTCTCCAATGAAGTTTTATATAGATAATATCATTTTGTTTCCTCAGGATATCCTATAAAGATACAACTCATACCAAGGGTGCTTGTCTATTTCCTGATAAGGCCTTAACAAATGCTTCACATCCCCATACATATGTGTGCGAAAAATGGGTATATTTCCATTCCATAACACATTGTTAATTACACTTTTCACCAAAGTTGGTTCTCAATTTAATGTGTATGTTGTAGATTTTAATTCATATCCTTAAAAGGAAAATGGAAGATCATCATGACTCATCATTGACCTCACCTTGTCCAACAAGGTCAGTTTATTCCATTCACTAACACCATTATGTTGTGTTGTATAAGGAGTAAGTTTAGAAAGAATCCTAGACACTCAAGAAAGGTCTATAATCTATTGGTTCAAATATTCTCAACCACAATATGATTGAATCGTATTTATCTTCCTACCAAAAAGATTCTCTACTTCATTCTTGACTACATTAAATTTATCCATGACTATAACTTATACATCATTTAGTAGATATAGACATATCTACTCAAATAATTATTAAAATTAATGTTGTAATAATATAAAACTATATCTTCTACTAGAAATGGTCCACACACATATTTTTGTACCAATATTATAACATATATGGCCCTTTCACCATATCCACCGAATGTTGGCTCGATCATTTTACCTTGTAAACAAGCTTGAAATTTTCTATATTGTTTTAGATCAGTAGAGTCTAAATAACCATCTTGACAGAGCTTCATAAATCACTTATCCTTTACATGACCGAGATGGTGATTCCACAATTGGGTGTTGTATGAGTAATGTGAGTTTTTTTCATTTTTAATTTCCAACACTTGGTTTTCATAATTTAATACATACAAACCATTTTTTAATTGTGCCATGCCATAACATATGTTGTTCTTATAAAATAATAAACCCTTATTTACAAAAATAAAAATAAATCCATCCATATAAAAACATTATACATAAATTATGATATGGGTAACACTAGGTACATAATAATAGTTACGTAAAACCAAAATTATCCCAGTTAGAAATAAGATATGGTAATCGCCAATGGACAACGCAACCATCCTCACACCATTGGCAGCTCGAAGATCCACCTCTTCTCTGTAAATCATTCTAAATCCACATAGTTCTTATATTTGAATATATATGTGAGACCTACATGCTATATCTAAAACCCAATATGTAGAAATGGAATGATTACACTATATAATAACACAATTTAGTTTCTCCTTGCTTCTGGGTGTAGTTCCTCTTCCATTGGACTGACATATCACATGAAAAACATACTACATCCTCTTCTTTTCCCTACCTATGGATCATCCCCTTCTTGGAGGGATGGTGGTTGGGGGATTAAAATCCATTATAAATCCTTGGCCCCCATTGTCTTGTCCTTTTACTTCTTATTCACCATGAGAACTGTGGGTCTGTCACACCCCATGTCCTTATGTACTTGGCGAATCACGGTTAGATGTAATGATTAAATCATCTCCTATTTTTTTCATGTTTTATTTTATAATAAATCTAGATATGGATTTGGGAAGAAATTATAGGATGATATCTATACGTAACTCCTCCATGAACATGATCCCAAAGATGTACAATCATTTAATGTAGCCAATAAGATTGACCGCATGAGGCCCAGTTGGTACAGACTCTCCCTGATTAGTTTTGAATAAAGCATTTGAGATCTCATATCTCTCATGTCACACTTTATCTTCATATTTATCCTTAAGGTGAGATATCATGCTTTACACGTCCATGTGTTCACGTTGATTCATGAGTTCATTAAACATGGTTGATACCATGAAACATTGGACATCAGTGGAATCATCCAAATGTTTCATATTGAGAGATATTTCCTCATCACCGGCCACATTTCCAATCTCTAATGGAACAATCGACCCCAAAACATTCTATTTCATCTCTTGGAAAAGGATGACGTGTAAATGCCTCTCCCACTCATAGAAATTGGTCATGGTGAGAAGGTTTTCATTATAAATTATTATCCCAATGAATTATTTGATGTCATTTTTCTTTCCATTTCTAAAAAATAATATGATAAAACATATAGTAACTAATCACAATAAAATCGAGAAAAATAAATAAATTACTACTTATTAGTCTCCCACTATTTTATAGAAATCAAATAACCCTCACCATTGACTTTGGAATATTATATTTCATGAAAATTCTAATAAAAAATATCCATATTCACCTTTGCATTACCCAAACTAGGGTTGGTCAAGAAACATGAAATGTTTTATATAGGCATTCCAAATGCTAACTACATTAACTTGTAGCTCCTTGATCCTAGGAGTGGACTCCCCAATCGTGAAATCCATTTATTTTGGATTTCCTCAACAATTTCCTCTTGTTCACAACAAGTCCTATTATGGAATTAAACCCTTGATGTAAACCAAGTCTTGTAAACCCAAAAACTCAAATTATAATTCCATGATAATTGAAATCATCCCTACTAGGGTTGGTTAAGAAATTTGAACTATGGATCGATTCTAACCATGATTATGGAATGATATACAATCTTAATATTTCATTGAAGTATTTTATCCTTATATGTAAATTTCTATTTTATTATCTTTATTACATGCTGGTTATTATTATTTGGGATATACATAAGTGATTAAACATGTTTAATATAATATTAATGCATAATCTAGTCTTATTTTAGTTTCATCTTGAATGCTTGTTTAATTCATTAATTTTTTGATTATAACAACACAACCATAATAAATAAACTATGAAACTGATAGAAATTTGACAAATGGCATGATCTTGAGATTGTTTAATTGGTTAGATTATCTAATGGTTGATAAACTAACCAAAAACCAGGGGGAGAAGACACCTTGAACCTTTTGGGTTCATGTTTACAGCTTTCCACATATCCACCTTTGTATCTCCCTGGATTGGACTCACCTTGGCTCTTAACTTGAGTAGCCTCTAATATATTTGGACCTCTATACATTACATATGCTTTTATCTCCCATGCAGGTGAGGGGTAAAATGGAATTTTATATAAAATAATTCTTGCCCACACAGGCTCTACATATTAATTAGGAGAAGGCTCACAAGACAACAATTTTAATTTAAAAAAATTATTTAAAAGAAACCATCCCCATACAAAAGGTCTTGGTCTAGCTCATGATCATCCATACATGAAATGATATTTACGCATAAATAAAACTAGAATTAAATTATTTAATTGTTCTTTTTTAAGATAAATGAGAATAAGAAAAAATTAATTATTAGCTTTAATTAATCTATCCTTTTATCTGAAACCCTTTTTCGAATTTCTTTGAGATTCTCATCCATCGTACTTTTAAACAAATAAATTCATTTAAAATTATCTTTGTATGAAACTTGTACCTTAGAGGAAACCTGATGAATTTCAGTTCATAACTACATAATGAGTAGAAATAAAAATTATACATATGATAAATTTAACACATAAATTTAAAACACATATCTCGTGTTGGGCCCCAACTTTACACCCGCACCATGGTACACGTCTCAAGGGTTTGTATAATATATTAATAAATACTAATAGATATGTGTAATTTGGATTAGAAAAAAACATGTAGATCATACTACATGGTGTTAAATATCATTCACCATCCACCTGAAGTACACTCCTAGGTTGTCAACATGTAGATTTACTTCAGATTTCTTCAGAGTACACAATATTTATAGTGGGCCACATGCCGTGTAGTAACCACCTTACACGGTCTCCAGATAGTAAATCCGTGTATGGGTTACATGGTCAAACCCTAACATTAAGGGACTACACACTGTATCTAGTGGACCACATGGCCTGAAATCCATAAACATTGTTCCACCAATTCTTGGTCAACACACTAAGTCATAAAGACTGAGATAAACTCCAACACATGGCTTGGTCTAGTAGACCTTTTCGTTGCATTGAAACTTTACTACATGGTGTGTGAGGTAGAATACATTCCATATGTTCTAGTTTTGTGAGGCCAAGAACCATTATCACCTCTGAATGAGATCCTTTTTTATTTCAATCAATATTAAAACAAAGGATCATTTCTATAAGGTGAATGAGAAATTAAATTGGAGGAACCGATATCGATATTTATATTTTAAAAACGATTAATTAAAATTGAAACAAATAAATTATTAAATGTATAAATGATCAATTAAATACTACATAATTATAATCAACAATATGACCGCTCTAATACGACTTGTAGGATTCGGGTGCAATGGAAGCACGTGGATGGGTGTACCCAACTTTAAATTTATCATTAGCAATGATTAATCAAAGATCAATCATGATGATTAAATGTAGGATCGTAAAAATAGAATGATGAATGAAAAGTCAAGAGGGAAGTCCCATGAACATTTAAAGATTAAATTTATATTGGTTAAAATTAATTTAATTAAAATTCAAAAATTACATTCAACGAATTATTTCTCTGTTGATGCTTCTGATCATGATCTGATTTGATCTGTCATTGCGTCATAGAATCCAACTATAGGATTCTAATTACGGTGATCCACACGTGTTGTACGTATCATTGGACATCACTAAAGAAATATCTAGGTTCTATCATGTAATATCATTCCCTTGTGAAGCCTTCCTTCGATCGCCTAAAGAGGCACTTCCCAAGTGCACTCTTTCATCCAGTGGAGGAGGATCTCTCTCATATCATGAGATAGTTCTTGGAGGAAATGAATTCACTCTTGGGATGAGATCATTCTCCATATGTATTGTGCACAACCACAATGAATGGATCTATCTAATGAGAATAATTTATTAGGGATTTATATTATTTATAATAATAAAATAAATTAATTACCCAGACATTTATAAATTTCTTTTAATTACTAGTAAGACACCATAATTAATATTAACATTTCAATATTATTATAAATTAACATGAACCCAACAAATTATAGATTAAATTATTTAATTAAATAAATAATATTATTTATCAAAAATACCTTAAAAACTACAATGCATTTATATTAATATACACGGTCTGTACTTTTGTTTTTTAATTTTCATTATTTCCTCCACCTCATTTATTAGACATTGTATAATGTCTATTTATTTCTTAAATAAATATCACTAAATTATTTCTCCAAAAATATATTCTCTCAAATAATTATTGTCTAAATAAATTCAATCATACATCCTTGAATAATTATTAAACCACAATCATAATAATATTTATTTAAATTGTTAAATAAATATTTAAATAAGATTCATGGATACACATAGTGTTTTTCCCTCTGGGACTTTTCTCAATGAAATTAGGTAAAGCCTTCCTAAATTACAAGGTTAGCACCTAGAGACATCCCAAGGAACCCACCTAAATAGATGTTAATGCAGTATTGACATGTCACCTCCTACAAACTCTTACCATGTAATGTAATCCTTTAGTCTCGATATCTCGAATCATGTGGGATGAATGCTTGTGTCATCAAACCATGAGATTGATTACTCATTATTTGACCTCTCATAATTGAACTTTCCCATTCCTCGCCATGGATGTGGATTTATTTACACTATACCAATTCCATAAAGGGGCCTGGGATATCAACTTTAAATATGGAACAAAATGGAAAAATCCTTTCTCGCATTATCTATTAATGCAGTTTTACTTGTGATGCACCCAAAATATCCTACCTTGCTGAGAAAAGTGTGTCATCACAATTTTATGAATACATCTAAGTATATTATTTGTAATACCCATTAATAATAATATTAAATTCTATGTACCAATACACATGTCTTCAGATAGTAAATCCAATGACACTATGAAATGTGGATTTCCTACTAGTGGGTCTCCTTCTCATAATATCCTCTTAAATATTACCAATGGAGAACACCATGAGAAGGTTCCTAGATATTTTATGAGTCCTCACCCCTAACTAAATATATTATTTGGATCCTGAAAATCAAATCATCCATCCATAAAACATATATTAAAGAATAGTGTTATGTCACTTCGAGGTTCTTATCATAGCACGGGTCCTTTATGACCCTTTAATTAAACTAGTATCCTCAAGTCATTAAGACACTCATGGTCACATAGAAGAACAATAAATATGTGATATTTATTAATATTCAGATCCTTGAATACATGTTTTTAATAAAGTAAAAATTAGTTGGCTCTAGGCCACCAACTCCAACAATATAGAGCATACCAACTATGAAAATTTGAATGAGTTATGTATGTAAGATGAACATGTTCATGGTAATAACGTGATTTCAAATAAATTATTAAGAAAACAGGAGCTCCTAGGATCTGGTTGATTAGATCATCTATTTTTGGTAATGGACATTGATTCCCAACCATCATGTCATTCCTTTTTCGGTAATCCCCTAATATCCATATTTTTTCCCACCTTTTTCACAAAAGGATCCTATAACCCCATAATGAAGTATTTGGTCATATAAACTCATTCCCTTACAACTCCTCTACCACCCTCTTGAGTTGATGCATCTTCATAATAGTTGTCCTATAAAGAGTAATGGATAATGTTGTAGCTACTATTCCTAGATCAATAGAGAAATCCACCTCTATATTAGGATGTAAAAAAGAAAATAAATATAAAAAAATCTGCAACACCCCAGGTAAATAAAGAATATGACATTTCATATTTATCCATATTTGTGAATAAAATATTTAAATGACATTAAAGGGGAAGCTATGCTCGATGGCGTACCCAACACGCAACAACGAGTTTCTTGGGAATCTTACGTTGCACTCTAATAATAAAATAATATTATTTTAAATGGTAGTTAACATGTAGCCGTTGTAATGGAGGGAATGGATAGAAATAACTAAAATATGATTATATATGTTTTTAAATGTTTTTACATTTATCCAATAAAGGATAGAGTCTTAAAATATGGAAAGAATTCAATTTTAGGCGTATATGCCCTAGTTTTCCCTAAAGGTTCACCGGTCGCCATTTGATGGTGAACCGTCATTAAATATAGTTTTGTTCACTCTTATACATTCTATTGGACCAAATAAAGCTCTTCTTAAGAATTGGGACATCAAAATTTACTTTGTGTAAATTTTTGGTATCTTTCCGATAAAGTTCATTTTTTTAATGAATAGTGTAAAATGTTGTATTTTAATTCAAAACCTATTTTTAATCTAATTTAATTATATGATTAGATTATCTTTTGAATTGGTTTTAAAGTGAAATTAGAAAATATTTGTACCATTAAATCCAATAGTGGTCGTTGGAATTAATTTCACTTTGAAATCGGACTTAAACTAGTATCAATCTTTTGATACTTATTGTTTCATAAAAACACGCTATTTGCTCTGACAGCGGGAATTAATTATTAAATTAATTAACGTGACCTATATGTTTTGAATTTT